>CM061526.1:58112039-59312039 GCA_030068015.2 Neoceratitis asiatica | reverse complement strand
AGTCACAAAGTTTTTTCGGATGGTATACACAAATCGCCAGAAACATAGGCAAATTTTATAGCTTCAGGTGGGCTATATTTTAAATAAATTTTTTTTTTTTGGAAATGTTTTTCTTAGATTTAACGTATTTCATATTTGCGGTATGAAAATATAATTCAATTCAATCAATTGTCCTTCGAAATAGATGGAACGTAACTTAACATTTGGGGAAGCAAAATTTTGCATATCGTCTGCCCAATTACTAATTGAAAGGCGTTGAAAATGATGAAACCAGGGTATATTGGTTACCTAACGCAGTACGACCAAATAATTCAGCGGATGAACTGGTAAGATTAGAAATAATCTTAATAACGTTAGACTCTCCAAAGTCAAATGCATTAGGCCTAGTGAAACCACATGCAAAGTTATCAAGCTGGAAGGCTGGTGATGCGAGTGTCATTTCTCAAACGTTACATCCTGTTCCGTTATCGTTCTGCACTCAGCCGATTCAACCCTACCTAGTTCTTGAAGGATATAACTCAGGGGTAGATGCTTTGCTCATAGGCAGTTTAGATTTGTATGTTCAACCACTTGTAGAAATCATAAATCAAGAAACCGGGTAACTGGAAAAAGATTAAGCCTGCAACCGCAATAAACGAGTGCTTAGCAATGCTTACTGCAATTCCGAAGGAAAGGGTTCGAGTACTGGTTCGACCAACATGTAAAATTTTAGAAAATTCACTTTTCTTATTACGTTCGCTGCTCAGCTGGGAATGTCAAATCATTCGTGTATGTTTCTGACATGAAATTGAAGCTCTTCATAAAAACTCATCGGACGTTCGCAGGCTGCTCAGAATAAATTGTAAGTACCTAGATTTATTAATAGCAAATACTTTTTATTTCGGGAAGTGGGTCTGGAAACGATCTATTCATAAAAATCGAGCTTATGACTAGATTTACCAGAAATTCATTGAGATAAAGGTAAGATAAGAGTTCCGTTCGATTACGTTCAATCTTAGAAATTTTCGATTCAGACCAACACCAAGAATTAGCTGATTGAATGTCTACCAAAGTAGACATAGCGAAGTGTCTCCAAAAGTACCCGAAGGAAGAAGTGAAGGGATTTTGGGAGGAAGTAGCAATTTCCCCAAATGCATTTGATCCACAATCCAAAAGCTTGAATACATGGAGAAAGGAATTACTGGAAATTAATTTTAAACTAAATTTTTTATTTTTTTAATGTAGCAGTTTCTTATAGTTGTGGGTCGTTTGGAAGTGCTACATTTAATGTAAGCTATGTACAAATAAGAGAGAAGTTATGAGCAATTGTGGAGGTCCATACCGATTGCAACATATAGCCCCACTTCAGGAGAAGGTTATTGCTTAGACAGATATTGCAACATACACCAGTGGAATAAAAGGCACTACGGATTATAGTGGTAATGTGAAGGTATGTTGCACTAATCCAACCAGCGAAATGGACATATGCACTCAGTCGGTCAATCCTGATGACATAGTATCTAGCAGAACTAACAACCAATAACCAGTACAAGGGGCGAGGGCCAGACAAGAAGAATATTGTTTCCTTGCTGAGAGAGCAAGTAGCTCTTCAAAAGCAATTTATGCCGAAAGCACAAGGCGTAGTGACAGTGAAATGGAAGAAGCAGAAAAGGCATAACAAAACCAAGGAATAAGTATCAAGGGAAGAAGTAGATGCTGCAGAAAGCTGCAGATGCTTTGGGTCCAACAAATTATAAGCCTTAACATACATAGTTAATTTTTACATATTTACTTTTTCTTTTTTTTTTATTCCACCTTTTTTGTTTATTCTTTCTATGTAAAATGAATTTAATAGATTTTACTATATTTAAGAATTTTTCATTTATGAAGGCTGTGAAATGTACATATGTATTAATATATACAAATAATTAAATTAAATGGAAAAGATAATTAATTATATTTGTTTATATTAAATTTTTGAAAAGAAGAGAGTATGTTGTCTCTGATACGCCTCGCTACGCAAGTAGGTATAATCGAGGTCACTGACATGTTCTTTTTCAAAATTGAACTCATCATCGCTCAAATCATCCACTTATGTAAATAAAAATATTGAGGAGTGCTCAAGGTGCGTTTATAATTTGGCATACTTTTTCTGGTGAATAATGTAGCTCTCGAGCACTCAACGAGCATCGAAACTGATTCTTCAGGGCACCGATTGTTCGCTCTATTACATTCCTAGTTTTGGAGTGCCGCATGTTGTTATTACTTTGTTGGCTTCCTTGATGTTCAGATCAAGGTTGCATTGGATACCTTGCATCTCTAGTTAATAAAGCTAATGACTATTCAAAACTGAATTAAAGAAACTTAAATATGTAAATAAATACCCAACATCCAGGTGTTCATTTCGCCTTACTGTTCTATATTACATCTCAGCTTTCACCCTGCGGGTTAGATGTTCAAGAATTTACCCGCAGTAAGGCATGCCTGTCGTTAAAAGCGACTAAAATCCAGTATTCCCGGGACAGTCGGGACGGGCACTTCTTCGAAGTAATGCCATTTGTATGCCTTTCATGTACATAAAACGTTATAAAATAACTTTGGTCCGAAGTATGTAAGTACCAAAAGGAAAAGAGATAGGCCCACCAAACATTATATCGATCATATCAGAATGACGAGGCGAGTTCGTCTGTCCATCTTTCCTTCTATTTGGACGCAAAATAGTCTCGCAACTTTGGAAATATTTCAGAAAAACTTAGTGCATCTACCTAGCACTGGTACATTTATACGCAACATGTATTTATCGGAACCGGCCAGATCGGGACACTATAGTATATAAACGATTTTTTAGATTTAAAATTTTGGTTCCTTAATCCTGCAAAAACGCTTCTAGCAGCGTGAAAATTTATAACCGAGACAAATATAATGAATTGCACATTAATGTTGAAAATCTACTACACAATCAAATACAAGTAATGTGTTCAGATACGAGGTTTTGAGTAAAAATTCCATTAAAAAAGCAGCTAGAAGGTAAAAAATTGTTACTCTACAAACGTGAATTCATGTTAATATTGACACTGAATATCATTGAAATAGAATTTTGCAACTTGTTAAAAAATTGATATGTTCATGAAAGATATAAAGATTTCGGCCCTTCTTTCCTGTTTCTGTTTAAAAAAGCTAATAAAATGTGCCCAAATTTAATAATATCCTGGCTTGGTCTGGACAGGACACTCAGTTTCGCTTTACTGCAAGAAACGAATACTTTAGGGTAGCTCAAAAAAAATTGATTCAGTAATGTATGGCATCACAATCGAGGCATGACTCGTTGTTGTTGGGGAATAGTATATTTAACAACCTTTAGAAATTCATCTTAGCACTGCGGAAATAATTTAGTTAACAGGTTTCTCAATAATATTATTTTTGGTACAACGAAATGAGAAATAAAAATAAAATGGTAAAACTTAACTTTAGTTTTATTTAAACTAAGTATCAAATTTTATAATATTATTCTAAAAAATATTCATTAAATTTGAAATTTTTTGGATTTTCGTATCAAAATTTTTATATTTTTTTTTAAATATTCATTAAATTGGTTCATTTAAATAATTATATGAAATATTTTTAATTATTGCTTTGAAAATATGTATTCGAAAATATTCAAATATATCAAAATGATCAAACGTGAAGGTAGAAGACGTAACCTCTCCGTAGATTTATGCATTTTACCGAACATTTTTCTAAAATTAAAACCCCAAAAAAATCTCCAAGAAAATAATTTAAGCGAAACGAATGCACCAACAAAAAAACAGCAACAGCAACAATAACAACAAAACGAAGAGCATACATAACAGATGCATGCGTATTGCTATGCTTAGATAAACAAAAACAATTTACCAGCCAATATTCATGCAGCATATGCTGCCCCCTCGCCACACGCCACTTGTGAATCTTCATGAGCTTATGCTAATTACAGGTAAAAATCTCAATTACTCAATATAAATATGTATGTATGTGTAAATGTTTGTGCTTAGCCCATATCGAGATGACCGAATTGACCCGAGCATACATACTTATACATACTTATCAGCCAAGTAAGAACACACTCAATTATAATAGATACTTACCATGCATACCGGCCGTACAATTTATGTGCTAGTGTGTGTGCTAGTGTGTGTATGTGTGTGCTAGCTATCGTGTAATGGAAAAGCGAAAAACTTGTTTGTCGGAAAAACTAACAGCAACAACAACAACAACAGCGACAGTGCTAACTATAAAGTACTCGCCTTTTTACTCACGGCAATTAACACTTACGTGCATGCATACATACGAGTATGTACAAGTATATATGTATGTACTTAGAGGACAGCTGTTGTGAGCGGAGCGTGAAATATTCAATAAAGGCATGCGCATACAATCACTTATATATTTATATGTATGCATATATGTATGTATGTATGTAAGTGTATATGAATATACGCTGCTGGTCATACTTCCATAAACTAAATTTTATGCGCCTAAGTCTATATTCTAATACAAAAACACATATTTTTAAGTTTCGAAAGCAACAACAACAAAATCTTATGAGCCAGAAAATTGTCTACTCAAGTGCTTATAGCCTCTAGTTATAACGGTATATGCGTAGTCCACTCAATAAATAGGCGATGAAAAACGGCAACAACAACAAAAATTGCCAATACTAACACATATATGTAAAAAAAAAGCACACACACACACATTCATGCAAAGCAATACTAATATGAACAAGCACACACACACACACAAACGCACACGAAAAAAATTTCCACTCGAAATTTAATTGCCACATCTTCGTTGGGTAGAAATAGACGAAAAGATCGACGGCTAACGCCAAATTCACGAAATACTCTTTATTCGAACGACAACGGGATCTCTTGTTCAGTAGATCACCAGCCTTTCTCCGACGTTTATTACGAATTATTCGGTGACTCGGTGACAACTACAAATTTTTTGTGTGTGGAGTGCGAAAAGATTTCAAATTTTATTTGTCTCACACCTACAAAATTCTTTTATTCTATTATTTTTTTATTACTGGAGGATAATATAACTGCATTGCAGGGAATTTTTGAAATTTTTCCACCACAAAAATTACACAAAACACAAGACAAGCGGGCGCGCCAAACGAAAAGTGTTCACCTGAGTGAAAATTCAAAAAAATAATAAAATAATAATTTTAATTAAATAAAAAAATAAATAATTTTAATTTTATAAATTAAATTTACAACAACAACAACAACAACAGCAATAGAAAAAATGTCCTCGTCGCAAGCAATACGCTCATCGAAATACTCCTACAGGGCCAGCTCAACTGGACCGGGTGGAGCTGATATCTCCATTGAATATAGCGCGGATTTGGCCGCTCTCTCCCGTTTGGAGGTAAGCGAGCTGCAAAACGGGGTTGTAAAATATTGAAAAAAATATATATATGAAAATTTCAATATAAATGAAATTCTAAGAAATTGTTGGCAATAGACTCAAAAGACTGGTTTTGATAAATAATATTTTTAATTATCTCAAAAAATGGATTAAAAACAAGCCGAAAAAATTAAGGAAAAAAACAGAAACAAAAAAAAAAAAGGAACTAGATAAAGAAAAATTGATACGGGAAAATATTTACTGCACTCAAAAAAAACTAATAAAATAAAAAAAACCTGATTAGAAAAATAATTTTTCAATTAACCTCAAAAATATTTTAAAAAGCCAAAAAAAATTTAGTCGAGTACAGATTTTAAGAAAAACTCAGAAATAAATTAGTTTAAAATAATAACAAAAAAGTTTCAGAAATTAAAAAACCTTAAAAAACTAAAAAGAAAAATTTCAAAAAAATTTTTAACATACAAATTTAAAAAAATGAACTAAAAACAATTTTAAAATAAATTTAAAAACAAGTTGTGTGTTAAAAACATTTTCTTAATGCAGCACCAAGTGTGTCTAAAACTGATCCTCGAACTTATTTATGTACTTTAGCCATATGCCGACGTTTTTCGCTTCCAACACGGCACAGTGATGTGAAATAAATAAGCAGACCAAAAACAATTTGAAAACTGAGAAATTTCATTGCAAAAAGCAGAGTGAAAAATGTGCTCGTGCGTTTTGTTTTTTTTGGTTTTTTTTTATTATTATAAAAGGCGGACACACATACGTTTGAGAATATATAGAAATAATATATAAATGTATTCTTGCGCCATATGTGCTTATGTATGTAGCACATATTGTATTTCTGCTAGACGAATTATGTAATAAAACGAAAAACGTCAAGCAGAGAATTTCGTGAAAAATTTTGTGCATTTGTGTGCGTGTATTTTTGGTACACAAATGAATTTAAAAAAAAGCTAAAAAAAACACCAAGAACAAAGTGCACACATAAATGAATGTGTTTGTGTGTGTGTGCGTAAAAATATATATACCAAAAATATATAATACACATACATTTATATATTTATATATACTAAATAATGCGAAAAAGGAAGTAACGCATGAATTGTGACCGTATATATGTATTAAAGTACATAGAAAAACTTGGTAAAAGTAAAAGAAACATTAAAAAAACGAGATTAAAAAGCCGTATAAAATACATAAATAATAAAAATTCAAATATACAAATATTCGAAAAACCGTAAATTCGTCGTTAATATTAAAACAATAATAATTAACCAAATAAATAAATAAAAATTCAAATTAAATTTCGTTCTACTTCCAGGATAAAATCCGTTTGCTCCAAGATGATCTTGAAGCCGAACGTGAATTGCGCCAAAGGGTGAGTATTGAATTTTCCCATACAGATACGTATATATGCATAACTGAGAGTAACAGAAATTTTGAAATCATAAAACGGGAAAAAATTAATGACTAGAAAAATGCATGAAATAAAAATTGTTCTAAAGATACATTGGAGTGGAAACGGTATTTCCTATACGAATTCTTAAAAGATACAAAAATACATACAACATAAATATCATTCGAAAATGCAATTATATACGAACCGTGCATACATAAATTATACTTGTAAACATATGTATATTTATTTTATTAATTTTATTTTATATATTTTTTTCTTTTATCCTATTTAATTGTTTGTTCATTATTATTATTTTATTATAATTTAACTTAGTTTTATTTTATATTAATTAAATTATGTTTTTTCTTCTTTTTATTTTAATTTTATTTTCTTATTATTTTTTCCTTTTTTATTTTTGTTTTTCTTTTTTTATATTTTTTTTCTGTTTAATTTATTTTATTTTATTCTATTTTTTTAATTTTATTTTTTATTTTTTGTTTTATTCTGTTATTTATTTATATTTTATATTTATTTATTTATTTTTTATTTTATTTTATTTTACTGCATTTTATTTTATTATAATTTTTAATATTTTTTAATATTATATTATATTTTTTTATTTTATTTCATTTCATTTTATTTTTATTATTATTTTTTATTTAATTTATCTTTTTTTTTAAATTTTTATTATATATATTTTTTTTTTATTATTTTTTAAATTTTTATTTACTTTCTTATTTATATTTTTATCTCATATTATTTAAATTTATTTTATTTTATCGTAATATTTTGTATTTAATTTAATTTTATTTTAATTAGTTTAATTTTATTTTATTTATATAAATTTTTTTCATATGTTTTAATTAATTTGATTTTATTTTATTTTGTTTTGTTGATTTTATTTTTTCTTATTTTTTTTAATTTATTTAATTTTATTTTTTTTTATTAATTTTATTTTATTTTTTTAATTTTTGTTATTTAATTTTATTTAATTTAAATTAATTTTAATTTATTTTATTTTTAATTTTTATATTTTTATTTATATATATTTTAATATATTTTAGTTCAATTGAATTTTATTTTAAATTATTTTCTTTTATTTTACTTATATTATTTTCGTTTATTTTATTTTATTTTATTTTTTTATATTATTTTATTTTATCTTATTTTGTTTTAATTTTTTTTTTTAATTTTTTTTGTTTCATTTTTTAATTTTTTTTTTATTTTACTTTATTTAATTTTATTTCATTTTATTTTTTTAAATTTTTTTTTAATTCTTTTTTTATATTTTATTATTTTTTAATTTTTTTTATTTTATTTTTTTTATCTTAATTTTTAATTTAACTTTTTTTTAATTTTTTTATATTTTTTTAATATTATTATTATTTTTTTTTTATTTCAATTATTTTATATTTTATTTTTGTTATATCATTTTTTTTTGTATTATTTGATTTATTTTTCTTTTAATATACATTTAATTTATATTAATTATTTTAATTATTTGAATTTTTTTATTTTATTTTATTTTTTTATTTCACTTTATTTCATTTTATTTAATGACGTTTCACTTGTTTCATCCATTTTAATTTTATTATTTTTATTTATTTTATTTTTTTTTAATATTTTTTTTATATTTTATTTTATTATTTTATTTTAATTGTTTTCTATTTTATTTTTAATTTAATTTAATTTAAATTATTTTATTTGAAGTTACCTTATTTTATTATATTTTATTTTAGTTTATATTATTTAATTTATTTCATTTTTATTTTATTTTATTTTATTTTACTTTATTGATTTTATTTTTGCTTTATTTTATTCAATTTTTTTATTTATAATTTGTTTTATAAATTTATATTAATTTACTAACAAAAATCTATGTAAATTCCTATGTTATAAATAAATAAGATATAAATAGTAAGAGAATTCTTTAAGTAAATAGAAAATTGTGTCTACCTGCCGGAGACATAATGAGTTCCTGCAAATTTCGCATACTCAACAAATGACTTTTAAACGCCACTGAGGAATTTCACTTAGAAAGCAAATAAAATCGTATAAGATCAAATCAAAAGCAAAATTAAGTGAAAGTAGTTTACATAGAATAGAATTTGGCCACAATTTTCAACGTGGTGGAGCTCCAAGCAGTTTGCTAATTATAAATTACCCTTGCGTATCGCCGGCGAGCGAGATAGTGTTGTGCATTGAACTTCAATCGCAATTCACTTGCACTGAGCATATGCACATGCATACATACATACCAATGGATAAGAGCTGAAAAGCTTATAAATAAACGGAGATTTTGATTGAAAGCTATAAAATGGCAGGTGGAACAAAAATACCTACATATATACATACATACAAACGCATAATAGACAGCAAGCAACCCACAAGCCATTGCAAGCAAGAAAATCAGGCAAATAAAATGCGAAAAATTAGAAAAATGCGAGTACACAAAAACCAAAGCGTAGCAAATTCAACAATAAAGCAACGAAAGTGCATATTAAAAGAGAGCAGGAAAGAAAATCGTATATAACGAATATAGAAAACAAAGCGATTGAAAATATTCCTGTTGCTCATACGCACTGCTGCACCCGACGCATTGAAGTGGGAGAGCAGGGAAAACTCGTTTGCAACAGCAAAAAAAACAAGAGTAGCGGTAAATACAAAAATGTGTGAAGAAAAGCGCAAAGTATGGGAATTGAGAAGTGTTGCGCGGCATTACGACAAATTTAGAAAACACACACAGCCCGGATGAACCCAAAATGTGACAGACTGAAACGGGCATGAAAAAAAATATATTTTTGTGGCACTTAATATTCACAAAAACCGCGTGAAATAATTATTCAAAATGGGTTAAAATAAAAATGTTGAATTTATAAAATTTTCAAATGAATCAAACTCCACAACGCTAACAGCTGTTGCCGGGCAGCGCAGCTGGCAGTAGCTAAGAATGAAATATATACTGAGGATATGTATATAAAAGAAATGAATTGACTCTAACACAACTAAACGTATATATATATATATATTCTAAAGAAATAGACACAAAACAGCGCGTGAGCGCAGCAAACGCCGAATAATGCTAATTTTAGCAGCGACATTCAATACAAATGATTAAAAATTTCACATTAAGCGAATATTAAAAAGCTAAAGAAAAATCTTTTCCAACACATTGACGCCCATAACTGTGTATACCTACACAAAATGGTTGAAAAAACATTTTTTTTTTTCAATATATAATTTGCTAAATTGTTCCAAATATATATAGAACATAAGTGTGTGTATGTATGTAAGGCATGTAGAAATTGACAACAATGCTATGTTTCATCGTTGATATGTATGTATGCCCACTTGTGGGTGTCTCAGCATGTTCTAGAAGAATATTAAATAATTTCTATTTGAAACAAAAAACATTTTTTTCTGATGGTCATCAAGAGTGGCAATGACTAAGCCAGAATGGTTGAAATATATAAGAACTGAACTGAAAAAAAAATATTTTGGTATTGAGAGATCACATGATTGTCTAAAAATTTTAAATTAAATTTTTTTGTAAAATATTAAAAAAAAATTTGTAAACAAAAATTATATTAATATTTTAATAAAAATAATAAAAAAATATATTAATTAAAAATTATAATAATATTTTTTTTTTAATTAAGACATTTTATTCACATTACTTATCTACTACATACATTTTCTTTATACTTCTTTATTCTTTATACCTTCACATATAGTTTTTTAAACACACACTGATTCAAATTAGACACTCTGCACTAACAACTTACGTCCCACATGTATATATGAACTATATATAAGCACTTTTGTTATTTATTTCTTACGCTATCCTGAACACATTTTTAGGCAAACAGTTGTACACAAATGTCAAAAACTATGCCAAACAACATGTTGTTTCTCATCAAAATCAAAGCGTGCAGTGAAAGCTAAAAGTGTTTTGCTTTTGATGTATGAAATGCATAAATATTCGTATGTATGTATGAAGGATACAACTAAAGAATATTTTAGTTCATATTTGAAAGCAATGTTGCCAATTTTCACTACTCAGTGGAAAAAATACCATTGGAAAAATATTTTAATCGGCTTTTTAAGTGTTTCCAAATATTCCCATTCCTTCGTCTTCTTCTTGATTGGCGTAAACAACGCTCAAGGAATTATAGCCAAATCAACAATTGAGCTGAATTATGGATATGCTCTGGGTAATAATACTAGCCTTTAGGAAAAAGAAAATCAGTGCTATATCGGTTCAAAATATTCAAGAAGCGTGGTTACATTAAAAATTTCCAAATTTTGAATTGTTTTTAATCGCTACGCCAAGTTGAAAAAAAAATTAATTTAAAATTTTTTGAACTTTACCTCACTTTTTGGAGAATATTTTGAATAGATATAGCTCTTTTTTACTAGAAGCTAATATTATTACCTAGAAGATACCAAAAATTCAAATCAATCGGTATTAAAAATTCAGTAAAAAAATGTTTTCTTACCAATTTTGATTTTTTCGAAAACGAAAGCAAATAGAGATCTTAATCGCACAGTTCGAAGTAACTTGGTGTTGCCAAAATGTTCCTGAAATAATTAGAGTGATACTTTATAGAGGCCGATTCCCTTTACTTACTGTCCTATGGCCGTTTCTTAAGCCCAACTCATACGTAATGTAAGCTGTTAGTAAAGGAATGCGTAGTAAAGCGAATCACTACGCTCTACACAAAATAAATGTTACAATAAATCCCTCTAAGTAATATTTTTTAATCAACTTATTTTGCGGAAGCGACCGAATAAAAGATTGATCCAAGTAGAGGTACTTTCTTTGACACATCACGCGTGAGCCGTGTCAAGCTGTCATTTAGTTTTGTTCAGTATTGCTTGACATTTCTTGATGAAAAGACCTACGCCTGAACAAGGTTCACAAATCATTCAACTTCAATTACGAAAATTCACTGTAGAGAATGTGTTTCACGCACTTCGCTCAGCTTATGGTCAACATAATCGGCCTATCTAGCGAACTATTCGCAACACCATCACCATCACCATCTTGAGACCCAGCATTAATTATTGCAATAGACCACTTCCAGCACGCAGTGTCGATTCGGCGCCGCTCACAGCAACTCGGACTGACGCATGGAACGACTTGGTGCATTTTACGTCGAGATCTTAAATAGAAATCGTACAAAATGCAGCTTGTGCAAGAACTGCAGCCGCTCGCAAGTAACATCTATTCGCTCTATGGGCTTTAGAAAAGTTCCAAGAAAATCCGACGTTTGCGAGGCAAATTTTGTTTAGCAATGAGGCCCATTTCTGACTCAATGGGTATGTAAACAAGCACATTTGGGGCGAATAGCAACCCGAAGAGATTCAAATGCGGACACATTATCCAGAAAAGGCAAGAGTTTGGTGCGGTTTGTGCGCCGGAATCATCAGTCCATATTTTTTCAAAAATGATGCCGGTGAGAACGTAACCATCAATGACGACCGTTATAGCGCCAGGATAACCGACTATTTTAAGCTCGTGATCTCCGCGACATTTGGTTTCAACAAGACGGCGCCACTTCCCACACATCGCATCAATCAATGGAATGATATCACACCCTTAGACTTTTTCCTGTGGGAATTAAAGTGTAAAGTATATGCGGACAATCCCGCTTCGAGCAAAACGCCACGCGTGTCATTCGCCAGTTACCAGTCGAAATGCTCGAACGAGTCATCAAAAATTGGACTCAACGGATGGACCATCTGAGAAGTAGCCGCGGCCAACGTTTGAAAGATATAATCTTCAAAACATAAATGCCAAAGAATAATCGCTCAAAGGATATTAAATCATTCAAGATCCACTTGAAGCGCAACGGAATCACTCAGGCTTTTAATTACTGAGTAAATCCTGAGGTTATCGGTATAAAGGAGAAATTTAGATATATGAAAAGAGGAACTGACATCAGAGATGAATAAAATAAACAGAAAAGCTGCCTTGAGGTACGCCAGATGTCACTATGAACGTATGAGACATTATCAAAAGCAACTGCGCATAGTCTATTAGTTAAGATGTTAATCATTGCAGAAAAGTGAAGTGAAAACCCAAACTAGATATTTTGGAAACTAGCAATGGTGAGAGACACTCTATCAAACGCTTTTGAAAAGTCAGTATAAATTGTATCGACTTGTATACGCTTCTTTGAAAGCAGTGAAACAGTCTTCAATAAAAGTCGCGATATTTGATACTGTGGACATGCCATTGGCAAAGCCATGTTGATTGGTACAAATCAGAATATTCACCGACCAGAATATTTTTTCTTTAACGATTATCACAAATAATTTAAAAACAGTAGACAATTTTGAGATTCATTTTGAAACACTATTTACAGTGATGAAGTGTAAATATAAATAAAAAGAGCATTCAAATGCAGTAAATTTTTATATTTTGCAAATTTGAAAGGACAAACTTCCTTACTGGCTTGAGCAAGTATGGTGGGGGCGTATGAGTAACCTCAACCCATTTCACTGAAATAAGTACTTAAATGCCTAGTTATCTTATTAGCATTTTGGTATTTTTGTTGTGACTGAGCCTGACAAAATTTCCACCGTAAAATCCATGGATGAAATTGTAAACATTACTGAATACAATGAAAAAAAAGACAGATCTTGAGATATTAAAAATAGCCAAAACGACACTTAGAAATCACATCATCCCCATTGGAAAATCCTTTATATTAAAAGGAAAAAAATAAAAATGTCTTCGGTCTGAAATTGAGTTTTAAATTCAGAAAATTTACATCTATCAGACCTGTCAGTTTATTCTGAGTTAAGCGAAATAAGAAATAAAATTTTGCCCAAAACTATATTGGTGTGAGAAATTTAAATTATTATTAAGTTT
Source organism: Neoceratitis asiatica (assembly GCA_030068015.2). Lineage (NCBI taxonomy): Eukaryota > Metazoa > Arthropoda > Insecta > Diptera > Tephritidae > Neoceratitis > Neoceratitis asiatica. The sequence goes on along the minus strand of CM061526.1, from coordinate 59,298,366 downwards.
TTGTTTTTAATTTTTTTTCTTTTTAAAAAATTCTCACAACTACAACAATTTATGCACATATATAAAGGGAGAGTGTGATCATTTAGTCACCGTTGATCGCATATTATCTCTCAATCCTTCAGTTGACTTCACACACATGGCTTGCGGAGGCTGAAAAGAATTATTCAAGCAAATTTTTTTATGTGTAAAAGAGATTATATTTATAAATCATAAAAAAGTTATAAAAAAAAAGATTCAGAAAAGATATTATATATATAAGTACACATAAAATTATATGGATTTATATACACATATATTCATATTAGCACACACTTTCAAATGACTCACGGCATAGTGTGTGTCCATGTGTCACTAGTTCATTTAAAAAAAAAAAAGATTTAAAAAAAGAAATTTCCATAAATTTTCCGTTTCTACCACAATTCGTGAAAACAATAAAATTCTTTTTTTTTCTTGCTATTTATTTTCCTGGTACTGCTTTGCTTAATTTCACCGGCGTTTATGCAAGAAATTTATTAATGTTGATGTGTGTGTAGTTGTATATGGAGATAGATTTCCTTTATGCTTCCTAGAATTTCTTGCTTATTTTACGCATAATTAGTTAGGTTGGACTTTTTTATTACTCTGCTTAGTGTTTGGATTACATATAACTATGTATGTATGTACCTTTTCTTTTTTGAAGATTTCAACTATTTCGCAGCAGTTTGGTGCCACATTAAGATTATTTTTAATTTTTAATATTTTGCAGCTGCAATTTTCAAAGAAATTGCAAAAACACATAAATATGCGTATATACAAAACAGTGAAGGCAAAAATTATATATGTGCACATACATGTATACTTATGCATAAGGAGAAAATGATATTGAAGTGAAGGCTGTTTTCTCTGCTTAGGGTGTTTTTACCTATAGTCTGTTTAAAATTCGAAATTTTTCCAAAAAAAAATTAATTTTCACTAAATATTGAAATTTTTTTAAAAAGTATTTTCTAAAATATGGGTTTTAAAATTTTTTTTAATTAAAAAACTTTAATTACTTTTAAAAAAAAATTCTATTTAAAATTTAAAAAAATTAATTTATTTATTTATTGAATATTCCTCATTTAAAAAATAATATATTTGAAATTTTCACTAAATACTAAAATTTTTAATATATTGATTTAAAAACTATAGTTTCCAATATTTTTTAATTTAAAAACAATTAAATTCTTTAAAAAAAAATTATTGTAAATTTAAAAATATAAATTTATTTTTTGAAAAATATGGTTTCTACAATTTTTTAATCTTATAAAATTATAATTACTCTAAAATAAATTATTTAAAATCTTCTTTTTTTATTTTAAATTAAAAAACATTTATTAATATATTGAATATTCCTCATTTAATCCTTCCTGGTGTAATATATTGGAGTACACGACTTAAATATTCACCAAGTATGTACCCGTATATAAAGTTTTCAAGCAGTTGTATGCAAATTTATCATAGCAGCTTGTGCAAGAACTGAAGCCGCTCGACCTTCCCAATCGACATCGCTTCGCTCTATGGGGTCTTGAAAAGTTGCAAGAAGATCCGACGTTTTCAAGCCAAATTTTTTTCAGCGATGAGGCACATTTCTGGCTCATTGGGTATGTAAACAAGCGAAATTGCCGCATTTGGGACGAAGAGCAACCTGAAGAGTTTCAAGAGCTGTCATTTCATCCAGAAGAAACAACGGTTTGGTGTGGTTTGTTGGCCGGTGGAATCATCGGTCCATATTTCTTCAAAAATGATGCCGGTGAAAACGTAACCGTCAATGGCGACCGTTATCTCGCCATAATAACCGACTATTTGATGCCTAAAATTGAAGCTCGTGATCTCCGCGACATTTGGTTTCAACAAGACGGCGCCACTTCCCACAAATCGCATTAATCAATAGATTTATTGAGAGTACACTTCGGTGAGCAGATAATTTTTACGTTTTGGGACGGTCGATTGGCTACCAAGATCGTGTAATATCACAGCCTTTTTCCTGTAGGGGTATGTAAAGTTCAAAGTATATGCGGACAATTACTCTTCGATTCAGGCCATGGAGCAAAACATCACGCGCATCATTCGCCAGTTACCAGTCGAAATACTCGAACGAGTCATCGAAAATTGGACTCAACGGATGAACCATCTAAGACATACCCGCGGGCACCATGTGAAATATATAATCTTCAAAAAATAAATGCCAAAGAATGTTCTTTCGAATGATTCATGGAAACATTCCCCTTAAAAATGTAATTTTCTGTGTTTTTTTTTCTTTTAAAAAGTTACGAACGTCAAAACGGTTCACCCGTTATGTAGAAATTAGTTGCTGAATATGCTGCAGTATGTAAACATTTCATTTCTTACCCCCAACAAATATACACACACAGACACATTTAGGCACTCATTATAACTACACCCCAGTCTTACACCTTTTAGCGCTCGCAAATCGTGCGCCTAATATGCGCCACACACTCTGCATGTCCAATCTACTACGCTCCTGCCACCGCCACCGGCAGCGCACACACTTTTCATTATAGTATAGCCTATGCAAATGGCTTCCAACCGTGTACACCTTTTTGCTGCATACAAAGTTGCCTTTATTTCATTTCGTTTAATTTTATATGCTTTTCTTGTGAATCTTGGAATGATTTTTAATTATAAAAATTAGGTCATACCCAAAAAAAAAATATTAAAAAAAATACAAAAAGAGAAACAAGAAATTCCCAAAAGAAGCACACTTCGCGTATTTTTTTCATACTTTTTGTGCACTTTAATTAAAATCATAAAAATATTTTCCATGCATTTATGTACACAAACACATTCGTACACACAACTCTACATGTAATTTGTTTAGAAATTGCCACAATTATTTTTATATTCATGTACTCATATATTTATTAGATACTTTCTGAGTACTTGAGGTTGTTTTCTAGCATATGAAGATTTATCTGTAAATGAGTGTGTGTATGTGTGTGTATTCAGTTTTTAACGCCTACAAAAGTTTAAAATTCAAGCTGCTGCAATTCTTCATGTACTCATACATGCACAAATTTACCATATGTAATGGTATGGAATATTATAATTTTTACGAGTCTTGGCATTTTGCCATTGCTTTTTCATGGCGTAAAAATTACATAAATTATTTTTATTATTTCGAATTATTTTTTGGTTAACTTTTCATTAGAGCATAAAATATGCCTTAATTATAGGAGGTGTTGATGGATATTCGTGATTCATGTCGTGCCAGATTTTACCTGTTTAGGTGTGCTGCTAATTAAGTAAAATAATTGATAAATCAGTTTGTTTGGAACAGATGGTTGTGGGTCCAAAGACTTTGATCTAAAAATTCTGAAAAGTTACTTTTGAATGTCTTGCATAGCCAAAAGGCACGAAAATTTCCTAATAGAAATTAGAAGTTTTTTTTTTGAAATAGATTCAGTTTTTTTAGGTTGGGTAAATACATACGAGGTGTGTTCAAAGGAAAAGGTGAATTTTGATTTTATTTTTTTAAGTACTTGTTTATTCATCAATAACTATTTTGTCCCCTTCAAAGTAATCCCCATCGGATATAACTTTTTTCCATTCCTAGAAGCACTTCTGAAATGCGCTTTTCGGCTTAGTCATCAGCTCTTTCTTCGATTCTGATTTGACCTCATCAATTGTAGCAAAAAGCTTTCCTTTCATTGGTTGCCGGTAGTTGTTTATTCGGTGTGTAAATCATTTTTCATTTATATTGATTATAATTATATATTTTCTACTGAAACAAAGTTCAAACTTTTTACTTAAGTTCAAAAAAAAAAAACTTTTTTAACTCAAGATCGTATACAAGATTTTAGCGTCTAGCGACTATTACGCAATTTTTTCTAGAAAAATACGTATAAACATACCGATCCCTCCTTATTACTACTTTTTTGCATATAAATAAAGAAATTTTAGTTCTTTTGAATTGAAAATAAATGTATATATATAAGAGGCCTCTAAAAAAAAGGAATATTTTTTTTAAGTAATAAAATTAAACAAATTAATTAATATTTGTAAAAAAAAAACTCTATAAGACCCCATCAACAAAAAAAATGTCTATGAAAAATTTCCCATGACCTTTTAATTCTCCTTTTATGCGCTCATATCAAGTTTTTTGTTGTTTTTTTTTTCTAGAAAATGTTTGAAATCATTTTTTATGCCTTCAAATTTGATACCCACATATATGCATCTACGTAAAAAATAATCTTTTATACTAAAACTGACCACCAAACGAAATTCTTAAACTCAACGTTGGAATAAATATGGTTTTCGCTAATTCTATAATCACTTTCTTAACAGAAACTTTCTTCTTTCGTTAGTAGAACTCCAGTTACTCTGGTATCCAGTAGTGCGATATTTCAAAATTTTCAATTATAATTTGTCAAAATTTCTTTGGCGTTTCAATGTTGTTTACACTTTGCATAAATAAAATTAAAATTATTATAAAAAAAAAGATTTGAGAAAAAAGTGAAAGGGTTTGTCGAAATACTCGAAATACGCGTGCTCGTGCTTGAAAAGTTTTGAGTAATGACCAATGAGCAAGTGTGCGAGTGCTCGTTGCTCAAATGCTTGCACTGCTCCAAAATATTTGAACACAATCTTGAGCTCTATTCGTTACTTATTTACTATGTTCAAAGCGTAGAATCTCATAGCGTAATAAATCTAATATTTTGGATGAGGATTTTGAAATCTGCTCTCCGAAATTGAATATATTGAGCGCCTCTAAAAAGCGAGCAAAATTTTTTATTAAATAAAATATATTCTGTGCTGGCAGTTTCGTTTTAGATTATTCGTGTTTTTATATATATTTTTTTAATTATGGGACCTACAATTTCTGCTACAGCTTTCTACTTAACGTTGCTCTGGCGAGAATTTAAGCACATGACCCTCCACATGGTAGTACGCTTTTCTAAGCATCACATCAGCGATTATTAAACACCAATTATATATTATTTTGATTTATCATTTTCTTCATATATTGAGTGCTTAAAGCCAACGCACAGTATATTTTCATCTCCAGAGATCATTCGAGATAGAATCCATTGTTTTCATACATCTTCTAATCTAATCATAAAGAAGAGAGAAGTTATTAAAATTGGCACTTAAGAATGATTGCATTGGTATTGAGTGATAAATCAGACGACCTCAAATATAGCAGTTTTATTTTTCGACCAGATTTGATCAGCTTTGGCTTGTACAGATCTATCAGAGATATGCTAGCTTGGCAAAATTGCGACTTCTTTAGCACGTTTCACCTTCTATACTTCAGTTTATCGACGATAAGTATTATTTTTCTTCTCAATTGGCATAGACAATGCTTACGCGATTACAGCCGAATCAAAAATAGCGCGCCAATTGTTTCATCTCTACTGGGATTGGCGCCAATTTAAGCCTCAAAGTGAAGCCATATTCTTCTACACTTAGTCTTTCCAACAGTTAGGAGTTCTTGCATTTTCTCTGCTTCCACCTACAAGTACGACATCGTTTTCATTCGTTCGGACAACATGAACTAGCCAGTGTAGCCGTTGTCTAAGATTGTTTTTGGTGTTTATGCTGGTTCCTAGATAAACAAAATTATCTGCTACATCAATATACCGACTATGACCAGTGGCCAAGATGCCAAAATTCCAATGCGACTAGATGATAACAGAATATATTATGCATTGTTCGTTGTTCACATCTATCTTCTCAATCCCTATACTTGAAAATATCACACGATCACTGCAGGGGCTGAAATCCTGAAATCCAGGGGCTTATGTTGTGAAACCTCTTGTGTTGAGATTTGCTACAGCAAACTGTCAGCTTTAAGGAATAGTAAATTGCCTTAACATACTCCACTCTAGTTTGTCGACGATTATTAAACACTAATGTGGAGATCTTTGGGCCGATCAGAGATCTGCTTATCCTTCAATGCCCAACAGTAGCGCTAGCGATATAAAGTTAAAACCCTTTACCTGTATTTTGTGTGCCTTCACATTTACCTTGATAGATGAAGAGCTGCGTGGGTATGCTAAGAGATATCTAAAAAATATAAAATATTGATTCTAGTTAAGATTTTTAGACATTTCACTATATATATATATATATCTATATATATATATATATATATATATATATAAATATATAGATATATATATATATATATATCTATATATATATATATATATATATATATATATATATATATATATATATATATATATATAGTATATATAAGTATATATGGCACTTTGTAACCGTTGAATAGATTTCCTCCGAGAACTTGGAAGCAAAAATTCCATATTGCCAACCGGATTATATTCTAGTATTTAACCTATCAAATACTGTTTAGTATCGTGCTAATCTGCTCGGATACAGAAGTTGATTTTTTCTTTTAAATTGTATTTTTGAATTATAGAAAATAAATGTTTCTAATTCCGGCTGCGCCTCGGTAGGGAATGTTAAGCCCTCTGAGTGTATTTCTGACATGAAATAAAAAGCTTTGCATAAAAATCTTTAGCGGTTACATGGAAATTAAGCCCAGATTTCAAGCTTTCCAACACTGATTTGAATAATTTTCGATTTTACTGTATAACAAACCGTTTGCTTACAAAAATTTATGGTCAAAAATAAAATCATTCACAATAAATGCTTATTGAGAATGTCAGAAATGAAAAAAATTAAAAAAATAAAGTAAAGAAATAAACAAATGAAATTATTAATTGCTTTTAAGCAAAATTTTTAGTATTTTTTTTAGGAAATCTTAAATATATGATCATAACAATTGAAATAGGCAAAGTGTGTAAGGTAAACAGAGCATATTTATGCACATTTTTGAAATATAAAAAAAATTCTGAAAAAAAGAAATTGAAATGAATTAATGTTGAAGAATTAGAAATAGTAATGACTGATAAAATGAAAGTTTTAAATGTCAAAAATAATGTAAAAACATAATTACAAAATTGATCAACAAAGAAATATTTTTTTTTTAAATACATACAAAATATATAAAATTTTTGTGAATTTCTGTTACTTCTCAAAACATTCAGCATTTTAATTTATTTAATTTATATTTTATTTACACAAAAAATGCTCATCAAAATTACCTTAATTACAGATCGAGCGCGAGAGAGCCGATCTCAGCGTACAGGTCATTCAGATGTCCGAACGTCTTGAGGAGGCTGAAGGTGGCGCTGAGCATCAGGTGAGTGTGCATGAAACTCTTCTGAATAATAGGGAAAAAAATAATAATATTTTTTATATCTTTAAAAAAAAAAAACATTAGTTCGAGGCAAATCGCAAGCGTGATACTGAATTATTGAAGCTACGTAAAATGCTTGAGGATGTACACCTCGAATCCGAAGAAACTGCCATTCTCTTGAAGAAGAAGCATAACGAAATTATTGCGGATTTCCAAGAACAAATTGAAATCCTAACGAAATCGAAGTCAAGGTAAGTGTGTCGTTGCCTGAGAGTAAGGGGGGAGGGGGAAGCGAAAATTAAAAAAAAAGAAATTATTTGCATATTTGAAAATCGCGCTAGACTATTGCTTTTTAAAGTGCCGTTAGCAACAGTGCTTTATGTATGTATGTATATATAAATATATATTTCACATAAATGCAATTCCACTTAAGCAATTAATCATGTATATTTAATAATATCCATATGAAAGGGGGTGTATGTGTGTTTGTAAGTATGTATGTGAATATATGCAAAGTTTATTTTTAACTCATTGAACTTCACACTGCTAACCTACCTAAAAAAAAACAACTCGTAGGTCAACATGACCCCAACTACCCAGCCCACTTATATGCATATACACACATACATGGTATGCATGAAATCGGGGCTAATGTGTCAGCCATAAGTCAGCAAAAAAATAAATTTATTTTTTCTGATTGTTTAATGTTTATACTAAAACGTTGCATTTTATAAGCGTAAAATTTTCGCACTAAATAAATAATCGAGCGCAATGCGCCAATGGCATACAGTGTGTAGGAAAAAAATACAAACAACACATTGCTTGATATTAAAAATTGCTAAAAATGCATTCAAAAATGGTGGTTTTTATAAACAAACGATTTTTCTTTTAAAATTTTGTAATTCAATTTTTTTTTTTTTACTATAATTCAAAATGTGTTGAAATGTTTCATATAAATTTTAAATGTAGCTATATAAATATTATGTAAACATTATATATGTACATGTAGCATACATACCAAATCCACCAGTATGCGTGTGTTAGTAAGCGTAAGAGATTGCGAAAAGTGCTCATTGAAAGCTCATATTTCCAAAATCCAAAAATAAAACCGAATTTTGTGAGGAGAAAAATTCATTTTCAAGGCTACCATAGGCACATGCAAGCAGCGAGATATTCGTTTTTGAACATTACCTTGGCAATTACTCACGACGATTGTGCGCTCACCATATGTCAATAAATATTCCATACTTATTTCAAGTTGAGAGAAGATTTTTAGGGCTTAAATAGTTTACTTCGAAATCAAATTTTTTCAATATCCTTACAAAATATTTATTTATTTATTTATTATTGTTATTACTATAATTCTTATAATTTAAATTTTTTTTTTTTTTTGAAATTTAAATTCATAAAATTTTCATTTGCATGCTCTCAATTCACTCGTATATTCTCTAATTAATTGTGAGTGCTTTTGCGGCTTTCACCTGTGGTCTTGCGCACTTTCATGCACAAGAAAGTTTGCTACGCTCGAGCTTACCGTTCGTGCGCACATACACTAGCCGGCCCGCTCACACCCACTACTAGCGCACAACTTATGCTGCTTGCTTGCTAGCGAGATCGTTTACACGTAGCTACATTGGAAACTTATTAAAAGCTTTCACCACACAAAAGCACCACAATCAGCTAGTCAGCCAATAGACCAAGCTGCCACTCAATAAAATTGTGTATATTGTGTGCAGCAACTTTTTTCTCTCTTTCTTTATTTTGTTGCATATTTTATTGTGAAGATTACTTCAGCAACAAAAACACAAAAATATATATATAAAAGGAAATATAAAAAGAAAAATACTACATAAAAATATACATATGAACATTTGTAGGTATGCATGTGGCTGCCGGTTGAGTCAAAATATTTAAGTACTTATTTTTAGAAAAAATTTTGAATTTTTCCTACACATTTTTTTCACCTTTTTGCCGCACGGTCCACACATATAAAGTTGATGGTTGTTGGTGGGCCGGTGTATTGGTTGTTAGCTGGCGCAGCCTGAGTGGTGAGGGAAGTGAGGGATTTCGCTCAGCTTCTCCGCCACAACACACTGTCTTCGATCCAAATATGTCTTTGATTCAGTAATATTCACAATATGTCTTCTGTTCGTCGTTTGTTGTTGCTATCTCTTTTTGTCATATTCACCTTTATGGAAATTTGATACGTTTTTTTTCGGCGCCGGCAGTAGCATAGTAGTGAGTGTGTGCACAGGCACGCAGCGCGTGTGCATGCAATATATATTTTATGTACATACATACGTGGGCACATATGTGATACTTTTTTTTTTTTTTTTTTTGAAGCATTTTAGAGTGAGCATATGTTAAAAAAATTAAAAAAAAAATTAATTCTAGTTCAAAATACGCTCAAAAATGCTAGTTGCAGCAATTATACATATTTTTGAAATTAATTTTTAGATTTGAATCATTTTTAGTAAAAAAAAATAGTCAAAAATGTCAAATACTGCATTATTTATTTAAATTTATAATTATTATTTTTTGACACTTTTTATTTTCATTTAATTTTTTTTTGCATTTTCTATTGTGTTTAATCTTTTTGTTATTTTTTTTATTTATTCATGATTCATTTTCTTATGTTTTTTAATTTTTATTTCATTAATTATTTTAAAATTTTATTTCTAATTTCTTTACTTCTCATTAAATATTTTTCTAAGCTTTTATTTTATGCTTATTTTGCATAATTTTTTTAAATTTATTTTTTTTATTTTACAATTTTTTTATTTTTTATGAAATATTTTTTATTGTTTTATAATATTTTATATATGTATAATATTTATTGAATAATTTTCTTGCATTATTTATTTTATTTTATTTTTTATAATATGTGAGCTCGTGGCGCATACGCTTACGCCCCCAGGTCGATCTTTCAGTTTTATCCGTACCTGCCATACAAATCATACTGAGAAAGCTCTTTTATGCAAATTTTCAGTGGTAGTTTAAGCGTTTATAATAACGAAATAGATACATATATACATATTTATAAACTTATACATACATGTTATATAATTTAATGCTTACTATAGTGAAAATATGCATAAAATAGCTCTTCAAGTTGAAAAAATTACAAATTCGGTCATATCGAAGCTTTGATACCCTACTCTATGTATTTTTTTAGTGAAACTCGGATGGTTTTAAATAGAGCCGCTCTCACGAGTAATGCGAGCATTTTACGAGAAGTGGCTATCTCTTCGGCTTTATAACGTTAGTTTTGCGCTTAGACTCTCACTTTTAGTTTTGTGCATACTAGTTTTTGAGTTTTCTAGCAACCTTTTATCACTAAAAAATGTTGTTTTATAGATGAATTCCACGAGCCCAATTGAATCTGTGAGTAAAGCTTTAGATACCCCTTTTGAAATAATTGCTTTTTGTAAGCTACTTGATCCATTTATAGCATGATACCCCTCCATAGTGATACTCAGATACATGGAAAATAATAAAATAAGAGAAATATGCCGGTAATGGCCGACAGAGAAGTAAAAAAAAAGTAGAAAATAAGAATATCGACACTTAGTCATACAATTGGAGTTCTTTTCTCCACAGTTCTAATTAACGAACGAATTGAATGAGTTCTATATAAACAGAATCCTGAAAGACGTCAAATTGTTTGATAACCCCTATTGAGGCTTCAAATAATAATAAATGAGTAGAGTCTACGAACAGATCTAAATGCCCACTTATCCCGCTTTGATCGTAGAGACTCTAAGAATGGTGAAAAGGCACACAAACTGTTTTTCATTAATACTTTTATGATCGAACACCACTCAGATATTACATCAGCTAAACAAATATACGAGGTCTGTTCAGAAATAAGTTGAATTTGCATTTCTTTTTCTCAAAAATGTTTATTTATTCGTCAAGTGTGACCCACGAAAATTTGCGATTAGAAATTGTTATTCTGCCTTTTTTGGAATATCACAACATTGATGGAACATCATTTTATTGGTATGGCTCCCCCGACTGGGCTTGTAGTAGTCCAATCTTTTCTGTCTGTCGATTTTTCAAATCATTTTCGATTTTATGTACTTCAATTTTATGCTTCAAGTCATAAATCTTCTGTTTTCGACCACTTTTCAGCACATATTTGGTGGTATCTCAGCCATATCTTTAGGAATGTTGATTTTCAAGTGCTCAAGAGTTAGAAACTTATCCCCATAAACACGTCGTGTTCTGTGTCATATGGCACCATCTTGTTGGAACCACATATTCTACAAGCCCAGTCCAAAGAGCGAACCAGAGAGTACGTTTTTGTTTTTGTGTGTGATGGCCTCTCTTTAATTATTTGGTGATTCTCGGAACCACAAATGGGACAATTTTGCTTATTTACGTATGCACCGACTGAACCATCCCCCACCCCGGAAGAAAATTTTATTGTAAGAGCTTTATATGGATGTAGGTGGAACACCCAAAATGTATCTGACATAAGAAAAAAGACAATTCTACCGAGAATTTTGAAAGCTCATCCAGTTTTTAAACAGATTTCAAATCCTAGTGAACATAACTGGACAAAGAAATAAATAATAAATGCACTCTTGGCCTGTTTAAGAAACTGAAAAGACACCAATATAATATTAACTTCATTTTTAGCTTCTCCTAGCTTGTGTAGCTCTTTAATACACCTGATTAAAATTTTTTAACGGTATTCAATGTTTTTTGGAGCTTAAAAACTATGCGAATGCTGAAAAGCACAATTTAGTATTCGAAAAAACTAGATATTCAAATCATCGAATATGAAGAAATCTATCAAACGCCATCCAGACCTCTCTTTATGGGGGATCTCATAACTTTTTATGAAACAGTAGGATATAAAATAATGTATTAAATGCCGTCGGTTAACAGAAAGATTTTGTATCTAGGGGCAAATGCAAAACTAAGCTCCGGTGATTAGATTTTTTCCCAGCTTATGACCGCTGCTTCTATTACGACCGAGTCTAACGTCACCGCCGACATGCATAACGCTGCTGCATAAGTATTCTATATTTATTAAATACATAAAAATATATATTTCTAAATCAATTATTTTCAAATTTCTAATTTCACTTTTTTATATTTCAATAAATTCTTCTCACCTCCCATGATTTAGGGCTGAGAAGGAAAAATCCAAATTCCAGGCCGAAATTTACGAATATCTCTCCCAAATCGAATCGTTCAATAAGGAACGTATTGTCACCAGCAAACATGTTGAACGATTGGAAGTGACCATCTCCGAATTGAATGTGAAAATTGAGGAATTGAATCGCACTGTTATCGATATTACATCGCACAAGACCCGCCTCTCGCAAGAGAACATTGAATTGATCAAGGACGTCCAAGATCTCAAATCCCAACTGGACACTGTCTCATATTCCAAGAGTCAAGTCATCTCACAATTGGAAGATGCTCGCCGCCGTTTGGAAGATGAAGACCGTCGTCGTTCGATGTTGGAGTCTTCTCTTCATCAAGTTGAAAGCGAATTGGAATCGATTCGCATCCAACTCGAAGAAGAATCAGAAGCACGTATTGACTTGGAACGTCAGCTGGTCAAGGTCAATGCTGATGCTATTTCCTGGCAAAATAAATACCAGACTGAAGTAGCTGCACACGCTGAGGATGTCGAAGACATTCGTCGTAAATATCAAGTGCGCATTACCGAACTCGAGGAACATGTTGAAACATTGATTGTTAAGATCAATAATTTGGAGAAACAAAAGACTCGTTTGGCCAGCGAGGTTGAGGTATTGATTATCGATTTGGAGAAATCGAATAACACATGCCGCGAATTGAACAAATCGGTTAATACTTTGGAGAAACACAATGTTGAATTGAAGAGCCGTTTGGATGAGACAATTGTATTGTTTGAGAGTAGCCAACGTGATTTGAAGAACAAGCAGGTTGAATTGCAACGTACTGTGCATGAATTGGACAAGGTCAAGGATGCTAACAACACATTGGCACGTGAGAACAAGAAACTAGGCGGTAAGTACACTAAAGTGCGCTAAAGTTGGAGCAGTTTTTTCCAAAACAAAATTTTCGTATCTGTCGCTACAGATGATCTCCATGAGGCCAAGGGCACACTGAATGAATTGAACCGTCGCTTGCATGAATTGGAATTGGAGCTCCGTCGTTTGGAGAACGAGCGTGATGAATTGACTGCTGCCTACAAGGAAGCTGAAGCTGTACGTAAACATATTTCTTCTCTTTCCATATTAGAATAAAAAAACCAAATGTTTATCTTCTGCCTATAGGGTCGCAGGGCTGAGGAGCAACGGGCTCAACGTTTGTCGGCTGACTTCAATCAATACCGCCACGATGCTGAACGTCGCTTGGCTGAGAAGGATGAAGAAATTGAGGCTATTCGGTAAGTCCGCTTCTTATTTTAATATATTCAGACCGATATTTGCGATTTGGCGATTGAAATGGTATAGAGTTTGTTATCGTGTTCGCGAAATGTGAACGAAAAAACCGTGAGAAGTAAAAAAGAAAATTCGGTGAGCTTATAAAATGAACCGTAAGACATACTGAGGTTACTACCAGGCAAGGTCTTACGTAATTTCTATAACAAAATTCTACTTGAGCTTCTAAAATAAAATAAAATGAGACGAAAGTGGTATTGAAATAAAAATAGTTTCGAGAGTGTTCACAGATGGTTGAGGATTATACTGTTTAAACTGGCAGTGGTTTTCATTAAAAATAATGTTAGCCTTCCCGGCGCTTGTGTATAATAGAGAAAAGACTCCGTCTGAAAAAAAAGAATTATTGCCCGTTTAATGAGTATTTGTGGACAAAGGCTCATTGCTAATAGGAGCCACTACTATATCGGCTCGCTCATTACCTTCAACTCTTAATCCTTTCGAGTTGTTCAAGTATATTGCCAATGAGTAGTAGCGCACAATGAAGAGTTTAAGCAACTCATGCCCTTGGGAGAATGTTGAACAAATTTTTTTAAGTTTTTTAAACTTTTCCACCAAAAATGTTCATTCTGCTGCTCGAAATATTCAAAAGCTTCTTCATTTCATTTTTCCTTTGAGTAATTGAGCAATGAACAAGTATCGAGCAATTATCGAACTACTCGTACTATCAGATATCCAAATATCTACAGCTCTGTAGGTATGCCATTAGATCCAAGCCCTCGTCGAAATTATCCAGAGTCTTCCGCCATACCAAGTGTGACACCATATCGTGTGTTAGTTGGGCGTTCATTCAACCCATGTTACTTACAAAGTTCAAACTAAGCTCTCCAGAAAGACGGAAAAAGCTCCGGCTATTGAAGATACCAGTGTTCGTGATGTGAAACTGACCAAATAATCGAACATCAGAACAGCGAAACTTCTTATTAAACCCTGAAAATCGAAATCCTTTGGGAACTGCTAGTTGTAAAAGAGATATTTAGAGAAAACTCACAGAGTGAATACTTGTAAGGTCTGGTATGGCATTTAGGGAGTAAGGCAGCATAAAAAATTATAACAGAACTCGACCTAATCGTAGAATGCTACGGAGAAACTGAAATTTTCTAGCGGGTGGATGCCACATACTCCTTCCCGAGCAGGGAAGATGTAGGGGAAGACCAGTTAATGGTTACTTACTAATGTGTAACAAGATCATGGTCAGAGTTCTTCTGTGACTTCCCTCAAAAGAGGGTAGCTACAAACGCAATGTCTATAACTCTGTCTTCCATGCAGAGTTTCTTGGCATTTTTAAAGCTGTCAAAAGGTCAACCGCTTTAATTGGAAAAATCTACTAGTCTTCTTGTTGATAGCCCAGCGGCAACTAGGGCAATTAAATCCAAATGTGTGAGAACATGTAAGGGGACTACAATGGGAGAACACATAGAACATCACTTGAGTACCGGATCAAACGAATGTAGAACGTAGCGAGAAGCTGACGAACTGGCTATCGTTGCCGAGCGCCTCAGATCTTGGAGCAGTTTCAACTTACGCCTTACCTTTAAAGTACTGTGGGACAGCACCCAGTGCAGAACCATACTGTTATTTCTAAGCAAAATGGAACTTACTATACTCGTAAGTGGCATCTCCCCCTGAGATATCATCTCTAGGTTTAGTACCTAAGTTCAGATCATGCACAGAAGGGAACGAAACCCTAGAGCACTACCCAGAGCACACAGAGTACTCGACTTACAACCAATTGAGGTGTCATACCTTCCATAATGCCCCAAGCTGCAGCCTAACGGAAATGCGAATGCACGGATCAAGGAAAATTAACGAAATTTATCAGATCAAGCAAATTGTTCGATAACACCTGGTCAGCGGCCGTCGCTGAGGTTCGAAACCTTACCTTTTCAACCAACCAACCATCCAAAGCAATATAGTAAATACTCGTAAAATCAACCGACTGAGAAAATATAATTTGAGACACACTCATCGCCTATACGGCATTTGCCTAACTGTTATGGCCTCGAAGAGATTGTTGGGGTTAACAAGAATTCAAATAATCCAGTTTAGAAACAACCGACTGTCTAGCGAAGTTTTGTATATCTGTTTTGGCATAACTAACCTGGAGCAATGAATGCTAGTTAAAGGATTATTGTGCCAGACATAACTCTTAACACTTCAGATCAGTAGTTTGAAGGGATTCCTAAAAACCTGAGAGAGCTTATTACATTGAGAGAGAGAGAGAGATAAGAAATCCCTTCTTAGAATAATGTACTCACAGTTTTTTGGAAGCAATCAATATAAAGCCGATCGTTTCTGACAGCCTTATAACCATAAAAGATTGTCTCAAACTTTCATATAACTTTTCCTTGGCGATCATTGAAAAATTGAAACCATGAAGTATTCAATTAAGGTCTGAGAAATGAGAAAATGTATTAGTAAGAAGAGTAAATATTTTTTTAAGAAAAACAAAATACAGCAATTGTTCCAAAAAATCCATCATAAAACGAAATAATTATGAGAAATGTGAAATAATTGTGTGAAAGTATTCCGAAAACAAGCTTGGTTGCAAAACCGATTACTTTTTGAGTGTTGTCTGATATCTCAACGGGAGAAGGCGTACTTAAATAGTACCCAGCTTCGAAATTGAATTCACTTTGAGTGTGAAAATTGTTTTGATATCTCAATGGAAGCAGGAAACGCAGCATATTTAGTTGAACATCCGTTTCACTAACAGTGGGTGTGTGACGTGGAAGGTCGCTGAGGCAAAAAAAAAAAAAAAATTAAAATAAAAAATTAAAACAAATCGAAGAAAATTAAAAAAAAACATTCGGGAAATTACATATTCTTATCAATGCGGCTATTGGCGTATTTTTGGCAACGAAACAGGCGACAGACACTATCAATGCTAAATAAAATTTATACATTTGCACTTCCTAGAGATTACTATTGAAAAAGAAAACTAAAGTGAATTAAAAAAATAAAATAAAATAAAAAAATTATAAAAATCAATAGAAATTGATTGCCAATCAATAGCTGCCGAGGCAAAACCACTGTGCATTAACTGACCCATTTTGCATCAGTACGATTTGTAGAATTGAGGATTAAACAACGAAACTAGCAACCTCAATTGAAAAAAAAAATATTGAACGGATAACGGAGAAAACCAAATACTAATATTTTAAACTTTCTTCAAACGAATGATCGAGATTGAGATCGAGTGGTGATCGTGTGCAGTAAGTGAACTGATGAAAGATATAAGTACGGTTTGGAATAATGCAGCTTAACGAAATTTTCAGTGCAAACTTCGAGTGTTTTCAAGCATTACACAACCAAATTATTTTTGAAAACCTGAAGCTAAGGATTAAAGCTGGCATGCTTAAGGATAACAAAGGGAAAACAGGAACGATTTTTCAAATAAATTCAATTTAAAGGTAAATAGTGCACCACCAGGCAGAGCCTGAGGTCTTGAGTGACACAGTGCAGCGAACGCAAAGCAGTTAATTTCGCTTGAGTATGCCTCGAGTGTATGCCTTGAGTGTAGAAAATTAAGTGTAAGTTTGTACAAGCGTTTCGAAAGATTGCGTAAATCTTAACTGCATTTTGACAACTCAAGACGATCAGGTGTTGCGAACGAAGTATAATCCCCCTCTCACCATTTGCTTTTCCTGTGCGATTCACCATTGACTTCCTCAGTTGAAGCATTGAATTCCTTTGTCTCTTACGCTTACTTAAATACATCAAATCTTTTTTTAGATTTATCACAAGTGTTCAACGTTCACGAAACTGTTTTGCAGAAGCAAAAGAAATATATATATAAGGAAAGCCCAGCAACAAGCTACAAATGCAAGCAAAGCATAAATCAGCAAAGAAGCTACGTTAATGTGAATGACGCTTGAAAACGCTTGTAAAGAAGAAAAAACAACAAAACAATAGCGGAAGACAAAGCTAAAACGCAAGCAAAAAACAGAGACGCCAGTGCCTGCCTTGCACTATTTTTTGCATTGCAGTTTGCTCAGCAACAATTGTTTTAACTAAAACGATATTTTTTCTTTCAATAATTATATTTCAAACACAAAAACAAATTGTAAACGCTAAATAATTGTACTCACACAAACCAATTAAGACGAGTGAATACGTACAAAATACACACACACACTCACTGCCTTCAGTAATACAGTTCGTCACAGATCTTCACCGATCGCTACTGATCCTCAGCCCTCAGCACATATAGCGCACTCGACAAACACACTGCGACTAAAGACACTTGCCAACGCCGCAACTCATTTCGACCATACACTATAGCCACACAGTCATAGCCACTTCGACGAACCCTTTGCCACTGTACGCTACAAATCGACAAATTTATTGCTCTCCACTCCCTATTGCCACAAACATCCATTAACTTGCTCCTCCCCGCCGCCGCCGCCACCACCGCCTCCTTACTCAAGCGCCCATTCCCGTTGATCTGATCTATTGCCAAAACAAAAAACAAAAAAAAAAGCAACCGCAAAACCATGGCGCTCACATATCGTATGCGTCCCTCACGCACCCGCCATTTGGCCAACACACATACCTACGAGGACAACTATGGCTACACAATGAACTTCTATCAGCCGATGCTCGATTATTTGGATGCGAAAACTAAGAAACTAAATGTCGATCTACCACACTTGCCGTGGACGAGCGAACGCGGTTTGCGACAATATCGCCCCTCGAATCCCGTACGTAGCTACAATACCGATGATGTGTTGCGCCTGTCGCGTGCCTGTGCCCACCGAGCAGATGAAATTTTACTTGATTTTCGCGTTAGGAAGCGTACACCATTCAGTGTGATCAAACTCGCCGACGCAGCGCGTGTACACAAGCATATTGAACCGGATACGGTAGAAGAACGCTCGCGTGAACGTCGTCGTCGTCGTCAACAGGATTTAGAAGAAGTAATACGTCAAGACACTATACGGCTATTGCATCGTATACGCAGAATGGAGTTGGAAAATGATTGTACACGCATGACGGATGAATTTAAACGCTCAATACGTGGTAAATCCTCGACGGCCATTGCACAGGCATTGCTCACGGAATCGGAGCGTAATATTAAGACCGCTAAACGTGATGAGGAGGATTTCATGGCTCAAGCGATAATACGTTCAAGTCGTGCTGCAAGTCGTGTACGCTCCGGTTCACCGGAAGGACGCATCTCTTCGCATGCCTATCACATTGAGCTGATGGATGATCGTTTGGTCGATAAACTCGATCATCGTGTCTCCTCGTCGTTGCACAATGTGAAGCGTCAATTGTCGACGCTCAATCAGAAGACGGTCGAATTTTATGCTGACTCCAGGTGTGGTATAGAGGATAAGTGTTGGATATGTCGTAAAGTGATGCGTACACATCCGAAATTGAAGGATTACACATACATACATTGGCAGCATTAGTGAGGGAGAAGGATAAATAATTACTGATAGAAGGAGGAAAAGAATGGGGAGGGTGCAACAGCAAAAAATAAAAGAGGACGTAAAATAGGGAGGACATAAAAAATAGAGGACATAAAAAATAAAGAACTTAAAAAAAGAGGAGCGGTGGGCAAGAACTGTATGAAGTGTTGTTTACAAAAAAGAAATGTGCGTTGGATTTTATAGGATCTGGTAGCAAGTAGAAAAAAAGTTTACGGAAACAGGGAAGATCTCAGCAAACAAGGCACTGTGGGAGTAGGTAAAAACAGTCGGAAAAAAATAAAAACTGAACGAAAATATGTAAATCAAACTATAAAGTCCAAAAAAGTGAGATAAAAGCTAGAATTTTGAACAACATGAATAAGCTCCAACTGAGATCTTTAGCTTGATATGCTGTCTCGGGCGTTGGTAATGGTTTTTGTGGCTCCTCATACATTAGTCGTGCCTTATAGAAGAAGAAACATTTAGCAAATACTCAACAAAACCAATTTCTAGACACATAAAAAATTCTTATAAATTAGAAATTTCAAAATCTTGCCAACCAGCGCAACAGAATATTTTACAAGTTCTCTCCGCCCACATTTCTACACCGTGTGCGCGCATACCTTGAAACTATTTAACATTCAAATGCATGAAATACCTTTTAGGACGCAACCACAGAAAAAAAACATACAAACACATGCATATATACATATATAAAAAATATCACATAAATATTCTTACATTTACATAAATTCTACATATTTACACAAAAACACAATATGTTGTTGGTTTTTTTTTTTCAATTAAAATAATTAAATTTTCAATTTAAACTGTAAAACAAGTTGTATATTTATTTTCGCAATATACATACATATGAATACACTCATCTGTTCTCTAATATTTTATTTTCGCCTATTTACCTACATTTATTCGCATAAAATTCAATGAAGGTAAAAAAAAAACTCAACGGTAAAGCAATTTTCTAAGTACAAGCAACAAATCTCATTAATTTCCCAACATTTCCTTGCCTTGGTGGGTTGGTGGGTAAAAATCGAAAACAGCAATGTTTGTTGAAATTTGCAAATTTGTATTTTTGGCAGGCAAGCAGGCAATGTATATTTCTACGAGTACTGAAACAAAAAACATTAATAGGAAAACACAAAAATTTTGATGCGCACAGTTTTGCAAGCATTTTTGTTGTTCAATTGTGTAGAGTTTATAAAAAAAAAAATTTTTACATGAATTTCTTGTGCAAAATGCTTGCTGATTTACACATTTTTGTACAAGCGAAACCCTAACATAAAATAACCTCCTAAATGCATTTGAACATACATATACATATATATAAATATATATATACGTATATATATGCTATGTGCGTATAACCAGTGTATATTGATCATTTTTGTTGTTGGCTGATCAAATAAATCATCAAGTAAATGAAGACACTAAGATCATGCCTGCCTGCCTGGCTGCTTGGCTGGCTGGCGATCGATCATTGCTTTAATTTGCGGAAATCATGTAAACAGAGCACAATTTTTATGATAAATAGGGTCGAAATGCAGCTGCACTGCATTGAATTTAATTTATTGTGCAATGGGGCATAAATAGCTGTTACTATAAATACATACGAGTATATGCTTTGAAAGAATTTGCTTTCAAAAGGTATCTATCGGAGCTCAAAAGATTAATAAATATTCTTACAACATATTTAATCTACCTTAAATGCTTTGCAAAAATTTATGCAAAATTTACACGAAATGGTTGCCAGGTCTTCGATGCTCTGTATATAATTTAAAAATACATAATTTGATTACGCAATTTTGTGTACAATAATTTAATTAATTATTCTAATAAATAGCTGCTCAAAATTTTATTTTATATATTTGTTTTTATTTTATTTTATTGTATTTTATTTTATTTATTATTTTATTTCTGATAAATTCAACTCTGCGCAAAAATTGTTTGCTCTGTAAATAATTTAATTTAAATACATTTTCTTTTATTACATTTTATTTTACTTTATTTTATTTTATTTTATTTTATTTTTTATTTTTATTTTATTTATTTTTAATAATTTTATTTTTATAACTTTACCTTATTTTATTTCATATTAATTTATAGTATTTACTATTCATTTAATTTATATATTATTTTATTTAAATTTATTTTATTATTATTTTATTTTATTTTATTTGATATTCTATTTTTATAAGGGTTTGTTTTATTTAATTTTTGTTTCTTTTATTTCAATTCATTTTATTTTATTTACTTAAATAATAATATTATTGTATATAATTTTTACTTAATTTGACATACAATTATTTTATTTTAATAAATTTAATTTAATTTTATTTTATGTTAATTTACTTTATTTTTATTCATTTATTTTTTGTTTGTTTAGTTTTATTTTCCATTTTTTTCATTTTAGTTATATTTTATTTTATCTTATTTAACTTTCTTTTATATTATTAAAATTTTGTAATTAATTTTATTTCATATTCTTTATTTATTTATTTTGTTTTATTTTAGTTCTTTTATTTTATTTTGTTATTATATTTTGGTTTATTTTATTTATTTTTAAAGGAGTAATTTTCTTACAGAATTTTATTATATAGTAATTAATTTTCATTCAATTAAATTTAAAAAAAACTTCGTTTTGTTTTATTACATTTAATTTAATTTTATTTTTGTTGTTATATTTTATTTATTTTTAAAAATTAAATTTTTTAACTTTACTTGTTTTATATTATTTTATTGTATTAACTTTACATTTAATTTAATTTATTATGAAATTATTGTAATTAAAATAATTTAGTTTAATTTTATTTTATTTTGTTCCAAATTTATTCTATTTTTTTATTAGTTTTATTTTATTGTATTTAATTTAATTTTATTTTATTTATTTTTTGTTTAATACTTTAGTTTTACAAAAATGAAATGCAAAGTTTCAAATCTTAAAGCAGGTTCTAGTGGTCTTAGTTGACGTTTACCTAATTTTTTCACTTCATATCATATCACCTTCTGTATTTTATTCAATAATTCTGTTTTTTGGGATATTTTGTTACGTATTATTTATAAATGAATATTTAGTTTTACAAAGAATCATAGGTATTCAATAATAGAAGTTAATTTTATGGAAAATAGATACATATTTTAAAGCTTCTAATCATTTTATTTTATAATACAATATTTTTTACGCTTAGTATTCTCTAAAAAAATATGCTTAAAAGTTTTATTTATTTTAATTTTTCGAATTTTTAATTTTTTTGTTTTTAATTTTTCATAAATTTTTTCAACCATTTTGACAATTTTCTTTTATAAATTATTTAATATTACCAAAGATACTTAATATAAATTATGAATTGAATTTTATATAAAAATGTGGGATATTTTTATTTAATCAAAATTTTAATTCAATATCTGTAATAAATGTTAATATAGTTTCGTTGTTAATTTTGTTTTCTTTTAATTTTTTTTCAACCATTTTGTCTAAAAGTTGCTCGAAAAAAATAATCTGATTCTCCGAAAATCAATATAAATAATAAATTAAAAATCATAAAGTAATTTCTTTAAATAAGTTCCAAAAAAAATTTTTTTTTGTTTTTATTTTAGTTTTTACTAAATTTATGGAAAATAATAGAAATATGGAAATAAAAATTTATAAATATAATATTGTTTGATGTTTATAAACATTTTAAATTAATATAACCCTGAAATAAATGCTTATTTTTTGCTTAGTTAAATTTTTTTTTAATTTTTTATTTAATTGTTGACCATTTTGGCTAGAAGTTCTTCTCAAAAAAATTAACTATAAGTAATATACATATTTAAAAAATCAGAACTTCATTAAATTTAAAATATATTTAAATTTGAAAAATATTTATCATATTAAATTTTTTATTTGATCGTTTTAAAAATAAACAACGATAAAATAAAAAAAAATTAAGAAAAAATAAAAACTTATCTTGTAATAGTAAAAAAAACCTTTTTTTGTGTTCTTTATCTCGATAAACCAACCTAAATATATTGAAGTAATGTTTATAAAAAAAATGTAATTCAGAATATAATACAAAAAATCTGTTAATAAATATAAAGCAAATTAAAAATGTAAAAAATTACCCACATAAATAATCGAAAGAAAGCAAACTTTGCATAAAGTAAATCCATTTTATTTAAAAAAAAATTTTTTTTCAACCCACCAATTCAACAATCAGCAAACATACTTTGTACAACTGCATTTGTGGCCTTCATTATATTTTCTTTCTTTTCATTTCATTTGTTTATTTTTTATATTTATTTTTTTTTTTTGTACTTTTTCTTTAATTGTATTTTGCTGTCCTTCAAAATTTAAAAGCAAATTCTTATAGGAAAAAAATTAAATGCATTTATATTTTGTGCGGTAAGTTGATGCCTCATGACAGCTATGAAAACAGAACAGAAATTTGCATAAATACAATGAGCTAATCAGAGAAAAAATGTGTAAAAATCAAAAAAAAAAATTAACAAATTTCAAAAAATGCAAAATAAAAAAATATAAAAAAATATAAAAAAATATAAAAACTATATATAAAAAATATATATAAAAAATATATATAAAAAATAACTAAATAAGTAAATAAGTACAGCTGCCAAGCAAATGGTTTTTAGAATAAAATTTAAAAAAAATTACAAAATTTAAATAAAAATAATTTAAAAAAAGTACATTTGAAAACTGAAGAATAATGGCACTGAAATGAAAATTTGCGGAACGGAATGTTTGCGTAAAGACATGTGTATGTGCGAGTATGCGTACACAGGCATCTAATGCCTTTCTAACATATGCTGTAGGGAATGCACGAGCAAGCAAATAAAAATAAATTCTTACTAAATGAAAGTGTGCAAATTTTAGAAACAAAAAAGAAAACAATTTAATGTGTTTTATTGTTGATATCACTAACATATTAAAATTGGCCAGATTATATGTATTAGCAGAATGAAAAAAACACAATAACAAAATCTGTTAATAATAAAGTAAAATGAAATGTGCCCATTTATGGCAACTACTAGCAAGCGACAGCTATTACTATAATGCACTTTACCCACGCACACAAAAAAACAATATCCCAATTCTATAACAACCAGTCATCATTTGATCATCATCACCGTTTGTCGCCTCAATGGCGACCTAAATATCCACATACCATTACGGCAATTACCTGTGCAGCGTTGCCAAGAGAAAAAGGCAAGCGAACGAGCAAAAAATAAATAAATTAAAATAAAATAAATAAAATAAAACAATTCCTCGCTGGCTGAGTCATGCCGTAATCCTTTTAGGTTTATTGTAGGTATAATATCAACAACAAGTATCACAACCTAAATAAAGGCACATACAACACAATTAACAAATTACATAATATTTATTTTGTTTGAATTAGTAATGAGTAGCATCATCAACCGATTGTTGAGATTGTTGAGAAAACAATAAGACTACACTATTAAAGCTAATTTTAGTTGAATGATGCATCATTATGCATCAGCAGCGAATGTTTGGCGCTGGCATTCATTACACTCGTACTTACTTTACATACATATGTATATAGAAAATACAGCCTATCGAATGCTTGGTATGCAGGTAATTGTGACAAGTTCGCTGATTGACTGCAAAGGAAACATATGTAAACGGTTTTGTTCAGACAAAAGAATGGGAATGTGCACCTTTGTACACCCCAAACTCACATGTATTAAAATAAATTTTATAAAGAACCTATAAAATACATTTTGACCTTATGAATTAAGATATTTGAAGCACTAATTGAAGCATTAAGTAGTCTTATTCGAATTAATAAAGAAGATAATAACCAATTGGAAGCAGACGAAAATGTTGGAAAATAATATTTTTCATAAAATATAAAAGTTTTTAGCTTAAAATAAACAAAAGTATTGAACAAAAACATTAATAAGTATCAAAAGCTCTACAAAATCATAAAAACGTTCAATTTATAGCAAATAAAATGGAATAAAAACTTACCTAAACAGGTAGAGAAACTTGCTTTCGAAATAATATAGCCATTTTTACATTTTTGACTATTTTTTTTTAGTGAGAAGCATTTAGATCGGTCTCTCTTTGCGCATAAATTTATTATTGAAATTTTCATATATTTTTGAGCTTATTCAAATTCATCTTTTTTTTTTGGAATAATAAAAAAATATTTTTTCTTAACAAATATGAAAATCGGGCATATTCTAGATAACAAATCGATCTCAAACTCAAAATGGATGTTTGAAAAATAAGTTTTTATACAGAGAGTACTCGAATACCCTGGTAAATGCTAAGAATGTAGCTGGCATAACCTCACTTTGTCGGCGAACTATTTGTGCCTAGCAAAAAATTTCTTACCAGTTTTATTTCTTATTATTATTGAGTAGAGCTTTTCCATTGATTATCTCGATATATTTAGTTTTTAAAAATTTTTATTACATTTTTTTTTGTGGGCAAATTCAAAACTTTGAATATTTTAAAACATTAAATTCCTTAAAAATTTTAATAAATTAAATTAAACAAATTGAGTATTTATATACCATTTCCGTAGAGCGTAGTAGTAGGTAAGGAAACGTAGGCAACACTACAAATTGAGATAACGATGTTGTCAGAATTACAATAACTCACACCTAACACAGTGACTGCGCCTTAAAATAAACACACAAAAAGAGAGTGATATCATAACGAATTCGCTATGAGCTGAAGAAAATTAATTTTTTGAACAAAATTTCGAATTTGAGTCACACGATAAGGTTCTTTGTTAGGAAATAAAACCAATACAGTTTTTATGCCTTATTTTAAAGCCAGTAGTTGGAAGAAGCAAGGTCTGACGAATACAGCATTTGGAATAAGATCTTCCATTTCAGCATTTTCAGGTAGTTATTGACCTTTACAGTCATGAGGCCGAGCATTGTCATGTTTACAAAATCACCTTGTCATGCCTTTCATTTATATCTGGCCGTTTTTCGCACAATGCACATCTCAACCGCATTGAGGCAGTGACAATTTTTGACGGTGAGAATTTTTTATTTATTAATTTTTAATAAATATGAAAACTAGTTCCTCCGCTAACCAATAAGATGAACTTAAAGTAACTTCCCTTTTGGCAATTTAAATGCCATGTTTCATTAATATTAAAAAAATATTATTAAATGCATATCTCGATTCAGTCTGGCCTCTACAGTAAAACTTAACTCTATAAAGCCGAAAAATGTAATAAATTTGGTTGAGCCTGAGACCAAACAAGATAACAAGAATAATACACTACCAAAATTTATGTGTAGGTTATAATATAAAAAATCTACCTCGATCTCATCTCAAAGATCATGAAACATAATTGAACCCTGAGAACACAGACAAAAAAGAAAAAATGTAATCCAAAATAATTCCATTTGAAAGCAAAAACAATATAGATTATTCTCAACCTAGATCATAGAACATTGTTCTGAGTTGGAAATAGAATAATATTTAGTAAAATAACAAGATCGAAATAATATCAAAATATGTAAGTCGTTAAAAGAGAAAAAAACATGATTCCTAGAAACTTTTCTATCTGCTGTTAATGTGAAAAACATAACGTGAACTCAACTTAGAGATCATGGAACATAGTTAAAAACTCTAAGTAATCTGAAGATAACTCAGTAACAATAAAAACAAGACTGAAAACTGATCTCAACTGAGAAATCATGGAACATGGGGGAAAAACTTTAAGTAATTTGAAGATAAATCAATAACAATAAAAACAAGACTGAAAACTGATCTCAACTGAGAGATTATGGAACATAGTTGAAAACTCTAAGTAATCTTAAGATAACTCCGTAACAATAAAAACAAGGCTGAAAAATTATCTCAACTGAGAGATCATGGAATATCAAAATATGGAGTTTGTTAAAAGAAAAAAAATAGCTCATGCGAATCTTCAAACTATTGTAATATGAAAAGTATCTCAACTCGGAACATTAACAATTTGAATCTTTCTAAAATTTTAATCAATATCCGAAGGTATATGATTGTAATCTGACAATATAAAACATTGCATCAGTAAACTAGACTGGAATTATGCCAAAACCTTTAGGTCTATAAAAAATAGGACTCCGAAAAGCAATATATCTATTAATTATATGAAAAATATACCATGAACTCAATTTAAAGGTCATTAAACACTGAAATCTTAAATATTTCTACAATTTTAAACATTCTCACAGCGGCCAAGCTTAAATATTTGCACAAATTAAAAAAAATTAAATTCGAACACAGCATTTTAACTTCCTCTTGGTGTCTAAAATTATTACGCCATTGTTTTTGAGCAACTTTTCCCACTAAACTAATCATATAGAGGGAAGGGTCTAACATATACGGCAGTTGGCCAAATGACATAAGCAACTGTTCGATTTATAGTCTTTTGCCAAAGTAAAATCTAGTTGTTTTACAAAAACCGAAAAATCCAGCAGATGAATTCCCAAAGTAGTCCACCACAATTAACTTAAATAAACTGAAAGCACAGCGTACTTTGTATTTGATAACAGTAAAAAATTGCCAAAGATGAGGTAATCTCTATAGACACTTTTCAAAAATCGTCAAAACACAATATCCACATGTTTTTAGTTGAAAAAAATTATACTCTACCACGACACACTCACTAATAAATTTTATTTAATTTTTCTTACCCACAAACACTCATTCCCAATACCCATGTAGCAAGCAAACTGCCATCGAAATCGAACAATTGAATGCACGCGTCGTTGAAGCGGAAACCCGCTTGAAGACCGAAGTACAACGCATCAAGAAGAAGTTGCAGGTGCAAATCACCGAACTGGAAATGTCCTTGGATGTGGCCAATAAGACCAATATCGATTTGCAAAAGGTTATCAAGAAGCAATCATTGCAATTGACCGAATTGCAAGCACACTACGAGGATGTACAACGCCAGTTGCAGGCCACTTTGGATCAGTATAATGTGGCTCAGCGCCGCTTGGCTGCCCTCAATGGTGAACTTGAGGAAGTCCGCTCGAATTTGGACAGCGCTGTACGTGCTAAGCGCACTGTTGAATTGCAGTACGAGGAGGCGCAGACCCGCATCAATGAACTGAGCATCACCAACGTCAACTTGGTGTCGTTGAAGTCGAAGTTGGAACAAGAATTGTCGGTGGTCGCTGCCGATTACGAGGAAGTCACTAAGGAATTGAGAATTAGCGATGAGCGTTACCAGAAGGTGCAGGTAGGTGGCGCTGGAAATAAGTTTTTCTTTCCTTTTTTTTTTTTTGAATTTCGCAAGTAATTTAAGAAAATTTTTATGCATGCAGGTTGAACTGAAGCATACCATTGAAGTTGTGCATGAGGAACAGGAACGCATTGTCAAATTGGAAACCATCAAGAAGTCATTGGAGGTTGAGGTCAAGGTAAGAGAAAAGTTTTGATTTTTGAAACAAAACAAAAAGCGAACGAATTTGCTAATATTCTTTATATACGACGCTCAAACGACGCGCAGAACTTGTCCATCCGCTTGGAGGAGGTTGAACTCAACGCTGTTGCCGGTAGCAAGCGTATCATCAGCAAATTGGAGGCCCGCGTACGTGATTTGGAATTGGAATTGGAGGAGGAGAAGAGGAGACACGCCGAAACCATTAAGATCTTGAGAAAGAAGGAACGCACCGTCAAGGAAGTCATGGTACAATGCGAAGAGGATCAAAAGAATATTATTTTGTTGCAGGAAGCTTTGGACAAGTCTGTCGCCAAGGTTAACTTGTTCAAACGTCAACTCTCCGAACAGGTAACATCATCATCATCAACTTATTCTTATTCTATTGTTGATAGAAAGAGTGTTGAAAGAGAGAAAATAAACTCTAGGGGATTTTTAGTTTTGAAATCAAGTACATAGGTTGGAAATATGAAAGAGAAATAAGAAAAAAAGAAAAGTTATTTAAATAAAATAGAAACGTTTATGCTTGCATTTTTCAATATTTGCTTAATTACACTTACTGTGGTGGAGTGGAAGAAGGCTATTTCCGTTTTTTCATGGGAAAACACAACCTGACTTTTCGAAAGCAAAATAAACTTTTAAGACAACATAGTGCAATCTGTAATCGGCTCCTTTGCTTACTCTTGCTGCAACTGGAATTATATTTCCTCTTTAAATCTCTCACCAAAGAGTTTGTGACAAGTGGTGTGCGCACCAAAGAGGAGGAGAGACGTAATAACTATAGCTATACAAGACTTCTACACCAGCTCTCCCTTGTCTTTGTCTGCCAACATACTTTTCTTAAACTAAATACCACTTTGAAAAGATTCGAAGTTTCCCCTACACGAAAATCCAATTCAGTACAATTTTCAAGTCACTGCGCTGTCAGTGTGTTCTTCTCTCTTCCACAAAAGCGAAAATTCTTTCAAAATTTTAATTTTAATACCAAAAATGACAACAACCTTCCATCGAGAGATCGTATTTATTGTCTCTTTCTCGTTTTCTAATTAGTTAGCTTTCGAAAAAAAATTTTTTTTCAACCTCTTTCCTCACCTCTTGAATTACCATCGTTAAATCACATTTTTTCTATTTGCTCTTACCTCTCATCACCTCACTCTCTAGGAGGGCATGTCTCAACAGTCCGTGACCCGCGTACGCCGTTTCCAACGTGAACTCGAAGCTGCCGAAGATCGCGCCGATTGTGCCGAAACCAATTTGAACATGATCCGCGCCAAGCATCGTTCATTCGTCACCACCTCAACTATTCCCGGCTCCCAGGTTTACATACAGGAGACAACAAGAACGATCACCGAATAAATTTAAAAATATTCGCACATTTAAGAAAACCAAAAACAAAAACAAAAACAAAATACATACATAAAGATATAAACAACAAAATAAAACAACAAGTGAACATTTTTATTATAATTTTAAAGTTTACGTACGAAGTAATGGAGAACAACAACAGCAACAAATAACAACTGCAAAAAAATTAAGAAAAAACAACTGCTTTGGATGTAATGATTCGTAATAAGACCAACAACAACAACGACACTTACTTCGGTCTTCAAGTAGCTTATTTCTATAAGCTCAAATTGGCTGCCTGCGCAAGTTGCAGAAGCGCAACCAACAGCGCAACCAGCAGGCAGTTCTTGTATTTTTTAATTAATTAAATGAACAACAAATAAATAAACTAAACTTAAACTATGTCCTATTTAATTTACAATTAATTTTTGTTACCAAAACACACACACACACATACATACATGCACACATATTTTTTTGTTAAAAGAATATAAAATTAAAAAATTATCAAAAAAAAATTATTAAAAAATTATTTTTAGCCTGTAATTGAGATTTTTCTAAAGAAAAAAAAAAACATTAAATAAATGTAAGCTTTCCCCCCTATTGAATTCAAACGAGAGAGAGTCAGCGCAAAAAACAAGAAAAAAGTAGAAAAAATTTCCAAAACGTTTTTCATTTCTAGAAACTTAGAGACATACTTAGCTGCTTTACGGTATTTTCGAACGAAAAATATTTGGTTTAAATAAATACGAAATCCCAAAATCAACTAACGGTTATAGCGTTTCATTTTTCGAGTACGAAAATCATTTCTGAATTATTAGAAGCATAAAAATCGAACGATATTTTTGAAAGCTCGAAAAAATGCTCTAAAAAATTGTCTGTTTTTAAAAAGCACGTATCGCACAAACTTGCATATATATTTACATTCATATATGTTAAGCATGTAGTTTGCGGACCAAAGCATAATTTTCAGTTAGTAGTAAAACGCTTAAAGCTGAAGAAAAAAAATTATACTCTCAAAATGCAAACGAAGCGCAGACTTTCACCTCATTATTAATTCGTCATAGTGAACTTGAATAAATGCTTGGCTTACATACATACAAATATTAAAAATTATTTTAAAAAAAAGTGTATATTTTTTGAAATTTCTTTTAGTTGTTGACCAACTAATTTTTATTTTTATTTTTTATATTTATTTATTTAATTTTATTTATTGAATAGCATTGTTGGTTTTGAAACTTAAGCAAGAAAAAAGCATTATATTCATTCACAAAAAATTTATTTGCATATACCCACAGACATACATACACATATAGGTAGCGCTGTTACTAAAAGAAAAAAAACGAAAAAAAAAACAATTACAAAAATGCTAAATAACATCATTTTGTTCATGATTTTATTATATATTTATTACTAATAATGATTATTGTATTTATATTGAAAATGCTTTAGTAATACAGTAAATTACATACAAACATGCATACATACATGACATACATATATAAAACATTATTTATATATTTTTAATTAAATGAAATAATGAAAAAATATATGCATAAATTAAAATTAATAAAACTAAAAAAAAACAACAAAAACAATACTAAATTTTGAACTGCATTTTCATCCAACGCTCAACAAGTGAAAGCTTTGCATTTTCAACGAACGCTCAACAAGTGAAAGCTTTGCATTTTCAACGAACGCTCAACAAGTGAAAGCTTTGCATTTTCAACGAACGCTCAACAAGTGAAAGCTTTGCATTTTCTTCGAACGCTCAACAAGTGAAAGCTTTTGCGATTTTATTTCATTGTTTGAAAAACACAAGATATTATTTTCACATTATTCTGCTCTATTTTTCAAATCACGGCGTTGTAATTTCGAAAGTTTGACAGCCAAATCTTAAGTGTTTCTGAAGATATACACATTTTCGGAAGTTTCGACTATATTTCGAATTATTGAGAATACTGAGAGTATCGAAAAGATTGTGGTCTAGCCGCAGTAAGGAGATAGCAAGAAACTGGTAACCTTCACATCCATCGTGATGAAAAATTTCTTCTCTAAACTTTCAGTCAAGCAATTTGCCAAAAGGTTTTTCGATGGAGTCATATACCTCTTTCAAGTGTATTTCAGAAAAGTTTAAACGCTTCAGAAAACCTCTAAAAGATATCTCTAAAACTCAAATGTTTTTATATTTCTCAGATATTCTTACATTATTACATTTTGGAAAACCTTAAATTAATTCTAACCTAAATTTGGTTAAGTTAGAGCAGCTGTTGGGAAAAAAAGCTCACTTAGATTACCGTTACAACTGAGCATACTAATTAATAGTCAACAACCGCTAGTCAAACCAATGTGTGTCAGTATAGCCTAAGTGTTTTCTAAAAATCTTAAATATAATAGTTCAGAGAAACTCCGAAGGATTACAGATCCCACATCTTTTTTTTTAATTCAGTACAAATTTGACAACTATAAACTTTCAAAAGAGAGAGAAAAATCAGTTGTCAGCTCGTAATAATTTGTGCGAAATTTATGTTGAGATCTGCCTTATAGAACGCCAGTATCAGCGTTAGTATCCTTTAACCCTTCACTGGCCTCGTACGCACCGCATATTAGCTATTCAAATGCCCTAGCATAT
The DNA here is from genome assembly GCA_030068015.2 of Neoceratitis asiatica. Lineage (NCBI taxonomy): Eukaryota > Metazoa > Arthropoda > Insecta > Diptera > Tephritidae > Neoceratitis > Neoceratitis asiatica. Next base: position 59,265,883 of record CM061526.1, on the reverse strand, counting down.
AATAAAGCTTTTTTCTAAATCTAAACCTAAAAGACTTTATTTAAAAAAAAGAAATATATAATTAAAAAAAGTTGAATATATATAACGGGTGGTCTATTTTTAAGTTCCCTACTTTTTTCAAAGAAAAAAAATACAGAATATTCAAATTTAATGGGGATCGTTTATTATCATTCCAAAGAATATTCTTTGGCATTTATTTTTTGAAGATTATCTCTTTCAATTGTTGACCGCGGCTACGTCTCAGATGGTCCATCCGTTGAGTCCAATTTTCGATGACTCGTTCGAGCATTTCGACTGGTCACTGGCGAATGACACGCGTGATGTTTTGCTCCAAAAACTGAATCGAAGCGGGATTGTGTGCGTAAACTTTAGACTGTACATATCCTCACAAAAAAAGTCTAACGGTCGATATCACACGATCTTGGTGGCCAATCGACTAACATAAAACGTGAAATTATTTGCTACCAGTAAACCGTTGTTTTCTCTGAATGAAATGACAGCTCTTGAATCTCTTCCGAATTTTCGTAAAAAAGTTGAATGATTTGTAAATGATTTTTAAATGATGTGTTGAGGCGTAAGTCTATGATGAAATGCCAAACAATACTGAAAAAAATAATATGACAGCTTGACACGACTCATGCATGATCTGTTAAAAAAAGGCTATTAGAAAAAGTATCCCTACTTGGATCACACTTTATATCAGATGCCAACATCTTTTTTCGACAACTAACTAGTTCCTAAAGCACATAAATGTTATGCAAACTTGAAATAAATTCTGTTAGTTCTGCCTTATTTAACGCCGTTTCGTTCGTTTGTTCTGAAAATTTTAATGTCAGGTATGCACCACAACTACTGAATCGTTACCAAACCGATTCATCTCTCAAGAAAAAATATAACGGGTGATGAAAAATATAATGTTTATGATAACATAACTTAGTCCGAAAATAATTATGGATTGAACAGAGTTAAAATCCACGGCATGTAAGGTGGCATTGCAAGGACTTAGTCAATTTTGGGCTGCTTTCGAGAAACCTGATTATTGCTGCGCCTTGAACTAATCAATTACAAAGGTGTGCTGTTCCATCGTCGAAAATTAACAGAGCTCCATTCGAAGCTATACCACTCTGACTTAGCACCATTGCTTTACCATTTATTTCGCCCCTTTCAAAACCATTTAAATGATAAGACTTTCGATTCCGATCAGACCGTTAAAAGAAGTTCAAACAGCTTATCGTTTCTACAATAAAAGCTTCTTCGAACATGGAAATTTTCAACTTACCGAAAAATTGCAAAGGGTTATTCAACGAAATGGATAATCTACATATATAGTACATAGGAAATTGAAAACAAATATTTTTTTTAAATTCACCAATTAACATCAGATGAGATCACGTGACCATACCCACGATTTCAGCCCTTCTAGTAATCTGAAAAAAAAAAGATTATTAGTCTAGAGAAATGTCGCAATGTCTGAAACTACGTAAAAGTCGAAAAAAAATTTCACAAAATGGCGACTGTTTGAAAAAAACTAAATTTATTTAACCTTTTTTTTGGACTTTTCGAATTTTTCAAAAATACTAAAAATTTAAATTTGTGGATGAGCGTAGTTGCATACATGGAAAAGTCTATAAAGATGACTTCCCAAAAATTTCAAATAAATCGGTTCAGTATAACTTGAGAAATCGTGGGTATCGTTTTGAAAAAAACAGTTTCAAGAAAAACGCATTTAAAGTTCCGCGTAAAGGCCGAGCCGATATGGATGGCTCGCTAGAAAAATACCTGTATCTACGAGAATAATTTCAATTTAGAAAAATTCTCTTACAGACATATTTTTAAATAGTTAAACTTTAAATATATGCGAAAAAAATAGAATTTTCCCAAATTCTAGGCTATAATACACCCTTAAGGGGTTATACGCCGTTGTGAGGTTAAAAAATACGTATTTTTATGAATTTTCAATGAAAAAAGGTTTTTATTTATCAATTAGAAATAATACGAATTTAAACAGGGTCTACTTTTAAGAATACTCTTGGTGGTTATCTCAATTTCGGTGATTTGGACTATCAGAAATCGAAAGAAAAATAATAATGGAATATTTTAAGCAATATGTTAAGGAAGGTATTGAGCGAAGGAATAAGAAAATTTTCATTTCAAATTGTGAAAAACTAGCAATAATCTTCTCAAATCCAAATTCAATACCTGGGAAATAAAATCGTATCTCAGAATGTAGTGTAAAAACTTGAAACCGATCGGTTGAATAATTTCTGAGAACTGACTTTGAATATGTTGTTTTGAAAAAAAACAACTAATTAAAAGCCTACACATAGTAAAATTAATTTTTCAAAATTCAGTTACCAGATTAGGCTCAGAGGATATACTCAAATATTAGCACATTTTTAAAATAACCCAATAATGGTGGGGTCAACTACACATGGCGATAACTAAGCAACTACAGGGGCCCTGCATAAGTTTACGGTTTCAAAAAGAATTCCTTAGTTGTCATGGTGGTGGCCGCAATAGCCGAGTGGTTAGCATCGCGTAATACAATTCGGAGGGCCTGAGTACGAGTTTAGGTTCGAGCAACATCCAAAATTATAGAAAATAAAATTTTTTAATTGAGGTCGCCCCACGGCAGGGAATGTCAGGCCCTCCGAGTGTATTTCTAACATGAAATAAAAGCTCCTCATAAGAAACTATCGGTTGATCGGTGGTGACTTAGAATAAATTGTTGGTCCCTCCATTTGTTGGTAAAAACATCAAGACACAAAATTACAAAATTGAGGAGGAGCTCGGCCGAAAATCGCTTCAGCGGTTAAAAAGCGACAAGTATGTATATATATATATATATATATATATATATATATATATACAGTTGTCATAGTTGTCGTTCTCTCTTTATATATTGACTTATACTAGCAGTTTAGCAGAGTCAGAAGGAATCGTATAATATAAATTTTGTTTTTCAAAAATTCGATAGTCGAAATGCTCATCGCATGGTGATCATTACTTCAAATTATTATCTTTAAGCCTCTCCGGACTGAAGTTCTAGGAAATATTGACAACTTACTTCCAAAATGGGTAGTCTTTAACCGCAATAAACTAACGCACGAACTGCGAAATTTGTGCAGCGAGTTCACCAAACTAGTTTCGTTATCTGAAAAGCAAAATTCGCCTACGTGCTCGACCAATGCAGAAGAAAAAAATATTGTTTCTGCAGCTCAAAGAGTGCTCATACAGGCATCAGCATCAACTCAACCAGGAATTAAACATCTTGCACACTTGTTTGCCCACGATTTTGCAAATAGCCCTTAATAAGAAGGTCTACAAAAAGCAATTGGTCCAAGAACGGAAGCCTCATAGCGATCCCATTCGATTTAGCTTCGCCCAATGACCTGAAGATCGATTGGCAGTTTTTCCAATGGAGCTCATTTTCACCTCAGCAACTACATTAGCTAGCATTTGGGCTCAGAAAGCCTACACGTAACCATGATAACCCAAAGGATTCTCAACGAGAGAGAGTTTGGTGCGGCATGTGGACCGACAGCGTCATTGGTTCGTTTTTATTCGAAAACGAGAAAGTAGCTGCCGTTACCGTGAATACCGAACATTATGACACGAACGATGTGTAGTTTCAATAGAATGGTGCTACGTGCCACACAGCCAACGTTACAAAGGATGTTTTGTGGGGAATTGATAAGAATAAATACTACGCCAAACATCCATAAACGAATCATGCAAGACTTGGCCACACAATCGAAAATGTGTTGAAAAATGAAGTCGGCAGAATGGGCCACTTCTAAGCCAGTGTGGCAGTGAGGTAGTCATCATTATCCGGAATATTGAGATATGTCAATAGAGGTAAAATCATTAAAAAATATTTTTCCAACCTTTTTATAGCAATTTTTTAAAACACAAATTTCTTGTAGCCATCATCCCTTTACTTTACCCGGCAACGGAAGTGATATATCATACTTTTCGCCATTTTTGTAAAAGATCGTTACACTAATTTATTCTGCCAAGCCAAGAGAAACCGAATTTCTACACTGAAAATTAGCAGTTATTAGCAGTTATATTTTTTTTTTTAATAATTACATATTTTCAATTCATTAACTTTTCAGTCGTCCAGTTCAGAGTAGCCTAATTTTGTCTTCAATCTAACGAACTGATATTCCACAAAAAAAGCATTAGTTTAAACATTGCTCAGTTAAATCTTAAAACCTTTAAAATAACATTTTTCTAACTAATAAATAAAAACAAATTCTTTTCTTTAGGGGTTAGTGAATTTGAAGAAACTAAAAAAATAAATTTTTTGTCTTATTAAATTGCAAAATAGTTTTAAAATATTCTCCTAAATATTCAAATCGATCGGAGTAAAATTCTATTAAATAGACCCTTTGGAAGTTCTGCACATCAGGCCATGTCTGTGCCAATTTGAAACTATAAACGCGTTTATCTCAAAACTCCATTTTTTTAAGTCGGTGGACACGATTTCTGGAAAAGTCGTAGAGATTTTATTCAAATTTTATTGAATTTTTTATTACAACTAATTTTTTTGAGCCAATGCATGGCGAAAATGTGATAAAAAACTGTGTTTTTTTTTGCTGAGTCTGTCAAAAATTCAAATTTTTATTATTTGTTTTTTCCTTCGTTAAGTAACGAGACTTATTTATGTACTAACGAAATATTTTTGGTTTTTTGATTTTAGATGAACCAATAATGAGTTATGCTGTCCACGGCGAGAACATTTTATATTTAGACGTCAAGGGAGATGAGGTACTAACGGCTGAGTTTTCGGAATTTTTGAAATAAAATTTCACAAAATACTGTTTAAATATGTATCTTTGATATGGTAATTTGTTTGAAAAAATTTTACGATTGTATATATAATAAAAAAAGTGTGAAAATTCCTTTTCCAATCTCTGAAGCCCACCTAACCCCTTAACCAACGCACAAGCAAAATTTTATCGAAATTTAACTCTTCATAAATATCTATAGAGCTCAAAATTTGTCAGGAAAAAAAAAATTTTAATAAAACAGGTGAAATGTTGTTTCAACTTAAAAAATTATAGCTTTATTTTTAAGCTACTTTTAGAATTAAGGCATCCGTTGACAATAATTTACAGTCGCGTTTTAGGCGCAGTCAATTTAAATAGCCGCAACACCGATCGAACTTTCGCCGACGTATTTGATTTTGCCATAAGAGTCTTTCAAGAAAGCTGCAAGTAAATTAAAAAGTAATATTTATAATTAGTAAAAACAAGTAAACGAATTGAAATTATTAAATATTTTATGAATGAATTAAAATAGAAAAAAATTTAATAAAATGAAAAAAAAAAATTAAAAAAATAAATAAATAAAAAATTGAAAAATTAAAAAAATAAAAAGAAAAAGATATAAAAAAAAAAAATATAAAATTAATTCAAATTATAATATAAAAAATTTAAAAAAAGTAAAACAAAATAATAAAAAAAACTTAAAAGAATTAAATAGATTGAATTAAAAATTAAATTAAATTTGCAAAACTAAGCTTCGAAATCCGATGATGATCCAATGGAATAATGACAATAATTAACTTATCATGACGACTTACCAGGATCGATCTTTCCAACAAAACTGCGTGGTGGCAGCGAAGCGGCATACAACGAGGTCAGTGGTCCGTATCTCTTCACCAACAATGGATAACCGATTTCATAACCGTACAAATTGAGCAAATCCCATTTGAGTGCATTGATTTTGGCAGCTGTCGCCTTAGCGCCGGCAGCATTCGTTAAAGCAGCCGCTTGAGCTTCAACATTGGCGGGCAAATGAATAGCCTGAGCTGCTGGTGCGGCATTCGCATCGGCTGCATTACTACCACCATACGAGTATGGTGCTGAAGCAGCATCGTTATACGATTGATGCGAAGCCCATGCGGATGTGCACATACATACGGCGATGGTCACAAAGCAAATCGTGAAACGGAACATGTTTGTACGATTTAATTTGTTTGTTTGTTCGTTTATTTGTTTATTTTTTTATTAATTTTTGTATATTTCCTCGTTCGCCACCAAGTTCTTTAGAACTGTTAATATTCTAATGCGTGGTTTTTGCGCTGCAAATGGTAAACTAATGTGGCGTCATTCACATAATTTTGCTTTTATAGCGAGTACTTGGAAACGTAGCAAGTTGTTGGCCGCCTTACGTGACTAAATCTAGAATTTGCCACTTGAATGCTTGAATATTTGAACGGTGCCAACAACCACCAGCTGATTTTGCCTCAAAGCAAAGGCCCCACAGATTAAAGTCCGAATAGTGGTTGTTGGCCAATTCAAAAATGTCGCTCAGCGCAGTGCACGCGCATTGTCTTCAACTGCATTCAAGCCAAGTTGACTAAATGGCGATAATTTTTTGTGTCTGCGCATTGTATTGATTACTCAAATTACAATGGAAAAAAAGTTGCTGTATAAATGTTGCTCAGCTTTTCGGCTGTGAAAGAGATCTGCGTGTAGTGTGAAGGTGGTGTTTTGTATAAAACGTTGAGTTTTTTTTTATATAAAAAATGATAAACTAAAGCCTCATTTTGTAGTGTGGCTTGCATATGACGAATTCTTTTTAAGTCGTAAAGACATATAAATCTCAATTAAGCGTGCAGGCAAGCCGTGAACAAGAGTTAATGGATTGAATAGATTTGAACGATGAATAAACATAATTTATTGCACTAGAACAGAAACTCAATCAAAGTTAGTTTTCAATTCCTTTTATGGAATCTGACGTTCAAAAATATGAACGCAGAAGCTAATTCACTTTTCGTTTTATCTGTTCCAGATCGTTTCTTGGAAAGATCTTCCGCAGGCGAATATGTTGAGTTATTACAACGAAGAATTCCTAATGTTTCTATGGCATCTTTTCCAAAGTTTTTATGAAGCTTTATAACCTTTATCTTGTCTCTTAGCAAATTAGTGCGAATTTAAACTCAATTTTTCAGGTTATGTGCGCTAACCTGTTGCCAAATTTACTGTCATGGGTAGCAAAATGTGCAATCTGAGCAGCATTTAGAAAGCATATTGAATAAATTTTTTTCTGAATACATTTCTGGTCTCACAACAATAGCCTCTTACAAAAACTGGTTGCTTATAAGGAGTTTTCTTCAATAAAAAACTTCAGGTCCCTCAAATGTGTTGGATCGATTGGAAAAGTTCCCGCGTAATGTGTTCATCAAATTTAAAAAACTGTCTCTGAGATTTTCTCTTCTTCTCTCTTCTTCTCAAATTTTTCTTCTTGAATTTTCATTGTGTTACCATTCTTCGTCCCAATGAAATTATGATACTATTTTTGAGAATATGCTTGATTTTATACGATTCCGTTAACATCATGCAAAAAAATTGTTTCATGCTTTCACAGTAGTTGTTGTTTTTGTTGTTGTAACCGCAGAAAATTCTCCAAATTGTGCTTCGGGGAATATTGCGGGAGTAACAGTCCTTAGCCGGATAAAAATCCAAGTATTTCCGTTACAAATACCCGACTGTCGCGAGAACTATTGGATTTTAGTCGACTCTTACGACAGGCAAGCCTCACTGCGGGTAAATTCTTGAACCCCTAACCCGCAGGGTGTTTCACAGTAGTTCATAGTTCATGGTTTTCTAAAAGTGTGTCTTCATACAAACTGCGTCTTTGCTATAGTTTTTTGTGCCTTATTTTCGATTCTACTTCATTTCCTCTACGATTGGAAAAAGGTTTAAACACCAAAAATCAATTCTAATATTAGTTTATTAAAGAAGAATTTATTATTTATAGTAGACCCAAAGGCCAAAGGACGATAAGTATAGGAAATCAACTTCAGAAAGGTATATTTTTTAAAATGACGTACCCATAAATCCATAGAAAACTGAATGAGGATTGAAAAAAAATTGTTTTCAAAATTGTATCAGAATCCTAACAAGCTTTAAAATTTAAATTATGGAAATTTTGAACGTTACCTCGCATTTTTTAAAGAATATTTTGAAACAAGGTAGCTAGAACTAGTACTATTAGCTAAAATGTACGCAATATTCAGAGCAAGAGAAGATCCTAAGGAAAAATAATATTTTGATTTTTTTCAAAAAGTTTAACATATAGAGTTTTTAAACTTACCTGATCAAGTATCTTATTGTACCAAAATTTCCTGAAATGATGAGCCCGTTTCATACAATATTGAAATTCAACCCGATTCCATCAGTCACTGAGTATATTTGTAATATATTTGAGGAGAAGTTTTAGTTTTGGATTAAATGGTACGACTAGATCGGATAACTATAATATACAGCTCCCATAGAAACGATTTTCTGATTGATCTCAGTCTTAATATAAGCATTATGAAAATTCGTAGAGTAATTTCGAGTATTTTGAGCACCATTATACTTTTGATCTTAATTTATGCCGAAATCGTAGTAGTGAAAGTGAAATATTCCTCTTTTCATGGCACATATTCAATTATCTCATCTATTTGTTCCAAAAAGCCTTATGCTTAGCTTAATCGTCTGATAGAATAGAAAAAGTGAGGTGTCTCGAAAAGTTGGAGTTTAGAAAAAAGGCGCATAATTCGACCCGGGTTATATTTAAAAAAAAATCCAGGCTGCGTGGCTATAGTTCAGATCCCATGTAAATTTTCACGCTGTTGGAGTTTACGAAGTTAAGAAATTTTTCATAATCAAGAGAGTATAGCATTTGACGATTCTTTTCTTCCGCCTAAGTAATATTTTTACTTTTGACTGATTTTTGAGAATGTAATATAATGTAATAATATAATACTATTTGGTATCTGGATATCTGGATTGATTTAATTGGTCTTACCTTAAATTGGTCTGACCTGGAAATCAGAATACACTTTTCCAATGTATTTTGATACGCTGCTCACGAATTTGAAGTCCGTTTGGCTCCATCACATCAGGATTTCGCTGATAATGATTTTGGAGACAAAATTTTTTAAATTCAAAGTGGTGGCCGGAAATTTGAAAAATTTTATAATTTCCATGAAACTTGTCATAGGATGGTCTTTGGAGCCACTAATTACGAATCTGGAGCTCTATTTTCAAAATTCAAAATAATGGATCAAATATGACGGACAACTGGCAATATGACAACAATTTTCTGCCTAAATCCCTAAATAAGCAGCTTCGAAAAAAAATTAGAAAAATTTATCTTCTATAATTTTGGATGTTGCTCGAATCTGGGCTCGAACCATGGCTTTCCGAATGGCAGTACGCAATGCTCACCACTCGGCTATCGCGGCCGTAATTAGTGACCACAAAAACCTTCATATGCCAAATTTCAAAGAAATTAAACAATTTTTCAAATTTTCGACCGCCATATTGGAGCCGCCACTTTGAATTTTTTAAAATCTTACTCCAAAATCATTATCAGCGACTCCATAAAACGCTGGTTATCTATTGTTAAAAGAATCTGTTGAATTACACAAAATATCGTAGCCCTACTAAATCCGCTTTTTTTTTGGAGGTTAGAATACTAATAAAATACGTCGGATTTTCAGTTCAGACCACTTTTTTCGTAAGGCTGTCAATCAATCATATACTAATAGTGAAAAACTAATCTGAAAAAGATTAGGTAAGGTAGGTTTAAAAATTTAAAAAAAAAAAACTAAAACAAAACTCCAGTCTGAAAATCAAAAAGTCTGAATAAGCAAAAAAAAGGTAAAAATTTAAGTAAAATTGGTGAAAAGTCAAGAAAGTGTACCAAACAATACGACAGAAATAGATTAAGCGGTTTTAAAATATCAAAAGGAAATATGGGAAACTTTCAGAAACTCTTTTAGACCATTACAGTGTGTTCCAGATCGCAATCTTCGCTTAAGCTTGTGAACTTTTTTCAGTGTTATAACTCTTATACTACTAGATTTCGTAATTCCGAAATGGTTAAAATAATAGTTTAAATTGTTTTTCTTTTTTTATTGCAACATATAAAAATTATTATGTTAAAATTTTTGAATCCAAATTTCAACGAAATCGAACCAAATTATGATTATTTCTAACATATCGGTTCCAGATTCACTTCGCGAAAAAATCCTATCATATCGGTTGCCTACTTCGTACATAGAACACATAACATATGTCTCTACGATAAGTAGTTTTGATTGAGAGTTGATCCTTCAGTCAATCTGAAGAAAATCTTTTATAAATACATTCATAGCCATCCGTATTGAACAATCGGCGAAAGTCCGAAATACTTGTGTTTCAGACTTGAATTTTGTGTTCAATAGAAACTACTATGAAATACGCTTACAGAAGCAGAGATAATAATACAGTTAGGGCCTCTGGCGGTAGGATGACAGAAACGTAAAAGCATTGCAAGGGTGTTTCTTGTATATTACCAAAAAAAGAAATTTATAAGAATTACTCAAACTAATACACCAAGCTAACTAACCTCAAAAGTAAAACAATTTTTTCAATTAAACTTAAAAACAATTTTCTTTTATTCAGCAAAACAGAGCAAGAATATCAAAACAGTTTACCAAACATTTGCCAAACAACTAATATTTACACACAAAACTCGCTTTTGAATTTGGAATTTTCATAACTGGTCACATACACTCTAAACAGCCTACTAGTAACTAATTCTAAAGTCTTCAAGACTTAAATGCTTTCTTTTTAATAGCTGGAACCACCATAGGAGCTGCCAGCTGAACTGCTGCCATAACCAGCAGATGCGCCATGACCACCGGCATGCTCAGGCACGTACAAATTGGCAACGGGGCCACCAGCAGCAACTGGGAGAGTGACGGTACTGTATTGAATTGGAGATTGGTAGGTTTTGTAGTTGGTCTTGCCAGGGTGGAGCTGTGTAATAGTTGCTGGGAGTATGACGTATTTGGGAGCAGCAGAAGCACTACCATAACCAGATGATGGAGCAGCACCATAACCTGCAGCTGGAGCTGGAGCGGGAGCTGAGTAGCTGGCTGGAGCAGGAGCTGAATAAGTTGGAGCTGGAGCAGGTGCAGCATAGCTAGCAGCTGGTGCCGAATAAGTTGGAGCTGGAGCGGAGTAGCTAGCAGCTGGTGCCGAATAAGTTGGAGCTGGAGCGGAGTAGCTAGCAGCGGGTGCGGGTGCAGGTTCTGAATAACTGGCTGGTGCAGAGTAACTATCTGGTGCTGAGTAACCGGCAGCTGGAGCTTCATTAACATACAGAATTGGTGCAGCAGCTGAGTGGTCATAACCACTAGCAGGTGCGTAACCTCCATTACCAGTGGAAGGAGCTGGCGCAGCACTGTAGCTGGTAGATATGACTGGACCAGCGCTCGATGAACCACCAGCTGAGATGTATTTAGCATGAGAATATGTGCTAGAACCACCATGTGCAGCTGGAGCTTGACCACTCAGGTACCGTTCAATTGCATCAACATTCACCAAATCGGTGAGACCAGCTAGGCTGATTTGTTGATCCGAACCAGCAGCCGAACTGCCACCATAACCACTGGAAGCAGGAGCTGGTGCTGGTGCAGCACCATAGGATGGCGCAGGTTGTCCATATGGATGTGCCACAGCGATGGAAGCGAAAAGCGCCAGAGAAAGACACTGTAAACAAAGAAATATGAAGTCAGTACAACGGAAGTCAGTGCATTGAGGGCTACCGTGAGTACACGGTCATAAACTAGCAATGAAAACTTACCATGAACTGTTTCATATTGGTATGCATTGTGGTTTGTCGGATTGGCGAGTTGTGAATTGTGTGTTGTGTGTCTTTTGCTTCTTCCACTTCTTGGTACTAATAACTAAAACAAATGCGGCGCACTTCTTTTTATAAGCAAACAAAAATTGGAAAATGCAAAACGTGATCTAAAATCTTAAATACCCATAAATATGTATATGGGCTACTGGGCCCATAAGTGGTTGTACGAAGCGTTCTTCAGTTTACTATTTTCATGTAAGAAAAAAAAAAACACCGCCACATTTTGAGCCCACAAAGATTGTCAACAGAATTTTCAGCTTCTTTGGCTGTGCGGCTGAACACAATCAGTGTATTTATTCTCTACTCAATATGTTGATGGAACAGAGGGGGGGAGGAGTGAGACAATCAATCACATTGTTGGCATTATATGGTTTAGTCTGAGTCTGAGTCTGAGTTTAGGCTAGTGCTTGGTACCACAAACTACGCGAATTTGAAATTCTGCAATGGCATGTAGTGAAGATAAACCACACATTCGTTCACATTTCACTATCGAAGAGTGCAGAGTTTAGTAAAATCATACCATTATTTGAATACATATCTACATTCTTACACGTGTGTGACTCAGAGCAACAGTATTTCAAATTGGTGTGCTTGCTTAAAATTGACAATTTCTTATCACCTGATAAGTCGGTGCACTTTGAACTCTGCAAAGTTTGGCTAAAGTGAAGCATTTACCGCTTGGCATACATATTTATGAACACAATGTTTACATAACTACTTTGTATGTATATTGGTGATTATGTGGGTCAAAGTTCTTGCTGAATTGCGAGTTCAAGAGTCATTCATAAATGAAGGGTCGGCCACATGCAGATAAAGATATCATTTATCTAAACAAAAATAAGACTCGTTTAAACATTTTTGGTATCTTTTAACACTTTTGTTAACTTTATTAATGATCTAAAGCTTTGCAATTTTGAATTTACGAATTTGACTATAAGAGGCGTTTTTCTTTCGTACCCAATCTACAAAAGAACGTTCGATAGCCTAGAATAACATGGAAACCAGCAACACAATGTAAGCAACTTGAATTAATTTCAGCGATTTGAGTTAAAATCGCTTAAACAATACCCGATCTGACTTGCAAAGCAAAAAAAGAGGTACTTTTGTGTATGGGTCACTGAGACCAAAATCCAAGTGATACACTCGCTAAACGTCAAACTGTTTAAGTTTCATATTAGTTACTTTGCAAAATTCAGTAAAACTTCAAAAGGAAACAGTAATTGAAATCGTGCCTCATAGAATTTTAAACCAAAAAAAGGTGTGCCTGTGGTCATGTCGAAGACTTTATACTAGAACTCCGGATTTTGCTCAAACATTTTCGAGCAGTGCGAGCATTTGAGCAATGAGCACTTACTCGATGTTCGAGCTGGAGAGTTTCGAGTTTCTGGAAGTAATCAATAGGATTCTGCGTAATTTCGGTTCACACGGACGCTTCTCACACAATGAAGTATTAATTAATTAAAACAAACCGGCAGAGTATGTTGGTCAATAGAACACTACTTGCGTCGGCGTCAATGGTTGCAAAATGTTAATTTATCTGTATCTGTTTTGGTTAAAGTCCTAACGGTACTATGATCACGTCATTACGCGGTAGTCCTGAGTTGCCATGAGGACAAGGCGAAAGATGAGAAACGGCGAACGGTAACGCTAAACATCGGTGTAAAAAGGATAATATCTAGAATATGAAAAGTATAGAACAAGTAAATGAGGGGGGGAAAGACTGACTTTGTCTCGAAGCTGCAACGCAAATAGAGAACAGAGAAGGCAGTAGAAATAAGGAAGAAGGGAAGAACCCACTCTGTCTACAAGGCAGAGAGGGCATAGGGAAGGGAATTCCCGACATCATCTCAGAGCTAAAAGAATTATAGAGGACAGAGAGGACGATATAACTAAGGAAGAAGGGAATTACCGACCCCGTTTTTCGACCTTAGAGTTCGAGACTCATAGAGAATAGACGTACTTTTTGAACAAACCCTATTGGAGCTATATGATATAGTCTTCCGATTTTGGTATTAATATATAATTGAAGTTATGTGTGTAGAGACTAAATTTCATTCTCTTAGATTCTTTTTAAAAACAAAATTTTAAATCTATAAAATCAGTCTTAACATATATATGCTATAGTGGTCAGATCCGGCCGGTTCCGACAAATGCACTAGTTCATTTGCCTACCAAGTTCGGTTGAAATATCTCAAGAACTGAGGGACTAGTTTTCGTTTAAACAGACGGACGGAAATGGCTAAATAACTCAGCTCGTCATTCCGATACGATCGAATTAAATTTTAATGGGTCTCTCTCTTCTCCTCTTGGTACTTACATACTTCGAACGAAATAATATATAAATTAAAAAAAAAAAATTAAATTAAAATATAAATAAAATAAAACGCCAATTATGGTGAATTTTCGGATAAATAACCATGATACGTGCGATTTTTCCTAAAGAAAACTCAAAATAATTATTTAAAATAATTTTTGATAGAAGCACTCTTTTATTTATGAACAGAATGTAAATCAAATTTTAAGAATACAATAGCGCGTCAACCATTTGAAAATATTTATATGCACCTCTCCCGTAGATGGTGTTCCGGTGGATATTTTAAAGCATAGATCAATGAAGGTATTGAACGAAAGAATATTAAAAAATCGCACCTGTTTGAAAAGAAAAATCATTTTCGGCTGAAAAATAAACTCAGAAGATTGTGTGAAAATTTCAGTTCGAGCATTTAAGTCATTAAGCCTGAAAAATGGACCGATCATCGACTTTTAAAATGCTGTTTGCCAAAATTAATTGTCACTTCAGAGAGTTCGTGCATTTTTAAAAAGCTACGCAAAAGCACAAACAATATACGTAGTAATTGTTGTATTTGTTCTCCTGCTCTCACCTGGTGGTTAGGTGGATTTGGAACTTTAATAGAATTGGTCTTTTTTTTTTGTCTTATTAAATTGTAAAATATGTTTAAAATATTCTTCTAAAATTCGATCGGAGTAAAATTCTAAGCGGTAGACCATTTGGAAGTTCCTTCCATCAGGCCATGTCTGTGATGACATTTGAAACTTTAAACACGTTTATCTCAAAACTCCATTTTTTTAGACGGTGGACGCGATTTCTCGGAAAGTTATAAAGCGATTTAGTTCAAATTTCGCACACATCTTTGTAATAACATTATCTAGTCCTTGAACGAAGTTTTTTTTTATTCCAGCCGTGGCGAAAATTTCATCAAAAAATGTGTTTTTCGCCAATAATGAATAATAAAAAGTTCACGAAATACTGTTTAAATATGTATGTTTGATATGATGAATTGTTTGAATAAAATATATGGTTGTATATATAACAAAATTCTGAAACCCACAAAAATAGAAAACACTTTTAATGAAATTAAAAAAGTGAAGAAAAGTTAAGCGTAATCACAAAAAAAGCTTCAATGTTTTGTAGTTGATTTTCTGAAAATTAAATTATTTTCAGGTGTCTCTACATTTTTATGACGAAATACATTAATTGTAAAAACTCAATTTTATATTGAATGAATGGTTACAGTACAAAAGCTTAAAATGTCTTTCTAATTTTCTACATCACTTTTTTACTAACCAAATTTAATATTCTAATATCAGATGTTTTATTAATAGAGTTCAAGAAGGCTAGAAGCTATGAAAGATCAAGAGAGAAGAAATTGTAAATAATACTCATTTCTCTGAGACCAAAACTTATAAATGAGGCCATCATACAGGGATATAAAGCTCGTTTCTCAGTCTATATGAAACATCACTTTTTCGTGCCACCCTCTTCTCTTAAAAAAAAATCTACGAACCTTGAATAAATATTACATAATTGCATGTTATGAGAGAAACTAGTACCTCTGGGACTGTTTGCTTAATTATTACTCAATGACGAGCTAATAGCTCGATTTACCTTATCTGTTCCTCTGAACTCAAACTGGTTTAACACGTTTACAAATATTTAAACGAAACTTTTTGTGTTGGTTTATTTCATAATTTTGCTATATATATACTTTAACTCGGTTATATCATAATTAAAACCCCAAAAAAGTTGCACCAAGTTAATATATATTTTTCAAGAATTTTAAATTTAGTGTAACGCAAAACATTAAAGCGTTCTTTTTTAACAGCAGAAATAAAATGAGATTAAAAAATAATAAATTGGAGAAAACCTTGAATAAATTCATGACAAAAACACTTTTTTAATTCAGCAATTTTGCTTGCTTACGGCTGCCGCCTAGAAAAGCGGCTTGCAGGCGATAGCATATTTCGCTTACTCGAAAATTGTAAAATTTTTCAAATAAACACTTCAAGAAAAAATAAAATATATGTATATATATATCTAAATATCCTACTTGAAAACGAAATTTATGAACTCTAATTGTTTCGAAGATATTGTATTTACTTATATTATTATCTAGTAGACTAAAGTACAAGCAAATAAATCCGGGTTTATTTCCGAGATAAAGTACATTTATCTAGACATGTGAGGTGTGTTCAAAGGAAAAGGTGAATTTATATTTTGTCCCCTTCAAATTAATTCCCCCGCGCTTTTTTTCAATCCTCGAAGCACTTTTGAAATGCGCTTTTCGGTATGGCCATAAGCTCGTTCTTCGATTCTGACTTGATCTTATCAATTGTGGCTTTACTTGGTTGTGGCAAAACGCTTGATTTCTTTAGTTTTGGGAATTGGAAAAAGTCGCATTGAGCCAAATCTGGTGAATATGGTGGTTGAGGTATGATTACGGTTTTGTTTTTAGCCAAAAAAATCACAAATAAGCATTGAGAGATGTCAGCTGGTGCATTATCGTTATGCAGAATCCACGATTTGTTTTTCCAAAATTCCGATCGTTTGAGCCGCATTGCTTCACGCAATAGTTATTGTTTTCAAAGCGATCCCTATGTGGTACTCGAAAGAAAAGAATTTCAAGTAAAGCGAAACTTAAATACAATTTTTCCATATAGATCGATCCCTGATCCACTTACCATATGTTTCTCACCGTTTCAACAAAGAAAAGAAATTCATTACATAAGTTTAGATATTTCAAAACCCTTTTAGAAACAGATATGGGTTGGCTCTCCATAGAGGTGCTTTTAATAAACTATATTTATCTACTCTTCAACTACAATAAATACTATTCGACTCATTTAAAAACTCTGGAGGGCTGTTTGGGCGCCACATAAATTAAGGTGAGAAGGTGGTCTAGAGATTGTAAATTTCAGACGTTTTCAATATATTTTTAAGATGTTAATAATAGACAACAATATTTAAACTTTCTAGGTATATTTTACAACTTATATTGAATACAAAAACATTTAGATAATTAAAAAATAAAGATTTTAAATATTTTAAAATTGGTGCTGACGTTGATCTTCTCGAAAAATTGGATGTGGATGGCGCAAGAAATTTTGGATCTTGTACTTATCTGACACACAAAAACTAAGAAGATTATTAATTTGTACTAGTGTAGCTACACCCAAAAAAAGATTTTCCAATAGGGATGATATGATTTTTAACTGTCGTTTTTGGCCATTTTTAATATGTCATTATCTATCTTTATTTTCATTGTATTCAGTAATTTTTACAATTTCATCCATGGACACCATAAACGTCGTGAATTTGCAGATTTTGCTTTGAAACAACTTGAAAACGTAACGATTTTTTAAGAAAATCATCTTCTCCGATGAGGCTCTGTCGATTCTGGTGCGAAGAAAATCCACAAGTTATTCATGAACAACCATTACATTCACCTAAATTGACTGTTTAGTATGGTTTTTGGTCTGGTGGAATCATCGGTCCGCACTTCTTACGAAGTGAAGCTGGTAGCACCGTTACTGTCAATGGAAAGCGGTATAGATCGATGATAACCAACTTTTAATGGCCACAATTGGAAGAAGTTGATCTTAAAAACATCTGGCTCCAGCAAGACAGAGCTACGTGTCACACAGCACATGCAACAACCAAATTATTGCGAGAAAGTTTTGGAGATGCGATTATTTCAAGAAATTGTGACATTGAATGGCCTCCAAGGAGTTGTGATTTAACAACATTAGACTACTTCTTGTGGGGTTATTTGAAGTCATTGGCCTTTAGCAATAAACCAGACTCTCTGCAAGCTCTAAAAGTCAATACTGAACGTGCTATTCATGACATACGTGCTATTCATGATTTAGTGGAAAAAGTGTTCAAAAATTGGGTTCATCGAATTCGTTCCTGCAAAAGAAGTCATGGAGGCCATTTGAATGATTTTACTTCACGTTAAGTAAAAAACATTTGAATTTCCTTAACAATTAGTGTTTTTTTTTTTTTTTTTGAACAAATCATAACCGCTCAAGCGATTTTTGGCCAAGTTCCTTCTCCAAGTTGTGGTTTCTGAGTCTTGATATTTTTATCAACAAATGAGGAGCTTTTATTTCATGTCAGAAATACACTCGGAGGGATTGACATTCTCTGCCGAGGGTGACCTCAATTAGAAAATTTTATTTTCTATAATTTTGGATGTTGCTCTAACCTGGACTCGAACTCAGGCAATCCAAATTGTGGTACGCAATGCTAGGTCACTGGGCTATTTCGACCGCCAGTTCTTACAATTTATCTTTTGATAATTCTTTTCAACTATTGCCAAAGCCGAGATTGGTACACTTTCGCCGAGTACCACTTTTTTAACTATCAAGAAATGTTTTTCGGGTCCGCAAACCTCCCTTGGAGATTTAACTTAGAATTCATAAAAGATCTATAATTCTTTGTTGTAAAATAATTAGTATAAGGAAGAATGTAGCATTATCCATGTAATTATTCTAAATAGTCCAATTAAACATACTAAGAAATACAATTGTGAAGGTTTCAAGTATTCCCAGTTATTTCTATAGCTTTATAGCCCCTTCTACGAAACGATATTTACTAACATCTTTGTAAAAGCTAAAAAAATAAAACCAAATCATATGCATAAATTAAGGAGTTTTGCTCTTAGAGCTTGTATTTAAGTTTCACTTTTTGTTTCTCTCATTTCAAGTATCAATCATCCAACAACAACAACAATTAATAACTGGACGAAGCACCGCCATATGATGGAGCAGCAGCATACGATGGTGCGCCATATGATTTACCACCATGACTGCTAGGAGCTGGCAAATGTGGTGTGGGTCCCACCGCGTTGGGTACTTCATAGGAAGGCACTACCAAAAGTTTATAGGAACCAGCATTTAATGGCACATTTGCCGAAGCAGCAGCAGCAATAGCACTTGGATGTGATGAAATGCCGGTCAAAGAACCTGGTGTACCTGCTGCTGAAATGTGGTGTGCATCAACTGGTGTGAGCGCTGGACCAGCATGACGAGCGGGTGATAAATTCCAAACGGATGGTGGTGGAATATTATACAGTACAGAAGGTTCATGTGTGATGACAACCTGACCGCTATAAGAAGGCGCTGGCGCTGGTGCTGGTGCTGGAGCTGGTGCACCGTAGCCATTACTGCTGCCGCCGCCATAAGGAGCAGCATGTGTAAGTGCAAGCATAGAAAAGATGGCGCACTGTGGAGAAAATAAATAAATTTAAAACACAAATATTGAGATGAGATGATTCCAAAATAATTACAATAAAAATGAATAGAAATTAAAATGTTTAGCTCAAGTACTCACAATGAAACGTAGCATTTTGGTAGTTGTGTTGTGTTCTGGCTTTTTTACCTCCGAAATAATATAGACAACTAAATGGCTATAATATTTCAAATGCTTTTTATATGCCGCAACGGCAAAGTGTCACATTTGGCCGTCCGTCCACATTTTCAACAGTTACGTGACACATTCAATGAAAATTTTCAAAAGCAACACCATCGCAGCCGCCGCCTACAGCTCGTGAAGATTACCAATATTTTTTGTAGTCGCATTGTCAGACAGTCAGAAGTTATTTGTTGGTCGTCAGTCGGCTAGCTGGTTGCATTGGGAGCTTAAAGTAAATACATTTTTTCAGCCCCGTTGCACTACTCATTGCTTACACGTCTTGTGCTGATAAATTACGCTTACGTTGGTTGTTGGAATATTTTTTTTTCATGTAAAAACTTGACAGTTTATGCCAACTAAGCGACAAATGATGTTTCAGTTCTGAGCTGGCAATTTCGTATTGTCCGATGAATTTACTAAGCGAAAATCAGAATTAACTGGACTGTTTATGAAATGAGGTTAAATGCATGTGCTAGCTGAAATAATTTCGAAATTTAACTTTAACGGGTTTTTTCATTTTTCCATAAAACATTCCGAGTTTTCAATTAAATTTTTCGTACTTATCAGTATAAAACATCTTAAATATATGGTCTAGGCAACGGCATCCACCGATAGTCCAAATAATGTAGATCATTCCAGCGTACTAAATACCCCAGCAGAGGTATACTGGCCATTCGGGCAGGGACGGGTCTTACCAGATTTTTATTGATCCATACAAATTTTAAATTTAACTCTTTTTAAATCTAATTTTATATAATTTTAAGCGACTCCTTAAAGTCATCGGACTGACTCAGCAAAAAGAGTGATGATTATTGACCATTTTCACCCTACAAAAGTTCATCTTTGATCATTTTCATCCGATTGATGACTGGAAAAATTCTCAAATGTGAATTTCATAATTTTTGTTATTAATCTAACATCTATGGCCCCCAGTGTGCGGTGCCATTTCATATTCCACTTGAGGCATTTCTTGAGATCTCGGATAATTTCCGTTGTCTATCCATAATGTCCGCTTCCCTCTTGTCTTATGCCCAGTTGATGCTAGCCTTTTGATAATCTGTCAGTTGATTGGAAGGGATGACGTTAAGCCACTCCGCAATCTTGTGGGCTGTTTTCAGATCTCTCTGTGCCCTAACCGATGGTTAATTGGCTTTGGAGCAGCGGGGAGAGTTGAGCTGAGTCACTTGCTCCTGTCACTTCAAAAGTTTCAGCGAATTGCGTAAATGAGCTAGTCGCTTCAAATCCTGTGTTAGCTACCTTCCTGTGCGACCCTTTTGAAGTGGGTTTCCCGCCACTCAGCTGACGGTTTAGCCTTGCACTTCTGGCGGAGCTTAGGCTTTCTCCCAGTCATTAGGGGGTCTTAGCATTGGTCCCTTGGTACTTGGTAGATCATTTTTCGGAACCATCGAGATCGGACCACTATAATATACAGCCCACACACAACCTATTTGTTCAGATATGTGGTTTTTGGGTCAAAAATCCGTCAAAAATGCATCTAAGACCGTGAAATTCGATATCTTAAGCACATATGATACTGAAAGTTATCGAAATTGAAAGATTGTATCATATTGCAATTTTTCAAATATGAAAATTATGATTTAAACCTGCAATTCATTACAACAAATTTAATATGTTCATGAAAGTTTGACAGCTTTTTTTACTTGTCTTTCGTACCTTTAGCTGCAATTTAAATTTTCTTCTGGTAACCAGTCCCACTCTTTTCTTGCTTGAAAATTCGTATCCCTCTTCGGCATCCCGACACTTTACCACTTACATATTTACCTTCCCACAGTTCCCGAGATGTTGGTGAGTGGTCTCGGATAGCAAGAAAACCGAAAAGTAATGTCTAAAACACTGGAGACGTTCGTTCTATTTTTCAATAGATGGTCGATCTGACTTCGAGTCTTTCGATTTGTCGACGACCCAGCAGCTGGATGGAATCTGCTATGAGAGATAACCATATTTCGGGTCTGAGCGAAGTCGATCAAATCAACTCATAATTCTGAATGGCTGAATTTTTCGACCATTGTAAGATACCCTTATTGCCAACCCTGGCAATACCGTACCGGAGACAGCTCTCGGGGTGTCAACATAAATTAGAAATTTTTTTAGAAACTTCGCTTTGATGCGGATCATGGTGAGTTGTTCCTCCACCGGGGTGAACAATAGTGTTCGATGTCTGAGGCTCAAATCGTAGTCCTTACTATACTTGCAGTGGTCGTCATCGGTCTTGGAAATTCTTATCCGATGCTTTTTTAAGTTTTCTTTAGACCTAGTTTCTTAGAGGTGGATTTCCAACTCATCGCACAACCTCGCCAGATGAAGGAGGTATTAATTGGAACACATTTACATAGCGAGCGCTTGTGTCATGATCGATAACCGTCCACATCTGCACCTACGAAGAGGTTATAATAAGATTTCAGCATATCTGTATACCAAATACGTCGGAGTGCCTCCACTGAAGCTGCCGCTCTTTTATTTGTGACCCAACCCAAGTGACCCAACCTGTATGAACAGGTCTTGCACAAGAGCTGTTGACCTATAGGTTCAAAACTTAATAATTTACGCTGTGCTGAAACAAGGTTAGTTGAGAAATAAATTGGTTAAATTTTCTGCCTTAGTGTCGTCAATTTTCTCCTCTACATGGTCGATTTCATGGCACTGAGTGGGTTAAGTATTCATAATGAGTTTTCTATGTATTAAAAAAGTTATGAAAACATGCAATGTCGATTCATTGAGGTCCAAAAAAAATTTTATCTCACCATCTCTAAAGTTTACCATATTAATAAGTAATCCACAGATCTCATAGGCTATATTTCTTCAATCTCCTTAAATCCACGACTGAAGAAAAGAATCTTTAAACCACAAATCGAATCGATATTACAAAACGTTTACACATACAAAAGTTCATAAGAACCTGATGGATGGGGGAATGTTTATTATCATTCGAAAGAATATTCTTCGACATTTATTTTTTGAAGATTATATCTTTAAAATGTTGGCCGCGGCTACGTCTCAGGTGGTACATCCGTTGAGTCCAATTTTCGATGACTCGTTCGAGCATTACGACTGGTAACTGGCGAATGACACGCCTGGCCTGAATCGAAGCGGGATTGTCCGCATAGATTTTAGACTTTAAATATTCCCACAGGAAAAAGTCTAACGGTGTGATATCAAATGATCTTGGTGGCCAATCGACCGCCCAAAACGTAATATTATCTGCTCACCGAAGTGTTCTCTCAATAAATCCATTGATTGATGCGATGTGTGGTAAATGGTGCCGCCATGTTGAAACCAAATGTCGCGGAGATCACGAGCTTCAATTTCAGGCATCAAATAGTCGGTTATCATAGCGCAATAACGGTCGCCATTGACGGTTACATTCTCACCGGCATCATTTTTGAAGAAATATGGACCGATGATTCCAACGGCCCACAAACCACACCAAACCGTTATTTTTTCTGTATGAAATGGCAGCTCTTGAATCTCTTCGGGTTGCTCTGCGTCCAAAATGCGGCTATTTTGCTTGTTTACATGCCCATTGAGCCAGAAATGTGCCTCAGCGGTGAATAAAATTTGGCTCGAAAACGTCGGATTTTCTTGGAACTTTTCAAGAGCCCATAGAGCGAACCGATGTCGCTTGGGAAGGTCGAGCGGCTTCAGTTCGTACACAAGCTGTATTTTGTATGCTTCCAATTTAAGATCTCGATGTAAAATGCCCCAAGTCGTTCCAGTCAGTCCGAGTTGCTGCGAACGGCTCCGAATCTACTTACCACGGTCTTTATGTACACTCTCAGCTACGACTGCTATATTTTCTTTACTGCGTGCTGGACGTAGTCTATTCGGTCGAATATTATCCAATAATGAATGCTGAGTCTCGAGATGGGTGATGGTGTTGTGAATAATACGCTCAGTAGGCCGATTATGTTGACATATTCTTTACAGAACGTGAAATTTCGTAATAAAATTGAATGATTTGTAAACGTTGTTCAGGCGGAAGTCTTTCCATGATGAAATGCCAAACAATACTGAACAAAAATAACATGGCAACTAGACACGATTCACGCGTGATCTGCCAAAAAAAAAGGCTACTGAAAAAAGTACCTCTACTTGGATCACCCTTTAGATACACTCGTACACAAATGTGACCAAATTGAACCATAAACACAATTTTAATAATTATTTTATTCAAAAAGATGGCTTACCGGCGCTGGAAAGAAAATAGTCTAAAGTAAAACGAGTAATTGAAAATATGATTATTTCGAATAGGTCGGTGACTAGTTCACTTCCCGAACGTCTTTAACCGTTTAAATTTTTTCTAAATTTCCACAAATATTTCAAGAGCAAAATTAACCAAATCGGTGAAGCCATTCTCGAGTTTAAGTGAAACAAACGGACAGAAATTCGTTTTTATAATGTAAAAGATTTTGGGAGAATATTATTGGTATACTTTGCCAGCGGAAACACCTTTCACTTAACGTAAGTTAGTAATTTATTTTCAACATGAAGAATGAAGGAGTATATTCATAAAACTTATAGATCCATTTGTCTCTCGAGTAGACATAAGTTTAAGATCTCCTAACAAACGATTATTTCAACCTTTCACTAGAAAAAAGAGCTATTTTTAGCATTAGAAACATAATACAATTCTTAAAAGCTTACTTCCATCCAAAATCTGTCTTAGAAAACTTAACTATTCAAGTAATTCTTTCAAAAGGTGTATCGTTGAAAATAAAACGATACAATGGGAATGAGTAAAGCTTTCGAGTAGCTTTAAAAACTTTGAAAATCCAATATTTTTTTATGACTTCTCACATACCGTATCTCTACGTTGTATAACTCTTTACTCCAGATTAACTATTCCAACCTGAAATTGCATAATTTTAACTTACTAAGAGAACGTCCCAACAGATCTCTTGCCAGTTGAGTCAATTACGCTTTAGAATGCATCATTGAGCTAGGTGTTCACACACAACCATTTCATGGCGGCAATTAGTGTTTCACAGCTTGTTTGTTTGCGTCTGAACAAAAGACATTTTTAACTTGATTAAAGTATTATTGATGAATAACGGAACTAATTTTTTCTAGACAATAAAACCAAGACTTAATTCCAACCTGAGAATTCTGAAATAAGAAAGAGATAGATCTCGCAATGCTCAGAGTTTCACGAAGCTTCTCATCAGTGAGAGACTCTCAACTTATACCTCACAATTTGGTAATGTAACGTCTGTGGAAGGGATCTCTTTATTTCCAACACACATTATTAGAGAACTTAATGATGCTGAGCTTTTATCTGTCAATTATCGCTCCTCAAAACTCATTATTCTAAAAAAAAGCGATTTCCATGTTTTTCCCCCCAAAGTATATAAAACAGTTGAAGTATCAAAATTTTTTTGTTATTTTCTTTGTTTGAAATATCACGATTTATTCAATACTATTGATCGAACACTCAATTTAGTGCAAATTTTCAATATCACAGATTTAATAAGCGTTACCAGCGGCGGGTGCGTAGGCACCGTGTCCACTGCTACCGCCTGAAATGTAGCTAGCAGCAGCGGCAGCTGATGGATGATGAGCTGCAGCTGGAGCTGCGGCGCCAGAGCCTGATGCACCGTATCCAGATGGAGCAGGAGCGCTGTAAGCAGCAGGAGCTGGTGCAGGAGCGTGATAGGCAGGAGCGGGAGCACTATAAGAAGCAGCTGGAGCTGGTGCCGGAGCGTGATAGGCAGGAGCGGGTGCACTATATGAAGCAGCTGGTGCTGGTGCAGGAGCGTGATAGGCAGGGGCGGGAGCACTGTAAGAAGCAGCTGGCGCAGGAGCAGAGTATGAGCTACCACCAGATTGAATAGCATAAGCTAGATTACCACCTGTAGCATATGAGCCTTGATGGCTGCTACCAGCCGAAATACCGCTGGTGTCAATGAGTGGACCGCCAGCCGAAGGCAATGAATGTAGCAGTTTTGCGGCTTCTGCTACGGTGAGGTCACCACCAACAGCGGCCAATAAGGAGTTAATATCAACCGAATTAGCACGGGAGGAAGCACATCCACCCGAAGCGCCGCCATAACCACCTGAGTATCCACCATGACCACCTGAGGAGCCACCACCGCCGGCGGCTTCAAGAGTTTGCACCTGCACAGCAGGCAAAATTTCGTAAACTTGTCCAGCAATCGCAGAACCTTTACCGCTACCACTACCTTTACCACCATAACTACCACCTCCACCAGTTGCGTAACCATTGGCAACAGCGACAATAGCGGCAAAGGCACACTGCAAATGGGATGAAGGAAATTAAGAGTTAAACTTAGCTGTGAAATGAGGCTTTGAAGTGAGAATAGGAAGCAGCTCCTCTACAATAATAATATTTCTACTTACAAAGAATCTATTCATTTTGCGTAATTCTATTTTTCGTTGCTTAGTTTAATAATATTATTGAATGTGTTTGAATTTATGTTTTGTTTTAAGTTTTTATAGCTAAATTAAGGCGCATTACACCACTGGACATTACGTGACAAAATGGTTTCGCGCCGTGCGAAAGGGGTGTACGCGGTCGCCGACATACGTACATATGTAACTGTTTCCACTTGGAAATAGCAAATTCAACTTTTGACTACATAATATGTATGAGTAATGAGGCTTTTTTTAATTTAACGCATCTTTTTTCAAAATTTACTTTAAAAAAAAAACAATTAAAAAAAAATATTTTTGCCACATAAATTTGTTGTTGCTGCACGCCAAACCATTTGAATGGCATTATGAAATATGAGCATACGCATATATACTTAAGTATGTGCGTATGTAATTAGCATTTTGATTAAGCAGCCGACTCATTTTACAACGTGAGCCCAGTGTGAGAAATGTATTATTTATTTATTGTAAAAAAAAAAAAAAATACGTAGATCAAAAAAAATATATATGTATATAAATAATATAATATATAATGTAGATATCTAAAATTGCATTTCATGCATTTTTTAATATGTCAGCGAACAATGTTTCGAGCAATTTTCGATAAATTTTTGAAGTGTTTTAGTTGAAAAAATAATTCTCATAACCACCATATACATATTTAATCTTTTTTATAATGTAATAAATGGGCCGAACAAAATTGGCACTTTGTAATCGCTGCAACGATTTTTGGCCGAACTCCTCCTCCTAGATGTGGTTTTGCATCTTGATGTTTTTACCAACAAACAACAGTTTATTCTAAACCGCCTCCGAACGACCGATAGATTTTTATAGGAGATTTTATTTCATGCCAGAAATACACTCGGAGTGCATGACATTCCCTGCCGAGGGGCGACCGCAATTAGAAAAATTTTTATTTTCTAATTTTAGATGTTGGTCGAATCTGGGCTCGAACCCTGGCCTTCCGAATGACAGTACGCAATGCTAAGTACTCGGCTATCGTGGCCGATTTTATAAGGGTTATATAATATAGTCCTCCGATTTTGATGGTTTTTGGTGTCAATATTTATTCGTATATACGAGGTTGTCCACTTCGCGGTTTCCAAAATAAACGTATTTAAAATAGTTTTTTTTTCATGAATTTCCTTTTTTCATTATAAAATTTGAACCTTGGCATTGTATGCGAAACATTACATCGTTCAAATGATGGTCTGTCGATCCGTTTGAGGTAATTTTCGACCACTATTTGACACATATTGGACGGTATCTCAACCATAACTTGACGAATGTTGGTCTATCGCGAGACCCCACAAAAAAGCACAACGGTGTCAAATCACACAAACTCGATGACTTATTGACATCGCCAAAACGAGATATTCGCTGGTGTTGTATTGGATCCACCTATTGTTCAAAGTCGTGTTCTTCAATGGCAAGCCAAAAAATTATATCATAGTTATCATACGACCACAACGCTCTGAATTAACAGTGACAGTCTCGTCCGTTATCGTTTTCAAAGAAGTTAGGTCCAATTACGTACAAGAGCGTACAAGAGCGTACCAAACAGTATTTTTTTTATAGTGGCCTCTCTTCTATTTCAGGATTCTCGGATTCCCAAAAGCAACAATTTTGCTTATTTATGTATCGACCGAGTGAGGAATGTGCCTCGTCGCTGATGAAAAGTTTATTGGAAAAGCAAGCATCGACGTGACTACGGCGCTGTGAATGGTCAGCTGGCTTCAGTTTCTGTGTGAGCTGGACTTTATATTGATGTAGGTGTAAGTCCAGGTGCAAAATACGCCATAATGTGCCGTAAGAAAGTCGCAGCCCTTCAGAACATCGAGAAATTTGATGTATGTTCAAAGGAAAAGGTGAAGGTTTTGCTCACTGGTTTGGTGCACCACGAGTTCCTGCCAAAAGATCGTACATTTGATAAAGAATACTTCAGGGAAGTTATGCAAGGTTTGCGCGAAGCAATACGGCTCAAACGATCGGAATTGTGAAAAAACGAATCATGGATTCTTCATCACGATAATGCACCAAAACCGTAATCATGCCTCGACCTCCATATTCACCAAATTTGGCTCCCTGCGATTTTTTCCGATTCCCAAAATTAAAAAAACCAATGAAAGGAAAGCGTTTTGTCACAATTGATAAGATCAAGTCAGAATCGAAGAAAGAGCTGATGGCCAAACCGAAAAGCGCATTTCAGAAGTGCTTCGAGGATTGGAAAGAGCGTTGGCACAAGTGTATTATATCCGAGGGGGATTATTTTGAAGAAAACAAAAGTAGACATTGATGAATAAATAAGTACTTTTCAAAAAAATGCAAAATTCACATTTTCCCTTGAACACACCTTGTAGATATATTCGGGTCTTCGACTACAACGATATTTGAAGTAGATCGAGC
The DNA here is from genome assembly GCA_030068015.2 of Neoceratitis asiatica. Taxonomy (NCBI): domain Eukaryota; kingdom Metazoa; phylum Arthropoda; class Insecta; order Diptera; family Tephritidae; genus Neoceratitis; species Neoceratitis asiatica. The sequence continues at coordinate 59,237,658 of CM061526.1, read as the reverse complement.
GATGATACACAGGCCTTACAATATCTGTAACCGATCAACGCTCTTCAAATTTTTCACAATTTTACCAATTTCTTGAGTAGTTCGACGATTATGTGCATCAGCACGAAACGTGGCCATGTTTGAAACGCAATTTTTGTAGCAGGCTTAAACATTTTTAACGTATTGTGCGGTTGTTAAGCGATCCATTTTCATAAATGTCTGACTCTCAACTAAAACAAAGCATTTTTGGTTCGACAGTTAAGTTTGATAGATGTCAAAATACAGCCCTGCACTTTAGACCTTTTATTAGATAAACCTTTACTTGTCGAGAGTACCAAATTTCACCCTCTTAGATGCTTCTTTGACGAATTTCGTACCCAAGCCCTCAGTTTTACGGGGGCTACATTGTTCCGATCAGATTGGTTCCAACAAAAGATCAATACATTACAAAAATACACCCGCGCACTAAATTTCTTTTAATAACCTCCAAAACTGAGAGACTTGTTTGCGTTCAAAAGGACAGACAGATGGCTAAGTCAACTCAACAGTTCTTTCATCGAACGATATAAATATTGGTGCGCCTTTCTCTTCTCCTTCTCATACTAACATACTTCGGACCATAGTTTATATATCATATCATGTTCATGAAATAATATTTAAACCACCTTCGATATTGCTAAGACTACAGGAACTTCTTTAGCAAATATATGGCCAATAAAAGTGGCGGAAGTGATGGAATTACCATAAAAATTTGTAATCCAAGTTAGCGTCTAGAGATATTTCATAGGCAATCTCTCACAAAAAACTAAATTATTGGTATCGCATAACTATGTAGCAATTCGTGGTAGAACTCAAAAGTTTTGTACAAAAATATATAAAATTAATTCACCCTTTTTGAAACCAAGTGGATTTTAATTGAAGCAAACTGAGAATGAAACTGTAAAATATAAAGTTATCTAGACAATTCGCAGACATGCAAGAATTCAGTAAGTAAACGAAACTTTCAATTTGCCAAAGCAAAGGTAAAAGACAGAGATCTGAAACTTGCCAACATCGGCACCAACGTTTGCTGAGATTAAAAGACCACTATCCTTCTGAGTCAGAATCGTTGCACATGTCGTTCTAAGGATACTTTTCATACAAAATGATGTCATTTCCCACAGAAACTGATTCTTGTATTACATATCTCTACAAAAAGTCGTGTTACAGCACTGAAATTCATTTCAGAGTTAGATGAAACCAATTCACATAATTTTCCACCAAGTGAAGCTGGGATCTTCATTGATGACATCGGAAATATGCTCCTCCTTGAGAGTACATTCTCTTAATCAAAAAAAGTTAATTGAAGTTGACTAACGCCCTGGATGCCCCAGCACATCAACAGATGATGAAAACGCGCAAACAGTAAAAGACGTGAGCGACCAAATCGAATCACACCTAGAGAAAGCGCTGGTAATGATGTTTTGGGTATAAAATGCGTGGTAACAAAATTTGGGTTTTGAACAAAAAGTGAAAGGATTTACGGATATGACGTCGAAACTAAGACCCAATTATCGCAGTGGGGACATTCTGGCTCACCAAGTCCAAAAAAAGCTTAACAAGTGTGTTCGAACAGGAAGGTTATGTTCACTGTATTCTTCATTATTAATGGCATAATACATCCTGATTGCCTGCTACCTGGCCAAGCAGTCAATAAGGAATACTACCCATAAGTTCAACGCCAAAAACGAAAAAAAGTCGTGATTTGCGGAAAGCCAGCTCATGGCTTTTACATGACGATAATTCTCACAACTTATTGCTTGCTTCTGAACTTTTGGCAAAAAATAATATTATACGACGCCCGATGTTTGCCAGATATGACTCCGTGTGACTTTTTCCTATTTCTAAAAAATAAAAATAACCATAAATGTTTGCAGTTTTACAGCCGTGGATGGCAACACATAGCTAAAAGAGTTAAAAGCTATCTTAAAGATCGAGTTTGGGTAGTATTTCGTCATTGTAGACGAATTAAGCTCAAAAATTCTTGTTACTTTTTGAACGCACTTCGTACGGTATTTGTAAGTAAAGAGGTAAAGAAAATGTTAAAAATAAATTTATGTTCAAAATGTTTCTATACAATAAGGCTTTGCAATTTTTCACGATTTTAAGAGTTCTTTCATATTCGTTTATATCATTGAACTTACAGGAACTTCAACTTGTAATTTTTTCTAAGTAAATTTTAAATTTACGATGATTTTTGTTTATATCTACTGCAAATCATAGCTAATGAGTTCGAGCACAGTTTTAGACCAGTTTGACAATGCAAGCCCAAGAATACATCAACGATGTTCACACAGACACTCAATTAGCGAACTGATAGCAATAATTGCATCATAAGTAAGCATAATCAAAATCATTTATAAATAAACCAATTTTCATCAGAAATGTGTTTTAAGTACCAATTCATTTACAAATATACAAGTATATTATTTATAGCTGAAGCGAAGCTTTAAAAGCAATTAAGCTGAAAATTTATTGATGAGCTGAGATTATGCAAAATTTGTTATTAAAAGCTGCAATCAAAGATGGTTAATGTTGATTAAAATGGTTCTAAATATATTTCTATTATTCTATTAAATTTATTACAGACACAAAATTTTAACGCATAAAATGGTAACAGTGTCAGCTGAGAAACACAAATTGTTTCCACTTAATTGAATGTGTGTATGAACACCGAAATCAATAACGCAACGCTTAAAGCTTAATTTACCTTTTTGAACATAAACTGAATTTAAGTATACCAAATTAATGTTAACAAAATGTTACTATTTGATGAGATTTTTTGATTGAAAATTACATTTATAAAAGTTTAAATTTCTAATTAAACTTCTTTGAATTTTCTTTAAAACATTTAATTTGACTGCCGCAATAGCGTAGTGCCTTTCGGAAGGCCAGGTTTCGAGTGCTGCTCTAACCAATATTCACAATTGTAGAAAATAATTTTTATATATTTCATGTACATGAAATGGTACATTAACTTTGGTCCGAAGTCTGTAAGTACCAGAAGGAGGAGAGATAGATAGACCCATCGAAACTTATACCGATCATAGCTGAATGACGAACTGAATTGATTTAGCCATGTCCGTCTGTGTGTTTGAACGCAAATTAATCCCTCAATTTTTGAGATATTTCAATCAAACTTGACAGCCGAATGCATCTCTATATATTTAAACGATCATTTATCGGAGCCGGCTAGATCGGACCACTATAGCCTATATACGACCGATTCAAAAAAGTACCTAAGATCTAATTCGATATACTACAAACCCATAATAACACCATCGAAATCGCCTGACTATATCATATAGCTCTCATACACCGATTTCTTGAAATGTAAGGATTTGGTCAAACCTCAGCGAAATAACCATGTATGAGCTTGAAATTTGGTATTCAAAACAAATATTATAAATTGCATGTTGGTACTGAAAATCATCGAAATCGGACTACTATATCATATAACCCCCTACAACTGATTTGTTCAGATGTGAGGATTTGGGTAAAAAGGCATCTAGGAGTGTGAAATTTGATAGTCCTCAGACGTAAATTCCAGTTCATATTGACACTGAAAATCATCGAAATTGAATTTTACAATTTGCAATAAATTTGTTAAGTTCATGAAGGGTATAAAGACTACGATTTGACCGAAGACAGCCGTTCTAGCCGTTCTTCTTGTTCTAGCTGCGAATGCCACTCGGCAGGGGATGATGACATAAAAGCTACTTATAAAATTCATCGGCCATTCGGAGGCAGTTTTTTTGAACTACAGGTCTCTCCATTTGTTGAAAAAAGACATCAAGACGCCCACCACAATTTGGAGCAGAAACTTCAGTAGTTACAAGGCGTCAGTTATATATTTTTTAATTTAACTCATTTAGCTTTAACTTATGAAATAAATAAAATTATTAAATAAAGATTTAACGAACATTTCAGCTACTTCTAGAACAAATTTCCAGGTATTTTACTGACCTCATCAAAATATGAGGACAACATTTCATGAATATAAGTATAATTAATAATCTATTTAATACACTCTACCGCTCAATATCTCTCTCAGTAAAACCACTGTAAAATGGAAGCATTTTTATTGCATTCAACCCACTGTGCATGCTTACACTCAAAAAGTAAGTTTTCAACGCATGACAGCAAAACAATCAAATACTGTCTGCAAACATGCTCATATGAATAAATACAAACATACATACATACATATATAACAACAAAGTATACAGACAAAATATATGCCGGCAGTTGATTTGTAAAAAAATTTCATTTCAAACGCCTGCACCGCTTTTCTGCTGCGTTGGTACTTTTTATATACAAAAAACAAAAATTGTGATAAAAAAATTGTTTTGCAAAAATTTTTTAAGAAATTTTAAATAATAAATAAATAAATAAATAATAAAAGAAGCATGAAGTAAGTCATTTTTTTGCAAGAAAATGTTTGTATTTCAACAATTCATTGTCTCGGAAATATAAATTGCTGAAAAAGCAAAGTTTGCTGCAACTGATATACGAAATTCGGTCAATGTGACGTATTCAAGTACACGACCTACTTTGTTGACCCGGCAAAAAAACGTCGAGTTTGTTTATGAAAAAAAAATTGGAAATTCACATTTCTCCAATCTACTTTTAGGCAGTGGCAGCATACTGGTTTTTTAAACTCAGTGAGTTGAATGAAATGAATGGTATGGTTGAGCCATGCATTCGACGTCTCAAGATTTGCGACACTTTCAGCAGGCGTGTTAAGTGTAAATAACGGGTGATCCATTTCGAGGTTCCCTACTTTTTTTAAATAAAAGAGCACAAAAAATTGAAATCCAATGGAGAATGTTTATTATCATTCGAAAGAAGATTCTTTGGCATTTATTTTTTGAAGATTATATCTTTCAAATGTTGGTTGCGGCTACGTCTCAGATGGTCCGTCCGTTGAGTCCAATTTTCGATGACTCGTAACGAGTACTTCGACTGGTTACTGGCGAATGACACGCGTCATTATTTTGCTCGAAGCGGGATTGTCCACATAGACTTAAGACTTTAGATATCCTCACAGAAAAAAGCCTAACGATGTGATATCACATGATCTTTGTGGGCAATCGCTGAACAAAATTTGGCTCCAACACGTCGGATCTTCTTGGATCTTTTCAAGAGCCCATAGAGCGTAGCGATGTCGCTTGGGAAGTTCGAGCGGCTTCAGTTCTTGCACAAGCTGTATTTTGTACACTTTCAATGTGAGACCTCGGCGTAAAATGCACCAAGTCGTTCCATACATCAGTCCGAGTTGCTACGAACGACGCCGAATGGACTCTCCACGGTCTTCGTGTACACTCTCAACTACGGCCACTAAATTTTCTTCACTGCGTTCTGGACGTGGTCTGTTGGGTCGAATATTATCCAATAATGAATGCTCAGTCTCAAGATGGGTGATGGGGTTGCGAAAAGTACGCTCAGTAGGCCGATTATGTTGACCATAAGTTGAGTGAAGCGCGCCAAACACATTCTTTACAGAACGCGAATTCTCGTAATAAAGTTGATTGATTTGTACACGTTGTTCAGGCGTAAGTCTTTCCATGATGAAATGCCAAACAATACTGAACAAAAATAACATTAAAGTTTGAAACGACTACCGCGTGAACTGTCAAAAAGAGGCCATTAACCCATTCGCTGCGAAGCGTAAATTATATGAAGTCATACCCATTGCCATTTATATTTTGAGTGTTATTGTTTACCAAAACCCTGTTATTTCTTGGTAAGTGCAGATATATTATCATACAGAATAATTTACAAGCAGAAAACTAAAGACGAGTATACTCGTCGTTGGCAATAGGAAGGCAGAAGGACTCGATATCCTTTTTCGTATTTGCGTAGGTTTTAGCAGAAAAACGAATAATAAATCATGCAGATGGATAAAACAAAGAAAATGGAATAAAACGAGACACATTGCGAAAATTGGCAAAACTTAGAAATTCACTATTGTCGATTACAGTGTCTCAGCAGATATCGAGATAAAGTATTTCCGCGTATTTTGTTTTCATTGTTATAAATACACGATTAAGTTTATTTTTGCGTGAAAGATCATTCTTTATAAGAAATAAAGTATAATTTTTGTAAAAAATTTTATTTGTAGTATTTTTCAAGTTTTTATATTATGTTTGTGGCAAAAAAAATTTGCTAATTCAAAAGCCTGCATGCTATGATAAATTTAAAATAGGACCAGTACACTCGTCTTGGCAGTGCGGAATACCCTGCCAAAGATGAGTATACTCGTCCTTGGCAGCGAATGGGCTAAACAAAAGTACCTCTACTTGGATCGCCCTTTACTAAGTGAAACACTTTATTATCAAATTCAAAGACATTTTCGATCGAGAAACTGAATAGTTTTGTTTATTTTCAGATCTACAGTTGTTATTTTTTGCTCGTAACTTGGCTGTAATAAAATGCCTGTCAGGGTTGTGTGCGCGAGTGGTGTTGTTTTGGGAATTTGACCCTCGCACTCCGTGGGCAAATGCGAATTACATACTCAGTTTTGTTCTGCGTTGAAATTTTTTCATATGAAGAAGTGGTTTTTTCTAATTATTTGATACAAATATACTGCGTTTTAGAATAATTTGAATATGAATGAGTTTAAAGTTTTCCTGAAAGTCGCTATGTATTAATAAAGTGTGCCTAATAGTATACGAAACATTCTTATTCAGGAAAAAATTCTAAGCTGTCACTGCGATGTATAATGAGTACAAATTTTCAATTGAAAACCAAGAATTTCTCAAAGGCAGAAGCAACGCTACAACGCCTTCACCGACACCGTTGAAAATTATTATCCCAACAGCATCTACAACCCATAGTTGGATCAGTTCACTACACATTTACAGGATCGATTTGTGAAGCAGCAGGGTAGCTTGTCAAATTTCACTTACCTTTTTCCCAAAAGATTAAGAAATTGCGATGTAGCTTTATGTGAAGCTCTGTCGTAATCATATGATCCAAATGTGGAAGATAACATATATTCGCCGAAACATAGATAAATAAAATTCAAATTTGGAAAGAACGAATCGCAGGGACAGATATCCAAAATCCATTTGAAGACCTTGACATTTGCCAAAAAAACGCCTACTCAAATGTCCACCAAATTCTGGAATTTATGGCGGTTTTACTCGTTATCACGGCAGCAAACGAAATGTATTCCTCCACGTTGCTACCTTTAAAGTCTTACTTGAGATCTACGATGAAAGAAGATCGTTTGAATGGACTTACTTTTATTAATATCTATCGCTACATGGATGTAGTCATTAACTTGGTATTAAAATAATTGTTGTCCGTTCCTCGAAGAGTCGTAACGTTATCGGCACATTAATTAGCATTGAAAAAAGAGCATAGAGTCGTTACTCTTGGAATAAAACCATGATCAAATGTTGAAACCTACTACAAAAGTGGTGATTCAATCCTGGCCATGTTTCGTGCTTTAAGAGGAGATTATGGTGCAGATAATCGTAAACTACTCAAGCAATTGGTAAAATTTTAAAGAAATTTGAAGACACTGGCTCGGTTATAGATATTTTAAGGCCTGCGCATCATCGTTTTGCTCGCTTCACCTCAAATATCTGCTGTAAGAGAAAATGTCACCGAAGACCCGAATGTGTTGATTTCTTGACGTTCTCAAGAATTAGGACTTTCTTACGGCACATTATGGTTAATTTCTCAGCTCACGCAACAATTGAAGCCATCTGACCATTAATAATGCCGTAATTAATTCGATTGGGTGCTTGAACAGCAAGCAGTGGACTGCGACAAGGCACATTTCCCACTTGGTGGATAAGTAAATAAGCAAAATTGTGGCATTGTGGCTCCGATAATTCTCAGATCATTTAAAAGAGGCTATTACATCCAAAAAAAAACTTACTTTTTGGACCTTATTTCTTAGAAAGCGATAACGGCGAGACTGTCACCGACTTTTTTTGACCTGCAATTGAAGTATACGACTTGGACAATATAGGATTTGACACCGTTGGGCATGTTTTGTGGGGCTACGCAAAAGACCGTGTTTATGCGGATAACTATGTATACTCAAAAGCATGGCAATTTTTTCTTTCTCAACTCATTTAACATGTATGAAAAGAGTCGTAGCGTATTCTGAAATTTTATTCGTGATCGTAACTTTTCCGCATAGATATGTGATAATGGATGAAACATGGATCCGTTACTTCACCACGCAGTAAAAACGAGCTTGATCTGAATGGACAGCAACTGGTGAACCTCGTCCAAAGTGCTCGAAAGCAAGCATATGGACTCGATATTTTTGGATTATTGTTGTGTGGTGTGCGATTATTTTGAAAAGAGAAATACTATCAACAATGGATTTTATACAGCGTTATTGGATCATTTAAAGGTGGAAAAAAGTAGAGAGGCGACCGCATATGGCAAAGAAAAAAATGTTATTTTATAAAGACAACACACCGTATCAGAGATCAATCAAAACAACAGGAAAACTACATTGAATTGAACGTAGAATTGTTACCACAACCACGGTATTTGCCAGGTTTGGCTCTCAGCGTAGATAGATCTTTAAAAAAATCCCTTCTTGACAACAAAAATCGTCCGAACAAAGAGGTTATCACTGAATCTGAGGCCTATTTTAAAGCAAGAGAGAAATTGGTAGGCAAAATATTATATTAAAATATTATAGTGGAACTGATTCTTGATGGATATTATGTTGTTGAATAAAGCTAATTTTAAAGAAAAAAATCAATTGTTCTTTGCTAGGCCGTCATCTACCAAATTTTTTAATAAGACCTGTTATACAATTTAAACAGCTAGACAGACAGCAAAAAATTATAATATGTGAATATTCGACGAAACCGAACAGAGCAAAGAATATAACTCACAGTTCCCTTACAATCACTTCTCCCTGTTTCCGATTTTATATAAGATATTTCGTCTTGCCCTAGTTCACTACCAGACCCATACGCTTCGCTTCTTGGTCTAACCTGGAAAACGCAGGCCTTACGGTGCGGTTGTTATGGCGAATAATATCAATATTACCTTCATACACCAACAATTGTATACTCTTGTCAAAGTTTGTACCTTTTCTATTTAGCTCTGCAGTTCGTATTATTTCCTCACATAATAAAGAGTCACTCTGTCTGAAGCGAAAAGGCAGCTCCTTACCTTCGACAGCACGCTAGCTTTAAAATCGATGAAACGGAGGTGTGTATTGATACTTTCCTCTCAGGTCTAACCAGTTTGTTGACGTCGGGTTTTTAATCTATCACACAACACGCTAGATAGAACCTTATATGCGATGTTAAGGAGGCTTATGCCATGATAATTGGCGCAGACAGTTACATTCCATTTGTCGGGCATGCTTTCGTCCGATCATATTCTGCAAAGAAGCTGGTGTATTCCCCGTGTTAGTCGTTCCCTGCCGTGTTAGGGTTTCGGGTCATTCAGCAGGCTGGAGAAGTATTCCTTCCATATACTAAGTATGCTCTTGACATCTGTCCTTGGACCTTACGTGAATATGCTCCAGTCTTGAAACCTTGTGTAAGTCGCCGCATCTTTTCATAGAATTTTCGATCATTACCCATGTCAGGCAGCTTATCAAGCTCAGCAGTCGATTTCGGTGTTAGGTCCTCAGAACGTATGCACATCTAAAACACTGGAAGCATGTCTGTGTGACAGACATGTAGCTTGATGAATTTTCGTGTACTGGAAGCTAATACTTTGGACACCATATTTCGGGCCCCAATGAAGTCAATAAGCTTCTCAGCTCGTTTGGAAATGTTTCGTCATGAGAACTGAACTTTCTGACTGTTGTGGCAAAAATACCTTCTTTGACAATCCTTTCGTTAAAATCGCCTAGCACAACTTTGACATCGTTCATAAGTGCACTGTAGGCTCTCATAGGAAGCATCTTTGCTCCCACCACAAATACAACATAAAATTTGCGTTCCTTTATATGGCCGCTGTAATAAATTTCCAAAGACTCTACATCTTCCGTCCCTGTTTCGTCCATTGCATTCCTTAGATGGCCTTAGTGTCAGCCTTTAGCCTTAAAAGGATATCAACCGGCCCACCTAAGCTCGCCTCCAAACGTATGCTTGTTGGCTACACAGATGATAATTTGTCTGAGACTGGAAGTCGGGAGTTGCTTGAAATTATCATTTCCGGTCACTACTCCCAGGTTAATGTCAGTCAACAACTTTCCTCACTTTCATGAATTTTCTACACATGGCTCCATTTCGTAAAACACTTTTAAATTAGACCCTTCATCAGCTGTTTTTAAATTTTTAAAGGGTGATCCAAGCTATTTTTTCAATAGCCTTTTTTTTGACAGATCACCCGTGAGTCGTGTCAAAATTTCATGTTATTTTTGTTCAGTATTGTTTGGTATTTCATCATGGAAAGACTTACGCCTGACCAACGTTTACAAATCATTCAACTTTATTACGAAAATTCACGTTTTGTAAAGAATGTGTTTCGCACCCTTCGCTGAACTTATGGTCAGCATAATCGGCCTACTGATCGTCCTATTTGCAACACCATCACCCATCTTAAGACCCAGCATTCATTATTGGATAATATTCGACCGAATAGACCACGTCCAGCACGCAGTGAAGAAAATATAGCGGCCGTAGCTGAGAGTGTACACGAAGACCGTGGAGAGTCGATTCCGCGCCGTTCGCAGCAACGCGGACTGACGTATGGAACGACTTTTTAAGAATTGAAGCCGCTCGACCTTCCCCAGATTCAAGAGCTGCCATTTCATCCAGGAAAAAAAACGGTTTGATGTGGTTCATGGGCCGGTGGAATCATCGGTCCATATTTTTCTTCCGGTGAGAACGTAACCGTCATTGGCGACCGTCATCGCGCCATGATAACCCACTATTTGATGCCTGAAATTGAAGCTCGTGATCTCCGCGCCATTTGGTTTCAACAAGACGGGATATATGTATTTAGAGAATATTTCAGTGAGTAGATGATTTGACAATTTGGGCCGGTCAATTGGCCACCAAGATCATATGATATCATACCGTTAGTCTTTTTCCTGTGAGGATATGTAAAATCTAAAGTCTATGCGGACGATTCCGCTTCGATTTAGGCCTTAGAGCAAAACAGCACTTGTGTCATTCGCCAGTTACCAGTCGAAGTGCTCGTTACGAGTTATCGAAAATTAGACTAAACGGATGGACCATATGAGACGTAGCCGCGGCCAACATTTGAAAGAGATAATCTTCAAAAAATAAATGCCAAAGAATATTTTTTGAAATAGATCACCCTTTCAAACCTTCAAAACATAACTATTTATGTATATTTATGTACGCTATTAATTTAATTAAAATATTTTTATGTTTCTTTCATTAAATTCATTCTTAAGATTGTATCAGCAATAAATTGCCTATCAATTCATTAATCGCTCTGCGTTCAGACTTATGTAGTTTAAACATGTTTCAAGCATAAACCTGTTTGTATGCCTTATGTTAGAGTAATAAAGTAATCAAATTGTAATTAAATTTTATATTTCATGGAAATAAGTGAAATGAAAAAAATAATTGTCTCACAGCAAAGAGGCTCTCAAGTTGTCATCAACGAAGGTGGCGGTGGAAGGTGACATACAGTGGCGGACAAAAGTCTACATACAGTACATACATAACTTATCTTAGCGCAAAAACTTTGGTTAATATCAGATAATATGATTTTTTTAGTATTTAGTTGGTCCACCGTTCGCATTAATAACAGCTTGAAGCCGTCGTGGCATCGAAGATACTAAATTTGTCAAGTCAAGAGGTAATACTGTCCCAAGCTTCACTATGACGTTCTTTTAGTAATGCTGAGCTGAAAATCTGATTTTTTCTAATTTTTCGCTCAAAAATCTCCCATACATGTTCAATAACATTCAAATCTGGGCTTTGTGGTAGTATATTTACTTGTAGTTGCCTTGGAATATGATAAAGCAACCCATCCTTAACAATATGGACCGTGTGCTTTGGATCGTTATCCTGTTTAAGATCCAGTCTGCGACAAGCTCCTAACTGTCAACCGAAGGCTTCAGAATAGCTTTCAATAATGACTTATATTTGAACTGATCCATATTACCCTCTATAAAAGCCAGCTTTCCAACTCCAGATGCCGCAACCGCTCCCCAAACCATTACCTTGTCGCCGTCATGTTTCACTGTTGGTACTATATTTTTGGAGCTAAATGCAGTGTTTAGTTTTCTCCAAATTTTTGCTCTTTCACCGCTGCTTTGATCTTCGATTTGTCTGTAAATATGACTTTTTGCCAAAAATCCATTCCCTCGTCTAAATGTGTTTTAGCGAACTCCAAGCGTTCTACTATGCAAGTCGTTATCGTTTAGAGTTCTTCGAGTTGTTCTTAGGTGCACACACTTTCTTGATGAGCTTGCGACGTTTTCGGCCAATTTTGGAGCAGTAACTTTAGGATCATCATTCACTTCCTTCAGAAGAAAGATGATGTCTCCTCGAGTTAGTTTCTTCGGGCTGTCAACACGCGTCATATCTTCGGTGGATCCATTTTTTTTAAGGTTTTTTACAATAGCCCGTAACTGTTGGTCGGCTTAGTTGATAATTTTGTACAGTCACTTTATCGCTCGGCCTAACTTTACAACCATCGTACGCACACATCAAGGTCCAGCCGGGCCACCAGAATTGTCAGGCTTACCAGGTTATATAGGTAGTACAGATCCACGTGACCCTACTGGTAATAGCGTTCCGATTGGTGCGCCCTGACCACAAAGTGCACCTGATCCAGTTTGTCTGTGACGTGGCTTTCCCGGCTCAACAGGTACCGCCAGCACCACAACGTTTTATGGCATCATCCGATTCAACTGAACCAGCGAACACGTCGACACGTAACATGCCATATGTGGAGTGTGTAGAACTATCTATTAAGCAAATATAAATAAAATATAACAAAAATGTGAAAAATAAATTCACTGACTAACGGTATTTTATTAGTTAGTTTCTTAGCAGTTCTTTACATGTTTTAACTGCTCACCGACCGCTTAAGACAAATGGCTGCTCCGCTCTTATCAACGTTCTCAATCACCGCAAGCTTGTTGGACGAGCACTCAAATCATCATCAATCTTTTTTGTGTTTGCTTTCAATGAGCTTTCAACAGGTTAACGCCTGGCCCAGTTATGTTTTAAATCATAAAAAGCTACACTTTAGTAACTTTGTCAACCCCAGCAGCCGTGCATATTTATTCATGAGTTTCCCAAAGGCATTTCTTTGGCAGCACCGTTAGATTTCTATCTTAATAAGCACTAAAAGAAAAAAAGAAACAATAGAAATCATCAGCATCAGTGAGGTGTTTGGATATAAAAGCTGGTTCTTGGTGTCAAGCGACAACATAACCAAAATGAAGGCCACAATAGTCATACGAGAAACTGGTAAGTCACTCGCTGAAGTTCATCCACCCAATCTTAATAACGTAAATTACTTCTTTACCTTCTCACCTAGCTATCCTGCTGCTGCTCATCATCGGCTCAAGCTCGCTTGTATACTCACTACGCGCCACGCCGTTACATTTTGGCGTTGCACGCAATGCGGACGGTGATGGTAAACTAGTTATTTACGCACAAGATGAACAGCCGTCGCTACAGGAGCCACGCATGGATGGCAACGCACAGAAAACCGACAGTGCTGGCATTAAGTCCGCCACACAGGAGAGCGACTTAGAGAAGGACAGCCGCAAACTACCCGACTATCTTTACTCGAATGCCATGCCGGTTATGGATGATGAGAGCATTAAATTTATGTTGCCCAACATTGGCTATCCAATTTACAACGCGCCACAACCCAACACCGCTGCCATATTGGATAATCGTTTGTCAAATGATATGCGCCGGAATTATCCCTTCTATGATAATGCTTATCTACGTTGGGCGTTGGCTGATCGCTTCCAACTTGGCTTCAATTTGAATGGCAATGCTGGTATCAATATGCTTACATCAGCTGGTAAATTACCAAATGGTGGTATGTCTCAAGAGAATGCGGGTCTACAACCACCCGCAAGTATTTTGCCTGTAGCTGTGGTAGGACCTCCTGGTCCACCGGGGCCGCCTGGACCACCAGGCCCACGTGGACTCACCGGCGCAACAGGTCCTATGGGTAGGACAGGTCCGCAGGGACGTATGGGTCCGCCTGGACCACCAGGTCCTCCGAGTTCACCAATATCGCATGGTGTAAATCAGAATCCTAATTTGTGGTATGCATCTAATGCGAAACCCACTCTTTCTTTATATCAAAGTGAATGAGAAAATTCCATAAATTGACGCATTTTGTCCAAATACTGAGTAATAAAAACAACACTAAATCTTACTTGATATTTTAATTCTGATTTAACAAAGTAACTTTTTTCTTTCTGGATTTTAAGCTACCATTAAGATGTTGAGCTACTGCTCAACTTGATATGAGAATACTTTAGTTCTTCTACTTCATCCTAAAGTGAACAGATCGCGACGTATCCAAACTGGCTCTTAACAGGCAATGAAAGTGGCAAACTTAAGTAATTCAGGGGAGGGACAATGATGTTCTTAAAGATGTACCTAAGCTAAAGGGGAGGATTGAGTAGTCTTCAATCTAGGACTTGTTATCATAGCTTCCGGGTACAGGCATTAAAACCCTTAAAGCGTTTTGTTGATGTGGATATTCATAGAAAAGACGTTGGCATTGACCCAGGTGACTGGCATGGCTTTGGATGCAGATGAGATGGGCTTAATGCTAATTAAAAGTGCTTGAATTCCCTTTGGGCAACGGGTCGGAGCAGGATCATCGGTTATTACCAACATGGTGAACACGCAAAAATGAGGAAAGCATTAAGGGAAGCTTTCACACATCTTAGATATTCTCTTGTTCATCAGGACCGTGTGAAACTAGATCAGTCACAAACAACCTAACCTTCTTCTTCTAAATTGGCATAGACTCAGTTTAAGCGGTTATGATTGAGTCAATAATAGCGCGTCAGTCAGTTTTTCTTCTTGCAGCTCGGAGTCACTCTCAAGCACAAAGTAATCCACATTCTTCTTCACCCGATGCTTCCAATAGATTTAAGATCTTCCTTATCCTTTGCTTCCACTTTTACGTGCTAAATCTCCTGGTGCCGATTCATTGGATGTTGACATCGCCCACGCTTCTGTATCATAATACAGGACGGGAAGGATGAGCGATTTGTAAAATTTTGTTTTTGTTCACTTTACTTTCAACTGCGCACTCCACTCGAAACAGCATCTATTGAGGACAATTATTCTGCTTTGGATTTTCTAGCTGATGTTAATGCTGCTATCGATGTTGGTTCTTCGATAGATGGAATTATCGACGACTTCAAAGTTTCCGAGGGAGACCAGACGAGATACCCAGGCGACCCTCTTCACTATTTGAACGAAGAAGTACCGGCTCAGCCAGTATGTCAAAGACGATAATTGACAAATTTCCGACAGTTAATAATCCAAATTTCCTAGGAGTAACAGTGGGTAGCCTTCACTGCTTTTCTTTGCATACGACCCCGATTGTCAGCAAAGAAAAATCCCCAAGTCGCTAGACTAAGGAAAAGACAAGGAAGTGTTGCTCGCAACCTACATGGCAATCGGCCGGCCTGTCATAGAGTACGCCACACCGCTTTAAATGGTCGGCATGTAAGAACAAGACTGTCAGAACCCTGTCCATAAGATCGTGACGGGAAATCTCCTGATATCGTCTATACACCATTTGCATAGTGACAATGGCAGACACCTGCCAAGAACTGAACCATCCCCAGGCACAGGGAGCACAGGAAGAATATATATGATTTTACGGAAGCCATTCAGAATTCCATCACAGAACCGCTGGGTCACCAACAGACCCTAAACGCCATCAACAGAGAATCTGTCAACACCCTTATTAATTCTCTGCCTGATGATGGTGTCATCGGTATGATTTATCTTTATTTCAGACTGTACACCGACATTTACCCAACATTTGTCCTGTTTACATGCGTCACCCAGAGCACTAACTACCTATTTGCATGTCCACTTAAACCCACTCAAATAGCACTGCTCTCCTCTTGGCTCAAATCTGTCGAAATAACTCGTTCTTGTGTCTCCCGTTAGATTACCTCAAGGAAACAGTGCGCTCAGGAGAAGAACTAAGAACGATGTAGTTGAGGCCGATGACCTTAATTCTCTGGTACCGAATGTCTCGGGTATCTCTTTCCCAAATTCGACAGAAGTTTTGCCGCTGCCCAAGTATCAGGTCAATTGTGGGTCTAACCTAATTCATTTTAAGTCCATTAAAGAATCTGCAATGCCAGGGAAATACTTCTATCTCGAAATTATGCACAGCTCTTTCAGCATTTCCATCTTAATTTGAGCTTAAATAAAATATAAAAATGTTATCCATTCTCTTTTTGCACTTTATTTATATTTGTGCTTTATTTATTTCAACATTTTAATCAGTGCTAAATAACCAGTAATAAGCAACAGCAGAAACGCCTAACTGTAGGCAATATTTTATATTAAATGAATTTCTGCTACTTTTTTTTTAAACAATTATGAAAAAAAATTTATATAAAATTTATATAATCAAAAATATATAAAAAAAATTGTAAAGAAAATATAAAAAATTAAAAGATAATAATTTAAAAAATATAAAAAATTGACAAATTCAAAATAAATCATCCATAGAAATTAAAAGAAAATAAAATATAGAAATGTAAAAAAAAATATAAAACCTAAATAAAACTAAAAAAAAGAATTAACCAAATTAAATAAAAAACGTAAAGTGTAAAAAAAATTTTAAATATTTAAAAAATTATAATTACTTAAAAAAAAATTTAAAGAAAAAATATTTATAAGAAATGTAAAAATTTAAACAAAATTTAGAACCATTTAACCAAAATAAAAAAATTAAAAAAAAAATAATACAGAAGAAATGTAAAAATTTGGAAAAAATTAACAAACTTTAAAAAAATTTAACCAAATTAATAAAATTAAATAAAAAGTTCAAATAAATAAAAAATTAAAATTTCAAATAAAAAGATTACAAATGAAAACGTTATTAAATATTTAAAAAAACTTCAGCAAAATTAAATAATATTTAAATTTAAAAATTACAAAGAGATAGTATGTACATTTGGCAATATTTAAAAAAATATATAAAAATAAGGAATATAAAAAACAATTTAAAGAAAATAAAATATGAATATGGAGTAAAAAAAATTTAACATATTTAAAAAAAATAACCAAGTTGAAAAAATTGAATTAAAAAAATAAACAAATAAAAAAATAAAAAATTAAAAAAATAAATATTTAAAAAATATTAAAAGAAAAACACATAAATGAGTAATAAAAAAAATTAAACTCTTAATCAAATTAAACAAAAAATTTAAAATTTAGTAGCAATTTATAAAATTTTAAATATTTGTAAAAAATTTTCAAGACAATTAAAAAAAATTAAACAACATTCAAAAATCTTTAACCAATTTAAAAAAATTTTAATTGCAAAATGTATAAGAAAAGTACAAATTGGAAAAAATACCAAAATTTAGAAACAATTAAATTATTTTAAAAAAAAATGTAAAACTAAAAAAATTTTAATTTTTTTTTAATTTTTAAATATTTTTAAAAATGTTTATAAAAATAATATGTACATTTAAAAAATTAAAAAATATATATAAAAGAAAATAAAATATGTATAAGGAGCTAAAACAAATACAAAAAAAAATAAACAAAAATAAAACAATTTAAGCAGATTAAAAAAAAAATTATAAAAATAAATAACAAGTGAAAAATTATTTTAAAAAAAATTTAATTAAAAATAAATTAATAAAAATAATAAAAAATTTATTTTAAAAAGAAAATGATAAAAAAATTTAAAATAAATTAAATTAAAAAATAATTATAAGAAACGTATAACTTAAAAAAAAATTTTTTGGAAACTATTTAATTAAACTTAAAATATATATAAAATGAATATAAAAGTAAAAAATAAATAAAATAAAAATTTAACAAAATTAATAATAAATTTAACCAAATTAAAGAGAGAAAAATTTTGCAATAATAAAAAAGTTAAACAAAATTAAAATTACATATAACCAATTTAAAAAATTCAAATATTTAAGAATAAAAATAAAAAGAAAAATAAATTTAAAATTAATAAAACATTTAAAAAATTTAAAACATAAAATTAAAAAAAAGAAATTTAAAAAAAAATATAATATGTATATATAAGATATGTAAAAAAAATAATAATAATAAATAAAAAATAATCGAATTAAAAAAATTGTAAAACTTTTTAGTTATAAATATAAAAAAATTCTTTTAAATTTTTATTATAATTTAAAAAAAAATAATACATTTAAAAAAACCAAAAATAAAAATTTCTATAACCACAAAAACTACTATAGACCAAAGCAAATTTATAGAAGGTGAAATTGTCCCGACCAAGACGAATTTATAAAGGTGAGAGCAGGAGAACAAATACAGCAATTCCCGTGGATTTTGTTTGTTTTGGAATTGTAATTGTCAAAATCATGGAAAATTCTTTGGCTTTTAAAACTGCACAAACTCTGCTTCGCTTTGTTTTTTCGCACAAATCACAATTTTTAAGATTTTGGCATTTACAAATCAAGTTCAAACAAACGAAACATAAACTGAAAAATTATTTTGACAAACTCGATGTTAAATGAATGAAAAAAGTTGAAATCACTGCCATAGTAACTTCATCTTGTTAAATTCGCTATGATCCCAACATATGTTGGGAATTTTGACATTTCGAAAGTAATTTTACACAAACAAATTACTTAGGCTTTTTGTTTTTGTATTCATGTCGCTACCGTGTGCGATTTGCCTTGTTATAGATGGTAAATGAAAATGTAACCGTTACTTTTGGAAATGCATTAATTAATATATAATTATTTGAGCACATAAAATTAATTTGAAGTATTATTGCTAAAAACTAACAAACAAAAAAATAGTAACTAAAACCTCAATTCATTTGTAAAAAGTTAACTACGAAAAAAAATTAATTTTCTACAAGCGATTAAAACAATTATCTCTGCAACAGATTTTGGACTTATAATTTCAGAAATTTAAAAAATATAAAATCAAATTAATTCAGAAATAAAACTTATTTGGGGACTACACAAAGCATAAATTAACTTACAACTTGTTTTATAAATATGTATATTCAGCAGAAATTGATCAATTAATTTCATAATTCAGTAATTGTTACTGTAAAACCATTAATAGAAACTTATTGAAAGAAAAAACTCTTAAAATTAATTACAATGCTTTTTAAATTTTATGTGATATTTCATATCCAGTCATATGTATGTATGTATTAAATAAGGCTAAATTGAAGTACACAAGTAGTGTTTAAGAGTACATAGTGGTAGTCGAAGCAACAGCAGCAGAATAAATTAACAACGGCTTCAGTAAGTTTATAGCTTTTCAGTTGCTGCATTCGATTTATGTGTCTGCTCCAACTCATTCAAACGCTCCAATAAATTAACAAAATGTTGCGCCAATTCTTCAATGGACTGATGCTGTTGTTCAGCCTGTGCTGGCCGTTTAATTGTCAATGTTGCCATATACATTTTTTTATAAAGTTCAACTAATTTTTTCGGATCCTTACCGTTAAGCAACATTTTAATTAACGTTTTGAGGGTATGCTGCAAACGACTTTCAAATAATAAAATATGTTTACGAAATTCGTCATTAGACGCGTTATTGTTCTCTGTAGAATTATTCGCGGTTAAGGCATATTCGAACACCACTTTTGACTTGAGACATAATGACAAGGCGGTTTGGAGTTGTTTAATTTTTTGAGCAATATGAGGTGATACTGGAAAACAATAAATAGTTCAAAATTTATGTGCATATATGGAAAATTGTTTAAATTTGTTAACATACTTTCAGCTAAGAATTCCTGCAACGAAATACGTTCGAGTTGCACAACTAGATAATCGCTAACCTCGCGCAAGCCATCTAATACGCCAGCAGCGAGCTCATACTGATGTTTACACAACTGTAAAGTGGCTTTGGGTATTGTTGAAATATCAGTGCAGCTATTACGCAATTGGCTGTAATGGAAGGAAGCGATGCTGCAAAAGAGTACAGTACATAATTTAATTTTTGCTTCAAACAAATACGCGTAGTCGTAAAAATGCTTACCGTTTATGAATTAAACCCGCACGATAAGTGTAAAGAACTTGTCTGGGGCCAATTTGTTGCACATCGCAAAGTTTCAAGGACTTTTGCAGCAAATCCAACACCTGTTTTTCCACTTCAGCACGCGTAGCCTTTAAGCGAAAATATAAGGAAAAGAGATTTTTTTTATTTCATAGAGTAATTTTTTTTTTAATTTCATTTCATTAAAAAAACTCAAATTTACCTCATCAGCTGTGCTAAAATCTTGCAATTGTTTCGCTAATGTAAATGTGGCAGTTGAGAGTTCCCAATTAACCAAATCCCATAACTCTGCGCTGGATTTACGTGAGCCTAAAACCTCTTTCGCTTTTTCGTAATTCAAAAATGCCTCATTATAGAACATTTTCTGTTTACGCACAAAATCAATGCTGCGTATATAACATAAAAGTTTGAAAAAATATTTGCAAGTTTCATGCTCGATGCTACTTACTTTTCTTCAGGCGAATACAAATGCGCACGAAACCGCATAAAGCGGCCCATATTACAATAGAGAAATGCCAAATTTACATTATCCTGCACCTCATTGAACGCTGAGATGCCACGTATTAGGCAATCATACGATTTCATAGCCAATTTCATATAAACTGGCTCCATTAGCTTTGAGGATTCTTGCTCATTTCCATTTTCCACCGCTTTTTCGTCACTGTGATTGTTATTCGTTGGACTACTTTCTGTAGAATCACTTTCATTTGATGACTTATCGGATTTATTTGCAATTTCTTTCGCATATTCCTCTGTAAAATAGTTTAAAAATAATTTTTTTTTTTTAATTTTCTATCATGGAATGCTTTAAGGACTCACCTTGCGCCCAGTACATGTATTTCAAGCCCAACTCATTTCGTACATTACCCAAACGTCGCAGCAACTCACTTTTAGCATCTTCATCGTCAGTATTTGTCTCATCAACACATGCGAGCGCATTTTCATAACATTTGCAACTGGAGACCATTAAATGCTCAATATTAACCACTGGCGTTATTAACTCAATGAGATCATCTGCAAAAAAAGTTAAGTTCTATATCATTTAGAAAGAATTTAATTTTTTTAAATCTTTTAAGATTTTTACCGCCATTCAAGTCCTTCACCAATTCATTATTGATATTCTGCGCGATTTCCGACTCTTCATTAAATTGTTCGAGGTAATTGTCAATTTCTTCCCAATTTTTAGCCATTTGAAAGAAGCAATCACCGGCGCGTCCCAACAAGCAACTTTTTTGCGAAATAATGCCAGACATATATTTCAGCACCACTTGCTGGCAACGGCAGGCCATGTAAATAGCTTTTAAACAACTACCATATTTCTGTTCAACGTAATAGAGCTCAGCGTAGGTGGCATAAGTAAGGCAAGCCTTCTCCAGCAGCAGTAATTTCAAATGCACATTCCATGAGCCGAAATGTTGTGTATTGAATTTCGTTGCAATACATTTGTCTTCTGCTATGGGCTGTTGAGCTTGTCCCTGATTCATTTCCGTTTTTGTATTTTGGCTTTCTTTTAATTCTTTGCCTTTGCTGCGTTTTGTTTTTGATTTCTTCGGCTTTTTCTCCTTTTCACTTTGTGCTGTCGTTTCATTCTCGACAGCCTGTTCATCATCCAAGATTTGTTGTGCCTCTGTGTTGCCATTTACTGTTTGTTTGGTAAGACTTTCATAAGGTAGCGGTATGGGTTTGAAGGGTTTCGCCATATTAGGATTTTGTTCCTCATGTAGTATTCGTAGTTTCTCCTCACTTTTGGCGCGTACTTCACTTTCTTTAATGAACTTTTCCTCACTCGAATTGAAAAATTTCAAACAAGCAATGCCCGCACTGATGTGCTCCAAAGAAATGCGACAACGATCTTCTAAGCCAACATGTAGCGGCGAGGGCGCGCGTGGAGCACGTTTGCCATTCTTCATTTGTGCATCTACATTCAATTCTTTTAATGTATCGCAAATTTGTTTAATCGCCACCTTGCCACTGTGCTCAGCACTTTCGCTTAACTCATTGTGTACATCATTCAAATTGAAATCATCATCGCTACTCAAATCTTCCTCATCTTCTTCATAAACGGATTGTGTATCGGAATCCATATCTGAAGTTTCAAACTTCGGTGCTTTGGGATCAATACCCGCAGGCACATGCAAATCCGATAGAATATAGTGCGAAGATGTCACAATTTGCGGGTACTTCTCTTTGGGCAACAGCTTAATGCAGTTATCTAGCAACGCTTTTATATTACCTGCCATTTTAGGTGTTATCTGCGTCGCTGTATTCTTCATATTACGCGCCACTGTATACAAGAGCATAGCCACAGGCACAGTAAAGGGATTTTCCTGTTTTTCATCACACCTATTGGTTTCGGTATCCTTCTGGCAAAGCGTTGTGAGATCATACAACTTCACAACATCATCATTGCGACCCTTGAACAACCAATAGGTATGTCCCGCCTTTGTGGCGTTGGCTTTCAGGAATGCCAATATATTTTGTGCAACATTGCGCACCACTTGTGGTGAGAATTGTGAGTTTTCAAGGTAAGGTAGATCTTCGGTTTTAATAATCTCATATTTTTGCACAATTCCATCTATGTGATAGCACATCACCACCTCAGGAACGTTGCACATCAAATTATCGAGCCAATAATCTATACCGGTCAATACATTTATAGGCTTAGCCATATCACGTAAGCGTAGACTAATACAAGGACGATTGGGACCGCCAAATATAGGCATATCGGTGCCAATGAGCATACGTATGTCTTCAAATGTCCAGAGTACATTACGATTGAAGACATGACTGGATTTAGGATCTGGCACATTCTCCTCCACCTTGGGTTCAGGTAGCACGGGCCCTGTAATGGGTAAAGCGGGACGCGCGCGTTGCCCTTCTGGTTCAGTTGCTTCAACGCCTGATTGCTTCAAGCTATAGTAGAGAAATTTCGAGAGCAAATTCTTAGTTTGTAATGCTTCACGAGATTTATCTTTTAGGCAGAAGCTGTGATTTTTTTCACCATATGCTAAAATATGTTCTAGTATAAAAGTGCGTAACCACTTCCAATCATCATCGGCTTTGCGCAGTAAATACTTCTGTATGTCAAACTCGTCAAGTAATAGTGTGTTGCCCACTTTGTGTACAATCATACTAACAGCACTTTTCGAAGTATAAGGCATCTTTAAAAGCCTTTTAATGTTCTCCGCATCGGTAACGACGTCCACCTCGCCTACGCAGTCGGGAAACATGTGTGCAATGCTAAAGCTACATATGGATATAATTATTAGATTACTCTCGGTATCTTTGATTTATAATATTTTACTTTATAAAAATTAAATAAATAACTCACCTAGCAAAGCCGGGGGTCTGGTAAAGGGCCTGATGCAAACCGCTGTTGTCTGATGTGGTCAGCCAATTGGATGGCGGCAGATTCAAATTGGTATTGCATTGCAGACGATTAAAGCTTGCCGGTACCTGTACTGCTGAAAATTTCACTACAGCTTTGGATTTGACCTCTACCAGCTCATGTGGACCTATAGTCTGGCACAACTCAATCTGTAAAAAAAGGGATCGAGTTGCAACATCTGTTATTACTTTATCGACATTTCTCACATCTTCTCCACTGTCAGTCATTTTGTAGAATATTTATTTTCATGCTAACGTTTAAACAATATATAAAAAGTTATTTTCACTAGTATTTTCTATTATTTTCAACTGCAAATTCTCCAATCAGATGTTTTCTTGACTTAATTTCGAATTATTTCCAGAAGAATCACATGTTGAAGCAAAACTCAACAATATTTACGAATGGGAGCTGAGGAAATGGATAAGCGTTTGAGCCAATGTTGTATCTTGCTAGGGTAACTAGGTCGGTAAAGGCTTAATTGGAAGTACTTTTCACAGAGATTAATGCTAAAAATATTATAATACTTAATAATACAAAAAACGCCTAACAGTTGGAGCATTGAAACTCTTCGATGAGTTCTCAAAAAGAGACGATTTCCTTTTTTTTCAAAAACTTTTTTTTTTCAAAGGCTTGTTGAGAAATGCTCTTGATTTTACAAAACTTTTTTAACAAATTAAAATCTCGGGGATCAACGGACCTTTTGATTTCCATTCCCAATAATAAATATCATGTGAAAAGATCCCAAATTTATAAAAATTTATAATTGTAGATAAAGGGCAAAAATTCAGATATTGATCACACTTTTGAGCTATCGATTGAACTTTGATATCACTTTTGTAATTTCGAAGAAGACTTCGAAATTTTCTCACCAGACGATTTGTGCAAAACGCATTCGTAAAGGTTGTGCAGTGGAATTCAGACGACACGAAAGTTTCTTTTTGTTGTAAATAAAATTTTACAAATAAGTACATACAGTGTGTCAATAAGTTCTCTGCTGATTTGCATATTAAATAATGAACGTAAGTACAGGTGAAGGGAACAATTTTAATTCAACAAAAATCACATAAATCTGTATTATTCTTAATAGTTGGAAACTAACCGATATTTTATTTAATTCCAGATTGAAGTTTTATCAACCACAGGCTCCAAATCGTTTGGAAAATGCGAAGTTCCACCTACTACTACCATTGGTGAATTGCGTCATATCATCCATAAGCGGTGTAAGAATACACCGGCGCCTGAACGTCAATCGCTGCGCCTGGAGCCGCGTGGCAAAGCACTGAAGGAAACAGATACTGTTGAAGCCGCTAATGTGGGAAAATCTAATAAGGTCTATATTAAAGATCTTGGACCACAAATTGGTTGGAAGACTGTATTTTTAGCGGAGTATGCCGGTCCTCTATTCGTATACCTAATCTTCTATGCTCGTCCAAGTTTTGTCTACGGTGACGCAGCAGATACACCAATGTCTTTAACGGCACAGTAAGTCATAGTTAATTTTGAACTTTCCCCTAGTGAGCGCCACTGATTTAAATTATCGAAGCAAAACGCATAACATAAAAGACAATATACAAGTAGTAACAGCACCAACAACAACTAATTTGACGACCTAGATTAACCTTTTCGATTTTCGTTGTGTTACTTTGTGGCTGCAAAATCGTTTGATGATGAGACTGCTGTTATATCAATGCAAAGTTTCGCAAGTGCCCATTATTATTGTTATTTTTTTTTTTTTGCATTAATTAATAGTCATTTTTAGATTTTGCAAATTTAAAATAGTTGCATACATAACTATTAATTTATTTCCTTTTACAGTATCGCAGCTGGCTGCTATGTCGTACATTACCTTAAACGAATTTTGGAGACTATTTTCGTGCATCGTTTCTCACATGCAACTATGCCCATTCGTAATCTATTCAAGAATTGCAGCTACTACTGGGGATTCACTGCTTATGTTTCCTATCACGTCAACCATCCATTGTATACCAGTCCTTGTTGTTTGCAAGTCTGGGGCTCGTTAGCTGCCTTTGCGGTATATAATGTTTTCATAATATTTATTCAAACTTACTTTTAATTTAATTTCTATTTTTCTGTACCTCCAGTTATGCGAGCTTGGTAACTTTTCTATACATATTGCTTTACGCAACTTGCGTCCGCCGGGCACTAAAGTACGCCGCATTCCGGTACCTGATGATAATCCCTTCACCAAATTATTCAAGTAAGTCTAATTTGTATTTATTTTGAGTGAATTTAGCTGATGTGGTTATACTTTTTTTTTAGCTTGGTCTCTTGCCCCAATTACACTTATGAAATTGGCTCCTGGGTGGCATACTCATTAATGACTC
Source organism: Neoceratitis asiatica (assembly GCA_030068015.2). NCBI lineage: Eukaryota > Metazoa > Arthropoda > Insecta > Diptera > Tephritidae > Neoceratitis > Neoceratitis asiatica. The sequence continues at coordinate 59,211,727 of CM061526.1, read as the reverse complement.
AATGCCTACCAGCATTGCTGTTTGCAATTGCTGGCGCTTATCAAATGACCATATGGGCTTTGGGCAAACACCGTAACTACAAGAAGGAGTTCAAAGACTATCCAAAGGGTCGTCGTGCCATATTTCCATTTGTGCTGTAAATTGCTAGAAGCAACTTCATCGCAAATATATTTAAAAAATGAACAAATAACATTTCCAGTGCAATACACTTATTGCATTTTGATTTATATAAAACTTTTTAACAAATTAAATTATAATTGTCATAGGTGTTAGATTCATTTTTTTTTTAACCCGGTGTAGTTGATGTTTATTTATATATGCATTTCTCTATATATATATATAATGCACAACTAATGCTTAACTCAAAACAAATAATAATGAAATATAGTGGTTTGCCAAAAAAAAATACTGCTCATTTGAATAATCTTGTTTAAGGGGTTAGGTGGGTTAGAAAATTGAAAAAAAAAAACGTTTTTTTTTGCCATGTCTGTGTCAATTTGAAACTTTAAGCGCGTTTATCTCAAAACTCTATTTTTTGAGTCGGTGGACACGATTTCTCCAAATTTAGCATACATCGTTGTAATAACATTATTTAGTAATTGAAAGAAGGATTTTTTGCATGGCGAAAATTTTTATCAAAAAATGTGTCAAAAATTCAAATTTTAATTTTTTTCCTTCGTTCAATAACGAGATTTATCCATGTACCTACGAAATATTTTTGGTTATTTGATTTTAGATGAACCGTAATTAGTTATGCTGTACACGGCGGGAGCATTTTCTTTTAAAACGTCAAGGGAAATGAGGTACCAACGGCTGAGTTTTCGGAATTTTCAAATAAAAATTTCACAAAATACTCTTCAAATATTTATCTTCAACATGGTAAATAGTTTGAATAAAATATATGATTGTATATATAAAAAAATTGTGAAAATTCCTTTTTTTACCTCTGAAACCCACCTAACCCCTTAAATGGACTATCGGGACTAGATCCTAAAGGCTTGTGGAGATAAGATAAGTAATAGATAGTAAGATAAGTAATAATAATAAGATAGTAATAGGATTAAATATCGTTTGCTGTTCCTGTACTTTATTGTTACAATTTGATGTTATAATATATAATTCGAATTAAATACCTTATGAAATCCATCTAAATGAATTTTTTTGTATTGTAAATGAACTACAATTTTTTTGATGTTATGCCACTGTGCAGCTGCCGCATTAGCAATATGTCAAAAACAGATGACTCTTAAAAGATGACTCGGTACTAGTGACTTATCGATAAATGTATTTATCGAAATTTCTAAACGCATGTTTGTCATAATCCGTTTGTTTACATTTTTATCTGGTTTTTGTGCCTCGGTTTGATCGTAAACTTTATTTCAATTCCAGGATTACTATGTAATATTGACTAGAAATATTTGAATTTAAGTCAACTTAATATAGGTGAATAGCACCCAACTACAGCAATCGCTAATAATCAAGTTACATTCTTCGATACAACAAACAATTTTAGATCATATGCTTTTATAGCAACAACAAAATTTCAAATAAAAATAAAAAGCTTTGCTTATTTGTTATGAAAAGATTCGCCACAGACATGGAGCGTCTAACATACGAAACTGCTATAAAAAAGGGTAAATACAATCGATCGTACAAATGAAATTTCTTTTTACAAAATATTTGTTAATACAACAGCGCAGTTAGTTGAGCGCAATCCTCAGCCGAATGGTGTGAATATAGTGGATCCATTGCGCGTATCCATGCACAATAAAGAAGACATCATATCACTGGCTACACAAATACAGAATGCCGATAAACAGCTGAAATCCGGGACATGTCAGAAGCTATGTGTTATATTAGATCAGGTGAGATTGCAGATTGCAGATATTAAATAAAAAAAAGAAGATTCTATATGTACATATGTATCTACATCATTCATTTACATCAGATAAAAATGCTGCAAGCTCAGGCTATGGAAATACTAAGGGAGTCCGAGGAGAGTCAGTTGTTGCATAATGCAGCGTGTAATTTCACAAAAAAACCAGGGCACATTTATCATCTTTATCAGCGTCCATCTGGTCAGAGTTATTTCAGTATGCTGTCGCCGGAAGTAAGTTCGAAACATTTGCATACATACACATTAAAAAAATTGTAATTTTTTGTTTTTTATTTTGCTAATTAATGCAATTTTTCTTATGCACAGGAATGGAGTGGTGGCATTGATCAGAAGTACCTTGGCAGCTATAGATTAGAATTTGATTTATCTTGGACGCCATTGGACAAAATCAGAGAGCGTGATGAGAAAATGAATTGGGCAGAGAAATGTTTGGCGACAACTTCCTTAGCTGCTGGTCCTACACCAATGGCTATAGACTTTGGAAATGCTGGAATATGACTAATGGATGTAAAAATTGTAAAATCTTGGGCTATTAAAATATTTTAGATTAAAAAAATGTTATGCAATGTATTTGTGAGCTCACATTTTTTAATTTATTTTTGCAAATCATTAATGTTAATAGATTACAACTAAAGCTTTACTAAATGCTTATCTTTTAATCATATAAGTAAGTTGATAATATACAGATGCATATTTAAAATGTATTCTCTGTAGCGACCCCTATTCCATCTTCTTGCGCTTCGACAAACTCGGACGATCAAACACTTGTCTCATGCCGCCTGCTTTCTCATTATGGAATTTAATATTATTTGAGGTCTCAGCATACCAAGGAGAATCGAATTTTGTCGTATCTTGGTCCACCAAATGTGTATATTTAGTACGGCCACAACGTCCAAAGTTCTTTACTTGCATCACCTTGGGCAAAATGGTTTTATCAAAGTGATCTTCCAAAGTGGCTTGCGCAAAATCACGTTTCAGCACATCATTTTCTTCGTCCAAGTAGAAAGCACCACGATGATAGTACTTTTGTAAGAATTTGTATTTGCCTTTGGCTGCTTTGTTAGTGACAAGTTTTGGATTATTACGCAACTCCTGGCGACGTTCCTCTTCGGTCAAGTTACGCATACGTTCAATTTCGAGTTTCTCACGTTCAGCGCTGTGAATAAAAGGAAACATTGTGGTTAATAAAAATAAATTACAAATACAAAGAACATTACGTACTTTTCACGTTCCTCGCGATCACGCTTAACGCGCTTCAACTCGCGCAATTTCCAAGCTTCGTATTCAACCTCGTCATTTTCATCATCTGTGCAAACATCATCGATACTGGCTTCGGCAGTGTCAGGCTGTTTAATAAAAATAAAAATAATTTTCAAATCCATTTTGCGGCAGAAATTTAGCATTTTAAGTTACTTTAGCCTTTTCCAAATCCTTCTTAACGCTCTCCTCCACCAATCGTAATGTTATACGTCTGCGTTCCTTTGCCGCGCGCTTAGCTTCGGTTTCCAATTGCTTTTGCTTTTGAGCTTCACGTTCCTTTTCCTGAATAGTAGCACGTTCACGTTTACGCACAAACAATGGCTTCAGACGTGGCTCGTTATCTTCCTCGCTTTCAGTTTCCTCTTCATAATCTGAACTTTCGGTTTCTGACGATTCCGATTTGTTTTCCTCTTCTTTTTGCAAAATCTATTAGAGATGTTCATTTTTAGTTTATTATAGTAATTAGCAAAATAATATTTAGTATTACAACTTACTTCCTCCTCCTTCTGTTGCTGCAACATGCGATTACGCAACTTTAGGCGCCGTTGCTCCAATTCATCTTCACTCAAATCTGAATCAGAATCCGACTCGGAAGCGAGCGTGATTTTGTTTGTCGCCTTCACTACTGTTTCATCTTTTTCTGGTTCACTTTCTTCCGATTCTGTTTCAACAATTTCTGGTTCATGTATGTGTCTATGCCTTTCACGACGTTCACGTTCCAGTTCTTCTTGATCTTCGGGACGCACACGCAAGCGTCGCAAACGTGGATCGTCAACTTCTGCTTCATCACCCGATTGTGGGTCTTCTTGAGTATCAGCATGTTCACGATGGTAGCGACGTTCATGTTGTGCTTGAGCAGCACGTTTACGATGATCAATGAAATCTTCCAAATCGGATTCATCAGAGCTGGTGCCAACGACTGCGTAATCGGGACGCTTGCCGGATACATAGCGCTGTACCTTAACTTTCTGCATGGATATTTCACCTGTGGATATATATGTAGATGATAAAAACTTTCAGTTTATTGTTATAAATAGAACTGCTAACCTTTTTCATTTCGTACAGGCACAGCTCCGGCTGTGCTCTGTATGGCAGCAGTCACTGCGGCAGCACTCATTATTTAAATATAATTTTTTTACGTTTGATAATCAAATATATTTTTTATTTAGAAATTTATAAAACCAGTATCCCTCGGTGTGTGTATTACTGATGCATTAACATATATATGAATGTACTTTATGGTCTGTACCGCTTTTTGTTCTGTTATTTTTTATATTATTATATCACTGGATGTACCAACATTTGGTTTTTAATTTCTTCCTGGTCAAAATTTAAATTTATATGCACACAAAATATTTATTAAAAATTTCTATAAATATTTTACTGCCCATAAATCTTTTTGTTGGTAAACAGATGTTTTCGAATGTAATAGATTAAGAGTTTTAGGGTTGCATTTTACTTGCATATATTATAGAAGGACTTCACGTACACTTTTTATAGACATGATAAAATAAAAGTAAAAGGTTCCACAATTTCTAATACGAAAAATACAAAATTATAAAATTTTAAATTCATAAAAGCTTTTCCATTGTTTTCCTTTCATATAGAAAGTTTCTTTAAATACTTGCTAGCTTATTGACCACACCGTAGGAAGCCTTACATACAGAAACCTTGCTGTGATCAAAATAACCCATAATTTATTCCATATTTTATAAATAGGGAAGAGAGCGAAAGCAATCAAAAATTGAAATGAAAATAATAAAATTTTCTACAAAGTTTTATTTTTTTCTTGCCTAAAATTCACAACAACAAAATTCGGTGAAATCGCAGATTTTCAGATACTGATTGGGAAAGGCGTTGGATTTTTGGCGTTACTCACGCTTGAAACTCGTTCGAATCATATTGATATAATTTTGTTATTTTTTCGAGAGTAACTAACGGGTGGCCCATTTCCCGGTTCCCTACTTTTTCAAAACAAAAAACACAAAAAAAAAATGTAATGGGAAATATTTATTATCATTTGAAAGAACATTCTTTGGCATTTATTTTTCTAAGATTATATCTTTCAAATGTTGGCCGTAGCTACGCCTCAGATTGTCCATCCCTTTGTTCCAATTTTCGATGTTTCGTTCGAGCATTTCGGCTGGTAACTGGCGACTGACAAGCGTTATGTTTTGCTCCGATGCCTGGATTGAAGCGAGATTCATTGAGTCCGCATAAACTTTATATATATCCACAGGTAAAAGTCTAACGGTGTAATATCACAAAATCTTGGTATACAATCGACCGGCCCAAAACGTGAAATTATCTGCTCACCGAAGTGTTCTCTCAATAAATCCATTGATTGGTGCGATGTGTAGGAAGTGGCGCCGTCTTATTGAAGCCAAATGTCGCGGAGGTCACGAGCTTCAATGTCAGGCATCAAATAGTCGGTTATCATGGCGCGATAACGGTCGCCATTGACGGTTTGACAGTGATTCCATTGGCCCACAAACCACACCAAACCGTTGTTTTTTCTGGATGAAATGGGAGCTCTTGAATCTCGTAAGGTTTTTCTTCGTTCCAAATGGGGCAATTTGGCTTGTTTACATACCCATTGAGTCAGAAATGCGCCTCATCGCTGAACAAAATTTTGCAAACGTCGGATCTTCGTGGAACTTTTCAAGAGCACATAGAGCGGAGCGATGTCGCTTGGGAAGGTCAAGCGATTTCAGTTCTTGCAAAAGCTGTATTTTGTACGCTTTCAATTTAAGATTTCCACGTAAAATGCGCCAAGTCGTTCCATACGTCAGTCCGAGCTGCTGCGAACGGCACCGAATCGACTCTCCACGGTCTTCGTGTATACTCTCAGCTACGACTGCTATATTTTCTTCACTGTGTGCTGGACATGGTCTATTCGGTCGAATATAATGCAATAATGAATGGATCACGACTCACGCGTGATCTGTCAAAAAAAGGCTATTGAAAAAATTACCTCTATTTGGATCATCCTTTATTATAGTTCTCTAATTATCAGACCACATCGTCACACAGTTGAATTCAAGATACTTAGAACTTATTTTATCGTTGTAAAAATAACGTAAGAGCTTGCGGTAAGCTAACGGATTGAGCTCTTGTAAAGCTTTGAATTTGAATCCTTCTTCAGACTTGATGCGTGTAATCACCGTTCGATAGCTTCGACTTCCAGTCTGTGTAATATCCAAATAATACAAATAGAGTTTTCTAAAATTTTTACCTAAACAAACGGTTATAGCTACCCTCTTAACGAGACCAGATCTTCTGACTTATTAGGAACTCAGTACTCTATAATTCAAGACAATATGTAGCTTGGTTACCCAATCGTACCAAAATGCATACACAGTTCTTACTGTCCTGCATGTTTTGCAACACAAAGGGCTCTAACTCCCTTCAAATTCTATATCTTCAAAGCACTTGGCCCAAATTTAAGAAGAAACGCAAGGAAAACATTGTTATTTACCTAGTGATTTACGTTTTTATAACTTGTAATAAGCTATCTTAAGCGATAATTAAAAATGACAGAGCGCAGAAAACACGCAACATCGCAAAAAATGCATGGACATGAGTAAGAAAACTGAGAAAAGGAGGATTTACCCGGACAAAACTGCCCAAAACGACTTTGTGCTGATTAATAAGTTGTGTGGTCGATTAAAGCGTGGATTTTTCAGCGAGTATATAAATAAATACATATATACATATGTACATATTTATATTCAAATATACCTAAATATGTGGTGTGCGTCTGTCTGTAATAAACAACAAATTTCACCAACAAATATTAAAAAGTAACAGGTCAATTGAAAAGTGCCCGGCCTGACACATAGATGGCGCTACTCCATCCATTAAATTCATATAGATTTTTAGTCAGCCCTAACCTTCAAAAGACGCTTTTTTAAATTTGACAGCTGTCGGCTCATTAGTTTTTGAATTATAGCATTTTGAGTGAAGCAACTTTTGTTATTGTGAAAAAAATGGATAAAAAGGAATTTTGCATATTGATAAATATTTATGAAGGGAAAAAATACAGTTGGGAAAAAATACAGTTGAAGCAACAACTTGGCTTGATGACGAGTTCCCGGACACTGCCCCAGGAATATCAACCATCAAGGATTCTTGTGCTAAGTTTAGATGTGGTGAAATGAGCACCGCAGACGGTAAGCGCAGTGGATGTATAATAGGACGAAAACATCAAAAAATCCACAAAATGATTTTGAATGACCATAAATTGAAATTGAATGAAATAGCAGGCACTCTAAAGATGTTCATCATATCATTCACGAATATTTGGATATGAGAAAGCTCTGTGCAAAGTAGGTGCCGCGTGAACTCACTTTGGACCAAAAATAACAACGAGTTGATGATTCGGAGCAGTGTTTGGAGATGTTCAAGCATAATAAGCACGAGTATTTGCGTCAATATGTGACAATGGATGAAACATGGCTTCATCACTTCACTCCGAAGTGCAATCGACAGTCATCCGAGTGGACTGCATGAGATGAACCCGCTCCAAAGTGTGAAAAAACGCAACAGCCGGCTGGAAAAGTTATGGCGTCTGTATTTTGGGATGCGCATGGAACAATTTTCTTTGACTACCTTGAAAAAGTAAGGACCATCAATAGCGACTATTACATAGCTTTGTTGGACCGTTTGAAGGACGAAATCGACGAAAAACGACAGCCTTTGAGGAAAAAGAAGGTGCTGTTTCACCAAGACAATGCACCGTGTCACTAGTCAGTGAAATCGATGGCAAAAATCCATGAATTGGACTTCGAATTGCTTCCGCATCCACAGTATTCCCCAGATATGACCCACAGCTATTATTTCCTGTTCTCAGATCTCAAAATAATGCTCGCTGCGAAGAAATTTTCGCCGAATGAAGAGGTGATCGCAGAAACTGAGACTCATTTTGAAGCAAAAGCAAATAGTACTACAAAAATAGTAGAGAAAAGTTGAAAGGTCGTTATAATCAGTTTATCACCCTTGAAAAGAATTCTGTTGAATAAAAACAAATTATTTTGCCAAAAAAATGTGTTTCACAATGGCAGGCCGAGGACTTTACAAATTGACCTGTTATGTACCCATCTTTGTATGTACGTATGTAGACCTATATTGTACAATTTTTAATTATATTCTTCATTATCCTTCTTATAGGCTAAGCAATCAATTAATTAAAAGAGCAATAACAACAACAAGATTTGAAAGGGGAACGTCCAACAACCGTTCAATAAATGTCTTACTCTCTACTTATTTATTTTGTTTATATATCGTCGATTAATTGATGATACATTTGTTATTTTCACTTTATGTCACAGCTCCAGAATACGTGGGTAGCTATTTAGGTGTTGAAAAAATTATTTATTTTATTTTATTTATTTATTTTATCTATTCCGATATGAGAATGCAAATACGGTACCATAAGGGAGATTGTTAAGTTTTATATTACGTTGCAATTTGGTGTTCACACACAATCAATTGAAGTTGAAACAATTATGTTCAACAGCTGATTTTTTATTTTATTTTGTTTGTGAAAAAAGTGTCTGAATTAATTATAGATATTTCAACTTTATCAATCAAGTTCTGAATTTTCATAGGTGTATATTAGGTTAGGTTTTATTAAATTGGTTTACTGATATTATAGTTCTTTGGAGTGCCAGACGTAGGTTCATCACGTAGGACGACAAAGTTTAAAAAGGTCTGATATCCGGGTAATCCATTTCAAGGTTCTCTACATTAAAGAAAAAAAAAAACACAGAAAAATCAAATTAAAATAAATAAAAAAAGCCTAACGGTGTGATATCACACTTTTGGTGGTCAATGGACCGGCCCAAAACGTGAAATTGTCTGCTCATCGGAGTGTTCTCCCAGTAAATCCATTGATTGATGCGAAGTGTGGGAAGTGGTGGAGTCTTGTTAAAACCAAATGTCGCGAAGATCACGAGCTTCAATTTCAGGCATCAAATAGTCGGTTATCATTGCGCGATAACGGTTGCCATTGACGGTTACGTTCTCACTGGAATCATTTTTGAAGAAATATGGACAGGCCCACAAACCACACCAAACCCTTATTTTCTGGATGAAATGGCAGCTATTGAATCTCTTCAGATTGCTCTTCGTCCGAAATGCGGCAATGTTGCTTGTTTACATACCGATTGAGCCAGAAATTGGCCTCATCGCTGAACAAAATTTGGCTCGAAAACGTCGGATGTTCTTGGAACTTTTCAAGAGCCCATAGAGCAAAGCGATGTCGCTTGGTACGGTCGAGCGGCTTCAGTTCTTGCACAAACCGGATTTCATACGCTTTCAATTTAAGATCTCGGCATAAAATGCACCAAGTCGTTCCATACGTCAGTTCGAGTTGCTGCGAGCGGCGCCGGTACACTCTCTGCTATGGCTACTATATTTTCTTCACTGCGTGCTGGTCGTGCTCTATTCTGTCGAATATTATCTTATAATGAATGCTGGGTCTCAAGATGGGTGATGATGTTGCGAGTAGTACGCTCAGTAGGCCGATTATGTTGACCATAAGTTTAGCGAACCGCACGAAACACATTCTTTACTGAACGTGATTTTCGTAATAAAATTGAATGATTTGTAAACGGTATTCAGGCGCTAGTAAGTCTTTCTACGATGAAATGCCAAACATTACTGAACAAAAATAATATTTGTCTTTTATGAGGGTCTGATAGGGATGTGGCGGAGCCCTTCACCAATTTGTGTAAATAATCTCGATGATGTTCCAACAAATTGAGAGATCTACATTTGTAGCCGCCTCCGAATGGCTTAAAGATTTTTATGAGAAGTTTTTTTATGACCGTAATACTCCATGTCATCCCCTTCGAACGTATTTAGAAAAACACACTTTTCATGAATTTCTATGTAGTCTTTCCAGAATTCCAACCTATAATCCGGCTGAAAGTTGCTTAAGCTGTTTTATGACATTGCCATTAGAGGCAGCTATTCTTAAGAAGGAGACAGTCCCACCAGTAACTAACTCTTCTCACTGTTTTCGCAGTACAAATCCTTTTCACTATCTATCGATTACGTCCAGCATGCATTGACGAAAATATAGCGGCCGTAGCTGAGAGTATACACGAAGGCCGTGGAGAGTCGATTCGAAGCCGTTCGCAACAACTCGGACTGACGTATGGAACGACTTGGCGCATTTTACTTCGAAATCTTAAATTGAAAGCGTACAAAATATAGCTTGTGCAAGGACTGAAGCCGCTCGACATTTTCAAAGGACATTGCTTCGCTCTATGAGTTATCGAAAAGTTTAAAGAATAACCGACTTTTTCGAGCTAAATGTTGTTCAGCGATGAGGCCCATTTCTGTCTCAATGGGTATGTAGCAAGCTAAATTGTCGCATTTGGGATGAAGAGCAACCTGAAGAGATTCAAGAGCTGCCATTTCATCCAGAAAAACAGGAAAAACAACGTTTTGGTGTGGCTTGCGGGCCGGTGGAATCATCGGTCCACATTTCTTCAAAAATAATGCCGGTGGGAAAGTAATCGTCAATGGCGACCGTTATCGCGCCATAATAACCGACTATTTGATGCCTGAAATTGAAGCTCGTGACCTCCGCGACATTTGGCTTCAACAAGACGACACCACTTCCCACACATCGCACCAATCAATGGATTTATTGAGAGAACACTTCGGTGAGCAGATAATTAATTAATAATTAATTATTAATTATTAATTTCACGTTTTGCGCCGTTCGATCGGCCACCAAGATCGATATCACACGATCGCTAGACTTTTTCTTGTGGGGATATGTAAAGTCTATGCGTACAATCTCGCTTCGATTCAGGCCTTGGAGCAAATCATCATGCGTGTCATTCGCCAGTTACCAGTCGAAATGCTCGAACGAGTCATCGAAAATTGGACTCAATGGATGGACCACCTGAGACGTAGCCGCGGCCAACATTTGAAAGACAACAAATTCAACAAATAAATGCCAAAGAATGTTCTTTCGAATGATATTAAACATTCCCCATTAAATTTGAATTTTCTGTGTTTTTTATTTAAAAAAGTAGAGAACCTCGAAATGGATCACTCTTTATATTGCATTCGATCACGGCAATGTCGTGCAGACGTCATCAACTGCCTTATAAATGGAGTTGATAATCATTTGAGATGTTAAATTTCAGTAGAAGTCACTCAACTAGCGAATGCATGACATTTGCTACCGGGTATATTCGCAATGTTTCATTGGTAAAATTTATTGAGATGTCCGAAGATAGTAATGCACTTCATCATGTCCAATTAATACGTTTTAATTTTCTCCTACCTTTCTTTTCCATATTTAGACTCGTATCCTCTTCTACTTATTGTCTCTGTAAGTAATTTATTAATTAAGTATTTTACGATATGTAAAGGGTTATCTCTATGTAATGCACTTACATATGTAACTAATACGTACATATATATTAGAGACAATTAATTTATATTAGACTTTCTTTTTAATGGCAAAAAAAGCTTACAGAGAAATTGCGCTGTAAAATAGGAATCAGCATTAAAAGTATGGATTGGAATTTCATTCATGTACAGTCACGCCTTGTTTATTGAAACACCATTGTAAGTATGTGAGATGGTAGGCCGCCTTCACGATATGCCTCCGGATTCTCAGTTTCCGATGACGCTTTCGTTTAGATCGTTTTTTTGTACTCACTTGAGTGGGCAAAGGTAAGAACCTTAACAATTTTGACTGGAGGACTAAAGCTGTGATTGCCGTGAAAAGTCGAACAGTCCTCAGAGAATGTTTCAATTCAATCACCACTTAGTTAGTGTGGTAATATGTGTTTAAATAAGATTTTCTGGTCGATGCTGAATGCGTCGTCTCAATCCTCATCTTGACCGATTCAGTTAGAAGGATCGAAATCAGCCCTATTCGGATGGAGGCCATAAAGTTCTAAATAACTTTTTGGTTCGTTCTAAGTTTAACTATGCTTGCTTCGGTTAGCTCTCGCTCCACTTCGTTTCAAGGATGAATATTTGACGTTTCATCCTACAATTCCCATCCTTTGCTTATAAATGTAAAATTTCATGCTAGACATTGACTGCCCAGAGCTTCTTGCGCGAAGAAACTTTAATGCTCCTCAAAGATTTTATGAGAAGGCGAATGGGGAATTTTGGACTACCTTCTTAGTGTGAGAGGGGGAAGTATTCGGAAACAGCGGCAGTTTGCATGGTAAAGAAAATATAGTAGAACATCCGGGTGAAAGTCATATGCAAGCGGATCTTTCTTTCGTCTCAAAATTTAAACTTACCTTCTCGTTTAAGAAAGATAGTGTTGGTAACCTCTAAGCCATAATCACTTCATAGATTATGGTTTCGGAAAGGTGGTAACCACAGTTCTCCTCGTAAAGGATAATGCGATTGGCCTTCGTCTTGAATAAGGCTTTTACCTAACCCTTTCGGAAGTTGGATGTTGAGAGCAGGATCACGCTGGATGAATCCAACTTAATGTGAGAGCGCTAGTTATCCAGGAGGCAGAAACAGTTGACCGAGAAGAGCATGTACTCAAACAAAATTATTTTTGAAGGTTAAAGTCCTAAAAATTAAGCAACAACTTTCAAAGGTCCTTCAGTCATTTGGTGCCTATGAGCTCCACAGCACAACTTGTTAGTAACAGCGGTGACCTCTGGTTGATCTTTGCGTTAAACTATCGACGATGTTGCTAAAGAATACCTTTTTGAGAGATAGACGCTAGGGGACCAGGTAATTTTTCGATCTGTAAATATCGTTACAAGGAAATTCGGGAGAGGATAGCCTCTGAGTGATATTGCCCTCATTATCTGACCATTTATATGGTCATCTCTCAAAAGTCTGAGCTAATTATCGTGGGACAAGTCGATTTTAAAACTGCTTTCGATGACACGAAAACGAGTTGCCACCTCGCCATTATGTTGCAGAGTTAAATAGATAAGATAAAATATTATTTAACTAGTAGGGTATGCTGATAATATTGAGATCATCGGCCTCAACAATAGAGGTCTGCTTTCTCCAGACTCAATAAGGAAACTAATCGAATGGTTCTGGTAAGGACAAAGAATAAGACGAAAAGTCCTTCCACAACACTGTTGACAGTCAAAACTTTGAAGTCGAAGATAATTTCTTCTATCTTGAAACCAGTATCAACATCAAAAACCTGTCAGTCTTGAAGTCCAACGCGGAATCACTCTTACCAACAGTTGCTACTTTGGACAGAGTAGGCAATTGAAAAGGAAAATCCTCGCTCGACAAACAAATACCAATCAATACAAATTCAAACAAATACTCATCATTCTTGTCCTACTATATAATCCAGAAGCTTGGACGAATTTGACATCCGAAGAGTTGGCCACAGGATTTTCGGGTGAAAGGTTTTGTGGAACGAGGATCTGTACGAGTTATCCGGCGACATTGAGATAGTTCTGGCTAGCCCGATGCAGTATCTGCCTGGCGGAAGCAAAGAAAGATGAAAACCTCCACTCCGTTGGAAGGATCAGGAGGAGAGCAACTTGGTATTTCCAACTGGTGCCATGTAGCGCAGAGAATGAATAAACGGCGGCTGTTGAATTCTTTTACTAGCACTCACTTTGAGTTCCTTTTTTTGGAACGATTTTTGAAAAGAGTCGACCACCACACGTTTGTAAAGTAAATCATAGATGGATTATATAGTGAAACCGCTCGTTAGTACGGCATTAATGACATGTAAAGAACAGAGGTTGTGAACTAGCTACCGTACCTTTCCATATGGAAGGTTCTGAGCACTTTTCAACATTTGGTTCGAAAGAAACAACTTTTACATCTTGAAATCAGTGTAAAAGAGAGAGGGAGAGGTAGAAAATGTAAATGGAATAAATGGTAAACTGCTGGTTAGCAACTATTGATATAATTGATCTTAAAAGATAATTAATCATAAGTTAGGCTTATTCAGGCTTGAGCCTGAATCTTATAAAATTCTAGACTAAAAATATAATTAAATGTAAATTATTCCACATTTTTGTAAGTAACAGGTCAATTGAAAAGTCCCCGTCATACCATAGTAAAACACATTTTTTTTGCAAAATTCAATATTTTTTTATCCAACATAGTTCCCTTCAAGGGCGATACACTGATTATAGCGACCCTCCAACTTTTCGATACCATTTTTATAGTACGATTTTTTCTTTGCTTCAGAATAGGCCTTAGTTTCGGCGATCATCTTTTCATGCGACGAAAATTTCTTCCCAGCGAGTCTTCTTTTAAGATCTAAGAACAGGAAATATTCTATGAGGACCAGATCTGGAGAATACTGTGAATGCGGAAGCAATTTGAAGCCAAATTCATAGATTTTTGCCATCGATTTCATTGACTTGTGACACGGTCCTTCAAATGGTCCAATAACGCTATGTAATAATTACTGATGATGGTCCTTCCTTTTTCAAGGTTGTCAATGAAAATTATTCCATGAGAATCCCAAAATACAGCCGTCATAATCCTGCCAGGCGACAGTTGCGTTTTTCCACGCTCTGGAGCGGGTTCATTGTGTGTAGTCCAATCGGATGACTGTCGATTGGACTTCGGAGTGAAATGATAGAACCATGTTTAGTCTATTGTCATATATCGACGCAAAAACTCTGGTTTATTACTCTTGAACATCTCCAAGCACTGCTCCGAATCGTTAACTCGTCGTTGTTTTTGGTTAAAAGTGAGCTCGTACGGCACCCACTTTGCACAGAGTTTTCTCATACCCAAGTAATCGTGAATGATATGATTTCTTTTTAGCGTCCACTACATTCGCCGTCTTCGGTGCTTCGGTTGATGGTTAATTTTCCTTGGGAAGTGTCCGGGAACTCTTCATCAAGCAACATTTTTTTTTAACAAAGGTTGCTTCACCCAAAATGCTATAATTCAAAAACTATTGAACCGTCAGCTGTCAAATTTATACACGCGTCTTTTGAGGGTCAGGACTAACAAAAAATTATTAATTAATTAATTTTAGTAGCGCCATTTATGTGTCAGGCCGGTGACTTCTCAATGGACCTGTAAGTTTGAGTACGAAAATGTGTTAAGCCAGCACAGACATAATCTTTTCAATGAAGAAATAGGGATTTCAAGCTCTATTGCATAACTTTAAATCAATAAAAATTAAAAATTAAAATATTATTTTTTAAGATGTAATAAATATAAATACAAAACGTTTCGCAAAAAATCTCCCTAAAGTACCACAAAATCTTATCTCAATTATATACATAACATAAGCTCTGCAGCAGGTCTGACCAAATGAAAACAAAATCAACCAGTGACGTCGTTAACTTAGGATAGGTGAGTAGAGATTTAATTTAAGCTTAGTGATTTACATATTTATTACGTGTATTTATCACATATATGTTACATGTAACAAAAGTAACTACTTTGAACCGCTTTGGGTCGGTTTGAAACCGGTGAGCAGAGCGTAAGGAAAGTGCTTTGTTGTAACTGCATGTTTGTTTATATTTGAGTGTTAGTTTTCCACAAACATACAGACAAATATACATGCATATATGTACATTGTATATACTCAAGCGTAATTTGTTAATTAACAATTCCAAAATCTCTGACAACCTTGAATAGATATTCTTCAAATTAATAAAAAAAAATTTGTAGGCTTGGAAAACTGGTGCGTGCAGGTGAATCCCCTTTTATTTATGTTATTTTCACGAGATTTGGGGTTTCCATATATTTATTGACTGATTGATTGAAGGGTGGTCCTTTTCGAGGTTTCCTACTAGAACATTCTTTGGCATTTATTTTTTGAAGATTATTTATTACAAAAGTTGGACGCGGCTACGTCTCAGATGGTCCATCCGTTGAGTCCAATTTTCAATGACTCGCTTGAGCATTTCGACTGGTAGCTGGCGAATGACACGCGTGATTTTAGCTTCAAGTCCAGAATCGAAGCGGGATTGTCCGCATATACTTTAGACTTTATATATCCCCACAGGAAAAAGTCTAACGGTGTGGCATCACACGATCTTGATGGCCAATCGGCCAATCGACCGGCCCAAAACGTGAAATTATGTGCCCACCGAAGTGTTCTCTCAATAAATCCATTGACTTATGTGATGTGTAGGAAGTGGTGTCGTCTTGTTGAAACCAAATGTCGCGAAGATCACGACCTTCAATTTCCGGCATCAAATAGTTAGTTATCATTTCGCGATAACGGTTTCCATTGACGGTTGCGTTCTCATCGGCATTATTTTTGAAGAAATATGGACCGATGATTTCACTGGCCCACAAACCACACCAAATCATTGTTTTTTCTGGATGTAATGGCAGATTTTGAATCTTTTCAAGTTGTTCTTTGTTCCAAATGCGGAAATTTTGCGTGTTTACATACCCATTGAGTCAGAAATGTTTTCGCGTACACTCTCAGCTACGCCCGCTATATTTTCTTCACTGCGTGCTAGACGTGGTCTATTCGGTCGAATATTATCCAATAATGAATGCTGGGTCTCAAGATGGGTGATGGTGTTGCGAATAGTATGCTCAGTAGGCCGATTATTGTGTTGACCATAAGTTCAGCGAAGCGCGCGAAACACATTCTTTACAGAGCGTGAATTTTCGTAATAAAGTTCAAAGCAGTGCCTTTACGACTTCCAAGTAATGACTGTTAATAGTGACGTGAGTGCCGGGATTCGAATGCTCTGACTGTTCAATTGATGAGAGTAGTTATTTGGTCTTGTCCTCTCTCACTACTAGACCCATACGCTTTGCTTTCTTATCCAGTCTGGAAAAAGCAGAGATAACGGAGCGGTTGCTGAGGCTTATGAAGATTGTTCTCTGTTTAGCTTTTCAGATCGTATAATTCTCGCCAGCACTAATTTAAAGCAATTCTCATCGTACCAACGGTTCTCTTGACCTTTCCGAAAAAAAGAGTATGTATGCAGGGAGCTCGAAACGCAGTGCCTTATACCGAGTTGCTGATGATTGTTCTCAGAGAGTAGGAGTGCAAGTCGAGTAGAAGACCAATTGGCTGCCTGTTGTGATTTTAGCTATGTAGCTTGATGAATTCTTTGATGCCTGAATCGGGTAATTTGCGTCCCCATTTGGGAATGTTTCGTCATGGAGGTCGCATCTTACGATTATTCTGCCGAAGATATTTTTTTGACCACCCTGGCACTGAACGAATTATTGACATTGTGGCTTAGGTGATACTCATAGGAGCGTTCAAAGTGCTCACAAGAAGGTGCATTTGGGCACATCTTTCGACAAGGCGTGGTCGAAAATCAACGATATGTTAAAGAATCTAGCTTTAATGCTACTTGTGGTAAGATGTTCATCCGCCGGGGTGAATGAGAGCACTCTGCGACGGTTTCAAACAACCACTACCATTCCAATACCAATTTTGCGCTCCCTTATTTGGCCTCGGTTTTATATGTCATAAGGAACTATTATCTATCATAGTTGTTCCGTCTATCTTGTATCTTGGAAAGTTGGTAATGTCAGCCTTAATTTTAATGAAAATTATCTGGGTAGCAATACCTTCCAATAACGGTAACGGACATTCAAGGTCCACACTCTCAAATTCTGGTCTTTCATACATTTTCAGCGGTTGTCGAGCTGGTTTTTGCGTGGCGGATCCCAAAATCAGGGCCAGCCGATTGTCGCAAGATCGATTTCTACTCATAGCCGCACCTCTAATGAGCAGGCGCTATAGTGAGTATCCCGTGATTCCTTATATATCGGATAGGCTCTACTAAAGTTCCCCCTCGTCTAGACGTGACCCAAGGCTCCACAGGAGTTAGTTACCACATCTCGCACTTTTTCAGCGTTTGCGATCAGGATGCAGGAGTAGAATTTGAGTGTAGTCCTGCAACTATAACTGAATATCCAGAAGCGGGACTACATCTATCTTTGACATAGGTTAGTACAGCGAGTTTAGAAAAAACGGCTGGGCAGATCAGCTGATCGGAATGAATGAAAGTACTTTAACTTTGAAATTGTTCCATGCGGCACACGCCGATGGAAGCAGTGGAAAATTTTCACTCCTGTGTAAAAGATCAGTTGGAGAAGGACATCACTACACTTCCGCTTCGAACAGCGGAAAGAAGAAGCCACTGGCGTGTGATGGTGTTTGCATTATTATGAGCACCCTCTAGGTCAACGTAGTCTCATTTGTATATACTCGCACTGATTTTCAATTACCTCGTTTACTTCATGTAGAAAGATATTAAACGATTTAATTCTTCACAAATTTGCAAATAAAATTACCAAAGTGGGATGATATTTAGAAGCTTTGATATTTAGAAGTCGCGTGGTCGAAAATTGTGAGGTTGGTGTTAATTGGTGAGGCGCCATATCGCTGTATATTAACCATAGAACCAGGTGTTAAGGGTAATGGGACTTAATTAACATATGAGTATAATCTCAAAATAAACACTAAATAGTAAGGCCATGCCTAATCATTGTAAAAAATATATTTACATTTCGTAAAGTGTTCTATTATTGCTGTTTTGGAGAAAAATGAAGGTAAAAAAATCACGAATACTTTAAAACGCTTTTTGTTTGTTTTTAATGAAAATACTAAGTAAGAATTAAAAGAATTTTAAGGTATACTAAATAAAAATAAAATGCTTAAATGACCGTGGCATAATTTTGATATTTTTTTAAATTAAAGGGTTTTCCAATAGAGATGATATGATTTCTAAGCGTCGTTGTGGCCATTGTTAATATGTCATGATATGTCATTTTTTTGCTTTGAAACAATTTGAAAACGATAACGATTTTTTTTAAGAAAATCATCTTCTCCGATGAGGCTCACTTTCATCTAAGTGGTGCGGTAAATAAAGAAAAGTCGGCAGTTTCTGGTGCGAAGAAAATCCACAAATTATTCATGAACAACCATTAAATTCACCCAAATTGACAATTTGGTGTGGTTTTTGGTCTGGTGGAATCCACTTCTTTCGCAATGAAGGTGGTAACACCGTTACTGTCAATGGAGAGCGGTATAGATCGATGATAATCAACTTTTTATGGCCACAATTGGAAGAAGTTGATCTTAACAACATCTGGTTTCAATAATACTGGGCTGCGCGTCGCACAGCACGTGCAATAACCAAATTATTGCGAGAAAGGTTTGGAGATTCGATTATTTCAAGAAATTATGACGTTGAATGGCCTCCAAGGAGTTGTGTGTTTAACACCATTAGACTACTTCTTGTGGGGTTATTTGAAGTCTTTGGTCTTTAACAATAAACCAGACTCTCTTCATGCTTTAAATGTCAATATTGAACGTGCTATGCATGACATACGACTTGATTTAATAGAAAAAGTGCTCAAAAATTGGGTTCATTGAATTCGTTCCTGCAAAAGAAGCCGTGGAGGCCATTTGAATGATGTTTTATTCAGAACTTAATTGTATCGATTGTACTTCGAATTAAATAAAAAACATTTGAATTTTCTTAACAATTAGTTTTTTTTTTTGAAAGAAATCATATCACTCTTCTTGGAGACCGCTATATTTTATAAGGATCTCGGCGTAAAAGCCCGTTCTACTTATAGTATCATTGAAGCGGGTATACATTTTATTTGTGATCAAATTTCAATAAACTTTTGTAAATGATTATATCAAGCGTAGTTATCCCCATCTAAAAACATTCCATTCATCACATGTTGCGACTAATTTAATTATTGAAAAAAAAAACGCACTTTAATTTATGAGCGTAGTAGGCGCAGAATTTACCATTTGAATGAATTTACGTCTACTCATTGAGAAAATCATAAACGCATTTTGTATTGTTGTGTTTACCGCAATTGAATATTCCAATTTATTCAAGTGTAAACACATTTACATTTACACACTTGATATAGCATTGTTATAAATTTATAAACAAGTCGAATTTGAATTGAAAGAATTTTACTTTTAGCTTTCATCTCTCCGCTTAAGGAAACAAAGACGGTGGAGCTGTTGACTAACAGAACAGTCTAGAAACCTAGAGAATCATACTTTCCCACCGAACAGCATAGACAGCTTGAACCCCCAGTATACAGCATTGTAACATACCCAGATGATTCAGAAATTAATTATGGAGCAGCAACTCGGAGTGACGTATGGAACGACTTGGAATTTTACGTCATGATCTTGATTTGAAAGCATACAAAATACAGCTTGTGCAAGAACTGAAGCCGCTCGATCTACCCAAGCGACATCACATCGCTCTATGGACTCGTGAAAAGTTCCAAGAAGATCTAATGTTTTCGAGCCAAACTTTGTTCAGCGATGAGGCTCATTTCTGTCTCAATGGGTATGTTAACAAGCTAAATTGCGGCATTTGGGAAGAAGTGCAACCTGAAGAGATTCAAGACCTCCCATTTCATCCAGGGAAAACAACGGCTTGGTGTGGTTTGTGGGCCGGTAGAATCATCGGTCCATATTTCTTCAAATATGATGCCGGTGAGAACGTAACCGTCAATGGCAATCATTATCACAACAAGCTCGTGGGCTCCGCGACATTTGGTTTAATTAAGACGGCGCCACTTTCCACACATCGCATCAATCAATGGATTTATTGAGAGAACACTTCGGTGAGCAGATAATTTAACGTTTTGAGCCGGTCGATTGGCCACCATGATCGTGTGATATGTAAAGTCTAAAGTCTGTGCGGACAATACCGCTTCGACTCAGGCCTTGGAGCAAAACATCAGGCGAGTCATTTGCCAGTTACCAGTCAAAATGCTCGAACGAGTCTTCGAAAATTGGACTCAACGGATGGACCATCTGAGATGTGGCCGCGGCTAATATTTGAAAGCGAAAATCTTCAGAAAATAAATGTCAAAGAATGTTCTTTCAAAAGATAATAAACGTTCCCCATTAAATCTGAATTTTCTGTGTTTTTTCTTTAAAAAAGTAGGCAAACTCGAAATAGATCACCTTTTAGAAGCTATAAAACATATTGAAAAAGAATAGTCACGATTAGACATATTCATCTTTAGTGATAATCAGGCAGCAATTAAATCTCTAGGCTCGATCACGACAAACTGTAGAGTCTCAACTGTTGCAGATCTTTCCAGGAGCTGAAAGAACCTACTATACCTCATTCGGTGAAATAGAAGGCAACAGAAGAGCTGACGAATTGATTTTTCCAGATAAAGAATGCATTGGTATGTCTCTAGCCACATGTAAACCACTACAGATAGTAGATTTATATCGGAACGAATTTTCGTCATCCCTTGTCAATTTTGGTTTTGTAACAAACCGGTTTCGGCAAACCGCCATCTTCAGCGCTTGATTTGAGAACGAAATCAACTCATCAACTCACTACAGATAGATCGCGCGATCGGAATAAGACTCTTGAGACTTACATTCTCTGATAAAGGAGAACATCTCCAAGGTAATAGGAGTCCTGCTTTATACAAGTACTGTGTATGGTATGCTGACGTGCTAGTAGCCTCTTTCAGAAGGTGCTGTAGAAGCTGTAGGAATAACGAGGGGAAGAAATGATTTCCCAACTGTTGTGATGTGATCACCCTGCTTCAAGCATAGGGAGACTTTGATATTTTGAAGCAGGTTTTAAGGAAAGCTAGAAAATAAAGTAAACGACCACATAAAGTTCATGTGGAGGTAAAAATGGATGGTATACAAGATGTAACAATGGATGTTTTTTTTTTTCTTATGCCTTAGATTCTTGACATGGGTCTTTCATTCGCGGAGACAATGCATGCAAAAACCACTCAACCAGTTGTTCTCAGTTTCCGGAGTAGCATATTTACTGTGAGACATTTACTGTGAGACACCTGATCCTCAGTATGGACTCAATGAGTTTATTATGGGTAAATTTTTGAAGGGTATTATTACAGCCTCGGGGATTATACATATCTATCTCTATCAAATGAAGTTTCCACTTGCCTCGATCTTATTAACAAGTTGTCCGGGATTAGTCCTGCCTATTAGCTTCAGCTATTTCTTACGTTGTGCAGAATTAATACTAAAAATAAATATAACAAATTGTTCTTGAAACTGTAACGAACATTATCCTGCAATAATTCCGAACTATTTAGTTTATTACTTTGTTTCATTTTATTATATTTTATTTTTATTATATATAATTGAACTTAATTTTATTTCATTTTTTTAAGTTATTTTGTGTTATTTTATTTTAATTTTTCTATTCTATTTTATATCTTTAAAAGAATTAATTTTATTTTTATTTTATTTTATTGTTTTATTACATTATTGAATTTTAATTAGTTAATATATTTTATTTTATTTTATTTTATTTTATTTTATTTTATTAAAAATAAATGTTTATTCCCACAAAATATTAATTATGTTTTAAGTAAAAAATTCAAATATTCTGTATTAATTGACCATCAATTTTTGTTACTCTTGTAACACTACGACCATTTTTACGATACTATCCTATAATATTGTCATTTAGAATACACATACAACCACATAAAAATATGTATGTTTCTGTATCCATGCAGTAAACGGCAATTACTTCGTACACACGCTACTCAGTATCGCAAAATTCGTACGCGAGACACATTTGATGTAAACAAGATCGCAAAACGATCTTGGAGAATGAATGAGATAAGAAGCTTTTGGCATTTTCTAGGAGCGTACTTGTAGTTTTGCCTATCCATTTCAGCACAGACACTTGCTGGAAGAAAGAGTCATAAAATTAATTATAATATATTTATTAATTGATAGTTATAGATATTTATGAGTGTATTTGAGTATGTATGTATGTGGTGTGGCAAGATCTTTTGGTGTTGATTTCAAATTTTTATGAAGATAGATTTCCTCTGTTCAAGGAATGTGTAAATTTTTATTAATTAAAATTTGTTTATGTTTATATTTTGATAATATATATATATATATATATATATATATCTATATATATGTAAGGTCCTTTTCTGAATCATATACTAATACATTTCACAAATAAATCCAAAAACATACACATATTGCTTAGGCTCTGAAGCATGCCATAGAATAATGTTACACGCTCATTACGCAACAACAAATTATGCAAAAGTAAATATTATGATTTCTTGTTCAGTTTCTAATTGTATATTTATATTTCCATATGTACACTAACCACTACAAATAAAAACTCACAAGAGACGCTATAGGAAATTTCATTTGGCTTTGACAACTACAAGCAGCGCGTTGAGTCTGGCTTTATTAGTTGAAGCTACGAGTGCGCGCTAAAGCTATGCATGCGTCTGTATTGGTTTATGGCAATAGCTGAGCGGCCGGCCCTTCGTGGCTATTCTTCTCTAACAACAATATTTATTATTATTATCGATCACATTTGTTGCAATTGATCGATATACGAATGTTGGCTCTGCGATATACGTAGTTTCCCGCCGCTCTCGGTGGAGGCAAATAAAAAGCGAGTGAATATGCAGGAAGCTGTTCAATTGTTATTCAACAGTCTATCGAAGCGTCTGCCGTGGCTTAAAAATCTAATGTGTTAGTGTGTTAAAACAAAAACAAACAAAAAATATTACAGGATATTTATTAAAGTGCAAGGATTAAAGTGCTAATGAATAAACTGAGCATCATAAACATTTCAAAGTTTTAGCAGAAAGTGAAAGAAAACATAAAATTTGTATAAATTGTATATGAAAAATATTTTTGTATAATTTATAACATTATCTGTAATAAAGTTCGAAGAATATTTACTATTGTGAGCAATACAAAGGTGTAACGTTAATGAAATACAGAAATAATCGCGGCACAATACTACAACTACAATTCAGAACTTTTCTTATACCAGAAATTTAGTGTTGAAATTGTTGTGTGTTTGAAAATTTGTTAAAGGTGAGAATTTCAATTAAAAACTGTTATTATATTATTTTAAAATGCGTTGATTTTCGTTATGTTTATTTAATTTTTAAATCGAATTAAATTAAAAAAATTAAAAAAATTTGACAAATTAAAATTATATATCTATAATATAAATTTTATATTACAAAAACAACACTATTGTTGTATTCTTTCGATCATTTTTCAATCTAACTGTTTGAATAGAGACAGTTTTAGCTAATGAACTGAGGTTTAAATAAGAAAAATAATTTCTTTAATAAAATTTAATACATCATTTGTATAGATCTTTGTCGAATGAAAATAAAAAGTACAGTTATTATTCAGAACAATTTAATAAAAGACAAATTTATAAGTTTTTGTTTAGAATATAGTGTACAATTTTATGAATTAAATTTTTTAACAAATTTTTCCGATTTGGGGGGTTGTTTATGCTATATTTCATTTAATTTTTATTTTATTTTATGATCTTTTTGTTTTAATTAATTTTATTTTCCTATTTTTTTACTTTCTCTAGTTTTCAAATATTTTTGAAATTATTATTATTATTATATTTAATTCTATATTTTATTATATATGCCGTTGTTTTATTTTACTTTATTACAGTTAATAAAATTTACTTTTCTTATTCTATTTCGTTTCACTTTTATTTCATTCTAGTCTATTTGATTTTAAAACATTTTTTATTTTTTTTTATATATTTATGTTAATTTAATTTTAAGTTAATTTATTAAATTATATTTATTTCATTTTATATTATTTTATTTCATTTTATTTTATTTTATAAACCTTTTTTTCGTTTATATTATATATATTTATGTTAATTTAATTTCAAATTAATATATTAAATTATACTTACTTCATTTTATGTAAATTTATTTTATTAACAAAATAATATTTTTAACTGTACTTAATTTTATTTAATTTTATCTTATCTTATTTTATTTTATTTTATATTTATTTATTTTAATTTCATTTCCAGTTTCTTTGTTTTATTTTAATTCATTTTATTTACCAAATAATTTTTTTTTCTTACCTTACATTATTTTTTTAAATTTAATTTAATTTAATTTAATTTAATTTAATTCTATTTTATTCATTTTTTTTAATTTTATTTATATGAACCTAATTTAATTTAGTTTATAAAATTATATTATATACAAATTGATTTTATTTTATTTCATTATATATTTTTTTATTTTATTTATTTAATTTTCTTAGTTAAACTTTTTTTATTTTTTATTTCATTTTATTTTAATTTATTTGATTTCATTTAATTTTATAAACTATATTTTAATTTTGTCAATTTAATTTATTAATTTTTTTACTATAATATATTCCTAGATGCTTTTTTATTATATTTTATTTTATATTATATTTTTTATAAATTTTTTATTTTATTTTATTTTTATGTTATTATTTTATTTTATTCCATTTACTTTATTTTACTTGATTTTATTTTATTTCTTATTTTTGATTTAAATTGAACTATTTTATTCTTTGTCCCTTTATTTATTAAGCTAATTTAATTTAATTTATAAAATTATATTTTATTTAATTTGATTTTATTTTATTTCATTTTTTATTTTTTTATTTTATATATTTATTTTTTTTAAGTTTAATTTCTTTTATCTTTTACTTCATTTTAATTTAATTTATTTTATTTCATTTAATTTTATTAAATTTATATTGTAAAATTTTTTTTTGAAATTATATTATATTTCTAGATGTTTTTTAATTATGTTTCATTTTATTTTATATTGTTTGTTATATTTTATTTTAATTTTATTTAAGTTTGTTTTATTTTATTTTATTTTATTTCTTTTACTTAAGTTTTTTTAATTTTTTTTTATTTAATTTTTTTAATTTTTTTTTTTTTTAATTTCATTTTTAATTTATAATTTGTATTGCTTAATTAATTAAATTTTGTTTTTTACCTTTTTTACTTTGTTTGATTAATTTTTATTTAATTTGTTTGAATTTAATTTAGTTTAATTATTAAATCATGTTTGATTTAGTTTAATTAAATTTTTTTGTTTTGTATTATATCATTTTAGCTCATCTTATTTGGTTTTATTTTGTTTTATTATTGTTTGTATTATTTTATTTTATTTTAAATAATTTAATTTAACTAATTTTATTTTAATTAATTTAACCTAATTTGCTTTGTTTATTTTTTTTTTTATTTTTTTTTTATATTTTTTATTTAATTATATTTGTTAATTATTTTGTTTTTTAATTATTATATATGTTTTCCATTTCATTTAAATAAATATAATAATTTTCTTAATATAATAATATATTATTTTTTTTTTGTATTTATGTTATTTTATTTGGGTTAATGTTAAATCTTTTTTTTGTTTGAATTTTTTGCATTTTTATTTTATTAAAATTGATTAAATTTTTTTAAATAATAATAATTTAATTTGACTTGATATTATTTAATATATTTTTTAAATTTAATTTATTTAATTTTAATTAATTTTTATTTCGTTCCGCTTATTTTCATTTAATTTAATTTAATTTTATTTGGTAATTTTAGTTTTAGTTAGTAAAATAGTATAATAGTATAGACTAATAATTATAAAGTAAATTTAGTTAGTAGTTTATACAATTTCAATTTTTTGTTTGTTTGTTTGTTTAATTTAAATCTTAATTTTCTGCGAATCACTTTTTCTAATTTGTGTTATGTCATAGTACTACCGCTTAAACTAACCATATTTATATTTCTAAAAGTAATTTTGCTATTAAACTGAAACACAGATGCATATGGATTAACATGCAACTGAGTAATAATTATTTATTTAAACAAATTGTAAACATTTTAATTTGCATGTTCATAAAAATGTGGTTTAAATTTTAATAAACAATATCTCTCATCTGAAAAACAAAACGGTTTCAGTGAACAATTGTTTCTCCAACAATATTGCAAGTAAACAACTGTGGTATTATTGAACAAGCGTTATGTAAATAAAAAATAAAAAAATAAAAATAAAAAATATGGTAAATTTTTAAATTAAATGAAAACTAAATTAAATTAAAAGAAAGTGTTTTTTTTTTTAATTTTTTTTTCCAGTTTTCTGTTTAATAAGAGTTTATTAAGTATAAAGATTTGCGGTTTAACGTATAAAATCTCAACTCGGGGGAAAAAATCTTTAACCATTATTCTACATAATAATACATAATAATTATATTCCCAGAAATTGGTTGCCTACTCTATAAGCAATAGTTATTCCTTTTAACTATCGGAAAACAATAATTTCGCATTAATACATGAAACTTGTATTGGATTTACATACTTAAATAAATATTGTGTAACCCACTTCCGCAAAACTGGATGTAATGATGTGCAATCAATTACACTGTAATCAGTTGGAATTTTAGTTGTTTTAGTGACATCCCTAATATAAATACAATATACTGACCAGTGCAGTCACGCAATCAACAGTAGTGTATGATCAAGTTGATTTTTTCTGACACGCTTATTGTGTTTTCCGTCTATTTAAACATATTACACATTGAGCGACATTTCAAGTTAATGTAAATTCACATGCCCATACACATATATAATTGGTGCTTTATAAGCGCTGAATAGAATTTCGATCTTCTCCCAAAGCCCCATTGAGATGTCCCCCTTTTGCAGAGAATATAAACCAATCGAGCTCTTCTGGTTTCATTCCGGCATCGTTCGCCTCAACTTGAGACATCTCATCTTTTGGTCCCATCTTAAAGCGGTCAGTTCCCTTCTATTTCTCCAAATGAGAGATATTTTGTTTTGTCATCTCGTGTAGAGATCTGCGATAGTCCATTATGATTCTGGAGTCTGTCGTGATCGAGCCCAAACCTTTTATTGCTGCTTGATTGTGAGAGTAGATACATATGTATGTATCTCCCTGAGTATTCGTTTCCAATATTTAACAGCTTCAATGGCAGCAGAAATGCCGTTGTATGCTACGGCTTTGCTATGACGTAGGCAGTAATCAGACGATCTTCCCATTCTGTTCCAGTAAAAAGTGAGATCAATGTTGAATTCCAGGACATTGGTGAGAGAGAACACCACATCACCCTTTGGTATGCCTCTATCGATATGTCTGGATAACAGAGCTACCGTTTTAAATATCTTTGGTTTGATATTTTTAAATTTACTTTTCCTAGACCTGATTTATAGGTCCTTTGTATTTATCCTGTCATACTTCGCTATCTTGCAGTTTGATGTAGAATTTCATTTGTTCTGTGACATTTGTTCAAATTGTTGGTGAAGCTCCCTCATGATCATTCCTAATGGACATGATATTGATTCCGATTCCGATTTGTCGAGAGATGCCCCTGACTTGGGAAAATCGTCAGCTTTTTCGTTGTTCGAATGACCGGAACATCTTAACAAGGCGATGAAGATCTGGCCTGTCAGCGAGCTCAGAGCCCTGCTCCAAATCTTGATGACGCTTGAGTTTATCGTTGGCAACAATAAAGCTGAAAGTTCTGCCTGGTTATTCAGGTATATTGTTGCTTGCTTTATCCTCCCATCGTTATTCATTATAGCTCTACAAGCCTTTCTATACCTAGTATATCCGCTTGGAAGATATATTACTAGCAGTAATTGGTAGACGAAAAAGAAGGGAGATTTTGAGATCTTCCGAGAATACACCCAGCCCTACAATGTAATCCATTTTGGATCTATAGGTGTAGATTGAGATACTGTTCTCCTCTCTTACAAAACCTGTTCTCCATTCTCATCTAGATGGTATCCTTAAAGGTATTGTCAGCTGATTTTTTAATCCCCAAGCTCCTTCACCAATTTGGAGTTTTGCTTCTTGATGTTTTTACCAACAAATGAAGGGACCAACAATTTATTCTAAGCCGCCTCCGAACGGTCGATGGATTTTCATGAGGAGTTTTGATTTCATGTTGGAGGGAATTACATTTCTATAATTTTGCTCGAACCTGGACTCGAACCCAGACCTAGTATTTACGCATAAAAATAAATTTAAAAAATTAGAAAAAAAAATTACTCATACAATTAGATAATAAAATTAAATTAAATAATACTTGCTGCTACAGCCCAATTGTAAGCGCAATCTATTGCCTCATGAGTTGCAATATTTTAATTGCACTTACAAATTGTGAATATTAATTGTTTGAGATGCAAATGAATAAGTAAGAAAATACATGCCTTGTAATATTTGCTCTGAATGCGACAAAAATAATAATAAACAAATGAATATTAATTCAAATGCGCAGGCGCTTCGCACATACTTAAATCGTCAATTAAGTCATTACTGTAATGGATTCACTCTATCAGCAACAACACGTCGGTTAGTACTGATAACGGCACCCACATTGAATTGAAATTATGTCGTCAATAAGTTCAGCGTCTTTGGAACAGACTCTCTCTCTCCCTCACAACGCTCTGGAGCTGCGAGCGAGCGTATGCATGTTCATACGCCTCCATCATGCACACAGGCGCTCTTTGCTTAATTAATTCGATTCGATCGAGGTTTGATCGCGCAGCAGCACATTTATTTGTTTCTGCTGTCAGCCTTGTTTGTCTGGTGAGACTGACACTTGTGGATGCTATTGATTTTTTTTAGTACTTCAGGGATGTTGAAGACCGTTTTCTAATGAACGAGTGCATACATATGTATATGTGTGAGTTGGCGTGCACGTGTTTGCTTGTAATTATTGTAGTTTTTCACGCTTTCTTGTTTCAACCAGTTCACGCCGGTATTGAATTCCGCCGGTATCCGGACATTAACCAGTTAAATTTGCTTAAATCTTAATATGAGCGGTTGACGAGTTTTTCAGCGTAGAAGCCAGCAAGTCGGCTAGACACTTTGAATGGTCTTGAATACTTATAATTAATACAATGAAATGGGTGCTGGGCACACTTTATCTGACGTCCGACTTGTTACATGTGTGTATACATGTATTTTCTCATAACAAAAAGTTGTCAACAATAAGCTGGAAACGTTGCAACTTAAGTTTTGTGTTTATATGTTAAAATAAACTTTTTGTTTAGGCCGTATCACGTCACGAGGGATTCATGTGAATATAAATACATGGGATACATGTGAATATACCAATGTATAAAGAAGGCGACCGCGATAGCTGAGTGTTTAGCATTGCGTACTACCATTCGGGACGGCAGGTTTCGAGCCCAGGTTCGAGCAGCAGGGAATGTCAAGCACTCCGAGTGTATTTCTGACATGAAATAAAATCTCCTCATAACAATCCATCGGCCATTCGAAGGCGGCGAGGAGCTCGACCAAAAATCGCTTCAGTGATATAGTTTCAGGTGGCTGCTTTTGTTAGGTATTGTGAGAATTTTTTGTCTTCTAATGCATTTAAAATTGAGAATCGTATACGCGGAGCTTTGGTAGTAAATGCATCAACCTTCTTTGGCCAAGGTGGATCTTGTAGCGTTTGCGTGTTCGTGATTAACACTAAATTTAACGCATTTTTTTAAATGAATTTTAGACCAAAAAGGATGTGTGATTTCTACACAAACTGTTCGTATGGGGGCTATATGTTATAGTGATCGAATAGCTTTTTACCAAGTTTGGTTGAAATATTTCAAAAACCGAGAGACTAGTTTTCGTTCAAACAGACGGACGGGTAGATAGACAGTCCAGCCGGTCATGCCTAAATCATCTTTGCTCGTCATTCCGAACCGATCGGTAAATATTTTTTGTGGATCTGTCTTTGAAATGAAATATCTACTTGTATAATTATGGGTCCTATTACAGACCATTTTTTTATTTACTAGGCAGATGGGTAAGGAGGCTGAGCGTACCATCAGCGGATTTTCGCAGGAGTTACAGTGAAGAGAAAGAACCTGAGATCTTAAAGCACTTCCTTTGCGATTATTTTCTATTATTTTATCAATTTCATATAGGAGTAGAGTGAGTGAGTGATCACCCCAATAAAGAAGGTAGCTTCAAACACAATGACTAAAACACAGTGAACATCGCTTGCGGCGATCACTGCTCAAATTTTGTCTAAAACAGTGAACACTAAGGCCCTGAAGCATATGACAGCTTATACTAAGCATCTTAATAGGTATATCGATCGGGTCATCTACAACTGAGATAGAAATAGAAGTCTTTCCGCACTACCTCTGCGAGTGTCATATCTTCCACGATGCTATAAACTCTAGCAAAACGGAAGTGTTATCGATGGAAGGAAATAAAAAAATTTAGGCCGGGGCGCACAATGAGCATACTCAATGGCTTAATTGCTGCCGCACGCGGTCATGTCCTCAATCTCCCCTTTTCAACCAATCAATTTTTTACTTAATACCGCGACGAGCGGTTATTATGAGTTGTTCATGGGAGAGATTGTAACCTTTGTTTTCAAAAACGAGTTTTCGTTTTCACTACCTGAATACTACGAATACCTTCTTTGCGTCTTTTGAGTTTTCATTTTTAAATCGGAGACTGGGACCTTTGCTAATATCTTTTAGATAGGCTTTTTCTGTTTACTAAATTTCTGTCGTCTTTGCCTTGAAGCCTAATAAAAGTTTGTTTCCAGTAGATATTTTAAGCGGTAGTGACAGTTTTCTCAACTAGGTTTGAAAAATATTGGAAAAATGTGCGACAAATATGTCTGATCGCTGGACGATCTGGACGATCTCAGAGGACTTTGACTTTAATACCTAGTTAATAAGAGATGCTCATGACAGGACAAAATAAAGGTTGTGAACCACTCAGAATTTACTGTTCTACGTTGTTCCAGTAGTACGGTTGTAACATTTTCGTTTTTCAAAAAAAAAAAAAAAAAACAGGTAACCATTTGCTTGGAAGTGCTTCGTTCTTCATGCGCGTGGTGGATTCGGTTCTTCTTGAAACACCCATAGAGTCCATTGCTGTTTTCTTAAGGGCTCAAACGCGTAGTTCCACGATTCATCGCCTTCCACGATGTCATAAACGTGTTTCAAAGCATCGCTATTGTATTTTTCAGCATTTCTATCGACACGAGCCATTTTTGAGCGGTTGACAAATTGTGTGGACAAATTTTTTTTACATTCAAATGTTCATGCAAGGTCTCATTAATGCCTATAGTTGTCCAAATCTCCAGTTTGCGCACAGTATCAATAGTTTCCGGAACAACAAGTGTTTTTGGACGACCTTCGCGAAATTCGTCTTGGAGTGATCTACGATCTCGATTGAATGCACCATACCATTGATAAACACTCGTACTTGATGAAGCTTCATCGCCAAAAATCGAATTAAGTTCATCGATGCACTGTTGCTGAGTTAAACCACATCGAAAATTATAAGAAATATTCGAGATGGATATTAATATTCGAGATGAATATTTCAAGTTATTGGAAACAACGCAAATAGTGCTCGTAACAGGTTAATTTGATAATGAATGAATGAATGAATGAATGAATGGATAAAAAGGAATTGATAAAATATTGCTTTTTGAGGGGAAAAACTTCAGTTGAAGCAAAAACTTGGCTTGATGACGAGTTTCCGGGCACTGCCGCAGTGAAATCAACCGTCAAGGATTGGTATGATAAGTTTAGACGCGATGAAATATGCACCGAATATTGTGAACGCAGTGGACGTCCCAAAGAAGTTACCGACGAAAACATGCACAAAATGATTTTGCAGGAACGTAAATTGAAGATAAATGAAATTGAAGGCACTATAAAGATGTCAACTGAAAATGTACATCATATCATTCACGAATATTTGAGAAAGCTCTCTGCAAAAAGGGCGCTGCGCGAGCTCATTTTTGACCAAAAACAACGACGAGTTGATGACCCTAATTAGTGTTTGGAGATGTTCAAGTGTAAAGATCCTGAATTTTTGCATCGATATGTGACAATAGATGAAACATGGCTCCATCATTTCTCTACGAAGTCCAAGCGACAAAAATTTGAGGGGACCGCACACGATGAACCCACTCCAAAGTGTGGAAGAACGCAACAGTCGGCTGGCAAGGTTATGGCGTCCGCATCTTTGCGATTATTACATAGGACGAAATCGTCGAAAAACGGCCGAATTTGAAAAAAAAGAAAGTCTGTTTCACCAAGGCAATATACCGTGTCACAAATCAGTAAAATCGATGGCAAATATCCATGAATTAAGCCTCGAATTGCTTCCACCATGTTTTCCAGATCTGTCACCCAGCGACTACTTACGGTTCTCAGATTTCAAAAGAATGCTCGCTGGTAAGAAATTTTCGTCGCATGAAAAGATGATCGCCGAAACTGAGGCCTATTTCGAAGCAAAAGACAAATCGTACTACAAAACTGGTATCGAAAAATTGGGGGTTCGCTGTAATCAGTGTATCACCCTTGAAGGGAACTATGTTGAATAAAAGAAAATGAATTTTGCCAAAAAAAAAATGTGTTTTACTATGTTAGGCCAACTTTTCAATTGATCTGTTATGACAAAACGTTCTGAGTAAGTTGCCACTTGCCAGATTCCAACACCGTGGTTGCTAAGCCCCGATATATATAAGGCAACCCTCGTATGCATTTTTCGTCGTAAATTTATTGATTAAACTTGGATGTATTTCGCTGCTAGAGAAATTGCACAAGTCGAATGACACTTATGAATATATATATATATATATATATATATATATATATATCTATATATATATATATATACTTGTATGTATGTACATGAGCGAAATTTTCTTATTGAACTTGACTCTGCTATAGAGCCAAATACAGTCCGCTTTTTAATTGAAAAATTACCGTCACAACACATATTGAAGGTTAATTAATGTGGTATGTGTTCACATATGTACATAGTTTACCATCCAAAAGTTTATTATTAATTACATACGTTTATTGTCCACACATGTAATGCCATTTTTATTGATTTTCTCCAATAATTTTTAATTACAGGTTGTTAACTAATTGTAAATTCATTGACTCATTGCTTTGCGGAGATGTAAATAATTCGCCCCCTCAACGAAAGAATTGAATGAAAGCGAAAAATTACTCAAAATAAACTACATTAAAAAAACATACATACATACATATATAAAATTTTAAATTAAAGTAAATAAAACGTACATAAATTTTACACGTGAAAGAGTTCCTGATTCTAAGAAAAAAAAAGAAAAAAAAAAGAAATGTCTCCACCAATGGCTACATTACTGAAACTCCTCTACCTGTGCGCCTTGGCACATACATCTAACAGTTTAGCGGTGCCAGACATCAATAGTCAGAGGTATTCACAACTGCCAACAAACAGCCCTACCGCCACCGCTGAGCAACGTTTACTCAAACAAACACCACCACCCTATTTGTTGGTACGTGGCGACACCCCGGCATTTGTGGCAATCGATCCTGAGTTCACTATTTTGGATGCAACAGCAAATTCAGAGGAAAAACGTAACTTTGATGTGGCAGCGGAAATGCTGCTGCAAATGTATCGTGAACAAATGACTGCGGAACGTGGTGAGGGCAGCGAGCAAGAGGAGTGCAGTAATCCTTCACACAAAGCCGCATTCTCCGCTTATGATTATGTCATTTTGCTCTCCATGTTGATTATCTCACTGGGCATTGGTGTTTTCTATGGTTTCTTTCACAAATCTGGCAGTTCATCGGAGGATTTTCTACTCGGTTCGGGCATGTCCCTCTTTCCGGTAACGCTGAGTTTAACCACCAGTTTTATAACGGCTATCGAATTGTTGGGCAATCCATCCGAGATGTATTTGCAGGGCACGCAATTTGTGTTGATTGGTAAGTTTTGAGGGGAGTTTGTGTGAAATCTTCGTTGTAAATATACAAATTTTGTCTTTTCCTTGTAGTCATACCCATGGTCATGGTCATACCTGTTGCTGTAAAAATCTTTTATCCCATCTACTTTAAAATGGAACTGACGAGCTGTTATGAATATCTTGGTATACGGTTCGGCAAGGAGATTCGCATTCTGGGTGCCGTACTGTACGTTATACAGGTAAGATTTCGAAACAAGATGTAAATATCTGAGCCGCTAATTGGGTTAAGTTATATAGAAGTGAAGGTCCTTTGTAAAGTTTAGGGTTATGCTAGTTCATATGTCGCCAGGATGCTGGCTTGATTGAAAAATGAGTTTGAGGATCAGCACCTATTGCCCCTATTATACTTTTGTATGGGCGATATGATTCCGCAGACGACTGTACGCGGGGCATTCGCGATCCACAGTAATGTAGTGGTACGCTCTACTTCTTGAGTGTACCCTTAAGAT
This sequence comes from Neoceratitis asiatica, assembly GCA_030068015.2. Classification (NCBI taxonomy): domain Eukaryota; kingdom Metazoa; phylum Arthropoda; class Insecta; order Diptera; family Tephritidae; genus Neoceratitis; species Neoceratitis asiatica. The sequence goes on along the minus strand of CM061526.1, from coordinate 59,176,575 downwards.
GGACTTTTTAGTTGACATTTGAAGACGCTGTAAGGTCATAGACAATGTACGAGAAGGTGCTACCGGTCTGAATACCATCTTTTCTCGTTACTACTGCTGCAGAGATTTCAGGGAGAGTTTGAGTTTAGTTTCCATTTCCATTTCTGTGGTTCATAGTGCGGTATCTTTTGAGTATTGGAATCAATTCCAATGCCCTTAATCATTCTCCCTTTTCCATAGAGGAATATTAAGCTTATTTGTGGGTACTAGCCCGAGGACAGGCAATGGATGAAAATCATTTTATATATTCGACTCTGACGAGAATGTGCCAAAGAGAAGTTTCTTTGAGAGCTTTCCGAGTAGGACGGCTTAATGTCGAAAATAATCGTAAAAATGTGCTTTTCGGGGAAAGGCGATGCGGAACACGTTAAGCAATGTTTCTTTGAACTCAGGCAAATCAGAAAGGTACGACTGCAAATCTTCTTCCAAGAAAACTACCTAGGAAGGTGTTTTGAGGAGAGTGGCGAGAGATAAACCTTCTCGCAAACTGCAGAGGTTTGTGTTCTCTTAGGCAGAAGCGAGAACCTCGGAGCCTCGGAAAGATAGTTAATTAGTTAGTTGTTGAAGTTGCACAATAACGGAATGATGGTCCTGATACCTATGGTGGGTCTGCCGAAAAGAGATTCCGCTCACCTTTCTAGATGTGCAAACGATTTAGTATAAGCCCATGAGATTGTTATAGCTTGCTTAAGCAAATTCTTCTCTTCTCTGAGTCCCCATCAGACAATATCCCTAGCCGTGTTTTGCCAGCCGATCGCGCGCAGAGTTTAACGTGGCTAGGGCTGTTCCTCTTCTAGCTAGCTCATCGGTCTCAGACAGACAGAGAGAGCTAACTGCTCATGGACCGAGTTTTGCTTGGTTAGAAAACTCTTCTCAATAGAACTGTGTGTGGCTCTGAAATAGCTGTGACTTTGATCTTTGAGTGCTGAGTTTTGCTTGTTACTCCAGTTTACTGCATACTTTTTTTTCGTCCCCAGATGTGTTTCTACACCGCTGTAGCTGTACTGGCGCCAGCGATTGCGCTCTCCAAAGCCACTGGTTTAAATACAAAAGTTGCTGTGATATTAATTTATTTAGTCTGTGTTTTCTACTCATCTCAGGGTGGCATGAAGGCGGTCGTTATTGCTGATACATTTCAGGTAAGAACTCCAAATTGAACAGTAATGATCAAAACTAAGATTGTCCATTAATTTCAGGCCGCAGTTTTAGCTGTGTCTTTGGTGCTAGTCATTGCTTTGGGCAGCTATTATAGCGGTAATGCTATAGAGATCTTCAATACGGCAGCAGATCGTCATCGTTTGGAGTTCTTCAAGTGAGTTGCTTGCGATAATTCAAACACAAGAATGATTTTTAATTACATTTTTTCATTCCCAACAGCTTTGATTTCGATCCCACTACACGTCACACAGTTTGGTCTGTAGTAATTGGTGGTTTCTTCTATTGGACCTCTTTGTTTTGCACCAATCAAGCATCGGTGCAGAAGTGTATGTCTTTGAAATCACTAAAATTGGCTAAAGTTGCGCTGGGTTTTGCGATACTCGGTTTGGTGATTGTGTTTCTCATGAATTTCTATACGGGTCTAATGATATTCAATCACTACGCCGACTGTGATCCACTCACAGCGGGACGCATCACCGCCTCCGATCAGCTGTTGCCCTTCTACATCATAAGCACCTACGAACATGTCTACACGATTGCTGGTATTTTTGTTGCGGGCATCTTTGCAGCCAGTCTGGGTACAGTAGCTTCGGCGTTGAACTCATTATCGGCGGTCACATGTGAAGATTTGCTTGTGAATGGCATGAATATCAAGATAACGCCGGATAAAGGTGCACTCTATGCCAAATGGATGTCGTTGGGTTATGGTATATTCTCCTTCGGTTTGGTCTTCATCGTGGAGAAGTTGGGTGGAGTGTTACAGGCTACGCTCACATTGAATGGCCTAATTGGTGGCGTGACCCTGGGTCTCTTCGTGTTGGGTATCGCTTTTAAGCGTGCGAATACGAAGGGCGCATTCTATGGGGGGCTGCTGTCGTTGGCTATAGTCATTTTCATAGGCGTTATGGCGCAGATTGTCAATGTCGAACCGGTAGAGCTGCCGCTTTCGGTGGCGCATTGTGATTGTAAAGTCAATGAGACATCAGCGCTGTTACCGGCAGCGGTGGATAGTCTGCTGGTGGCGGAGAAGGGTTTTAGGTAAAGCGAAGATATTTTTTTTTAACTTTTATGTGCTTTTTATAAATGATTTTTCTTCTTCGAATCCTTTAGTTCCTGGCCAATATTCAAGCTCAGCTACATGTGGTACTCGATGATCGGCTGTTTGCTGACAATATTATTGGGTCTCGTGATATCGATTATCGTTTCAGCTGTGCAACGTCATAATGTACTCAAGATTAGTGCGGCAGGGGAGGAAAAGGACTGCAATAAACCAGAGTTGCAGCCACAATTCAATACGGAGATCAAAGTGATAGCTGCCACGGAGCAGACGCTGACCGAGAAGCCGCTTGGGCATGTTAATCATGCCATTCGATTGGATGATGAATAAGCTGGTGAGACAAATATTGGTTTATTTGATGAGAAAATGGAAAAAGAGGCTTTCAAATAAATGCTAATGTTTCAATAAGATGCGATGAAATTCGAAAATTTGAGCAGCACAACGCATAGCTCGGTGCAAACGCTGCATTATGTACAAATTAGACTTCACTTGTTGCAGCTAAGTACTTGTTATTAACTAATTTATAATATAAATATGTATATAGCACACATATATATGTATATTTTTTTTAAATATGAACTCTAACTATTACACTGAGACAGTCATTAATTTAGCATATAAGTCTATATACACATATATATGTAGTAGATATAGTCATTATATTAGTCCAAGGACGAAAGGAATTAAGAGAAGAGTGATAAAAGGTAGTAAAGAGTCTTGCACAAAAAAAAAAAATTGATAAAAAAGTACAAAATATTGAAGAACTTAGTAATTATATTCTAGAATATTTTTGTAAAATATTGAACTGTAATTATTTTTCTGCAAACCCACCACTGACTTCAAAAACAAATTTAATTAGATTTATTTTCTATTGATAGACACAATTTAAATAGATTTATTTTCTATTTATAGTCACAATCGACAATTCGAATAAAATCTATTACAATCAGCAGTCACAACAAACACTTATTTACGCACGCATTACAGTAATACAAATTATTACAATTGATTCAGTGCAGTCAGGGGTGTATTTTTGTATGTAATCACTGATCCTGTTAAGTATTTGTTTACGCTCAATTCAAAATATTGTAAATGCGGCGCATATAATATCTAATGACATTAATTATAATCACTGATAACGACTGTGTTGTGCGAATTTGTTGTTTGTCTGTTTTTTTTACAAACATGTACACACATATATGCTTATACAATTAAATGTTTTGTTATTAAAATAGATATGCATAAAATAATAGTTGTAATTGAACAAAAAAAAAAATTATTTCATAAAATTGAGAAAAAAAATCCAAATACTCGAAGTTTATTCATTCACTGGAATTTACAGAGAGAACAGCAAATGATAATCACTTTTTTTCTGGCGGATTTAACATTTCTGCAAGTAAAGGGTTTTCCAATAGGGACGATAAGATTTTTAAGTGTCGTTTTGGTCATTTTTAATATGTCATGATCTGTCATGTTTTTTCACTGTATTGAGTAATGTTTATAATTTCATCCATGGACCACCACCATTAACGTTGTGAATTTGCTGATTTTGCCTTGGAACAACTTGCAAAGGATAACGATTTTTTTTTTAAGAAAATCATCTTCCCCGATGAGGCTCACTTTCATCTAAGTGGTGCGGTAAATACAAAAAACTGTCGATTCTGGTGCGAAGAAAATCCACAAATTATTCATGAACGACCACTACATTAACTTAAATTGACAGTTTGGTGTGGTTTTTGGTCTGCTGTACTTCTTTCGAAATGAAGCTGAAATGGTAGCACCGTTAGTGTCAATGGAGAGTGGTATAGATCGATGATAACCAACTTTTTATGGCCACAATTGGAAGAGGTTGATCTTAACAACATCTGGTTCCAACAATACTGGGCTGCGCGTCACACAGCACGTGCAATAGCCGAATTATTGTGGGAAAAGTTTGGAGATTCGATTATTTCAAGAAATTATGACATTGAATGGCCTCCAAGGAGTTTTGTGTTTAACACCATTAGACTACTTTTTGTGGGGTTATTTGAAGTCATTGGGCTTTAGCAATAAACCAGACTCTCTTCAAGCTTTAAAAGTCAATATTAAACATGCCATTCATGACATACGATTTGATTTAGTAGAAAAAGTGCTAAAAAATTGGGTTCATCGTTCGTTCGTTCCTGTGAAAGTAGTCTTGGAGGCCATTTGAATGATGTTAATTGTATCGATTGTATTTCACATTAAATAAAAAAAACATTTGAATTTCCTTAATAATTCGTGTGTTTTTTTTTCAAAGAAATCAAATCACTCTTATTGGAAAACCCTATAGTAATGATTAATTGAGTTAAAATGTAATAGCTTTCAACATCAGCAGGATTAAACCAGTCAACGTCGATGCAAAGTTTAAACAGCTTCTCCGTCCAATTGTTCCTTGCGGCGAATAAATTTAACCTCAATTTTATATCAGATCTGGATGGGCTCTCTAGTATTCTAAGGAAATTATCCAAGATTTTGAGATAAAATACATCAGAGAAGTGATCGTACGGTTCGGCACAAAGATTTGGAATCATTTTCCACCTTTAGTTATTAAAATTTAAGTAATGATTAATTGAAAAAATACTTCGCACAATAACCCCTATTCCTTAAAACGGCATTGGACCTACATATGAAACTGCATATAAAATTTTAGGACCAATCCAAAGGTAAGAGTTCCATGCTTCCTACCCAAAGTTCATACAGATAAAAAAAAATTTCTCTTGCTTATGCCAATCACCTAGTTCTCAATTAGATGAGCTGGCCACACGAGAAGTAGAGTTTTTTCTTATCCATAGCGAAGGATTATGGGTATATTTTATGCTAAGTATGTAACTAGAATTCAATTTGTCTACATATAATTTCCTCTATTCTAACCAGCGGTCTAACACCACACCAACAGAACGACTCATACAATTTTCAAATTTCCTCTTTCCAGCTTTATTCATTTCTTTTTTGTACGGTTATATCGTGGATTGGTCTTTTAATTGGTCTTCAAACGTCCTTATCCAGTCTACTACACTTCGGTCATTATTGTGTTTGTAGATTTGAAAGAATCCTTTCAATTTTACCGATAAATAGTTCATGCTCTTGAGGAACAGTTTTCCGTTTGGATGTCTTATTTTAAATGAACCAGAGAGAGATATTGAAATACGAGAATATGTAGGACTTGAGAATATGGCCAACAAAGTAAATTTGCGAAAATTCTACGACAATTTCAGAAGGGTTTTAGACCAGATCTATTACTTGTAGAAAAGAGATAGGGGATTTATTGGTAGACATTCAAAGGATATTGAGTTTATGGAGGTAAAGTTCAAGGCAGGTTTCGCTAACACGAAAAGGAGTTGCCTCATCATGTAGGCATGCAGATCTGTTGGCCATGCACTGCGCCAACCGCCTTCCACTGTTGAAACTGCAAGAGTCCCGTCACACCACAGTCACGAGACTACTTCTAAACGCTTCTTGGGTCGAGTTAGGCTAGGTTGGCGGCATCGTATGAAGGGAAAATGATTTCACTGAAGCCAGAATAAAAGCTGTTGTCCAGTCACAACTTTCAATCATCTTGAAAACACCGTCAAAAATGATAAAATACTAAAATTCGATAGTGATGGGTTCGAGTCCAGGGTCGAGAAACATCTAAAATTATAGAAAATAAATTTTTCTAATTACGGTGGCCCCTCGGCAGGGTATGTCAAGCCCTACAAGTGTATTTCTGGCCTAGAATAAACTATAGGTCCCTCCATTTGTTGGTAAAACCATCAAGAGCTCAAAATCAAAAAAATAGAGGAGTAGCTCGGTCAAAAAAATCGCTGCAGCGGTTACAAAGCGCCAAAAAAAAGAAGATATATATATATATATATATATATATATATATATATATATATATATATAACCCAACCTACACATAGAAAGATAATTAGACTCCGACTTAAGGTAGATAAATAGGTAGGAATGCAGCACGATAGATTTAGATCCGCTCTTAGTTCTTCTCTTGTTATACTTATCTCTTCTGAGATATTTCTTCAAATTGTGTACAAATCTCTCTCTTTCTCTATTGATCGTTCCTAGCGGACATGGTAATAACTCTGCCTCGGATTCGTCAAGAGAGGTTACTAACTCGCCCAATTTGTCTGCATTTTCGTTGTCGAAAATATTTCTGTGGCCGGGAACCCACATTCTGGGTAAGTGGAGTTGATCTGCCAGTGAAGTCAAATTCTTCTTGCAGTTGTTGACTACGGAATTAATCTTTCGCAATAACCCTGCACAACATGCTTTCTATTCCACTAAATTCTCTGATATTATATTGTTTCATTAATGCTGACCACCAAGCCAGTGGCATCATATGGTCTAATGACAACCCTATACATCCACAGGAATATATTCGGTTTACTGCCTAACCTTGTGTTTAGTATTCCCTTGCGAGTGTACTTGTTCATATACGTTTTCTTGATTCGTTTTCGTTTTTAAAGGTGATCTATTTCGAGGTTTCCTACTTTTTTTTTTTAAATAAAAACACAGAAAATAGGGAATGTTTATTATCATTCCAAAGAACATTCTTTGGCAATTATTTTTTGAAGATTATCTCTTTCAAATGGTGGCCGCAGCTACGTCTCAGATGGTCCATCGGTGAGTCCAATTTTCGATGACTCGTTCGAGCATTGCGACTGGTAATTAGCCCTCGACAAGGCCTGAATCGAAGCGGGATTATCCACATAGACTTTAGACTTTACATATCCCCACAGGAAAAGTCTAACGGTGTGATATCACACGATTTGGTGGTCAATCGACCGGCCCAAAACGTGAAATTATTTACAATTAAATTATTATTTATATTTATTTATATACCAAAGTGTTCTCTCAATAAATCCATTTATTGGTGCGATGTGTATCGGAGATCACGAGCTTCAATTTCAGGCATCATTGCGCGAAAACGGTCGCCATTGACAGTTACGTTCTCACCGGCATCATTTTTGAAGAAATACGGACCGATGATTACACCGGCCCACAAACCACACCAAACCGTTGTTTTTTCTGGATAAAATGGCAATTCTTGAATCTCTTCAGGTGTCTCTTCGTCAAAAATGTGGTAACTTTGCTTTTTTACACACGCATTGAGCCCGAAATGGGCCTCATCGCTAACCAAAATTTGGATCCAGAACATCGGATCTTCTTGGAACTTTTCAAGAGCCCATAGAGCGAAGCGATGTCGCTTGGGAAGATCGAGCGGCTTCAGTTCTTGCACAAGCTGTATTTTGTACGCTTTCAATTTAAGATCTCGACGTAAAATGCGCCAAGTCGTTCTATACGTCAGTCCGAGTTTCTGCGAACGGCGCCGAATCGACTCTTCACGGTCTTCGTGTACACTCTCTGCTATGGTCGCTATATTTTCTTCACTGCGTGCTGGACGTGGTCTATTCGGTTGAATATTATCCAATAATAATCAAGATGGGTGATGGTGTTGCGAGCAGTACCAGAACAGTACAAACCATAAGTTGAGCGAACGTGAATTTTCGATAAAGTTGAATGACTTGTAAGCGTTTTCCAGGCGTAAGTCTTTCCATGATGAAATGCCAAACAATACTGAACAAAAATAACATAACAGCTTGACACGACTCACGCGTTATCTGTCAAAAAAAGGCTATTGAAAAAAGTAGCTCTACTTGGATCACCCTTTATAATACTTATCTTCCAGTTTAGTTCGCTATAAGTTTCAAACCGTAGATATTTTGTTCTACTACTGAGTGAGGGAAGCTGAAATTTAGGTATTTTGGTTTTACTTCTGAATAGCAGCAGTTCCGTTTAACTAGGATTTACACTTAGCCGGTTGTACGCGGCCCATGGGTATAACCTTCGTTGAGCTCTGTCCATAAAAGTTGTCTCAAAAATTAAGTGTAACCAAAATATGAATAAATTACCGTACTGAGTTCTATAACACTTTACACAAACTTCCTGAGCTTGGTTATTTTACGTGTTACTGCTGGGTAGTCTTCCGTTTTCTGTCATAGTAGTTACAAATGGTTGCATACTTCTAGGCGAACTCTGTTGATCAACTACTATATACTAGCTCTTTTGTCATGTTACCAGTGTCTTTATAGCTATAAATAAATATATACGATTTGAATTAATTGAATATTTTATTATTTCCTAAAAAACAGTGTACACTCATATATTTTAATTATGAAATTTTGCATTTTCGTTTCACAAATTAATACTTACTTATATAGTTCCCTGTTAGAACACTTCATAAATTCGGTTTTTACGTGATTTTTATTTCACTTTACGTTTATTTGAAATTTAAATTCGAAAGTATACTTAAATATATTTATATTAGACTGTCTAAACTCACACTTCGCAATATAAATTAACTTATTTTAATTTTAAATATATTTTCTCGACTCATGCAGTATTATAATTACACAAACATTTTTTTTTACAATTTTCGAAAAACTTAATTTTAAAAAATAGATTTATTTACAAGCAAATACAGAAATATTTAATTCTATTTATCACCACTTGCGCCAGTTAATGCGGTCACGTTACACTAATCTCCTCATCACTATCCGAATTTGAGTCATCGTAGTCGTCATAGTACATCTTCATGAACTCCGGGTTTTGAAATGTTGGCATAGAGTGTTGTGGATTCATGTGAGAATGCGCCGTTGTTGGTATGGGCGATGCTGACAAGTGTACACCATTGCCAGCACTCGAATGCTGCTGTTGTTGATGATGATTGTTGTGCGCTGCCTGCAAATGCGGATTCAATGCCTCACTCATGAAAATGCTGCCGGTATGTGCCGAGTGCAGCTGCAATGTATGTTGTTCACCAACACCACCACCACCACCGCCAGCGTTAATGCCGCCGCCGGCAACAGCGCCTGCAAAATTCAGCATGTTGATGCGCCGTTGTTTCGCCTCATTGATGGTTGATTCCAATTTGAATTTGAGATCAGCGGCTGCTAAATGTTTTTGCATTTCCGCATTGATTTTTGCCTGAAACTCGGCGCTCGATAGCGGTGCCATTCCTACATTGGCAACACCAACACCACCACCACCACCACCACTGCCGTTCATATGAGCCGGCGAAGAGGCTGTCGACGAGGAGGCGTTCGATGATTGATCATTGAGATTGGCATTTAGCTTGTTGACCGCTGTCAGTAGTGGTGGTGGTGAGCTCATTTGCATACTTGACGCTGAGCTAAATGCTACAGCAGCGGCTGCGGCTGCAACAGCAACACTACTAGGTATATGATGCATTAACGGTGGCGATTGAAGAGCAGCTGAAGCTAGAGAGGGCGTTGCAGCTGGCGATTGCATAGATTTGGGTGTGGTTGAACCACCATTGTGATTGGGTGTTTCGGCATTGCCTCGCTCTTCTTTGGGCTGTGGCGAGAGACTGTTTGTGGGCGGTGATGGTGGGCTTGGCGACAGTGGTGAGATGGGTCGATCACATTTTGCATCAGACAAGTCGGGATTGGGGTTGTTCTTGTTGGGCAGCGTCTGATCTCGTGAGCCACCGTTGGCGAGCAGTTCGCGCTCTTTGGAGTTGCGCCATTTCATGCGTCGATTTTGAAACCAAATTTTTACCTGGAAAAAAATTAAAGGAAATAAAGCTATTGAGAATTGATAAAGGAATGGATAAAGTAAATAATTGAGATAAAATATGTAAATTTAAATTATGGTGAGAATTTCATTCAACCTGAAAAGCCAGACACAAAAAAAAGGAGTTAAAAAGTATTCAAAATCTGTTTAAAAAAATACGACAAATTCGTTTATAGTTCAAGATTCGTACGGGAGGTTACTAAAGTGGCCTTACTTCCACAATTTTAGGCAAAGAGGGTTACTCGGACTGGTTCACTCTGCCTGATCTAAAATTTATATTTTTCGCAAATGGTGCTTAAAGCGTCTACTAGGCTGGGAGAACTTCAGATATGTAAATAACTGGCGAGGAGATGATCATCCAATCATATGTTTTGCTGAAAGAATCTGACCTTTAGAAAGACCATACGTTGCTGTCCTCGATCAATAATTGAGACTTACTTTTCTTGACAGTCTATGGAGGGGACATCTACTCCTAATATATAATCTATCTAAACAAGCTAGGGAAGGTAGAATCGGGCGAAAGCAGAATATACATAGAAGAGGATGAAATGCCGGAGCATTACCTCTACGGATGTCCGGCATCCAGCCGATTGAGACGCAAAATCTTTCACTTTCACCTAAAGGAGAAGCTCTACCCAAAATAACTAAATCTTAAATGGTGGACTACGACGATTATAGAGGAAAAGGAAGCATTCCATTCCGTTGGAAGGAACTGGCTCGATATTTCCAATTGGCGCCAAACAAATAAGAGAAGAAATGACTGGTACGCTCTTGTTAATTCGAAATTTAGAGCCTACATCGATCGTCAAACCTTTCTTTCGAAAACTCATCATCGTTCACGTTTCTGGCGGATGGGAATGGGAATGGGAATGAGGGAATTTTGAAGTTTAGTTTTTTGTTCATTGAGAGAGGACTATACTTCAAAATTGCCTACTCCGAAGTAGCGCCTGTTGAAAATAGTGATTTTGCGTTGGATTTCAAGGCAGATATTGTAGTTGGTACTGAACGCGAGGGCGCTGAATATTTGTTTGATGACAGGAGTTATTTCTGCTTGGCCTCGTTCACTATCAGATTCATTCGCCTCGCTTCTTTATCCAAGGCGCTGCTGCTCTACACTTCTTTTCAATTTTTCCAACATAAAGTTTAAGAAGTACACGATGAAGGGTGACTGTCTGATATCTCATTTAGTATCGAATGGCTCGGAGAGACCCTTTCCGATACTGACGGAGCTTTTGCCGTTCCTCAGCGTCAGTTTACTTAGCCGTATAAGTCTTGCGGAAATAACAAACGAAGCGGAATAGAGGCGGAATAGAGGCAGCTGCATTTCGTGCCGCCAAAGTAAGCTTTAAAATCGGCGAAAAGATGGTTTGTATCAATGATTTTCTCACGGCTTTTCTCCATGTTTTGGCGCATGGCGAATATCTCGACAATGGTGGATTTACCAAGTCTAAAGCCCACTGGGAAGGTCCAATCAGTTCGTTGACGGTGAACTTCGAACTTTAAAACATTACGCTCGATAAGACTTTGTATGCGATATTGAAGAGATTTATCTGAAATCTTCGGAAATATGTTTCATCGAGGAGTCTGGATTAAAGATGATATTCACGGGAAGGTCTTTGATAAAATAAAGCGATCTATAAAAATACCATACTCAGTTCGCTGTCTTTTATCAGACCCCTTAATGTTTTCCACTCCATATTTCACGATTTTTTGTAATAGAAACCGTCTTCGGCCGCAGTAGTCAAGTGGATGGGTAGTGGGAGGATCATGAGTGCGAACCCCGGCCGCCATATCAACGACAAAAATTACAGAAAAAGGCTGTTATAAGGATGATCATACGTCGGTAAGGAACCTCAACCCGCCCGAGTGTATTTCTAACAAGACAAATATCAAGACGGCTATCGAAAATTGGTGGAGGAGCTCGGCCAAATTGACAGCTGGCAAAAGCCGATGAGCCAGCTCGTCGTGCCCATCAGCATTTATGTGTTTAGCCTGGTCATAAGCTTTGTTCGGTCCAAAATTCTAGCCAGCAGTCTGTTTAAAATGTATCAACGGACAAGAGCAATCAGCAAACTACTTTCAAGTTTTCTACTAACTACAGGGTTTCTATTGTCGTCTGCCAAATACAGACGTAATAAATGCAGTTCAGATGCGAGTAAAGTACTCATACGTACATATGAAAATGCAAATAAAGAAATTTTTATAAACCAAACAAGAATTTAAAGAGACATTACGAGCTGTTACAGCGACAACGAAGGCTAGTTGCTTCATACATCACAGCAACAAAAACAACAACAGCAACAGCATTAACATAAGTTTCCAACAGTAATTGAATGTTTATTCAGAGAAAAATAGAGGTGGACTGAGAGAGAGAGAGAGGAGGAAGAGAAAAGCAGAAGCAGCGTCGATGAGTGGCGAATGCCACTCGCTCAAGTGTTGCACGCGGCGACATTCAACCAGCTAAACTTTTTCGGCAAACTTGCCATAACCGAAACGAAGTGTTTGCTTTTGTTGTTGCTACATACCCAGCGCCAGCTCTGTGGGGCGTTAAATTGTATACTTAATGCATGAGTTTCGTATGCGATTTTGTTGTTTTGCCTAATATTCCATATGCTATTGTTGTTATTGTTGTTATACTTATAGGCACGTACTTTTTTTAGTACACACGTACCCACATATGCATACTTGTATATTTACTTCTGTGCTTGTTGTACCGTTATAATACTTCGTATATTCGAACAACCTTAATCGCCTGCATGTGACAAGCAACGAGAGAAAAGGCGGTAACCTTATTGCCGACGAACTGTTTTTGAATTATTGCTAACGGTAAACAGGCCGTGTCGGCACTCATCGACGTCGACACATCTTTCAACATACCAACCACTCACCCACCCACCTCTAAACAAACACGGTTACACTTGTGTCGAGTCAGGGTTTGTGTTGAATGGCCGTGATTTTTTTTTTTCGGGAAGATTGAGTGACGGCAGACGTGCATAGTTTGTTGGACAGCGGAAAAGTCTAAAGTGTTGCTGGACTAGAAAGCATTTGTTAGTTCGTAGTTGCTGAGCAGTAAATTTTCTTTTAATCGGTGTTGAAAACTTTTGCATGAATTTGTGCGAAGGGATTGTGTTGCTTTCACTTGCAGAAACTGTTAGTGATTAGGCAAAATTTAGTTTTGCCGCCCAGCGAAGACGAAGGTCAGCGCTTCTTGGTTTTGAGGTGGGTAATAAGTTTTGTTAGACCAGCTGGATAAATAATCTTTTACATGCACAGGTTCCACTTGCAGTCAATGCTCGAGCTCACTAGAAGCCATCAGAGCCTTCATGAGCGCAGCAAACCCTAAATTAACTGCTGTCAAACCAACTTGCTACCTCAACATCACACCTTTGCAAGAAGTACCCGAATGTCGGGTTCTAGGAAGTTCCTCTTTTAAACCATTAATTTGACGAAAGACGTGAAAATTTTCTAATTGAAATAACAGAGGTTCGCAGTGAGTCCTACGCAATAGAGATTTCTGCCCAACGGAAATGAAATTATGTACACCGAGAACTCTGATGGAACGGTACTTATTTAAGACAGAAAAACAGCGAATCCGAAATGCGTAAGTCTGAATAGCTTGACAGGCTGACCGACCGGGGGAGTCGATGGTCTACCGGCTGAGCTATTCAAAACTGAGAAGTACTCTTACAATACAAGCATCAGCTTCTTTGCAAAATTTTGTTTGATGATTGGAACCTGCTCTGTTCAATCCACAATAAGGGTGACCCCATAATCTGCGCTAACAGTCGTGGGATAAGTCTCATCAGTAAGATTCTATCCGCTGTATCGTGTGACAGACTAAACCATCCACTGTCTATAAAAGTTTTTGAACCGATCGTACGGGTACCCACTGGCATTTCCTGGAACTGGTTAAACAGAAAATAAATTGTACGCTCCTCATTTCTCATTCTCATTCTCATTATCTGATGAATCGGCACTAGGCATCTTCGAGACGAAGATTTTGCGATTTATGAGCCTCTACGTATGTGCGACGGGGAATACTGTGGATTATGATATTAACATAGTTCAGCGAATTGAGGGAGAGCGACGCGCTGGCTGTTGTTTGCATGAATGAAAATGCTGATGCTAAAACATTTGGGTCCAGTGGGAGCAGACTACCTCACCAAGGTTCTCAATTTGTCTTTGACCACTCTAATCATACCCGACATGTGGAAACTGGGTAGAGTGGTCCCGTTACTAAAATCGAGGAAACCTGCAAACAAAGGATAGTCCTATCGGCCGACATCTCTCCTTTTCCGAGTAGTGAAGGCAATTGAGGTCTTGCTGCTACCATCTCTCACACACCAGCTGTACCCAGCTACGCATCAGCACTTAAAGCCATAAATACTCAGATAGTTCATGGTATCAACCGAAATCGGTCCTGTGCGCGAACTGTCCTAGAACCTTTCGAAAGCTTTCGACTCGGTCAATCACGCAGTGCTACTATCGCACATTGAAGAGAATTACCCGAGTGGTCGACAATTATCGGTTGACTTTCGAGTTCAAACGCCAAAGCTGCGAAAAATTAAAGAGGGGGTTCCGCAGGGTGGTGTCCTCTCCCCGATGCTGTTTAATTTTTGTATTTAGAGGCTCCCTCCACCACCAGGCTGGCCGTTAGGAAATTTGGGTCGAATGAAGAGGTCATCACAGAAACAAACGTTTATTTTTAGGGCCTTGAGGAAAACCTTTTATTTAGAAGGAATCCAAAAATTAAAAAAAAAATTCTTGTGCAAGAACTGAAGCCGCTCGACCTTCCCAAGAGACAGGCTTCGCTCTATGGGCTCTTGAAAAGTTTCAAGAATATCTGACCTTTTCGAGAAAAATTTCGTTCAGGGATGCGGTCCATTTCTGGGCCAATGTGTATGTAAACAAACAAAATTGCCGCGCTGGAGAGGAAGAGCAACCTGAAGAGATTCAAGAGCTGCCATTTCATTCAGAGAAAACAACGGTTTGGTGTGGCGTGTGGGCCCACGGTCCATATTTCTTCAAAAATGATGCCGGTGAGAACGTAACCGTCAATGGCGACCGTTATTGCGCCATAATAGCCAACTATTTGATACCTGAAATTGAAGCTCGGGATCTTCGCGACATTTGGTTTCAACAACCCACCTCTCACTTCTCACATCTCGTATCAATCAATGGATTTATTGAGAGAACACTTCGGTGAGCAGATAATTTCACGTTTTGGTTCGGTCGATTGGCCAACAAGATCGTTTGATATCATACCGTTAGACTTCTTCCTGCGGAGATATGTAAAGTCTAAAATTTATGCGCACAATCCCGCTTCGATTTAGGCCTTGGAGCAAAACAACACGTGTGTGATTCGCCAGTTACCAGTTTAAATGCTCGAACGAGTCATAGAAAATTGGATTCAACGAATGGGCCATCTAAGACGGAGCCCTGGCTAACATTTGAAAGAGATAATCTCCAAAATATGAATGCCAAAGAATGTTCTTTCGAATTATAAAAGGCATTTCCCACTGAATTTGAATTTTCTGTGTTTTTTTCTTTAAAAAACTAGAGAAAGTAGGAAAATGGATCACCTGTTAAAACGCGTATTTGCCAAAAAATATATTTTATTCAAAAAGTCACTGACTTATCAAATCAGGCTTGTATTTACATATGAAAAATAAGTGAAGATATTTTTTTGCTAATATTCTCATTACTTTTACTAGTGGATACCTCAGAATTTTAATTTTCTAAAAGTCCTTAAGGCAAAATTTTCCATTTTAATACCTGTTTGTAATAATTGTAAAGGAAATAAAACAAGAAAATAATGAAAACTCATTAAAAATTAAAACCATGCTATTGCCAGCAGCGCTAGAAGTAACAAAATAATGTATGTATGAAAATGTGTGCATAAAAAATATTAATAATAAAAAAAAATAAAAAAAATACTACGAAAAGTTGCCAAGAATAAATTGCTCCGAACTGGTCACAATAATAAAAAATTTATATAAATACACTAGTATATATATATATATATACTCATGTATACCGGTATGTACGCATGAATAAAAGAGCCATAAAAACTCGCCAACATGTATTGAATATTTGCTTTGCACTTAAATTGTATGCTTTATAATTAATTCCCATCAAAAACAGACTTTCACAGCATCAAAGTTGTGGACTGCGCTGTTGTTTGTTGTGTGTGAGCAATGAGCAATGAGCAATGCGCGACGTGGGTCTATGGTGACCGACGATCGGTGGGGGGGCAGGCAGCATTCAAGCGAGTAAGCCCATAATCATTAATCTTATCGCCGCCTTGGCTTATTATTTCAATTTGCTAAACACACTGTCGTACACATCCGTCGCTTGCTGGCTGCTGCCTGCCTGTCTGCCGCAAACTATGCACATGTATGAGTGTGCGTATGGGCGTTAAGTCAATTGTATGTGTGTGTGTGCGTTTGCGAGCTGTTTTCATTTATTTGTAACTGTGTGTGTATGACTTGCGGTTCTTGCTTCTTAGCACCGTGGCAAATGCGGAAGGAAACTCAATGACCGGAAGCGTACAAACAAAAATTCCTGATGCTGAAGGCTGTGGGTGTGCGTGTCTGTGGCGCGTGGCACGTGCACCAATTCCTTCGGCATTTCAACACTTTGTATTTAATACTATGTACCGTTATTCTGAGTTTCGTATGCGTGACTGCTATTGATATTGCTGCTGCTGTTGCTGCTGCTACTGCTGCTGCGGTTAATAGACGTACATAAGTATTTGAATGGGGTTTATGAAGTCTCTTTGCTTATTGCTCAATGAATGTGTGTTCTTTGAGTTGTGTTTTGGTTGAAAACGGCGTATAGCTGCAATCACAACAAATTCTTTGTAGAAAAGTTTGCTTATTTATTTGATTGCGTATTTAGTGAGCGTGTGGGGTGGAGGTGGGGAGGTAGTGTGGCTGGTAGTAATGCTTGTGTGTGTGTATGTTTGAAATTTATTTTATTTATTTATTTAACTGTTTAAACGATTACGTGAAAATCCAATTACACGGCTTGTTGATCAATGCTTGATCAGATTTATTAATTCATTTCGTGGTTGAGGACGAGTTCAATGCGAGTTGTGTGTGCATGTGGATTTTGAATGTTCGTTTAATATTTATTGCTGTAGACTGGTAATATGCGGTGTTATTTTATTATAAAAATATATTAAAAAAAAAATTAGTAAAAATATATATAGAAGAATTGGTACATTAGTATTTTGAAAATTTTTGAAATTTTTTGATTGTTATTTGTAAAACTAAAATCATGTAATTCTCTCTTATCTTATTTAATTTAATGCCATCAATTTAAGTAGAATTTTCCAGTTTGTTCTTCTTCTTCTTTATCGTAGGCACCGCTTATGCGATTATTGCCGCATCAACAAAAGCGCGCTACTCGTGGCCGCTCTTTGCTGTTTGGCGCCAGTTGGAAGTACCAAGTGAAACCAGGTCGCTCTTCACCTGATCCTTCCAACGAAGTGGAGGTCTTCCTCTTCCTCTGTTTCCGCCAGCGGGTACTCCATCGAGTACTTTCAAAGCTGAAGCGCTTTCATCCATTCGGACGACATGACCTAGCCACCGCAGCCGCTGTCTCTTGATTCGCTGAACTATGTCAATGTCGTCGTATAGCTCGTACAACTCATCGATCCATCGCCTGCGGTATTCGCCATTGGCAACGCGCAAAGGACCATAAATCTTTCGCAAAACTTTTCTCTCGAAAATTCCCAAAGCCGACTCATCGGATGTTGACATCGTCCATTCTTCTTCACCATATGTCACAACGGGAATGATGAGCGACGTGTAGAGGTTGGTTTTAGTTTGTCGAGAGAGGACTTTACTTTTCAAATTTCCTACTCAGTCCAGAGTAGCACCTGTTGGCAAGAGTGATTCTGCGTTGGATTTCAAGGCTGACATTGTTGGTGTTGTTAATGCTGGTTCCCAGATACACGAAATTGTCTACGAATTCGAAGTTGTGACTGTCAGCAGTGACGTGGGAGCCAATTCGCGAATGCGATGACTGTTTATTTGATGACAGGAGATATTTCGAGTTGCCCTAACTCACTACTACACCCATTCGCTTCGCTTCTTTGTCTAGCCTGGAGAACGCAGAACTACTTAATAAATGTGGAAGATTGTATCTGGTAAAGAAATCACACGATATAGAGTCATCCTGTCTGAAACCTTGTTTCTCTCGCTCGGAGAGGTCCTCCCAATTCTGACTATCTATCCAAAGTCGGTTTACATAGCCTTGTGAGTTTTGTGGGGATATCAAATTCAGGCATAGCGGCGTAGAGGCAGTTTTATATCGAGTCTTTTTTCTCGGGGCTTCTCCAAGACTTGGCGCATGGTGAATATCTCGTCAATGGTGAATTTTCCAGCCCTAAAGCCACACAGATAAGGGCCAATCAGTTTAATCTTTCACATAATACTCTAGATTGGACCTTATATGCAATATTAAGGAGACTTATATATAAAAACAAAGTTAATAACTCCAGTGCTATCGGGGAATAGAGCTGTGCATTATATTACTGCGTCTGGGACTCATCTTGGATAAAAATATTAGCTGATTGCAGAGCGTGGAGAAACGCTTGAGTCATATATTGACCAGGATCCGTCAATCAGAAATGACCGGCTACTGCATAGCCTTCACTGACTTCATGGATCACTACAAGATGGTTATTTTAGACAGACAGACACCTTTGTGAAGGATTTGTCAATACTAGACAGCAGCCACGCTTAATATAGGGTTATCCATTTTGCGGTTTCTAAAATAAACGTAAATAAAATGCATTTAAAATAATTTTTCGCACGAAATTCCTTTTTTTAAAATAAAGTCTGAACAATGGCATTATATGTGAAATGCATCAAATGAGCGCCCCGTAAATTTTTGCAAACCACGATCCGTTTGAGGTAATTTTCGACCGTTTTTTGACACAAGTTTTGCGTTATCTCAGCCATAACTTGACGAATGTTGGCTTTCAAGTGCTCAAGAGTTAATTTCTCTCGCAATAAAGCTATTTCTGCTCGTGGTGCCATCTTGTTGCAAGCCAAAAATGTCGGCTACTATACGACCATAACGCTCCGAATTGAGAGTGACAGTCTCGCCGTTATTGTTTTTAAAGAAGTATCACACCCCTGGACCAAAGAGTGTACCAAAAAGTAAGTTTTTTTGGGTTTAGTGGCCTGCCTTCAATTATTTGAGGATTCTCGGAGCCCGAAATGTGACAATTTCGCTTATTTACGTTTCCATCGATTGTACCTCGTCGCTAAAGAAAAGGGAAAATCGCGGTCCACTGCTTGACGTAACTACGACGTTGTGAATGGTCAGTTGGCTTCAGTTGTTGTATGAGCTCGACATTATATCAATGTAGGTGTAAGTCCAAGTGCAAAATACGTCATAATGTGCCGTAAGAAAGTTTTAGCTGTTGACAAAGTCGAGAAATAGACACATTTGGGTCTTCGGCTACACTTTCACTTACAGTAGCGACATTTGAGGTGGAACGAGCAAAACGGTGATGCACAGACCTTAAAATATCTGCAACTGTTCGAGCGTGCACGTTTTGCAGCTATAGATGAATATGACGTTGAGCCGGAGATGTGCTCGATACTTCCATGCAGATGTTCAGGCTTGCAAGTGTCGTAGCTATATATAAACTTGTTGTTGTGCCGCAGGTGCGCTCTTTACTTTCACGTAAATGATAACTATATTCCTTTTGTTCTCGCCTTATTTATTTAAACAATTTTGCAAATTAATTTAATATTACAAGTTTTTAATTAACTAATTAATCGTATTGAAATATATGATAAAATATAAATTGAAAATTGCGACCGATCGCTTTCGCCAATGATGAAAAAAGGGAAGTTAGAATTGTGTAGAATTTGACAGCTGAAATTTGAGCAGTCAGCTGATAAGCAAAGTTAAGCTGCAGGGTTGTTGGAGTTGTTGATTTGGCAGCTAGGTGGCGCGGTAACAGCAACCAATCCAGTTTCTTCAAAATTATTTAAAATTTTACCAATCGCTGAAGTAGTTGGACAATTTGTGCACCATAATTTCAACTTAAAGCACGAAACGTAGCAACTTTTGTAGGTTTCAATAATTTTAACGCGTTGTGCGGTTGCTAAGCGATTTATTTTCATAAATGCTTGACTTTTAACTAAAACAAAATATGTTTAACAGACGTCAGACACTTTCGAAACCACTAAATTTATAACACTTTAGTGAATCGTATCAACATCTTCTCGGAAAGCCCTTAGAATTACAATAAAATTATAAGCTGTAGAAATTGCCGCCAATCGCTTAACATGAGAGCTAAACAGTTCTTTTCGAACCTAGTATGGATGCCAGGTCACAGTAATATACCAGGTAACAAGATGGCGAATGAGCTTGAACAGAAAGATATTCCTTAACCAATTTCGCCATCATAGAAGAGTCTAGGCGTGCTGCTCTCCACCTTTATACTCACTAAAAGAGAGTTATTCATCGCAGATACTAACTTAAGACGGAAAAGGCGCAATTCCTGCGGGGACGAAAAATGGGTTTCTCTTTAAAATGAAATTATATATCCTCAATGAAAAAGGCTGGGTGTACCATTAAACAATTTTTGCATGAGTTGAAGAGAGGAAGAAGGTACTACTTTTGCGAATGTCCCCCACCCTTAAGGAGTAAGTTGAAGTCTTTAGGGGCGCCAACTTTTAGAGACTTAAGTGAATTCGTGGTGCAAATATATGGTGATTACAGATAAACAATGAGACCGTTTGGTGGCCTAAGTAAGCTGATGTCTAGCAACCACTTGAAACTAACCTAACCCTTTATTTTAATTTACTTTATGTTTTTTTAATATAATTTTTTTGTACTTTTTATTTCGATTTCTTTTAATTTATATTATTTAATTTCATTTTGATTTAATTTAAATAAATCACTTTATTTTTAGTTCCGATTCATAATATTTTATTTTATTTATTTTAATTTAATTTACTTACTTTCTTTTTTATATATAATTTAATTTAATTTTATATCAATTTATGTTATTTTATTTTATTTTCCATTAATTGAAAATTTTTTTAATTTAATTTTATATCTAAAACTTTTTTTTTAAATTTTTTATTTGAGCAAATGAAATTAATTTATGTTATATATGTTTTAATTGATAATCCATTTTAATCATTTTTTTTTTAATTTTCAGTCTTTTATTTCATCTCCTTCTTATGTAAATTCTCTTATTACATCAAATACTTACTTAGATAAAATAAATGATTCCTTTGATGCCACCAAAAGATCTGTTTCTGATTTGAATTTATTATGCTTTTTTTCTTTTTATCAAATAAATGGGGGAAATCACAGTGCTAACGGCACTAAATCGCTAATACACCATTTAATTTGATTTTTCCACGCTACGCGTTTCGCTGCCGGTACTCCTTTAATGTGTCTCCTTCTGTGATAAACAGAATTATTATAACGAACCCAAAAGCGGAAATGTAGCACAACTTAAGGCGAAATTGCCAGTTTATTTGTATTTGTATGCTCTAAGCAAAATGCGCTAAGGAAGAGCAAAAGAAAAAAATTTAATCATACTTAGCATATGCAGATACTGGCATAGAATGCCAGTATCCACGTAGGTTTGCTTGTAGATCCAGTTGTAGTCAGCATAGGATTGAGTTAAAACATTTTATGTAAGCGGAAATCGGTTTTGCGTTCAAAGGCAAATTTACACAGCATCAGTTAAATATACAATAAACTGAATGGGAATAAATGTTAGGGTGGTTCATTTTTTTAGAAATTAAAAAATAATGAAAAAAAAAATTTGCCGATATCAATTAAATATATGAACTCTATGTCTGAAATATTTTAAAATTTTTGTAGTAGAAAAAAAAGTTTGAAATAAAACTAAAAGATCTAACGGATGATCCATTTCGGGTGTCCCTACTTTTTTAAGGAACAACCCCGAAAATTCAAATTTAATGGGGATTGTTTATTATCATTCGAAAAAACATTCTTTGGCATTTATTTTTTGAAGATTATCTCTTTCATATATTGGCCGCGGCTACGTTCGAGGTGATCCATCCGCTGAGTCCAATTTTCGATGACTCATTCGAGCATTTCGACTGGTAACTGGCAAATGACATGCGTGATATTTTACTCCAAGACCACAATCGAAGCGGGATTGTCCACATAGACTTTAGACTTTACATATCCCCACAGAAAAAAGTCTAATGGTGTGATATCAAACGAACTTGGTGGCCAATCGACCTGCCCCAAATGTGAAATTATCTGCTCACCGAAGTATTCTCTCAATAAATCCATTAATTGATACGAGGTGTGGGAAGTGGCGCAGTATTGTTGAAACTAAATGTTGCGGAGATTCCGAGCTTCAATTTCAGGTATCAAATAGTCGGTTATCATGGCGCGATAACGGTCTCCATTGATGTTTGCGTTCTCACCAGCATAATTTTTGAAGAAATATGGACAGATGATTCCACTGGCCCAGAAACCACACCAAACCGTTGATTTTATCTACATGAAATGCCAGCTCTTGAATCTCTTCAGGTTTCTCTTCGTTCCAAATGCGGCAATTTTGCTTGTTTACATACCCATTGAGTCAGAAATGGGCCTCATCGCTGAACAAAATTTATCTCGAAAACGTCGAATCTTCTTGGAACTTTTTAAGAGCCGATAGAACGAAGCGATGTCGCTTGGTAAGGTCGAGCGACTTCAGTTCTTGCATAAGCTGTATTTTGTATGCTTACAATTAAAGTCTCCACTTAAAATTTGCCAAGTCATTCGGCATGTCAGTCCGAGTTGCTGCGAACGGCGTCGAATCGACTCTCTACGGTCTTCGTGTGCACTCTAAGCTACGAACGCTATATTTCCTTAACTACGTACTAGACGTGGTCTATTCGGTCGAATATTATCAAATAATGAATTCTGGGTCTCAAGATGGGTGATGCTGTTGCGGATAGAGTTCTTAGTAAGCCGATTGTAATGAAGCTTCTTAGACTCAGTTACTATTATTTGTAGTTTGATTTTGGAAAAGTATGACCATTTTGCGAATTTTCCCGAGTACTTTACATAGACCTAAATATATTCCTTGCCTTACCCTAGTGTATGTTAAAAAAAACGATCTCACGCATGTGTGCAGCAATTTGAATACTCATGCGAGTACACACACTCATGCACATATCTCTTACAACACGCTACCCCCTAAGGACAAATGCTCATGATGAACATTTTTTTTTCTGCAATTTTTTTTTTTTTTTGGCATATGAGCACACTTTTCAGTTCCGCTTTAAGCGAATGACATGTCCAAAACAAATTCGTCTGTTTTTGATTTGTTTAAAATACACAATATAGAGTGTGGCAGAAAAAGAAATATACGAAATAGACAACAACAACAACAAGAACAGCACCCACACTTACATCATCACCAACACATCATCCAGACGACGTCGGGCTCTGTGAACTACCCTTCTTTTGCGAAAATAGTACGAGAAGCATTTTGTCTAACTATGTATGTATGTATGTATGTGCATGTAGATTTTTATTTGCTTGACTAAGTGCTGTAAGGATGTGTGATTTAAATTTAACAACAACCAAAAAGCATATGGCAAAAGAAAAAAAATACAAGAAACCTTGCTTGCAGTATGAGCGGAGCGTAGAGTATAGCCTACAACTAGGCGGAGTAGCGTGCAGGCGCTTAGCAGCATTGCTACGATTATCATTGCTCTGGTTTATTGATTTCATCTATTCATTTCTGCTACTATTTTTTAACTACTTTGTTTGGTGACTGCTTTAGAGGAGATTTATACAATTTTTATTACTTTTCTATTAAGTGTTTTTTAACTTGTATGCACTTGTATGTGTGTATGTATGTTTGAATTTTTTTTTTTTGGTTTATTATGTTATATATATATATTCTCTAGAGGCTCACACATTCATATGTTATATTATATGTGTATGATATTCACATTTAACTGCCTGCCATTGCGGCTTAGTTTACTTGTGTACTTTGCGCCCACAAATATTTGTGCAAATATACATACATATGTGCGTACACGAGTTTTATTCATGTGCCTGTTTAGTAAAGCGCTTCCTTTTTTATTATTTACCTTGACGATTTACGCTGACTTTTTATGATTCTGCAATTGATTTACGCTTTGAACTGTCATTAGTTTTGTTTATTTGCGCTTACGCTTATGGGGCAGACGTCAGCACATTAATTTGAGTCCGTAGTTGAGAGTATGCGGATGTGTGGTTGTGTGTTGCGAATGTGTTTTTAATGTACTTGATTATTTATTTGATAAACATGTATTTGAGCTAAATTTTTCCAATGGAATGTAAACGGTTAATTGGGCATAAGTCCAATCGTGTTCTGATTAAATAGGAATTCAAAGGTTGCCTTTGAAGAATTTACACGGAAAGAGTAACTAAAGATCGTTTCTTGGTTAGAAAAATTGCATGGGTTTTATTCATTTGCATTTATGAAAATGGATCGCTTAGAAACCGCACAACGTGTTAAAATTGCGGAAACCTACTACAAAAAAGGTGATTCAAACGTGGCCACATTTCGTGCTTTAAGAGGAGATTATGGTGCACATATTCGTCCAACTACTCAAGCAATTAGTGAAATTAAAAAAAAATTGAAGAGTCTGGATTGGTTAAAGATATTGTAAGGTCTGCAAATCATTTTTTGCTCATTCCATCTTAAAAGTCGCTGTTGTAAGTAAAAATGTAGCCGAAGACAAGAATGTGTATATTTCTCACACCTACATCCCTATAAAGTCCAGCTCACATAACAACTGAAGTCAGCTGACCATTCACAACGCCGTAGTTACGTCAATTATGTGCTTGAACAACAAGTATTGGACCGCGATTTTTCCTACAAAATTTTCTTCAGCGACAAGGCTTTATTGCGAGAGAAATTTCCCGGCTGCGTAATTTCTCGTCTTGGCGATGTCAATTGGCCACCCAGATCGTGCGATTTCACGCCGTTGGAGTTACACGTGAGACCGTGCTTACGCAGATCATTTGAGGAGCAACATTCATCTGGTTATAGCTGAAATACCGCCCAATATGTGCCAAAAAGTGATCGACAATTACCTCAAACGGATCGAAGCTTGCAAAATTTCATGAGGCTTATGTTTGAATGATGTACTGTAGTTCAGACTGTTGAGACATTATAAAAACTTCAAGTTTGTTTAGTGATCGAAGCTACCTCAGTGAGACAACCAAAGAATTGGTTCCAAGGAACTTATGTATATCGCGTGCATTTCTTAATAAATCTGAAGCGGATCTAATACCATGCCCGCTAAAAATGATTAGGAGAAAGCTTTACTTGCACTTTAAACAATTAGAATTGAAGAGATGGAAATGGCACTAATGGAACCGAGGCTTAAAATCCTATGGGCACACTCTTTGCCTTTGGATATTCAGCAGCTCTTGTTTACTCCATTCTCGTCCTAGAATACACATTTTACATACCCTGATAACTCTCACTTAAGTAGCAGCTCTTGTGGAATTATGGGTAATGGCTTAAAAGGCAGAGCTTAAGTTAAGCCACTCCTGTATACTAGGCATATACGGACCTTATATCTAAGCGCCAGAATTGCGGCTGCATGTGGGGTTCGGATAAGAAGCCATTGGTTCCCTAAATTCATTAAAAAAAGTAGTCCGAGTTTCTGCGAGGTTTTGGGAACTGATCTGACATATCTTTAGATACAGATGGTTCTATAATGATCAATGGGGCGGGTAGCAGATATAAAAAAGTCATTCAATCTAGTTTGTTTCAAGTTGAAATAGAAAAGTTCTTATTAGGGACAAAGAGGTCAGACCTCAATCTGCGTCGGGTTTCTTCAACTTAGGTCTGGTAAAGTCAACAAGTGTAGAAATGGCAGATGCTGTACGTAGATAGTGGATTACGTAATCTGTGAGTGCCCGATAGACAAAGGTAGAGCTTACTTTGTGCAGAAAAGCTGCAGATATGTATAAAGGGCCAAGGTGGTTGCTTTAATTTGCGAGAAGAATTGAAATGTTTTTAAAACAAGAGACATTACATAAAGTTTGGAAATACAAAGCGCGTATATGCAATCACAAGGAAGGAATGGCATCGAAAGAGATAGAGCAGAGTTGAACTGTAGACAGAAACACTTGGGTTGAGTGGTCCCGCTACTAAAGCTTGAGAAACATACAAATAATGGAGGGTATTATCGGCCGATACCTCTCATTTCGCCAGAAACGAAAACAATTGAGGCCTTGCTGCTCTGCCCTTCCGTCCATAGTAACTGATCCAAGCTAGGCATCAGAATTGCTTCCACAAAGTATACCACTGTACCACAACCGCACTTAATGCCATAAACACCCAAATAGTCCGTGATCTCAACCAAAATTGGTCCTGCGCGTGAAAAATACTGATAGTACTGGACCTGTTGAAAGGTTTCGACACGGTCAAGCATGCAGTGTTGCTATAGGACATTGAAGAATCCCCCATTACCTACCGCCGGGGTTGAACAGATGGACTGTGAACTACCGCAATGGTCAGAAATCATGGGTCGATTTTCTAGGTTGAACTTCGCAGAAGGTATTCTCTCCACATTCCTGTTTAATTTTCACATCTCGAGGGTCTATCTACCACAGATGGTGCAGGCTTGATCTCATATGCTGATGATTGTTTGATATTGGCAGTATATTGATAACCTTTGTTCGAAAGTAAATTGCTATCTCGCGGATCTTTTCCACTTCTTCACTGCACGAAAATTATAAATACAGCCAGCAAAATCCTCTGCCACCTTCTTCATTAGCTGGACGAAGGAGTACCGGCTCGAACTTGATGTGAAAGTCGATGACGTAATCCAAAACCCAAAGACCCAAAGTTATTGGGATTAACATTTGACAGCCTACATTCCTTTATTTCGCACCAACTTGGACGCCGGAGGCTAGTGCGACGCGTTTGAAGAAGCAACAAACTTGTTAGAACAGAATAACGCCTGAAGGAGCGTGATAGGAGACATCCTGATGGCACAAGCGAATCACTCATACAGTAAAATATCTATGCTCCCAATTATGGAGCTTAATGTTATGTTGGATAAGCAATACCTATTGGGATGATATCCTCGGGATCATTCTAACAGGAATTTAATGGAAGCCGAACCTCTACCCAAACACATCAGGAAGAGAGTACACCTTTGTGAACTCTCTTCCCGTAAGTTACGTTCTTGGAATCCAGGCACCACCTATTGAAGAAAAAGAGCTCGCACTGTCTCAAAAGACCCGAGTAAGGGCTGGATATTGTAGTCGAATTAATTCTTCCCTATCCAGACCCGACCCCGGGCCTTACCTATCCAGACAGGCACGATACTCACCACCTTTTTTATGCCCCTTCAAACCGATTCATTTTATACTCCTCTCCCTCTGGCCAGACAGCACGTTTCCTGTGCCTCCCGTGAGATGACCTCGATGACTTGGACTAGACTTACCTGCCCCTAGATGAGATGACCTCGATAACTTGGACTAGACTTACCTGCCCCTAGATGAGGCTTGAGAACCACTACAACAACAACTATTACAAAGGAAACATTTAAGATACGTGAAACAAACTTAGTCTTGGACGTACTATGATTAAGATACATGAATGGGTCATTGCTTTGGCTTTTAGACATAATTAGAATAAAATTCAGAATAAAAATTCGGCCACATAAAGTGAAGAAATTGGTGAAATTAAATTTAAAGCATCACTAGCAGAGAATAGTAATTTGTGAAAATCACGGTTTTCCTACTTTGGACCAAAATATTGCGATAACCTATGGTTTTGGAAACTTATAAGCTACTCGCATGAACTGATTTATGTTATCGGGAAAGAGTAAACGCAGTCGTAGAAATTTCTGCAGAAATATTCAATGTTGTTAACCAATTATTTCACACTTAAGACCGATCTTAACATAACTTCTTCGAAAAATTTCTCAACCCAGTTTTCGGCATTCTTCCTTTGTAATAAATCTAAACCTGAAACATTTTCTATTTAACCACTTTAGAAAACGAAATTTGAGCTTTAATAGCAATCTTAGTTTCCAAGTGTAAATTCACCGAGTTGCAAGAACAAAGTAATTTGTAAATAATTACATTAAAACAAGAGAAAACGTATTTATTTAGCAAATCAAATACTCGCTGCAATTGATGGTTGCCGGAGGAGTTGAGTGGAAAAGGAAAGCACTGCACTACTAATCGCAAACAAACCACACAAAAAAAAATGCCAACCGCAAAAGTCAAATACTTCTGCACTTGCAAATTTCACTGACAAACATAAAATCGAACAAAATGTTGCCGAATATCAAATCTCAGTACACAAACGTTGCGGTCCAATACACACCCCACAACCTACCAACTGCCAACACTAACAAAATGCTTAATACACCATTAGCGCACATATCGAATATCATTCAACACATCCTTAGTGCAATTTGGATAGCTAAACTGGCTAGCATACATACATACATACATACATACAGAACGATATTCATACTTTAGCGCTCACGCGCTCATGGCAGCATCGAGGGTGACTTTCATAGCAGTGTTGATAACTGCTTTGCTCCTGGAGCCTGCAGCATCTGGTCGAGATGAAAAAGACGTCTCATTAGGAAACATATGCTTCGATTAGAGCATTTAGCAGGGTGCAAACCTATGTATATAAATACGAAGAGTGTTTAAGAAATCAATGAAAGTGGCAAGGGATGTGTATTGGTGTGAATAATTGTCCCATTGCCTCAGTGATTTGAGCAATGGTTAGTATATACCAGGGTAGGATGGTTATAATTCTTAAAAGAAATATAATTTAATCGATATAATTTGGTTATAACGATTACTTTTGAGCAGAAAAAAATATTCCTCTTAAACAAATTTATTATGGAAAATTTAAATTCAAACAGAATGATTATTTTTCATCGGTGATATCTATTTACAAAATATCGATCAATTAAGAACAAAAAATTTAAATCCAAGAAAAATTATTATATTTGATCGAAAAAAAATTAAATCCAAGAATAACGATTATATTTGATCGAAAAAATAAAAATCGAAAAAGATATCGATAAAATTTTATTGAAATTTTTTAAACTCAAAACTATTAATTGTTATTTTTTATTTTATCGATCGATAAAAATCATAGATATAAGTCAAATTTAATAGACAAATTTTATTTCCGATAGTTTCAATTATTTTTGAACAAAGAAAAAATATCGATAAAATACGATGAAAATTACCATATATCGTTGAATTGCGATTGAAAAAATTACAATCTGGACATAGCGATTAATTTTATGAAGAAATTACTCTAAAATGGGAACAAAATATATAAATGCAATAATAATGACTAATTTTGTATCGAAAATATTGTCACACATTATCAATTAAATGTTATCGAAAGAATTTATAACCAAAATTATTGACTTTTTTCATTAAATAACGATCGATAGCTATGAAAAATTATTAAATAAAAAATTTCGAATTTTTATATCGAAAAAATAGGAAACGCAATTTACATATGAAATGAATTGAAATATTTAAATGCAACAATGACAATTTTATTTAACTATTTATTTACCGAAAAACTAGAAATCATCCAAAACTGTTTCAAGTTTTATCGAAGAAACTTAAATAGAAAACGATTTTTATTGATCGATAAAAAATGACTTAAAATAAAGCTCGAATTTGAATGAAAAAATTGATTAAAAAAATTGCAATAAAGAATAAAAATAAAAATATTAATCAGATTTGATCGAAAAAATTTAAGGTTAGGAATACCGATTATTTTTGTATCGATAATAAATATCTATCGAAAGTGAACGAAAGAGCTCCAATTAAAAATTAAGAATTTTTTATAGAAAAATCTAAACAATAAAATAACGATCAAATGTGATCGCAAATATTTAACCCCAAATTATTATTGCTTTGTCGATAAATATAACTCATTCATTGACGAACGAATATAATCAAAACGAAGAGCCAAAATGTATCAATGGATTGTGATCGATAAATATATTGATAAGGATTATTTTTAATCGAGAAATAATAAATTGATCAGAATTGTTCAAATTGTAAAAATTGTAAAAAAATATCCTCAAATATAATTGAAATAACGACTATATGTAGTACACGTTTCACAATCTTTATGAATTTTTATATAATAATTTGGTCTAAAAATTTTAATAGGGCTCATTTACAACTTCATATTCGATTAATCGATATATTCTGGGCCAAATTTCGAGTAACTGTGTTGATTTTCGAATATTTTATTGAATAGAGAAAACAGTGATATTTGATTAATCGAATCCGACATTATTCTTTTCAAAATATATATATTTTTTAATATTCGGATAATTTTACTTGATTTATCCAATATTTGTTCAAATAGAAAAAATAGTGATATTTGATTAATCGAATTATTTCAATATCATTCTATTCGAAAACCGAAAGCAGTTTTTGTTTCAATATTTGAATAATTTTAGTTCATTTTTCGAATATTTGATCATTTGTTCGAATAGAGAAAATAGTGATTTGTGACTAATCGAATTTATACTTTCCAAAAGTAATTTTTTTCAATCTTCGAATAACTGTAGTTGATTTTTCGAATAGTAAATATAGTGATATTTGATTAGTCGACTTATTCCATTACATCTTTGTCGAAAAATAAAATTTTGTTTTAAATTTTTGGAATAATTGTATGCCATTTTTCCAATATTCGATTATTTTTCGATTAATAAAAAAAAGGGAATTTCGAATTCGAATTTCTGCTACTAATCGAATAATAGATGATAAATGAGAATTAACAAATTAATTGCTTGAACTCGATTTTAGGTACAACATACGTTTAAAATCGAATGTACGAATAATCGATTAATCGATTTATTGAAAATTATTTCAAAAATATTCAACACAGCCTCACAGTTAAAAAAATGGAATTGCTGTTAAAACAGCTACAATTATTATGTCATATAATATATACAAAAATCATTTTTGAAGCAAATCGCTCAGAGTTTCGAAGACTTCAAATCTCCCTCTCTAAGCACTAACTACAAACTCCAACCGAATATAGTGCTTCCCTATACGTATACACTAAATTGCAGCTGCGACTTAAAGCAGCCAACAAACACTAACATGAAATGCCCTTTACAAGAAAAGCAACAAAAACCAAGCAACAAAACAACAACCAAACAATTTAGCAACTCAATGCCCGGGCGAGAAGTCAATTTGTGTAGAAAAAGGATACTTTGCAAGTAATTTGTATGCGTCCAACAACACTGGCAGTTAAATAACTGTAACCAAAGCAAAGCAAAGACAAAAGGAAGTAAAGTACAAAACAAGAGTGAGTGGATAAGTACGAACGAACGAAACGAGTGTGAGCAACTTTTTTTGTTGGAGTTCGGCATGAAAATGTGGGGAGTGTCAGAAAAATGTGTTACACATCCTAAAGGATATTATTTGATTGCACCACCACCACTACCACCAGCGCATAAGCGAACGCACTTTGCTATAACAGTACTTTTGGTAGCAGTTAGTTAAAGCATGATTGCTGGCAGTTTTGTATATGGCTTTGTTGTTGTTGTTGTTGTACTTTAATGTGACGAATGATGAATATTTTATGAATAATTGCAGCGTGTTGCCCTTCTTTTGGATGACTCTTCATCTCTCTCTCTCTCACTTGCTTGTGCTTTAACTATTTTAGTTTTTTGCTAGTGACTTTGGTTATGACGTAAACGTGTGCAATGCAATAATTGAATATTAATTTCTATAGATGACTGTAATTTGAAAAATATTTCAAATGCATGTAAGTAATGATTATGCAGTATGTACGAGTGTGTCTGCCTTTGCTTGGCTTATTTGTGTCATTATCAAGTTCACCAAATGTTACGTGTTAATAATATATGACGGCTTTTTTTCTAATATTTATATCTGTATTTTCTCGATAACACTAATTGCTGATTCATTTCGTAAGATTTCCACAATAATATGAATATATAAACAAAAAAACATACATACTCATATCTACTGCGAGTACAACACATAATGCATTACTTTTGACGCCGCCCCATTGTGTAGGTCATTGTAAATTGACTTTTAATTGGCAGTTAACGTTTTTCTAAGTCAATTAAAATTATGCAAATTACACAGTTACAAAAAAAAAAAAATCGTAAATTAAGGAAAAAATTAAAAAAATCGTTTAATTTAATGATTTATGACTTAATTAAAAATGCTTAAATTTTATTTTGATTAATGATTTTAATAGGTGATAAAATGTTAACACTAACTGAAATTAATTATATGAATTAATAGAAAATAAATACTTCCGTTTTGGTTGCATATTGTTGAAGTCCTTAAAAATATTTTAATTAAGTTGTTGAGTTTTTCCGTTCAGGTAGTAGTTTATAAATTTTTATAATTTATTAAAAAATAAAAATAAGTCTGATAAATTTCATTTATAGCTGCTGAACACACACCTCCGGTGTGATTATAAAAATTCAATTTTCATTTTAAAGGGTCATCCAAGTAGAGGTACTTTTTTCAATAGCATTTTTTGACAGATCGAGTCATGAGTCAAGCTGTCACGCTATTTTTGTTGAGTATTGTTTGGCTTTTCATCATGGAAAGGCTTACGTATGAACAACATTTACAAATCATTCAAATTTATTACGAAAATTCACATTCTGTAAAGAATGTGTTTCGCGCGCTTCGCTCAACTTCTGGTCAACATAATCGGCCTACTGAGCGTACTATTCACAACACCATCACCCATCGTGAGACCCTGCATTCATTATTTGATAATATTCGACCGAATAGACCATGTCCAGGACGCAATGAATAAAATATAGCGGCCGTAGTTGAGAGTGTACACGGAGAAAGTGGAGAGTCAATTCGGCGCCATTAGCAGCAACTCGGACTGACGTATAGAACGACTTGGCGCATTTTACGTCGAGATCTTAAATTGAAAGCATACAAAATACAGCTTGTGCAAGAACTGAAGCCCCTCGACCTTTCCAAGCAACATCGCTTCGATCTATGGGCTCTTGAAAAGTTCCAAGAAAATCCAACGTTTTCGAGCCAAATTTTGTTTAGCAAGCAGGTCCATTTCTAACTCAATGGGTATGTAAACAAGCGAAACTGCCGCATTTGAGACGAAGAGCAGACTGATGAGATCCAAGAACTGTCATTTCATCCAGAAAAAACAACGGTTTGGTGTGGTATGTGGGCCGGTGGAATCATCGGTCCATATTTCTTTAAAAATGATGTCGGAGAAAACGTTACCGACAATGGCGACCGTTATCACGCCATGATAACCCACTATTTGATGCCTGAAATTGAAGCTCGTGATCTTCGTGACATTTGGTTTCAACAAGACGGCGCCACTTCCCACACATCGCATCAATCAATGGATTTATTGAGAGAACACTACGTTGAGCCGATAATTTCACGTTTTGGGCCGGTCGATTGGCCACCAAAATCGTGGGATATCATACCCTTGGACTTTTTTCTGTGGGGGTATGTAAAGTTATCAGTCGAAATGCTCGAATGAGTCATGGAAAATTGGACTCAACGGATGGACCATCTGAGACGTAGCCGTGGCCAACATTTGAAAGAGATAATCTTCAAAAAATAATTGCCAAAGAATGTTCTTTCAAATGATAATAAACATTCTCCATTAGATTTGAAATTTCTGTGTTTTGTTTTTAAAGTAGGGAACCTCGAAACGGATCTTCCTTTACAATAGGTTGGATACGGTAACTTCACTCCTACGTTAACATTTGAATTAAACTTGGTTTGTTGGTCTTTGAACCCTACGAGCTGTAGCCGGAGATCGTATCAAGTTAATATTTTAAGTAAAATAAGAGAAATAAATAAATGAGGAGAAATTTAACTTTTCACCAAAAAACTGTAAGGACTGAATCATTTGAGTAAAACAAAAAAATATAGAATAAACGCACACGCTAACAAATATTATAACCGAAAATGTCAGAAAAATACGGTCTTGCCCAGCAGGCTATCACAGCCTATTCGACAATTTCTAGTTACCATTTATTTTGCACCATTTTTTTAATCGCTTTTTTTGGTAATATCAAAGACTGACCAAGACTGAAGCGCCAACTCTTCTCCCCCTAACCTCAAATCTATTAGTATTTTGTTTTGTAGTGGACGCCTGCTGTGTTGATGATCGCCAGCCGTGGGGCTTAGGTGTTTGAACAAGTGTGGCAATTCACACTCCAGCGTTTGGCGTCGGTCAAGTGACACTGCAAACGCCACTCGCCACTTACCGTTGTCATCGGCCCTGTCGCCAGCGGCAAAGCGCCAATTCAATTGCAAACTAACACATGTACACATATGATGGCGTGGTGTGTTGACTTTCAGACTAAATTGTTTTTAGTTGAGCACCGAGTTTACGCAAGGGTTGTTGTGTTGTTGTGTTGTAAAAATGCTGATGACAT
The DNA here is from genome assembly GCA_030068015.2 of Neoceratitis asiatica. NCBI lineage: Eukaryota > Metazoa > Arthropoda > Insecta > Diptera > Tephritidae > Neoceratitis > Neoceratitis asiatica. The sequence continues at coordinate 59,142,234 of CM061526.1, read as the reverse complement.
TCGAAAGCTTTCAAACAACAATGCGATGGGCAAGTAGGAAAGTGAAAAAGAATGCCATTGAAGAGCAGTGACTGTCAGCAGGTTGAGAAAGAAATGCAAAGAATGAATCCTCGAAAAAAATGCATGTCCGCGCGTCTATTTGTATGCAATGTGACAAACATTAGAGGTTACAGTTTTTAAATGTACGTTTTTTTCGAAATTGCATGCACATACTCAACACAATATGCGGTTATGGCCCTCCAAACGATGCATTTTCACTTCTGCTGCGCATTTCTCAGGCTGCCGCATGCAGTGAAGGGAGTAAATGAATTTTCAGAAAAAATATGAACACATAAATACTCGAAGGCTGTTAGTAGTCAGCGAGAGGTAGAGCGAGAGAGAGGAGAGTGAGAAAAAACAAAAACAACATAAACACTTTGATTTTATTGCGTAGGCTGCATGCATTGTGGTCACCAATGCAATCGGTCCCCGTGGTTGGTCATATGTGCCGTTGCATGTGCAAGCCGCAGATTCTGACAAACGTTGCTGCATTCAGGTGATTCATCATTTCGAGAGTATTATTGCAACGTTTATTGCGGCGTTAAATGGCATTTTAACAAACGCACTCAAAACGAAGTGGACTTGAGAGGCTCACTGCCATGCAATGCATGCGTCGGCACGCACCATGTTGTCATGTTGGCGTGAGTTTGAGTAAAAAAAAGCAGTGATTTGGTTTATGCAATGGTCAACGTTCACCACTACAGCCACTCAATTCTATGTTTATACAATATGTTTGTAACACACGTTTCCACGTTTATCATATATGAATGCATTGTACGAGCATTAGATGGGTGACTTGCTCAACTTTAATCATTAACTGAATGTAGATGGTAGAGCTGGGTGCATTAGTTAACTAAAAATTGATATATTAATATATATATAGCACATAAATAGATAAATAATAAAAATATATATAATTAAATAAATAAAAAATAAATACAAAAATAAATAAATAAATAATATAAAAATAAATTATATTATATAAAATCTAGAAATATATACACAAAAATTTTTAAATAAATAAATAAATAAATTAATAGATACTAAAATAAATAAATAGATAAAACAGAAATAATTTTTTAATAAATTTTAATAAATATAGAAAAAAATACAAAAGAATAAAATAAAATAAATAAATAAATAAATTAAAAAACTAATAAACAGATAATATAAAAATAAATAAATTAATAAAAAATAATAGAATCCAAGGAAAGACGTAAAGACTTGATAAATTACATTGGGAATCTGCACCGTCAATTTCAATGAAGAAGAGTTCTGTTGTGGTCGTGCCAGTACAAGTGGCAGCGTACGTTCAGGTCGCCCAATAGAGAGCTTCACGCTAGAAATCGTCGATAAAATCCATGGAATGTTATTGACCGATCGGCGAATAAAAGTGCATGAGGTGGTCGAGGCTGTAGGCATCTCAACTGAGCTGGCACATCACATTTTACACGAATATTTGGACATAAAAAAGCGATGGGTGCCGCAATAGCTCACACACAACCATAAGGGCAACCATGTAAACACTTTAAAGGAGTGTTTGGCGATGCTCAATTACAATCCAAACAATTTTTTACGCCCTTTCGTTACCGTAGATGAAACATGGATCCACTATACTACACCAGAGATCAAACAATAATCAAGACAGTTTCTCTCGGTGAACGTGTATCAAAGAAGGCCAAGATGGGCCATGACCACAGTTTTTTTGGCTGTCCTTTACATCGACTGCCTTGAAAAGGGTAAAACGATTACTGGCAAATATTATTCAGAGCTTTTGGACAGATTCGATACATCGATTGAAGTAATGGGTAAATGGTTCCCTACTTTTTTAAAGAAAAAACACAGAAAATTCAAATTTAATGGGAAATGTTTATTATCATTCGAAAGAACATTCTTTGGCATTTATTTTTTTTAAGATTATCTCTTTGAAATGTTGGCCCCGCGGCTACGTCTCAGACGGTCCATCCGTTGTGTTGAATTTTCAATGATGTCCGCATAGACTTTAGACTTTACATATATCCACAGGGAAGAGTATAACGGTATGATATCACAAGATCTTGATTGCCAATCGACCAGCCCAAAACGTGAAATTATCTGCTCACCGAAGTGTTCTCCCAATAAATCCATTGATTGGAGCGATATGTGCGAAGTGGCGCCGTCTTGTAGAAACCAAATGTAGCGGAGGTCACGAGCTTCAATTTCAGGCATCAAATAATCGGTTATCATGGCGCGATAACCGCCCTCAAACCACACCAGTTGTTTTTTCTGGATGAGCTAGAATTCAGCCTCATAGCTGAACAAAATTTGGCTCGAAAACGTCGGATCTTCTTGGAGCCCATATACCGAAGCGATGTCGCCTGGGAAGGTCGAGCGGCTTCAGTTCTTGCATAAGCTGTATTTTGTACGTTATCAATTTAAGATCTCGACGTAAATCTTCTTCACTGCGTACTGGACGTGGTCTATTTGTCAAATATTAACCAATAATAAATGCTGGGTCTCAAGATGGGTGGTGACCATAAGTTGAGCGAAGCGGACGAAACACATTTTTGGTGAAATGCCAACCAAAACTGAACAAAAATAGCATTACAGCTGAACACGGCTCAAGCGGGATCTGTAGAAAAAAGGCTATTGAAAATAGTACCTCTTCTTAGAAAACCCTTTAGAAACGACGGCATTCGTCGAAAAAAGCACTGTTCCATCTGGACAATGTACGGATGTATACGTGTGTAGTCTCCATGGTAAAAACTGGTAAATAGGGCTAGAGCTGCTACCCCATCCATCGAATTCTTCAGATTTCCCCTACTCCGACTATTTCTTGTTTCCAAACCAAAAGAAATGGCTGAAATCGGTAAGAGATTCGGGTCGAAACAAGAGGTCATCACAGAAACAAACCCCTTTAGGGCGTTGAAAATCCCTATTATTTTTTGGGAGGAATACAAAAAGTGGAAAAACGCTGGACTAAATGTAAATACAAGTAGCTAAGAGGAGACTAGTTGAGAAATAATATGTATCGAAAAGTGTATATTTTACTCAAAAATCATTGATTATTCAAATCATCCTCGTATATTTGAGGCAGGAGAAAGAAAGAAAGTTTTTCGCACTAAATGATTTTTTTTTTTAAATATATTGTTATTAAGAGTTTTCGATTGAAAGCGACAGTATATATAGCGAGACCCTTATTTTACGAAAATACTTTTTAAGTCATTAGTAAGACCAATATTGGAATACGTTTCGGTTGCGTGGAACCCTAATTATAGAATCCATTCTGATAAAATTGAGTCTGTTCAAAAATAGTTTTTGTTATGCGCATTGCGTCATTTACACTGGGATTCCCGCCAAAATTTTCCTCCGTATACTAGTCGCTTAAAACTTATAATTTTATCCACACTTTCTAGCCGTAGAGAAATGTTAGGAATACTTTTTTTCGTCAAGTTTCTAAATGGACTGATTTGCGGTTCATTTCTCTTAGGTGAAGAAAATTTTAATGTCCGATTATCACCGATGTCCGATTTAGAACCGTGTCTTCGTTTATGTCAAGATTTCATTATTATTACAGCGTATTCGACTTGACAGACTCACTTTTCGTAACGAAAAATACTATACTAACAAGCAACTCACTCAATTTCTATAGTAGTACAAATAATCTTATATTTCAGCTGATGAATTTGTTTTCTGTAGCTGATCAGCTTTAAATCTCGACGCTTAACAAACTCTTGCTTTCATGACTCGGCAAATTCCGTACGTTATGCGGATGGCGCCCATCGTGTCGGTTGGGTAGGAGGAGGGTAACTGTTGGGCTTAATTAATTAATTTATGATGAGATGGGTTATTATTAAGATTAGATTATATACGAAAGATTTTGGGAAATTCAAATTAATTAAATCCATTTCGGTACTTTATTGAAATATAGTATCAGAAATTTCCTTGGAAGCGATCGTGACTGTGATAAAAGATCACCAGCACTCAGACCTGCCTTACTTGTTTTTTATGAATATTTTTTCCTGCCACTCTACCATACGCCACCACCTGGAAAGTCATTTCGACTTCTACTTCGACACTTCCTAAAACGCGTTTTACGCGTAGTTTATAATCAACTGATAATTACAACAATTTGCATTTGTTTTGCATACATTTCGTTAGTAGAATGTGAGTAAAAGAGAAACACTGAGAACTATGATCAGTTAGATATCTCGGTTACAATACCGGCAATGTGACTAAATAGATGAATAAAGGCAACCAATACGTTAATATGGACACAAGATATGTATATATATATGTAATGGTTGCATTTAATTATAATATATTTGCGAGTATATTCAAATCAGCTTGTTTACGGTAACATTTCAATTGTTATTTTCAATGGAGGTGAGCTACACCGACCCCAACGAGCATTAATGGCTAATGGCTACCTGAAATATGAATATCAATTCTAATTCCAAGTTGTAATTGTTGCTATTGACGTAAATACATATGTATGTAGTTAGTATATGCAAATATATATATAATTTTTCTATTTTTTTTCTATTGCCACACATGTGGCATGTTATTTGTTATTTAATGCAAATATTTTATTGTTATTAGCAATTATTGTGAACCACCACATGTTGGAGAAGGTTCAAGGATCAGAAGTGTACTACCCGGTGTAAGAGTTGTAAATTAATATTTATTTAAATGTTACCATTCCGTTGGATTAACTAATGTCTCTTTAGTAGGAAGCACTGGCTGTAATATTATGATACTAGTTAGTATTGTTTAAATTAATGACCAATTATTTTTATGCTTCCAATTTATTTGCATTCTCATTGATCAGAGTCATTAAATAAAGCGCTAAAGTATTTCTTAGTAAATATTTTATTGCGATATCACATCATAGTTATATTTGAATTTAGTAATTGCAAACTCATACTTGTGACGTAAATACTCGGTTGCTCGTGCGGAACTTGAGGCGAGCTCGTTTTCTCTGATAGAGCTATCGAGACGATGCTTCGTCACAACAGATCAGCGAGTTCAAATTCATCGGGGAGTCACTTCTCGTTAGTGAATGGAGTTTTATTAGCTTTTACATTCGTTGGCGATTAAAATATGATTTATATTAGACTCTAAAGGAGAATTATTCCACATTTTTCAACCAAGATAAATAAATTAACAGGTCATTTAAAAAGTCAACGGCTTACCTAAGTAAACAAATTTTCTTTGGCAAAATTCATTTTTTATTCAACATTACGTTAAATGCAGATATTTATTTTGTATTTTTATTGCATTAAATAAAGCCATTCTGCTTCAATATAATAAAAAATATCCATTTAGTGGTTTCGAAACTTATTTTGTTTCAGCTAAAAGTCAGGTAGTTAAAGAAAATGGATCGTTTAACAAACGTACAACGAGTTATAATTGTTGAAACCTACTACAAAAATGGTGATTCAAACGTTGGCCACATTTTGTGCTTTAAGAGCAGATTAGGGTTCAAATAATCGTTCTGTTACTCAAGCAATTGGTAAAGTTTCAAAGAAATTTCAATATACTGGATCGGTTACAGATATTTTAAGGTCTCCACATCATAGTTTTACTCGTTCCACCTGAAATATCACTGCGGTAAGTAAAAATGTAGCCGAAGACCCGAATGTGTCTATTTTTCGACGTTGTCAAAAGCTGGGACTTTCTTATGGCACATTGTGGCGTATTTTATATTTGGACTTACACCTACATCTATATACAGTCTAGGTCCCACATTAACTGAAGTCAGCTGACCACTCACAACGCCAAAGTTACGTCGTTTGGACGATTGAACAACAAAAAATTTTCTTCAGCGAGGAGACACATTTCTCACTCAGTGGATACGTAAATAAATAAAATTTACGCATTTGGGGCTCCGAGAATCCTCAAATAATTGAAGAGATAATGGCCTCTCCCATAAAAAAAACGTAATTTCGATGGTCCGGACATATTGTTGGACAACATTTCTTGGAAAACGGTAACGGCGAGATCGTCACTGTCAATCCGGAGCGTTATGGTCGTATGATAACTGACTTTTTTCGCCTGCACTTGGACAATATTTGATTCCAACAAGATGTTGCCATATGCCACACAACACGAGCGAAAATTGCTTAATTGCGATGTCAATTGGCCATCGAGATCTTGTGGTTTGACTCCCTTGGACCTTTTTTGTGAGGCTACGCGAGAATCCGTGTTTATGTGGATAAACCTTTAATCTGACATATTGTTTTAAACGTATTTATTTACGTTTTATTGTGTTTTGTAAAATAAAAATCCCCAGAAAACTAACGGACTTAGCCGAAATAACCTTAAATTCGGCATGAGTCGAGAAATTCTTTTTTTGTGATTGTCTTTAATTGTGATGCCATCGTCGCTCTTGTGCGGTTGTTTGGAGGCAAAAGATCATTTCAGATCAGAAAAAAAGTCCACATCTGAACTAAGAAAAAAAAGTCGAAACTCGCACGAAGTTCAGTAGAGTCGAAATTTACAGGCTGAGGAAATTTATACGATGGGGAAACTATAACATTCATACTTAAGCACCTATGTACAGTATTATATGTCAGTGGTAAGAGCAGTATAACATACTTTTATGTGCTGGCCATATATAGACTTGCAATAAAAAGACTGACCAGGGGTTAACCTCATGCAAAAATACAATGCTGAATGCGTTTTCAAACGAGTGCGTTTCTGACATGAAATAAGCTTCTCTTTATAAAAATTCATCAGCCTTTCGGAGTCGGCCTAAAACAATAGATCAGTTAATTTGTTTAGACATCAAGACGCCCACTATGGGCGCGCGAACTCTATGGTAAAATACTCTTCACAACTATATGATGTAAGTCCCTTGAACGAAATCATACATATTATAAGCAGAAATATGTATTTTCAGAGGTATTAACAATCGAAAATTGTATGCCAGTATTAACATTGAAGTCATAGATAATTTTGTCTACCTTGGAACCAGCATTAGCACCAACAACAGTGTCAGCGTTGAAATCCAACGCAGAACCACCTCTATCAACAGGTGAGTAGAGAATTGAAAAATAAAGCTCTCTCTCAAAGAACAATAGCCAAACTCTACGAGTCCCTCTTCAGTATATCACAGACAGTAAAATGATGAGCTGTGCGATATATTTGGCGATATTGACATAGTCCAGTGAATCAAGAGACAGTATAGCTGGTTAGGTCATGTCGTCCGAATGGATGAGAGCATTCCAGCTTAGAGAATATTGGATGCAGTACCCGCCGCTGGAAGCAGAGGAATGATTAGGTGGAGAAGGATCTGGCAGTAGCTGGTGCACTGTTTACTCTGCTATAATCGCATACGTGGTGCCTCCATTAAAGGAGAAGAAGATATAAGTGTCGAATATATATAATTAAGAGATAATGAAAGCTTTTCACAATTCAAATTTTTATCGCTGTTTATTTTTAATAATACGGAAACTTTTGTCTGTATTACAAAAAAAAAAGTTGAGAAGCAGTGCCCTTAACAATGAGTACAATGCAAAATTTCATTCTATAAAATCACATTGCTGGAAAGAAAACAATCAGCATCAGTGAAAAAATCGATGAAAACCAGCTATCACAATGTTTCCTTCCACTACCATTCCACGAACAATGCTAAAGAAGAGCACCATATACATATATATGTACATATATGAGTATTTATAAAAGAAAAAAGAAAAAAAAATTATGCGAATATCATTTGGTGTGAGCAAAAGTTTTTCCATTTTCACAGCGACTTAATTCCATTGTCAAGGAATTCATAAAATGTTTGCCAACGCATATCATTAGTGACAGACGAAAGTAATCAAATCGTAAAAATTAATGAAATTAGTTTGAGGTGACAAAATTTTCAGCTGATTTTCTTTTCTTTTATTATATCCACGTTTTTCGCTTTCCCTTTTTGAATTGGCGCTCTTAATGAGTTTACAACACTTTTTTTTTTTGCGCTCTTCTTCTTCTTCCTCTTTTGAATTTGTTAACTCATTTGGTGTGCGCTATTGTTTCACCATATGCATTGCAGACTTTCCTTTTATTCTTTGCTGTGTTTTTTTTTCCTTTTTCCTTTTCAATTCTAATTTGGGCGTGGGATTGCTTAATTTGCGTAACAATTTTTGCAGTAATAATGTTTTGTTGCCATTTGACAATTCACTACTGTCAAAATGTAATCGATCACAACTCAATTGATGGCAACCAGGGGCCTGTAAATAGTTGTAATGTGACGTGATTATGGCAGTAAGCAATATCCTTTCACTATTATGCTGTTCGTTTGCGCCTTTTTCACTGTTATATTACCTTACTGACGACGTCACGCCAATTTGTCACCACAATTATGTCAGTTAGAAAAAAAAAAAAAATTAAAAAAGAAATGAAAAAAAGATTCATCAAAATTTCATATTATCGTTTAAGCATGTCCAATTGTCATCGATCCATCACCTTCAACGATACTTAATGATGTTATAATGTGGTGGAATACAGTGCTAATCCAGCTATGAATTCATTCATATGGAAGGATGTACAGCTGAGGTGCTAATGAATTTCCGTTATATATGTTTTATAATGAAATTACATGTTATGTGTTGTTCTAAAATTATATTTATACATATGTACATATGTCTATATACAATGTTATTTTAAAGAATTTTTTTTCATGTTATAATGGATTTGGCTAACGATTTGATTTTCTGTGGGATCAGTTGAAGCAATGAATCTCCTGCATATCCTTTAAATGTGTATTCGGTCATTAAACTTTTTACATATTTTTTAAATTAAATTAATCAAGTATTTAAGTCAGTGTTTCGAACAATTGGGTAGAGTAAACGTCTTCTCCTGCTCCACGTGTTCCTGAAGCATCTCTTGTAAGAAGCTCCTAGTCTGTTTGTTGCCTTTTTTGTAAAGTCACAACTTCTTAGATGTGTCCTTTTATTTTAAAGTATACATCTCTCGCGATCTCCTTCCATCCCACTTCACCTAAGTTTGCCTAGATTTGCGGTCCCTTTTATAGTTACCAGACTGCTCCTCAAAGTAGCTTCGATATGGTTTTCTGCCTATGTGATAGTACTGATTTCCACCTAAAAAATATTGCAGTGGTCCTGCAACCTGAATGAGAGTTTCATGGGAGAGCTTTGTTAGAACACACTACCGCCGACTCTTCCCTTAAGTTTTTTTCCCATCCGTGTATGTTTCCACACTGCCACTAGGAGTGCGTTTATTGTTATTCCATTCTTTTCTGCAGGGAGTTCGAGTCCTGTGTAGTAGTTTTCAGTAAATGGAACCTCATTGATCTGTACTGCCTGGTGTGAAAGTGCATCCCCCTACTATTTCCGAGTGACACTATAATAATTGTGTGCTCTATCCCTGAACTATGTTGTATCTTTAGTTAAACACTGCCTCTAAGATCATATCTAAAAATCTGAACTTCGTATTCAGGCTAAGATGACCACCATGCTGAGTCGGTGCGTTAATAATGGGCTTCTTATGAATAGCGCTAGTTCCACCCTATTTGAGTTAAAGCAGGTTCCGCTACGGGTAGACGACGTTACTTGTCGAAAGACCACATGCATCAAGTCATATAGGGTTTGTGCCAATATTCTACGGCGATATCAGAGAAATAGGCAATAACCACCACCATTATCTGCTTCTGTTATAAGCAAATTTACTGTGAAGTTCCAGAGCAATGTTGAGGGAGCTCCCCCCAGACGATTACATCTGCTTCGTACATATGCTTGACACCCTACTATTTCGCAATTATAATTCTGCTCAAGAACGATGAAGGTCTATATTACGCAGCTTCTGTTCATTTTCCAATGGCGGACATAACAGGTCTACTGGACTTTATCAGTTCGTTTATTGACACACATTTAAGTTCCAATCATCTTGTAGGCTCCTGTCGCTTTGTTATTCCTTGAGCGAGTAATCGCTATTCGAATTTCCTCACAGGCGAGTATTAGAACTTCTTTTCATTATCATCGATTGGAGATACGGGTTCATCATCTCCAATTGTTTCAATTTTACTGCCAATCGGAAGACAGGAAACGTGTTGCACTCCATAAAATCTGTGTGCTCTGTCACCAGATTACCGCTATGGTTCCTACATGATTGTGCTAGAGAGCTTGAAATGCCGTCTCACAGTTACCTTATAACGATTTGCTGATGAGTGCTTTCTCAGAGAGTAAGAGCCGAGTACAAGAGCTCATTGTGGGTATCTTTTATGTTGCAGAGCTTCGCTTTGTTTCGGATTTTGGCTAGACATTTATTTCTATTTCTAACATGAATATTTGCTGGGGTGAAAGTTAGCACTTAGCGATGTGGTTTTTTCCTACAAATCGAAAACCCTTGGATAGTGGCTGTGGACTATTTAAGAAGTTTTCAAATTCTTCCGTCCTTGCCCGACGGCGGTGATGTCAGTAAGACTAAAGTCTTACGAAGACATCAATCAGCATGGCAGTAACACGTTCTTAATTAAAGGACCGAAATTCTAGGTACATGACCTTAAATCATATTCCTTAATAAGTTTGCAGTAGTCGTCAGAAAAAGTGTGGTTTCTCATTCGAGGTCTAACACCAGAAGTCATTAGCAATAACTATTATCCTCGTTAAAACTAATTTAAAACTTGTTACAATTACCAATATGTCCACATGTTAGGTTTCATTTTCAAAAACTACAGATTCTATAACATATACTCGTTGAACTTAGTTACTGTTGAATATTTTTGCTTCATTTTGTCTTCGGGCTACTTAAAGATCCATTAGTCGCATTATTAGATGCTTTAGGCGGCCACGATAGACACGTTCTACCACTCGGAAGTCCAGGATTCGATTCCAGGTTTAAGCAAAATCCAAAATTATAGGAAATTAATTTTACTGATAGCGGTAGCCCCTCGGCAGGGAATGTCAAGCCCTCCTATATTTCTATACCTTTCTAACATGAAATAAAAGCTCTTCATAAGAATGCATCGGTCATTCGGAGGTGGCTTAGAATAAACGGTTGGTCCCTCCATTTGTTGGTAAAAACATCAAGACGCAAAGTACAAGTTGAAGGCTCGGCTGAAAATCGCTACTGCAGTTTCAAAGCGCCAAAGGAATAAATATATATATAAAGGGCTATCCATTTAGTGCGTTCGCAAGTGCAGTGCTATATTTTACTGTCACGCAAAACCTGTTTTGTAAAAGTCAGGCATTTATGAAAGTGGATCGCTTAGCAATCGCACAACGCGTTAAAATTGTCGAAACCTAACCTACTAGAAAAAATGGCGATTCAAACGTGGCCACGTTTCGTGCTTTAAGAGGGGATTATGGTGCACATAGTCGGTCAACTACTCAGGCAATTGGTAAAATATGAAAGAAATTTGAAGAGACTGGATCGGTTGCAGATATTGCAAAGCCTGTGCAGCATCGCTTTGCTCGTTTCACCGCAAATATCGCTGCTGTAAATGAAATAGTAGTCGAAGAGCCGAGTGTGTTGATTTCTCAACGTTCTTAAAAGCTGACATTTTCTTACGGTACATTTTGACGTAGTTTGCACTTCGACTTACACCTACATCCATATAAAGTCCAGTTGACACAACAACTGAAGTCCACTGACCATTCACAGCGCCAAAGTTACGTCGATCGGGTACTTGAACAACGAGCAGTGGACCGCGACTTTTCCAACAAAACTTCCTCAGAGACACAGCACATTTCTCACTCGGTTGGTACGTGAATAAGCAAAATTGTCGCACTTGGGGCTCCGAGAATCCTCAAATAAATTGTCTGGTACTGTCTTTGGTCCGGAGTTGTGATTGGGCCTTACTTCTTTGAAAACGATGACGACGAGACTGTCATTGTCAAATCGGAATTATGATCATATGATAACCGACTTTTTTGGATTGACTACAACAAGATGATGGCATATGCCCTACAACACGAGCGAATATGGCTTTTTTTGCGCGAGAAATCTCTCGCCAGCGTAATCTCTCCTCAACTCTCCATCGAAATCGTCCGATTTCACACCGTTGGACTTTGTTTTATGGGACTACATGATAGACCGTCTTTATGCGGATAAACTTTTAACTTTTGAGAACTTAAAAATCAATATTCTTCTAATTATGGCTGAGATGCCGCCTAATGTGTGCCACGAAGCGATCAAAAATTACCTCAAACGAAACGAAGTTGGCAAAAAATCACGAGACGGTCGCTTGAATGATGTAGTGTTTCACTTTGAATGCCAAAGTTCGAACTTTAAAATAAAAAATGAATTTCATGAAAAAAATTATTTCTACTCTGAATAAAATAATTTTTCATAATTTTATAAATATTCACAGGAGTGCCTTAATTAATTTAGTATACTATCATAATAATAGCAACTCATACACACATATTATATATATCATTCCAACCAAAATTTAGCAAAAAAAGGCAACATTGAACATAGAGCACAAAAACAACAAACAGGGAAAATCTTAAAATATTCATCTCTATTTACTCACTTGTTAAACTACTAGTATTTGATAGCTTTTATGGTTATATGCTTTTATACACTATTTAAATTTTATTTACACTGACACTCATACATACATACATGTGCATTATTCACATATAATGGCAATGTTGTGTGTGTGAATTTGTCACATTATGTACTTCAATTAATTTAAATAATGTCTTTATTGTCGTTTATTGTACTCTTTGTGTGACTCTTTGTTTATGCTTTTGCTCTCAATTCTGAGTTTGTATTTGTATTTAATTTTCTTCCTTTTTTTGCCTTATTTTTGTCCACATACATGTATGGATGTGCGCGTGTGTGCGTGTGTGCATGTGCGAAGTTGAAGGAAAAGCGACTGCGCATTTGAGAATTGGGTGGCGCCCAAAAAGCTGTGAGAATTTCCAACTGTACAACAACAATGCTCAATATTTTAACAACCCCAACAAGATGAGTGGATTTAATGAATATTTTTTTTTCTTTTTGTTTTGCTCTTTTTCAACACATTTTATTTATCAGCCATTATGGTGGAATGCTTCGATATGAAATGGCGTGCGGAACCAAAATAAAAATAAAAATAAAAATAAAAATAAAAAATATAGTGGAATTTGTAAGGGAAAAAACATTGACACTCCAACGGAATTCTATGTATTTTTCAGCATAATAAAATAAAAATTTCTTATATTAAATGCTTAACATCACCGCTTAATTTGGGTGGAATAATAGTTGAAGAAAATTAAGGTTTCTTTAGAAATTGATATGAAAGATTTGCACTGTTTATCAGTGACCATAATCATTATAAGTAATAAAATAAAAATCTTCACTTTAGGATTATTTATTGATTTTTATAATTTTTTTTTAGCTGATAATAATTATTTTTCGAGGTTTAGTTTCATTACTATTGAGAGCGAAAATTAATTTCTAGTTATCATTTCAAAGCTAATTTCAAGAAGATGAATCAGTATCTCTTTAAATATATGTACTTGGCCAAATTACATTGAATTAAGTGTATTGCATTTTAACAGTACTCTCGACAAATATATTATTAAAGTCACTTCGTCTAATATAGAACAAATGAATTTGTGGTTTTCAAAGGAATTACGTTTCTAGAAAAATAGAAAGTCAAGGGCATTTAAAATTGTCAACAAAAAAAAAGTGGCTTACATTTAGATTACATAAAATATTCGTCTCTTTATCGCAAATTTCTTCAATTTAACAAAATTGTTACAAAATTGTAACCAAAGTTAAGAGAAATATTTTACACAATACTAAAACAAGTCTAACTATTTCTAATAGGCTTGCACAATTTTTTAAATCAAATTATTCAACTAATTTTCAAAGTGGTTTGTCCGCCTGTCAACATCATTTAAGTTCAACTGCAGTAATTAATTCCCAAATTATTTCTAAGAAAGATGTCTTATATCATTTGATAAATCTAAAGCATTCTTTGAATTATGGACTAAATGTGATTCCCCACTGTTTTCTAAAAAAACTGTGCAATCAATCTGTACTTGCCTTTAACTAAACTATTTAATTCTTTCTTTCTAAACAATGTATTTTCCCTCCGCCATGGAAGTAGTCTTTTATATTCCCTCCACATCGGAGTGGTTTTAGTTGTAATATTGAAAATTGTAGAGGTATTGCTAAGCTATCCGCTATTCTTTAACTTTTTGAGACAATTATTACTACCCAAATAACGTTTTCGATCACCTCATTACTTTCCTGTTCCCAATACGGGTTTTGTAAAGGACATTCAACGCTGAAATTTTTTTTAATTTTTGCCTCTAATCTCTAAGGCCTTTCGAAATCATAGGTAAACTGATGTTATTTACACTGACTTCAGTAAAGCATTCGATAGGGTAAATTACTCAATTCTCATCCATAAACTATACCTTCTTGGGTTTCAACCATGACTTTCCCAATGGATTTCCTCGTACCACAGTAAAAGAACACAATGTGTGATATTTAAAGATATTTTATCTGAATTGATGTATATTCCGGAGTTCCTCAAGGCAGCCTTCTCGGTCCGATTATCTTCTAGTTATTTGCTGATGATGTAAGACTTTTTATGTCATATACCTCGATCGACGAAAGACGTTTATTGCAGATGGTTTTAAACAATTTAGCTGCTTGGTATGACGAGCCCGGCAAGCCCTTGAATCTTAAAAAACTATAAAATGATGTGCTTTTCACAAGCTTCTTCTTCTTCAGTTAATAACTATAGTCTAGAGCAAGTGTTTAACTTTGTTCATTTTGGGGTTATTAACAACGCAGTGTTAAAAGCTAAAAATGTTTTTGGTTTTGTCAAAAGATGGTCTAAAGAATTTAAGGACTTTTATGTAACTAAAACACTTTATACCTGGCACTAAACAAAAGCATATGGTTCATTAATATGGAACAATAATTATCAAGTTCATTCGGCTAAGGTAGAGCCTGTGCAAAAACAATTTGTACTTTTTGCATTAAGATATTTCCGATGGGATTCTAGTTTAAATCTTCCCCATATACTAACCGCTTCTGATTCTACCCACTCTTGCAAGTCAATTAATTCAATTCAATCAATTTGTAGTTCATTGCTTTTGTCTGAGATAAACTTTCAACCCGTGTTCCAACTCCGGCAGTTTAGACTTCTACCATTAAAGTCAGTTAAAAGTAATTATGAACTGAATAAAACATTTCGCCGATTGTGTTATGATTTTTATTCTCATTCCAGCATCTTTGACTTATCAAACTCAATTTAAAAAAACTATTAGCACTTCTCTCAACACTTAAGCTTAAAAAAAATTTTATTACTAAACTTTAGCTGTTAAATAAATTCTTTTTTGTAGCGTAACAGTTTTAAATCATGACATTTAACCAACTCTTGCCTCTCATGATTCAGCGAATTCCGTCCGTTATGCGGACGACGCCTAATCGAAAGTTTAATGCAAAATTTGTCCTTTTACTGCTGAAAAACGACCGTTTTTAACAAAAATTGAACTTTCAACTTTAGCAGGTCGCCATTTCATCAAATATTTTATTTTTAAATACTCTCACTAAATACGAGATAATCTTTCAAAAAATGTAAATCTGTTTTAATTTTTGATTTCGAAAGAAAGAACCAAATTTTCATACGTTTCGTTTTACGGAATCAAAATTCCGCGGTCGGTACTCGGTACAAAGTCCCATTTAAGTGTATACTGAAAATAGTTCAGTGTACGAGCTGCAGCCTCATTAACAATTCCCTTGAAACTTTTCTCAAATTTATGCCCTCTGTTTTTTGTAGTAAAGCTAAGGTGAACCAATTTGGATTGATTTTTAGGATTTTTTTTTAACGATTTCTAAACTTTTTGGTGTAATTGCGATTCCACTCTGGACCAATCGCCGTACAGTACACACTCATATAATAAACTGTACCTCAATTTCAGGAGAGGTAGACTGCAACGGCTAAAAATTCGATGGCAAAGTCGGCTGCGATGTTAACTTAATACTAACCGTAACCGATAGAAAAAATAGGCTACCTGATCACGGCGGCATTTCCAACGCAGAACTTACTGAAATAAAAGAGCTCGCTTCACTGGTTACTGGTACAAGCCATAGTAAACTAATCTCACAGCCGAGATGTCTCTCTAGTGAAAGTATAACACGTCTAAAGCGGCTAGAAAATGCAGGGAAACTATAAAAAAATACTCTCGATCAAGAGTAAAACATCCCTGGCTTGGACCGAAGAGGACGCAGAGACATTTCAGGTCTACTACATACTTTCTTAAGTACTTAACCGCAAGCCGTTGAACGAACCTTTTTACCCAACCCTCTTTGTACACACAAAGTACCCTCTTAGGCAATGCCAATACAAGCTGATACAAGGTAACCATCTATAATTTGTGCAGACAAATTTGGATCTTCATTGACATGAAAAAAGATCAACAATCTTTATTTCTACTAAATTTGTTCTCTATTAGCATTGCAACTAGCCCAGCAGCAGAAAGCTATCTGATGTGAGCAATATGATTGGACACTCACTCTTAATGATTTGTATCGCACTTGGAAGGGCTTTGAGTTTAGCACTTAGTATGGCTTGACATCGATTTCTAGGAAGTTTTCACCAATACTAACTTGCCGAAATAGATTAAGAAAATTTCAATAATCATGGGTTTTTTTTAAAGCATATTTAAGTATTTAAAAGGTAATCTAAGTAGAGGTACTTTTTCAATAGCCTTTTTTTGACACATTACGCGTGAGTCGTGAAACTGTCCTGCTAATTTTGTTCAGTATTGTTTGGCATTTCATCATGGAAAGACTTACGCCTGAACATAGTTTAAAAATCATTCAACCTTATTACGAAAATTCACGTTCTGTAAATAATGTGTTTCCGGCGTTCCGATCAACTTATGGTCAACATAATCGGCCTACTGAGCGTACTATTTGCAACACCATCACCCATCTTGAGACCCAGCAGTCATTATTGGATAATATCCAAACGAATAGAACAGAAAGTAGTGACGAAAATGTAGCGGCCGTAGCTGAGAGTATACACCAAGACCATAGAGAAAAAAAACCGGTTTGGTGTGATTTGTGGGCCGGTGGAACCATCGGTCCATATTTCTTCAAAAGTGATGCCGGTGAGAACGCAACCGTCAATGGCGACCATTATCGCGCCATAATAAATGACTATTTGATGCCTGAAATTGAAGCTCGTGATCTCCGCGATCAATCAATAGATTTATTGAGAGAACCCTTCGGTGAGCGGATAATTTCACGTTTTGGGCCGGTCGATAAGCTACCAAAATCATGTGATACCGCACCGTAAGACTTTTTCCTGTGGAGATATGTAAATTCTTAAGTCTATGCAGACAATCCCGCTTCGATTCAGGTGTTGGAGCAAAACATCACGCGTGTCAATCGCCAGTTAACAGTCAAGATGCTCGAACGAGTCATCGAAAATTGGACTCAACGGATGGACCATCTAAAACGTAGCCGCGGTCAACATTTGAAAGAGGAAATCTTCAAAAAATAAATACCAAAGAATTTTCTTTCGAATGATATAATAAATATTCACCATTAAGTTTGAATTTGCTATGTTTTTTTCTTTAAAAAAGTAGGAACCCTCGAAATGGATCACCTGTTAAAAAGATAGGATGATCTTTTTCTTCCAAATTTTTTTTATCATAATAGGCCAGTAGGCCTAAGTAAGCTCTGGCTGAAATAAATAAATACATTTTTATTTAATCGAAATTTCCAGATATCACTGGTAATGCAAATTCAATTCAAAATGTTCCTGTCTTTCAAATTAAACTGTTAATTTTGTTTAATTCAACTGCATACTATTTGCCTTTCAACATTATTCTGAAGCAATTATGACATATCGTAACGAGAATAATAATACGATAATGCAAGTATGCAACTGATCCAGAAAATTATGGGATTTACTATATAATTAGAAGAAAAAAATCACTAAGTAATTAACTTTTGACTTTTACCCTTTCAATTCGATGACAGAAAAAAAAAATAATTTGTTTGCTAACAAGCTACTCAATCAATTCTGTGGCAGCATATATTACGACATAACATAGGGAATTAGAGTGGAAATTTATATTTTTATTACGATTTCATACAAATATTATTAAATTTGCATGTAATACATTTATTTATGACAATTTAATTACGCGAAAAACAATTCTTGGAAACGCAAATAAATTCAATTTGAATTTGAATAAAATACTTACAATAAATATTTTTATGGAATGAAAACAAATATTGACAACTTTCCGTTCGGGAATACGTATATCACATTAAATAAAAAATTATTAATAATGAAACAAATTAAATTTTAAGCTTTCTCTACCCACCTGTGAATCCTTCAAGCCCAGTCGCTCCGCCAATTTCTTACGATCGGGTTTGCTTATATATTTCTGTTGTTGAAAACGTTTCTCTAAACCTTTGCGCTGAGAATCTGTGTGGGTGTAAGCAAATAAATCAAAATTACCACAAATACAGTTATTTGCCATATAAGTAAAATTACACACAATTAATGCCTTCACTGCAGGCGCACTCAACACTTACCGGAGAATACGGCACGACGCATCATACCCCGACGAGGTTTGCCACGCGTTGAATGTGCCCAAGGGAAACCTTGACCAGGCGGCAGGGGAAACACTTGTGCGCCAACTGCAAGAAGGGAAAATGATAAAGCGATATGAGGAGAGGGAGATGTAATTTTGTCAGAGGAAGGAAACGGAAATGCGTGGGAAATGCATTAATTCGGCCCGAGCAATGTAACTAATGCGTTTTGTGTTAGGGTGTTGCATAAATTTAAATAATTAAATTAATTGTGATAAAATAAAATAACATAAAATACGGCATAAAATAAATAATATAAAATATTAATATAAAAACATTAAATAACATAATATAAAAAAAATAAATTAAAAAAAAAAACATAAATAAAAAAATTAAATAAAACGATATAAAAAATATAAAATAAAATAAATGAAAAAAAAAATAAATTAATATAAAACAGCTTAAATAAAAAAAAAATGAAATAAATGAACTAAAATAAAATAAAATTAAATTATATTAAAAAAATAAAATAAAATAAAAATAAAACACAACATAAAATGAACAAAAATAAAATAAATAAAAAAATAAAATAAAATAAAAAATAAAATAGAAAAGAAAAAAATCACATTAAAAGAAACAAAATACAATAAAATATTTAATTAAATTAAATTATATCAAATAAAACATACAAAATAAGACTAAATCAAAATAAAATAAAATAAAACTTATTTAAAAAAAATTAAAAAAATAGATATAAAATAAAATAAAAATGTAATATAATAATATAAAATAAAATAAAATAAAATAAAATAAAATAAAATATTTTAATTAAAAATAAATAAAAATAAATATAAAGAAATGAAATAATTAAAGCAAATAAAAAAATAAATAAAGGGTGATCCAAGTAGAGGTACTTTTTTCAATAGTTTTTTTTTTGACAGATCACGCTTGAGTGGTGTCAAGCTGTCGTGTTATTTTTGTCCAGTATTGTTTGGCATTTCGTCACGGAAAAGCTTACGCCTGAACAACGTTTACAAATCCTTCTATTTTATTACGAAAATTCACGTTCTATGAAGAATGTGACTCGTGCACTTCGCTCAACTTATGGTAAACATAATCGGCCTACT
The DNA here is from genome assembly GCA_030068015.2 of Neoceratitis asiatica. Taxonomy (NCBI): domain Eukaryota; kingdom Metazoa; phylum Arthropoda; class Insecta; order Diptera; family Tephritidae; genus Neoceratitis; species Neoceratitis asiatica. Next base: position 59,122,576 of record CM061526.1, on the reverse strand, counting down.
AAACGTACTCGCAACACCATCACCCATCTTGAGACCCAGCATTAATTACTGGATAATATTCGACCGAATAAACCACATCCAGCACGCAGTGAAGAAAATATGGCAGCCGTGGCTGAGAGTGTACACGAAGACCGTGGAGAGTCGATTCTGCGCCTTTGGCAGCAACTCGGACTGACGTATGGAATGACTTGGCTCATTTTACGTCGAGATCTTGAAAGCGTACAAAATACAGCTTGTGCAAGAACTGAAGCCGCTCGGCCTTCCCAAGCAACATCCCCTCGTTCTATGGGCTCTTGGAAAGTTCCAAGAAGATCCGACATTTTCGAGCCAAATTTTCTTTAGCGATGGGGCTCATTTCTGGCTCAATGGGTATGTAAACACGCAAAATTGCCGCATTTTAGACGAAGAACAACTCGAAGAGATTCATGAGCTGCTGTTGCATCCAGAATAACAACGGTTTGGTGTGGCTTGTGGGCCGGTGGAATCATCGGTCCATATTTCTTCAAAAATGATGCCGGTGAGAATGTAACCGTCAAAGGCGACGGTTATCGCGCCATGATAACCGACTATTTGATGTCTGAAATTAATGCTCGTGACCTCCGCGACATTTGGTTTCAACAAGACGGCGAGACCACTTCCCACACATCGCTTCAATCAATGGATTTATTGAGATAACACTTCGGGGAGCAGATAATTTCACGTTCACGGTTTGGGCTGGTCGATTGGCCATCAAAATCGTATGATATTACACTGTTAGACTTTTTCTTGTGGGGATATGTAAAGTATAAAGTCCATGCGGAAAATCCCGCTTTGATTCAGGCCTTGGAGCACACAATCACTTGTTTCATTCGCCTGTTACCAGTCGAAATACTCGAAAGAGTCATCGAAAATTGGACTCAACAGATGGATCATCTGAGACGTAGCCGCGGCCAACAATTGAAAGAGATAATCTTCAAAAAATAAAATAAAAAAATTAATTTAATTAAATTATATTGAGTAAAGAAACACAAATAAAACTAAACTCAATGGTAAAAAGAAATTAAATAGATTAAATAATATTTAAAAAAAATTAAAAAAATTAAAATAAAAAAAATATAAAAATGAAAAAAAAAAATTAAAAAAAAATAAAATAAAATAAATTAAATAATTTAAAATGAAAAGTAAAGTAAAATAAAATAAAATCAAAAAGTTAATTGACATAAAATAATATAAGGGAAATAAATAAAAATAAAAATAATGAAAATGAAATGAAATAAAATAAAGCAAAAAAAAAATTAAATAAAATTAAAAAAATTAATGTAATAAAAAAATAAAAATAAAATAAAGCAGATAAAATAAAATAGAATAAATTAAAAGAAAAACAAATTAAAATTATAATAAATTAAAGAAAATAAAACAAAAGAAAATATAAAATAGAAAAAAAAACATTCTGATTTATTAATAATTTAATTATGTAATATATGTTTATTTTATTAAACTATTTATTACGAAATTATTGCAAAAGAGCTGCTTGAACAAGTTGAATTGAATAAATAAGTGTGTTTTATACTTATTGTAATATTCAATGAAGCAAAAAAATGTCGCTGCTATAATTAATCAGGTTTTAGTTATTAAATTTTGTGTTTAAGCAAATCAAATTGATTTGAAAATAATTATTCAAAATTATTAATCTGCTGATGCTTAATTACGAGTTATAATATTTTTATATTTTGCATTTATTTATTGCGTAATTAAAACCGAGCTCATTTGTTGGAGTTCAGGAACAATTAATTGATTACGAGCGCATGCCTGTATTGAATGACAAATTATCCTATAATTGTTTTAAAGTGTAGTAATTTTACAAATAAATCGGTAATAATAAAATATGAAATAAAGTTGATATTATAGCATTAACATATACTAAAATAATCAAAAATTCCTGAAAACCGGATTTTCTCTCGTTTTTTGCCTACCCTACTGTATGACTGTGTGTATGTGTGAAATAGTTAAACACAGTGGGAGCCATTTAAAGTTGACTGTTGCAGCATTAGAATACTGTTGCATTTAATTGTTGCATGCCACCACACACACACACACACACACACACACACAGACATTTAACTCACATACCGTTATGTGTGTTTATGCGTGTAACAATGTGTTGACAAGTGCAACAGCAACCAACACCAGTTGCAGACATTAGTCAAATTCTATTACCAGCCATGCCACAAACTGCGGCTAAATTGCCCCTACTAACAAATATGTCACATATCTACACATCTCCACATGCATACAAACATATATACATGTCCATACTCACCACTCATGTAGGGATTTCGACAATGCGCCAACAGTGAATGCAAATGCGGATGTTGTAGGCTATGTGGCAGGAAGGGCGTAGGCCGGCTGGGCAAAGGCTTTGCTATCACTTGATGGCCACCACCAGTCGCTTGGCCGGGCAGTGGCATATGGGATTGTAGTGGATGTTGTGGTTGCAGGTGTGATGCTGCCAAATGCTGTTGGTGTTGTTGTTGCTGTTGTTTCTCCTGCGTCAACTGTAAATTTAGTCTTCGATTATTATTATCTTCACAGTCATTGAGTCCGACACCTTCATATGTTGGTCGAATATCGATGGCATTGCTGTTGTTGTTGTTGTTGTTATTGTTATTGCTATTACTGCCACTACCACAACCACTACCACTGCCGCCAGTGCCGGTGGAATGATTATCGCTATCACTGATTGTGCTGCCAGGTGACGATGACGACGCTGCTGCGGTTTGCGGCTGACAACTATTGCCATTGGCGGCGCCAACGATGGGATTCAATTGATGTGGCGGTGGCGGTAGGTGTGCATGATGTGGTGGTAGATGGGGATGTGCATGCGCTAGTGGATGCGTATGTGGATGATGTGTGAGGAATGCGGGATGTGGGAAGTGTGTGTGATGTATGAAATTTTGTTGTAAGTAAGGCCAGATGTGTTGCGGCTGAATGAATTCTGTAAGGAGGAGAGAAGAAGAGGTAAATTAAGATGTATTAAAACTTACAGCAAGGAAAAACGTTATTGGTTTATTTAATTTTTGCGAGATCTCGAAAGCAAGATTTATGATTTTTCTAAGAATGTAAAGTCACAGCCGTACCAAATGCCAAACTAACCAAATTTGAGTTTCTGGGTTCTTGGGCGTACGAAAAATCATAAAAATAATAGCATTTTTTGAAAGTTTTCATGTTGTAATTGGAAGATTCTTCCCCGGGCTTCCCGGGATGATATTATCGGCTACAAAATCAATGGGAGTGAGATTGTTTAGACAGATTTGTTTCTTCACTATTATTTGAGTGAACTTTGGCTCAGCCAAAATATATTTTTGAATTTTTTTTTATAAATAGACACACCTGCACTTTTCACCAGCCTCCGAATGACTAATAAATTACTTGTTTTTTCCAGCTTGTAATGATTTTTTTTATAAAAACCCATTACCCATACATGCAATGACTTTCCAACATACCAACGAATTTATATGAGAATTAATCCAGAGCTAGGATCGTATGTTCCGTGAACGTACAACTCGTTACGTAATTTTGTGTGTTGGGTATGATGACATCCGTGAATGGATGGCTAATCATACGCCTGTTACGAACTGTCACACGAACGCAATAAAACTATAGGATTGTGAAGCAAATTCCATTTACTTCATACGTGAAATGGATCACATAATTTGGTTTCGTACGAACGTTGATTCGTTCACGGATCAGACGGTTTGCCCAACATGTATAGGGGCAAATCGCTAGCAAAATCCGTGAGCTCATTGCTCAACAGATCTATGTACATTTGGGCATTATTTTTGGTCAGTACGAAGCATGTTTTCGACTTTCTTTTATAGCCAAATTCTGTCCATGTCATGAGCTTTAGAGAAGACTTGTGTGGATGTCGCCTGCCTCTTCATATCAAACTTTTTCACATCTCATAATTACTAATTCAAAGTCCTCGTCCAAAAACTTATACTTCTCATAAACTTCCAGCCGAGCATTCTTATGCCGCTGAGTAGGCTGTGATATTGCGTATGCTTTTTCATAATTGAGTCCTAGATGAGCTTTTTCCGTGGATTTTTTTTTGATTTTTTTAAATGAGAAAGTGTATTGCGATACCTGTTTACAGAAGTAGCTATTTGCGCTATCTACCAGCAAGACTGATCCCGGATATTTTTCATCCAATCTTCATCAGAAATTTCAGAACATCGTAGTATTTTTTTATCAATGATATATCTAAAGCAAAATTTGGGAAAAGAATTCACTTTTACCAAAGCCTTTTCCTTCTTTCTTTTCACTTATCAATCTTAATTATGAGCTTTAAAGCTTCTTTGTTGTTATTTCGCCGCGGAAAAATAAAATATTTCCATAAAACATTCCTTATTGAAAGCAACCCCTTATTGAAAGTACCACAGTATCAAAAAGAAAAAAAAACAGTAAATGGCAAAAGAAGCTTTGAATATATTTCTGCTAGGCATCCATATTTCATTTAATTTTTTTTTGCATATTTTAAAATTTGTCATTTTTACAATAATTTCTATGATATTGTTACGATCTTGCTGAATCAACCTCGATTTTTTGCCAAATCCTTCGGGTACGATCTCTGGATTGTTAAATAAAAATCGCCAACTTAATTTGCAGTTTCTTTATTTATAAAGAATTTATTTAATGTCCTTTTATTACTCAGTAATTCACAATTCAATTACAATACACTTTACTATTTACAATCACTTGTATACGACTTTCACAATGCACTGTTTTTATTACTTTACTGTGAAGTAATAACCAACGCGTTTACTTTACGACTAATTCACTTACTCCCTCTCTGCATCGTGTGTCGGCCTTATATACAACCCGGTTGCTCGCAACCAACCGCCTAGAATCATCGAATTTTTCTCTTTACGAAGGTTCTCGATCCACGCTCTAAAACATGGCAGCTATCGGCTTCTCTCTTTCATCTGACATTTGCTTCGCATTTTCCCCACAATATTTATCGTAGAAATTTATTATGATAAGTAAGTAGAGATGTTGTACTAGCAATCTAGATATTTCCTAAAAAATCTGACTTTATGAGGGACTCAGACTTTTCAAAATAACATACTGAGCTCTTAGTATGAGGATTAAAAAAGTGTCTTATCTCTGGCCTAAAAAATAGTTTCCTATCTCGCACAACGGCACCAAGTTTATTGCAATTTCGATTTCTTCACAAGAGAATTTGGTATGGAGCTTATTGACTTTCATGATCTCGCGGAGTTATCATGCGAGTGATTGTGTCTTTTTTTTCTACTGTCGTTAAAAAAATATTTTTCACTGAAGTCGTTTTACACATTGGTAATAAATATGCCTTTTTTCCCCTTGTTTAGCTTAAATCATAATGTGTTGTCTTTCAACACAACTTATTTCATGGATAGTGAAGCTAAATCTAGTTTTTGGACCCAACGCAAATTTAGCTGTCAGAAATTTTATTTAGTGTTGTGTAATAACTACGAGAAAAATTCATTATTCCACCTTTCAAATAAAATTACAGCTCGTGACGCAATTTGTCATAGCTAGACCAAAATGATTTGTGCTTAAAGCGAATTTCAAAGAAACTTTCCTGAACTTAGTGCTGAGAGTTCGATCAATAGTTCCTTCGATTTTCCGAAGCTTCTATGATTGAAATAAACTGAAATGCAACAACCCTTTTGTACTGGTTAAACTTCCTTGGTAATTTGAAGACAGAAAGAATTAGGTGATGTAGAGTCGAGGAACCTAACTCTTTAGTCAGGCTGGACTTAAAAGTTAATTGGTGGATGTGCTACGGAAGAAAAAAAAATAAACGAAAGTGCCTTCGAAGGGAAATTGACATATATATTTGCACATATTTGTAAGTTTTTGTGATTAGACCAAATTTGCGACAGTATTTAACATAGGATGAATAATATTTAATTACTATAATAATGCAAAGCAAATGAGTGCTTGGCTTAGAGAATTTTATGTTGGCAGATTAAACAAAATTAAAAAAAAAAAAACTTTTTAATGCCCTGACTGCTGTGGGCCTCTAATATTTTGTTGAATTTAGATATTACAATTGGCATTGTAGAGAATGATGCCATTATTCTAAAATATTGAACTTCTCATTACATTATTGGCGTCCTCTACATATTTGTATTTACTTAGTTATGTGCTTACAATATTTGATATTCGCATATTGCAGCGCCTGATTTATTACCAGAGATAGTAAGAGATTAGTCGGCACCTAAAGCCTCCTTGAAAATGTTAATATGAATGCCTCAAAATAAGTCAAATGGCACTCCTCTGGCTTATGCTTGTGTATAATAGGATTGGACGACTAAAAATAGTTCACAACGATATGGATGGAAACAGACTAACTAACTAACATGACATAGCCATCTACTAACGATTTATATTTTTATCATAATAACGCCTATTTTGGTTGATCTATTGATCTGTGATCCCCTCACCGGAAAACAAAGTATTGTTTATGTTCTGTTCTCTAGACAAAAACACACTAACGCACTAAAATTCAAGCAAATCGAACTTGCTCGATTTTCCGCATTTGTTTGTCTAGACAAAAAGGTACCCTCGAATAAAAATTCAACAAAAACCAAGCTGTAAAAATATTTGTTCACATTATGAAAAAAATTTATTCCAAGTAAATTGAACCATAAGATCATTTTTTAAATATGTAGATCGGTCTACTTCTGGAAAAACTGTTTTCTAAAATTTCAAGTAAATCGAAATATAATAAAACTTTCTCGAACAGATTCCAGGTCCCAACTCCACTCTCCGAAAGAAAATGTGATGTTCGTATTAAACCAAGCATTAAGCTATCTACATACAAAATTCGAAGAAAACCGAACCAGAAATGCGATTTTTACGTATAGGTCGGTCCTTGATTCACTTCCCGATTTTTTTTCTCGGATTCATCTTGTTTGGCCTGAGTCCAATCCGAATTGGTTCGAATCATCGAAGTCGCAACTAACATGACTTTCTTTTATATTTATAGGCAAAATTTTCTTTAATTCAAAACCACAAGCAATTAATTTAAAATTATAAAACCAGTTATTCATACCAAGAAAATAACGATTTTTTGATTATTAATTAAAATTGAATAAGTTTGTTTAGAAAATGAAAAGCAGCATGTTGTTTGACAGGCGCTATAGCTTAAAAATATTTAATATGTTTTTTTTTTTTCTAAAGAATTGTTTAGGCAACTAAAAATAATTTATATTCTACTAGATTTCAGAAAATAAACTACAAAGAATTGCAATTTTCTGTGATTACGTTTTACTCAAGGCGAATTTAATAAGGTGGAGTGGTCACTATGGCAGCGAATTCAACTTTTTCTTTCATTCTTCGCAATGATTGTCAAAATTATTTTTCAGCTTGCCTTTTGTTACCTGGAATTTAATGATTTTATAATTTTGAACGTAAAATTCTTGAGAATTGTGATAATGTGATTGTGCTTTACATGAAAAAAGAGCGGATCAGAGAGTTTTTGCAGCCAAAAAGTTTTCCATGATATTGCCAATTGATGCGAAAAAGCATAAGAAAATATTCTAGAAGGATGAAGTTTATGTATTCTTTGCAACTCCGTAAAAAGAAATCAATCAATATTTTTACTATACATCTTTTTATAAGCCATTTATTAACATGAGAAAAATACAAAAAATTAAATTGATTTTTTTTCTGTTTAATTCCACGAATTAACATTTGATGAATTGACCATAGTCATGATTTCAGCCCTTCTAGTAATCTGAAAAAAATTATTAATCTAGAGTAACGTCGCAATATCTGGAATTACGGAAAAATTGAATTTTTTTCGCACAAAATGTCGACTATTTGAAAAAATAATTTTAAAATTTTTTTTTGACTTTTTACACTTTTTTAAATATAGTAAAAAATGAAATTTGCGGATAAGCGTAGTTCCAGACAGAAAGAAGTCTATAAAGATGACTCCCAAAAAATTTCAGGCTAAATCGGTCCAGTAGAACTTGAGAAATCGTGTGTATCGTTTTGAAAAGGACAGTTTTGAGAAAAACGCATTTAAAGTTTCGCGTAAAGGCCGAGCCGGTATGGATGCCACATCAGAAAAATACCTGTTTCTGTGAAAATATTTCAAATTTTGAAATACGTTTAAATAGTTGAACTTTAAAAATATGCAAAGAAAGATCAAATTTTTCGAAATTCTAGACAAGAATACCCCGATAATAACGATACCACGAAAATACACGATAATTGTTGTATATGTTCTTTTGCTCACACCTCCAAAAAAATTCGCATTGGGTTTACTTTTCTTAATTTTTGTTTCCTAAAACAAGTTAAAGTTAAGAAAAAGTCAGTAAGTGTCTTTGGTCAGAATGTAAATAGAGCTAACAAAAAAAAAAAAAAAAAAAAAAAATTAGGGGTCTAGTCGAAATACATTTCTTTTTTTGCTCTCATGTTCACGACTCCTTAAAATGTTGATTGGGACTGATATAGAGAAAAATAATTATATAAAAATATATATTTTCAACATACATACATACATTCATATGTAAATCATAATTGTTATTAGTTGAATCATTGAATGAAGCTATCCTTCCGGTACATGAATCAAAACTTTAAACTCATTAGTGTACAAATGACTTATACGGAAGCCTCAAAAAGTCAAATTTCGCGCGTCTATATATTTCAGCAAATTCATATAAAATTAGTATAAATTTCTGCTAATCCTTGTGTAATACGAAAATTTCATGATAAAGGGGATGAAACATGGCCTAAAATAAGTTGCTAACTTAGATGAGAAATCACGTAGAAATGCGAGCAAAAAACGCAATAGTTTAACCTATGAATATTCAAAGTCCATACATATGTATGTATACACATATGTACATATATATATATATATATATTTAGCTATGTATGTGCGTGCTCACGCAGCATTCACACGAAAATACTACTCTGCCGCACTAAAGAGGCGTTAATACGTTAATTGTTGCTGTCTAATCGAATTAAAATCACAAGCAGTTACCCCAACCGAATTTACCACCACGTAAACGCCACAGCTAAAAATGTGTGGGAAAACATACAGAGATCAACTAACTAAAGCATACAGAATTAATGTATTTAACTATATATATGTATATGCATATATATGTATATATGTTATGTGTATAAAGGATAAAACAAATAAATCTGCCGTTTTCAAATATGAATACTTTAACACACACACACAGACATACACATATGTTGTGCGACTACAACATCATTGTGTGGCCTTAGAAGCTCACTCACTGTTGACACGGCGCGCAGTCTTTCATGTCTTTAGCCATATGTATATTTGCATATATGTATGTATGCATGTACCTATATAAGTAGATACACTACATATACATATCACTTTTGTTCCTTGATTATTTCAAGCACCTTTTCCTTCTCTTGGTATTGTTATTGCTATTGTTGTTGCTGTTGCTCCAGCACAGGCTTCGTGTTTGGCTGTTTAATTAGTGAAAACTCAAAAGCCTTGAAAAGTTTTCACACAATGCCGCATAATGGCGTCACTTGAGGTGATAGCTTTATTGTACATACTCGTATGTACATACAAGTACATATGCGAAATGCGTGTGTGTATGAGCTGCCGCCGGTAGCGCTCTCCCACACACGCTTCCTGCTGTAGACTCGTTTAACTTCAAAGCGTCGGAATTTTAATGCCTCGAAGTGTGAAATACATAATTTGCACATACATATGTATAAACCAGTATGTATGTACGTATATACATTTATATATGTATATATATTTAGAGCGTTTGAACACTTGTCTGAAATATTCCAAAATGTGCACAAATCCTCATATGTATGCTTATGAAAGCTTTATATCCTGTCAAGTGTTATTGTTTGTTTGAAATTATAATTATTATGGTTTTGTGATTTGACACTTAAAATTTTGAATCTGAAAGGATTGCAAGTGTGCTAAGTCCTTTGGTGGTATTGTTTTCTTGAATTAATAAATGAATGGCTTGGTATTTAAAGGTTTTTTGAGGAGAACTGATAATAAAAGAAGTATTATTTTGAGGTTAGGCTCATTATATATTTAAATTTTGGAAAGCAAAATTTGAAAAACACGCTTAAGAGTGGAATATAATTCTTTCAAACAATGTGAGTAACCCTTAGGCAAGATGTAATTATCAACTAGAGCTCCAGTTACCCGGGTATCGAGCACTGCGATTAGCCCGATGCTCGCTCGATACTGGCTCATTTCTCAACTGCTCAGCAAAAAAATTAGTAAAGAAAATTGAGAGAAAAAAGTCCAAGTGTTCTCGGCTCGAAAATTTTCGAGTAATGAGCAATGTGCAGGTGCGCGGGTGCACAACAACGGTTTTTTTTCTCTTAGCGACTAAGAGTAAAAGAAGTTACCTCAGCATAATCGATTTCAGATCTATATAATCTATATTAATCTTTAGGTAAGGAATATGTAAAGAATTTAGTGTTGACATATACATAATCAAAGAAGGTTTCTGTGGTCGAGTAATGTTCATTCTCACAGATTCTATCTCCAATCATATTTTCCGAGAAAGAGAGACGCTTGCTTAAGAGACGCCTACTGCTGAGTGGAAACACCAAGTCAGGTACTGCTTCTCTGCCCTTGATTCCTTCAATGGATTAGAACTCTCACGCTTCTACTAGACGACATAATGCAGTTAGTAGTGAAATCGGTTTCTTTTAATCGCCATCGTATAACTCGTATAGCTGATTGTTTGTGGACGATGAACCCATCCCCCGAAAACCAAAAAAAAACCACTACTACTACTACTAATGCTGACTCATAAGATCTTATCATCATTCCCACCCTTGCTTTTCACATAGTCGAGTTTGATTTTTAATCGTGTGTATGAGATCTTAATTTTCAATTCCTTATACTTCTAAAATCCGTCCAGAGTACAGTCATAATCACGAATGAGCAAAGCAATAGCGGCACTTTCTCTTTGCTTGATATTGAGTATTTCTTTGTATTATTTCACACTGGTAGGTGATCATTTTTAAAATGTTCTTCATTATTAATTTTACTGGTTCAGGATATCTTCGCCCCATGATCGGAAAATTTCAAGTCCATAATGATTTCTCCACAAATAGTCTAAGGTTGAACATCGTGGCACAAATTACGGTTGTCTGTAATACCAGATTTTATAAAGCTCGAGGTGTGTGTACCTTCCTGCGTCCGAATCGAGATATCCTAACCAATATAGGAACCCACCCCAAAGCATCGGATCGGATGTCAACACATAGAAGCAAGGTTCGACGTAGAAAAATCATAACGAAGCACACAGCCAAGAAGATTTCCAACCTGCTTGCACTACCCCGCTCTGAGAGTATCCATAAATAATTCAGTGTAAGAGGACTAAGGGATGGTATTTAAAACTATATACCGTTTTCAAAGAAACAATGGGGTTTCAATATGGCGAAATATGTACTGGGGCGGTGAGAAAAGATGCCGCACTGCAGTGGGGAGAACGTTGGGTTATACAAGTACATATATCGGTAGTTTAAGAAACTGAACGGCAATTATACGCCAGAAGAGTTAAAAAGCGACGGAAGCTAACTAGCCTGCTGGGCTATTCAAATATAGCCTCGAAGAACAGACTAAACGGATGCAGTAGCTTGGTGGACGAAATGATGGCCGGCGATTTTAAGGTCTGCGCCAATTATCGTGGAATTAGTCTGCTCAATGGCTTCACTTTAGACATTAGCGAGTACATTGTGTGAAAGATTAAAATTCCGGCACGTACTGATCACATCTCGTTAACGTAATTTAACTTCTGGTAAATCCAGCATTGACCAGATATTCACGATGAGCAAAATCCTGAAAAAAACTCGTAACTCATATCTTTGTTGGTGAAAATAGCTTTGTTGTTTTACAAAATATTCTCTTTTAAGATTTACAAACTTTTGCATATGTTTGAACCAATTGTCGAGGCACTTTTGCTTTTCTGATTGAAGTTGATTGAGCTAAGTTCATCGATGCACTGTACTACATACCATAACGCAACATTTTTGGTATTTATTTTTTGAAGATTATCTCTTTCAAATATGGGCTGCGGCTACGTCTCAGATGGTCCATCCATTGAGTCCGATTTTCGATGACTCGTTCGAGCATTTAGAGTGGTAACTGTGATGTTTTGATCCAATGTCAGAATCGAAGCGGAATTGTCCGCATAGACTTTAGGCTTTATATATCCTAACAGGAGAAAGTCTAACGGTGTGATATCACACGATCTTGGTGGCCAATCGATCAGCTCAAAACGTGAAATTATCCGCTCACCGAAGTGTTCTCTCAATAAATCCATTGATTGAAGCGATGTGTGGGAAGTGGCGTCGTCTTGTTGAAACCAAGTGTCGCTGCGATCACGAGCTTCAATTTCAGGCATCAAATAGTGGGTTATCATGGCGCGATAACAGTCGCCATTGACGGTTACGTTCTAATCGGCATCATTTTTGAAGAAATATGGACCGATGATCCCACCCGCTCACAAACCACACCAAACCGTTGTTTTTTCTGGATAAAGTGGCAGCTCTTGAATCTCTTCAGGTTGCTTTTCTTCCTCGTCCCAAATGCGGCAGTTTTGCTTGTTTACATACCAATTGAGCCAGAAATGGGCCTCATCACTGAACAAAATGTGGCTCGAAAACGTCGGATCTTCTTGGAACTTTTCAATAGCCCATAGAGCGAAGCGACGTCGCTTGGGAAGGTCGAGCGGCTTCAGTTCTTGCGAAAGCTCTATTTTGTATGCTTTCAGTTTAAGATCTCGACGTAAAATGCTTTCAACTCTCCACGACTATCAGCTACGACCATTATATTTTCTTCACTGCATGCTGGACGTGGTCTATTCGGTCGAATATTGTACAGTAATGAATGCTGGGTTTCAAGATGGGCGATGGTGTTGCGAATAGTACGCTCAGTAGGCCGATTATGTTAACCATAAGTTGAGCGAAGCGCGCAAAACACATTCTTTACAGAATGGGAATAAAAATAACATGACAGCTTGACACGACTCACGCGTGATCTGGTAAAAAAAGGATATTGAATTAAGTACCTCTATTTGGATCACCCTTTATAACACCAAAAATGACAAACATTGCGGTAAAGTTGTTAATATGTCAGATTTGCAATACTACGGTTGCCAAATCCCGATATATAAATGGTCAACATGCAAACATACAAAAGAGACTAAACCTTTCTATCTGAACGGAATATTTGTTATTTTTGTTATTATTTGTGCTCTCTGTATCTCACAATTGAAAATCTTTAGCACCTTAACCCCTATAAAGAATGTATTTTTTTTCTGTAATCTAAATACAAAATTTCAATTACGTTGATTTCTATTGCTTTATATGAAGCTCTATTATAAATTTCGGCTAATTAAATGCAATAAAAAAGCATTCTTATTAATTTGCCTGCACATAATCTGAAACAAAAACAAATCCTTATCAAACACTAAATACGAACAAATAAAGAGCGCCTACCTATGTATGTTATGAGCAATGCAATCAGACACTTCACCCTTTGCAGGGCAAATGAATAGATTGGCGTCTAAATGAAAATATTGCTAGAGTTCATTAAAATAAAAATATAGTATACTCGAATACAAAACGGTTATTTCGCATTTCATTTTTGATGTTACTCAATAGTTTTCCGATTTAGATTTGGTTCAGGGATTAACTGTTTCAATTCTTATTCAAACTCACAACGCCTCGATGGGTTAGTACGGGTACTGCCAACGTTTATTTTTGTTTCGTGTTTTTTTTTAGTTTTATTATATTCTATTTAGGGCTATAAGCCCTCTGGGCTGGAGGCTGTAATAACACTCGCACTCCTCTAATCATGTTTAAATTATTGCGTGCGTTATATTATTGCGTTCGCTCATAAATCCTCCAATGAAAACACACGCAAAGTAACCAAAGCAAATTCGTCTAACCAGTTCCTACTTCCTCTCTGGCCGTGTTCCGTTACTTGTGGTCGCACGACGTTGCCTTTGCCATTTGAGGGTTAATTTGTTGTTGCGAGTACTTGCAGTTCACAACAGTGGTCTGTGTTTTCTTTTTGTTGTTCTTTTTTTTTTTTTTTTGGTTCAACTCGCTCGCCGTTTTGCTACTTTTTTAAGACCTCAACAAAAGAAGGCGTAACGAATTATCTATCACTCATTGTGTGTCTCTTTATCCCACAGCATTTCGAATGCCAAAATTATTGTTTCCTTTATGTTGGCATTATTTTTTTATTGTTCTCATTATGTGTAGTTGATAGTTTGTGCTTCTGCTTTGTTTTTTGTTTTTTCTACTACTTTTTTCACTACACTTTGCTGGTGGTACTCCTTGAATTGGCTTGGGCAAATCAGTGGGTTGGACGAGTTGTGGATTAATTGATATTAAATGCGTTTTATTGAATATTATGCGATAAATTGTGTTAATTTTTCGCAATAAATTTTTATGAATTTGCTAAAATTTCTCACCATAGAAAAGCAGGCTGACGCGTGCCAGTAAGCATTATTGCATGTTTGTAATTTTCATTTAAGAATCCAGTAGACGAGTATAAAGTGTGTTCCCAAAATGAGGTGAGTTTTCACATTTCACAAGCTACATACATTTGCTTATCGATTTTTTCACTTATCTTAGTTCGAGGATTTCGGAAATTATCTGCTGAAAAAATAAGGGCTCAAGGAATTTGCATCATTTTTTTGTTGTAAAAAGTGGGATCAGACCCTCAAAATCACTCGAAAGACTTACCGCGGGGTATATGGTGTGTGTATTCTGAGTCAAAATAGCTTTTTCACTTAGGGTCGAGAACATGACAATGCCGACGCTCACATCAACAACAGACGAAAACGTTAAGAAAGTGAGCAAAATTGTAATGGTGAATCGTCGAAGAGATATTAGAAAAATTGTTGAGTATGTCGGCGTACCGGCTAGCTCATAACAGTCATTTGGAAAGTCCTCGGTCTGGCACATAGATGGCGCTGCTAGAATTAATATGATTTTTAGTTAGCCCTAACCTTAAAAAGACGCGTGTGTAGCATTTTGAGTGAAGCAACATTTATTATTGTGAGAAAAAATTAATAAAAAGGAATTTCGCGTGTTGAAAATATTGCTTTTTGGAGAGAAAAATACAGTAAGCTCGCTGGCGAGCTCCCGGACATCAGGAACATCAACCATCAAGGATTGGCATGCTAAGTTTAGAAGTGGTGAAGTGAGCACCAAGGACGGTTAGCGCAGTGGACGCCAAAAGAGGTTGTTACCGACGAAAACATCAAAAAACTCGTCAAAATGATTTTGAATGACCGTAAATTGAAATTGTAATGAAATAGCAGGCACTTCAAAGATATCAACTGAACGTGTACATCTGTGACTATGGATGAAACGTGACTACATAATTTCGCTCTGAATTCCAATCGACAGTCATCCGAGTGGGCTGCACATAATGCACCCGCACAAAAGCGTGGAGAAATGCGACAGTCGGTTGACAAGGTTATGGCGTCTGTATTTGGGATGCGCATGGAATAATTTTCATTGACTACCTTGAAAAAGAAAGGACCATTAACAGCGACTATTACATGCCGTTA
Source organism: Neoceratitis asiatica (assembly GCA_030068015.2). Taxonomy (NCBI): domain Eukaryota; kingdom Metazoa; phylum Arthropoda; class Insecta; order Diptera; family Tephritidae; genus Neoceratitis; species Neoceratitis asiatica. Next base: position 59,106,980 of record CM061526.1, on the reverse strand, counting down.
TTGAACCGTTTGAAGGACGAAATCGCCGAAAAACGGCCGCATTTGAAGAAAACGAAAGTGCTGTTTCACTAAGCTAATACATCGTGTCACAAGTCAGTGAAATCGATGGCAAAACTCCATGAATTGGGCTTCGAATTGCTTCCACATCCACTATATTCTCCAAATCTGACCCCAGTGACTATTTCCTGTTCTCATTATTATAAAACAATTTTTTTTTCCAATTTTTTTTTACCTGAAGCGTATGGCAGCGTGGTGTATGGTTACGACATCGAAAACAACGTTCGAATTGAAGAGGTCACGAGAGCCTAGACTGTTGTTGATGCATATTAGGCTCGTAAGCGTGAGACATCAGAAGTTCTTACCACAAGAACATACAGTTAAAATTAGGTTATTCGCACTTTGAGTCTGGAGTTATGACTTGATATCGCGTTAATACAACTGTTCACTCTTAATAACTTGTTAAAATCTCAACCAGAACATTCATCAGTTTTGCGACCTTTTCCCGTTTCCAAGATTGAGGAAACCCACGATTAATTAATTCTATAATTAAGAAGATAAAAACTGAATCGTGGAAAGAGCTGAAGAATATTCCAAAAATTTCATAATACGGAAGTGTTTTATGTCTGGGAAGGGAAATTTTGATGTGAAAGAAATGGAAATTGATGAGTAAATAAATACTTTTCTGGAAAAACGAAATTCAACTAATTTTATTGAGATTAAATATAATAAAAAAAGTCTTAATTTCAAACCTTAGAGATTGTTAGGATTCATTCACAAAAAAGTAAACAAAATTTCATTTCACAAAGAAGTAAACAAAATCGAGTGCCTTGCAATATAACTTACTCTAGGTGAGGTTGTAAGGTTGTTTTTCCTTAATAAGAGAAATAAATTCTATTATGTGGGAAAAATTCACGGTAGCGAATCAAAATCAAATATTTTTGGAGTCTGTTTTGAACTCACTGAAGCAGTTATGGAAAATCTGAATTTCAAAGGAAAATAAATATTTTGTTTTTGGCTTTTTTGTTCGATTGATTTAAAAGAATTTCCAAGGATTGGTGAAGGCCCAAGCAAGGCACTTCTTTGAAACACAAACTGCAATAGTTTTAAAAAAATTTTTTTTTTTGGAAATTTTTTTTTGGTATATTTTTGAACAAAACTTTTTTACAAGTACATATTGACCATTTTTATCTATAACATTTGCTATTTTTCGGATAGGTTCACAAATCCATCTGTGTGGAGTTTCTGTAGTTTATCGGCGAAGAACTTTATCGGCTGTTCTTCGGTTAGCCAATTGTTTACCATTGAGGTCTAGGTTACATATTAGGTGCATCCAATCAAAGCTGTATGTAGTCTGCTGGCTTTGTCCTGATGTAATACAACACATATTCTGTTGATAAATTCTGTACACTTTTTCTCTAGAGTTTTTCGTAAGCTGGTTAAATTTTGAGAGTAGAGCTCAGAAGTGACCGTTTCTTCAGCTGGCAGTAGCTCATAATGTACTATTCTGTTCGAATCTGACCATACCGTCAGCATTAAACCGTTGGCTGCCAATTGAGGGTGGGGTGTCACCGGCCTTTGATTATGATTTTTTCGTTTTATATTCTGGAATTTAAGTCAGTTTTTATCGCTCGAGCTGAGTCGCTGATTTACGTGGCATCCAAACATCGAATTTCTTTGAGTACCTAGCCGCTTTTGAATAATTGCAGAGTGTCACGTGGCTGATGCCTAATGCCGTCGCTATCTCTTGTTGGTTTGAATGCCGGTTGCAGAATTTCATTGGCTTTCTGAGTGATAGCTTACATTTTCACTGTAAATCATAAATATTTTTCGGCACAATCGGATTAGTGTTCTGACAAATGATCCGTGGAGTATAAATGTTTTGGTTGAAAGATCTTATAAACTGAGGAAAAAGTTTGCATTCAACTAGAGCTCCAGGTTTGGCTCAAACATTTTCGCGCAGTGGGAGCATTTGAGCAACGGGCATCCGCACACCTGCTCATTGCTTATTACACTTTGAAATTTTTTTCCAAACTTTTTTTTTTCATATTAATTTTAAATTTATTTAAGCAAAGTGTAAACATCATTGAAACGAAAAAGAAATTTTGAAAAACAAAATTAAATTTTATTTTGTTCTGCTGAGCAGTTGAGCAATGAGCGAGTATCGATCGAGCATCGAGCTGCTCGCAGTGCTCGATACCCGGGTATCTGCAGCATTAGTTCAAACAAACAGATAGACAGCCAGCAGACGAACAGATCTGATTCCTCGGTATAAATTTTGGTACTTACGTACTTCATTTCTTTTCAGGTTAATGAAAGGTGGTACAAGAGGGAGGAGAGGTTCTCGAAAGAGTTTATCAAAGAACTCTTTCACCTTCGAATATACATATAAATATTAATTCGTCTACATCAAGAAGTTGACTGGACTTTCATGCAAATCAATTCATTTATCTTAAGGGTCTCAAACAAATTTTCAACAGGGAAATCTATTTTATGGATTTACGCTAAAGATGAGCTAGGTCAGAATGGCTGACGTTTTACGAAATTTGTTACGCGAACTTGGACTACCTCTTTGCAAGAGAGAGATAAAACTTATATTGGTTTTCTTTCTAATGTATCGTCATAATGTGATAAATACACGTAGTCCTTAGAAAAGTCATGCACTTATGGACCTGACCAAATACCTTTCTTTCTTGCTTTCTTGTAAATTGTGCTGAGTATATTTTCGAACCTTTGACTCATTTATTCAATTTATCACTTAAAGAAAGTATTTTTCCATCAAAATGAAAATAATCTTTTATTATACCCCTTCATAAAAACGGAGACAGATCTTTGATAAAAAATTACCGAGGTATAGCTAAGCTCTCTGCAATTCCTAAATTATTTGAATCACTTATCACTGATCATTTGACTCATTCAATCTCTTCGATTATATCACACTCTCAACATGGATTTGTTAAAGGAAAATCTACAACCACCAATTTACTTGAGTTCACTTCTTATATCATCGATGCGTTCAGAAAGAACAGCAGTGTTGACGTAATATATACCGACTTTAACAAAGCTTTCGATAAGGTGTGTTACTCGTTGCTAATCAAGAAACTTGACTTACTGGGTTTCCAATCAAAATTTTTACAATGGATCTCCACATATCTGTATGATCAAATTCAAAGAGTAATGTTTAAAAATTTCATTTCAGATACCGTTAATGTTTCTTCAGGAGTATTTCAGGGTAGCCATCTAGGCCCGATTCTGTTTTCACTATTTATAAACGATATATCCTCTCAGATAAAATTTTCAAAACTTTTAATGTATGCGTATGGTGTAAAACTCTATAATTTCGGCAAATGAAGGTATCTTATTGCAAACAGACATAAACAGCATGGTTGAATGGTGTAAAATAAATCGGATGCCCCTAAATCTTATGGAATGTAAAGTTATGTGTTTCTCCCGAAGAGCCAAACAGACAATTACTTACACTATAGATAATTCCAATTTGGAATAGCCTCACAGTTTTATTGACCTGGGGATCACTAAGGACCCTAAATGGAACTTCACACATCACATTGGTATGATAATCAACAAAGCCAAAAGTATTGTGGCTTTTGTAAAACGGTGGTCAATGGAGTTTAATGATCCTTATGTCACTAAAGCTTTGTATACAGCATTAGTAAGACTAATTATAGAAAATGGCTCGGTGATTTGGAACCTGAGATATCAAATCCACTTTGCCAGGATAGAGTCTATTCAAAAATAATTCCTCCTATTTGCCTTAAGAAATTTGCACTGGGACTCTCAGTTCAATATTCCTTCTTATACTACTCGTCTGAAACTTATCAATCACCCTACTCCCGCCGGTCGTCGGGAAATGCTTGGTGTAATTTTCATGGTTAAAATAATAACAGGCTCAAACGCCCATAAATTTTATATACTTAAGGTCTCACCAACATTTTTTTTTGTTCATTTTCAAACATTCTCATTTATTTCTTACTACTTTCCTTACCATTTCTAACTCTAACACCTTCACGAGTATCACCTAAAATGGCTGAAACACTAAATTTCAATATCGGCTTTGTGTTATTATCCTTCAGAATTGTTGTCGTCGTTGCTGCCGTCTCTTTTTCCTCGATCTTAGGCATACGCAGCGCCTCACCCTCATGCAAATCCATTTCATCATCACGTTCCGGATCGAGTTCCGTCTCATCCATATCATCGTCAATACCGATGTCTGGCTCTTCCTCATCGTCCTCCACACTATCTACACTCTCACTACCAGCATGCACAACACTCAAATGACAACATTTATCACATTTAAAATTGTTTTCGCGTCGCAACATTTCATCATTGTTATAATTTTTTGTATTCATTACTTGGGCGAAATTACCACAACGATTACAACACAACTCCACGCGTTCACCAATACGACCACCGTCGGCGGGACTATGCACATTTCGTGCCTCATCCATGCTGGCCGTTAAACGATCGTACGCTTGATCATGATGTGCGCCGCCGGCACTACCGAGCGGTGCTGTGTCTTCTTCATGTGCGGACGTGATCGCTGAATTGCGACTCAGTAACATTTTTGGTGGTTTTGAGTTGGCGCAGATCGGTAAAATGGCGACGGTATCGAGTTCACCGCGCGGCGCGACACCGCAAATACTTTTTGCTAAGCGCTCAGCGTTAGACACCAAGTCGACGGTGTCAAGCTCAGTCTTTGGGACGCGTGAACTACGACTAATGAGTGATTTTTCGGTTTTAATTAATTGAATTTTCTCCACCAAAAGCTCAGCTAACATGGCCAACACACGCACACAACGAGCTAAGCGAAATTAGCGAGGCGACACTATTTTCTTTTTCCGCGTCTACAGCGTTTTAGCGCCGTTGCGAGTCAAAGTATTGCGCACGCCGTGCAAATGCGACAAGGACTAAACTAGAACTGAAACCATATTGAATGTGTTTGCCTCGGAGTTGCGCGTGAATGGTTTTTAGGTTGACAGTGCTGCTGGTTGACAGTGCCACACCATGGTTTGCTTGGCTAACCGTTGTAGCGTGGTGGTGATGGCGATGATGGCGATGGTGGCATTGCTGCTGTTGTTGTTGTTGCTGCTAGGATTCTGCGCTAGTTTAAGGGATGCTTAACGGTGGTTGGTCTATTTCTCCTGCCCGCAGAGTTGCACTTTTCAGCGTGCGTGCGTGCGTGCGTGAGTATGTCGCTGTGGCAAGTGCTATATGTATGTATGTAAGGATGTATGTTGTGTTGTTGTATGTGGCGCCTTCTGTCCATTATGTACTTGCGCACTTAATACATTTATGTAATTGTTTATGTATGTATATTATTTATTTATTTGTGTGGTAGTTAAGGTAACCTCCATTGTGCGCTTTATTGTCGCTCTTTGTTTTTTGTATTTTTTTTTTGCGCGTTGACTTGTGTTGTTTTTGTTGCTCCTGTTGCTTTTTTGCTTAACGTATTGTTGCTGTTGTTGTTGATGTTTTGATTTGATTTTATTCGTGTGTTATAACAATAAAATATTAATTTTCTTGTAAAGTGGATATAACAATATTTGGATGTGTGAGATTTTCCTCTGTGCTGTGCTGTGTTGTACTGTGGTGTGTTGGTTGGTGGGAGGAATGTGTGGTGTGGGGCCATTTGCAACTATGGATATCTCACTTAACGGTTTATGGTTATTATTCTTATTGTATTTGTGTAATCTTTGGATTTCTATAAGATTATAAAAAAAGGAAAAAAATTCTAAAATTTCGGAGATTTAAAAAAATATTAAATTAGGTAAAAAATTAATTAATAAAAAATTTAATAAAAATAAAAGTTTCATTACCGCCTTCACTTCGTTAACCTCAAAAACATGAAACAATTTATTTAAGACTGTCTATGTAAACAATTGACTGAAAATATTGGGGGAAATTTAATGTAATTGGCAAAAAGAGTGCTAGATGGACTTACAAATTTTTAATAAGAAAAATAAAGCATTTTATATATAAATTTTAGCTCTCAATAACATAGGGTCGAACCAAGCAAGCAGTGTGATATTCTCTCGGTACTCTCTCACTAATCAACGATGTTTGAGTTTTTCTAGCTGTCAAAGAGTTCAAGAAGTGGAACAAATATAATATATAAACATATTTTCAGATTTTTTGGGATTTCAATGATATTAACGCCTTCAATCATAAAGAAATGATAATGAGATGACTTCTTTTAACATAACCTAATTTCTGGTCTCTACTGTTTTTTTTTAATGTAATAAAATAATTTTGAATAACTAATGTCTTTCTAAAAACAACAATTTCTTTAAAATATTTTATAAAAGAAAAAATACTACTTGGAAGTATGGTAGCGTAGAAAGATGGGTTGGCAACTGAAAGTGACTTCTTCTTCTTATTCTTATTCTATCAGATCGCTTTCCAAAGGAGTACAAGTCCTCCACGTCCTCCACTACTTCCCCCAGCGGATACTGCTTCGAATACTTTCAAAGCTAGTGTGTTTTCATCCCTTTTATTCGCTAAACTATGTCAATATCGTCGTGTATCTTATACTGCTAATCGTTCCATCTTCTACAAAGCCTCTCACGAAAGCTCTTGGTGTCGACCTAACATTGACATCGTCCCGGCTGCTGCACCATATCACAGAAGGAGAATGGTGACGTACTTGTAGAGTTTGGTTTTTGTTCGTCATGAGAGGACATTAATTTTCCAACGCCTACATAATCCAATCTGTCGGCAAGAGTGGATCTGCGCTGGATATCAAGGCTGAAATTAAAAAATTACTGCTTAAAATACTGAAGTGCTCAAGCCCCGCTCAAAAAATGTTCGAACCAATCTCATCCTGAAAATGCTATATATATAAGAGAGAGAATTGATTTAAGTCCACCTCAAGATTCTCATTTTAGTGACAACAGGGATCCAAGAAGAGGTACTTTTTTCAATAATTTTTTTGACAGATCACGCGTGAGCCGTGTCAAGCTGTCATGCTATTTTTGTCCACTATTGTTTGGCATTTCATCATGAACACCGTTTACAAATCATTCAACTTTATTACGAAAATTCACGTTCTCTGAAGAATGGGTTTTCGTGCACGTCGCTCAACTTATGGTCAACATAATCGGCCTACTGAGCGTACTATTCGCAACACCATCACCCATCCTGATGCCGAGCATTCATTATTGGTTAATATTCGACCGAATAGACCACGTCCAGCACGCAGTGAAGAAAATATAGCGGCCGTAGCTGAGAGTGTACACGAAGACCGTGGAGAGTCGATTCGGTGTCGATTTGGCGCATTTTACGTCGAGATCTTAAATTGAAAGCGTACAAAATACCGTTTGTGCAAGAACTGAAGTCGCTCCACCGATTTATGGGTTCTTGCAAAGTCCCAAGAACGCCCGACGTTTTCGAGCCAAATTTTGTTCAGCGATGAGGCCTATTTCTGGCACAATGGGTATGTAAACAAGCAAAATTGCCACATTTGGGACGAAGAGCAACCTGAAGAGATTCAAGAGCTGCCATTTCATCCAGAAAAAATAACGGTTTGATGTGGTTTTTGGGCCGGTGGAATCATCGGTCCATATTTTTTCAAAAATGATGCCGGTGAGAACGTAACCGTCAATGGCGGCCATTATCGCGCCATGATAACCGACTATTTGATGCCTGACGGCGCCACTTCCCACACATCGCATCAATCAATGGATTTATTGAGAGAACACTTAACACTTCGGTGAGCAGACAATTTCACGTTTTGGGCTGGTCGATTGGCCACCAAGATGGTGAGATATCACACCGTTAGACTTTTTCCCGTCGGGATATGTAAAGTCTAAAGTCTATGCGGACAATTCCGCTTCGATTCAGGCCTTGGAGCAAATCATCACGCGTGTCATTCGTCAGTTACCAGTCGAAATGCTTGAATGAGTCATCGAAAACTAGACTCAATGGATGGACCATCTGAGACGTAGCCGCGGCCAACATTTGAAAGAGATAATCTTCAAAAAATCAATGCCAAAGAATGTTCTTTCGAATGATAATAAACATTTCCCATGAAATTTGAATTTTCTGTGTTTTTTTCTTTAAAAAAAGTAGATAACCTTGAGATGGATCACCCGATAATAGTAAGTTTTTTTGGATACTAAACGGTCAGCACAGACTTCGAGGTCAAATCGGCGCTTCTAATTCCCTATTTCTAGGGTGGTTGAGTTTCGAAAACATGGATTAAGGTTCATTAATTTATGTAGGGTCATCTAAGCTGTATTTGATGCCGTTTTTTTTTTTAAATTTAATGGCGAAATATGTGCTTATACAAATTCCTCCCAGAAATTACTATTGTTTCAATACAAAATGCCAATGTTAATCAACTAATTCGAAAAGAAAAAAATACATTTAAATGAAACACAAAATATATGCTGCAACAAAAAGTAAATATATATTAGATTTTTTTACACACATTTTCACTGCTCCACTTAACCACTTGCACCGCTGCTAGGGACATACATGAGTCGTCGTCATCATCATATTTAACAAAGCATTTCAACATTATGAACTTTTATTATCACCACAAATTAGTTGTAGCATGTCTTATTTACTCAAAGTTCAGCGGAAAGTATGGAGCAGCAGCAGTGTCAACCGAGTACTACTACTGCTCACACAGTGACCTCTCTCAGTTCCGCAATCTCAGGCTTAGTCAAGCAAAAAAAAAAAAAGCAAGCAAGCAAACGTAGTAGAAGCACTCACACTCATAGCAAGCATTTGACACACAAATGCACAAAAATGCAGCAATTCATGCATATACACATACATACATACATATATGCGGATGGCGAACAGTTGGCAGTTGTTGCAGGAAGTCAGCGCAAAGTTAGTCATAAGCCAACAGCAGGACACTTGTCTCAAGCAAACGCTGAGCGGAGAGTAAATACAAATGAATGGCCTTGGTTCTTTTGCGCGTGTGTGTGTGTGTGTGTGTGGCAACTACTTGAAATTTATTTAATATGAATGTCCATTTTGCTGTTTATTTTTATTCCTCTCTAATATTGTTCTAGCAATAGCAGTACGTAAACGTAAACAAACAAACACACGCCCTGAGAGCCGAATCATTGTATATACATACATACGAGTATGAGTGTAGAAAGCTTGGCAAATGCTTGTGTTGAGTTTGCTTCGCATAGATTCAACCCTTAGATATATATATATATTGAGGTAAAGTTGTATATGTGTATATGTGTGTGCATCTGTGAATATCCTTCCAAGTACTAGCTAGCAATAAGTAACTTTATACGAGTGTGTTAATGTTCATAGGGGCGTGGTTTCGTAGCAAAATTTCTCAATTCAACTCAATTCGGCGCAGCTCAGCTCAGCTCCGCTGAGTTCAGCACTCACAATAATAAGTATAAGAATAATACAAACAATGATCATACTTTTTATTGTATTTTATTGCTCGGAACTTGGCGCTGCTCGTGTTTTTTGTATGGCCCACTTGCTGGTTTAGCTGACTGACTGAGTGCTAAGGAGTTTTTCCTTTTTTGGTATACCTTTCAGGAACAAGAAATTATATGAACTTCCTTTGGTGATTGGAAGATCCAGACGGATAAAATATAGATCCTTCAACCTGACTTGGCAAGCTACTACTTGAAATTATCAGTCGTCGTCGCGGATGGGCTCAGATCAAAGGAAGAGTAGTTTTTGGTTGAGAGATGCCGAAGTCCTGTTCGGAGAGATGGGATGCCCTGAATGCCTTAAGTTTTTGCGGGCTTCACTAGGCAGCTTGAGCTCTTCGTCTTCCAAGAGCCAGATATATCAGTTGTTTTACTCAAGTTCTACTTTATATATGATCCAATTGCGGTAGGAAGTGAGTTTCTCACTGCTCAAGTTGATGGTGTTCCCCGGAATAAATGAACTCTTAAATTTTTACTTCGTTAAATTTATTAATTAGAAGTGTGAAGCTTACGACTTTATAAAAGGTAATTCGTATCAAACGAGAGAAAGGTTGGGCACTTTTAGAGCATAGTCCTTGGATATGACCTCTCCTGCAGGATGTTGGGAAGCGGAGAAGTCCATGCACCTGAGGCAATTTTTTGACTGTTAATCACCCGAAAGATGCCAGACACAACTTCCGGTCTCAGAGCAAGTATCCTCTGAGCAACCGACAAGGATTCCTTTGGAGATAAGCTAGAATTGGAAGGCGAAATACCTGAGGTTGTGCGTAAAAATTCACAAAAAAACTGACCCAATATTCGGTTGAGATGACGATTCCATGCAAACATTTTAAGGATCAAGATTTGAAGGTATACACTAGGAATGTCCGGTTCCTTAAATGAGATGGTGCCACTGTCCGACTAGTTAATAACCTCATACGATTAAAGGCCCACATCACCTCGTTCCAAGAAGTGCTATGGACGGAACAAGAAGGTAAGAAGATCAAACCTTGTGCAAAAACTAAATGCTCAAATATTAAACTCAACAAGACACTCCTCATTCCAGTCCTGCTGTATGATATAGAGGAAGATTTATGATCCTTTTCGGAGAGGAGACGACGAATAACGCAGCGAATAAAGATACAGCGGCTATGCTGGCTAGGTCATGCCGTCCGAATGGACTAAAGCACTCCAGCTTTGAAAGTGCAGGGTGTGGAAGCAAAGGAAGAGTAATGCTTCCACACTGTTGGGGGGCAAGATCAGAAAATATTCTCAAATGAAGACAAATTAGATAAACCTAGTGGAATATTAACACATAACGGGTGATCCATTTCAAGGCAAAAAGCACAGAAAATTCATATTTAATAGGAAATGTTTATTATAATTCGGAAGAACATTCTTTGGTATTTATTTTTGAAGATTATCTCTTTCAAATGTTGGCCGCGGCTACGTCTCACTTCGTCCATCCGTTCAGTCCAATTTTCGATGAATCGTTCGAACATTTCGACTGATTGTCCGCATAGATTTTAGACTTCACATATCCCCACAGGAAAAAATCTAACGGCGTGATGTCACACGATTTTGGTGACCAATCAACCGGCCCAAAATGTGAAATTATCTGCTCACCGAAGTGTTCTCTCAATAAATCCATTGATTGATGCGATGTGTAGGCAGTGGCGCCGTCTTGTTGAAACCAAATGCCGCGGAGATCACGTGCTTCAATTTCAGGCATCAAATAGTCGGTTATCATGGCGCGATAACGCTCGCCATTGACGGTTCATCATTTTTGAAGAAATATGGACCGATGATTCCACCGGTCCACGAACCACATCAAACCGTTGTTCTTTCTGGATCAAGTGACAACTCTTGAGTCTCTTCAGGTTGCCCTTCGTTTCAAATTTGTAAATTTTGCTTGTTTACATATACATTGAGTAAGAAATGGGCCTCATCGCTGAACAAAAATTGGCTCGAAAACGTCGGATCTTCTTGAAACTTTTCAAGAGCCCATAGAGCGAAGCACTAGTTGTATTTTGGCCAGGCCGAGTTGCTGCGAACAGCGCCGAATCGACTCTCCGCGATCTTCGTGTACACTCTCAGCAACTACCGCTATATTCTCTCACTGCATACTGGACGTGGTCTATTTGGTTCGAATATTATTCAATAATGAATGCTGGGTGATAGTGTTGCGAACAGTATGCTCAGTAGGCCGATTATTTTGGCCATAAGTCGAGCGAAGCGCGCTAAACACATTCTTTACAGAAAGTGAATTTTCATAATAAATTTGAATGATTTGTAAACGTTTTTCAGGCGTTGACAGCTGGACACTATTCACACGTGAGCTGTCAAAAAAAGGCTGCTGAAAAAAGTACCTCTACTGGATCACCCGGAGTAATGACACAGCTCTGAAGGGCTTGCAATGGATGGGTCGGCTACATCACTGGCTTCGTGAAGTTCTCCACTGTTAGCTCAATAGTATCTTGAAGTTTAAGATTAATTTTTATGTTCTTGCCACTGGTCGCCTAGCATTCGGAGCCAAGATTCAGGTTCTCTTCCATCTGACGAGTTTCGTTCGTCCCTCATCTCCAGTATCCCTATCAGCTCAATATGTTGGCGTTTTTGATTGATGAACTTTGGTATCGCCACTACTGAGAGAGATTTGAGTGCATTTGATGCTTACAATTCTAGAGAGAGAGTGATTATTCTTGCCATTAAAAAATATTTCCTAAAAGCCTTTTTGGATTGTTGGCAAAATTCCATATTCTCATGTTGTTGGGGTGGGCCTCAGATATTTGTATTCTAGGATCTTAGTGTAAGTATCCATAGAATTTATAATATTTGTTGGCTTCAATGGATCGACTTTCGGTATATTCTCTAACTTTTACAGCATAGTCACTCCTGTAAGGCAAGTGGGAAATAAAAGATGCTCGTTTCGTGTAGGGCATAATTATTCTTCTTACACGTTTATTCGACATATGTATATACATGCTTACATACATTTTTCGTTATTCGAATTTTCTTTTTATTTTTATTTTTATTTTTTCTTCTCTTTCTCCGCCACAAAAGATTTTATTTTCGTTTTGTTGATTGCGTTGCCATTTGTGGCTTTTTAGCTTGCCCACCATCTCTGCCAACACTCCCAGCCACTGACTCCACTGCAACAACATCGTCGTTCCACAGGCCTTCACTTAGCATTGGCGCAGTGCTAGTAGCATCCTCGTCTGTCCTTTGGCTATACTGATATGTTTGTAGAGGTCGCATTATACGGGTACTCGACAACTCACATTCAAAGGATTGCAGTGAAGTGAAGAGCTTACATGCCAGCAGTTGGACACAAAATACTTATTTCTTTCTATCTTTTTTTTTGACACTCCTTCTCCCTCTCCGCTCTGCATGTGAGTGTGGCGGCGCTTCAAGTAGTATTATGGTGCGGGTGATTGGCTGTGAATTGTGAAATGTGAATTGTGTGCGCGAGTATATGAAGCATGCTCGTATAAGCGTATAAATATGTGATAATAATGATTAAAACTCTTTTGCCAGCGTCATTTATGCAAAGGATTTTTTCACATTTTTATTTCGCTCCTCGTTATTTAACCTTTCCCAACCATGATTCGTTGATTATGTTGGCTCTTATGGCATGTAGTGGCGTTGGTTTGTGTGTTGGGTGACTTTATTTGAGTGAGTATGTTTTTTTTTCAAGGAAATATTATTTGTATTTGTTGTTGTGTTGGACACGGTTGCTTGCATTTTTATGTATGGATAAGGACAGTGTTGATAATGGGACGTGGACAATTATTTGATAACTTGCGAGGCAATCTGCCATTTTCAAACATATATGTATGTATGTTATAGACAAAAACTCAAATTTAATTTTTTACAATGTTTAAACTGATAATTCTGCTCTCAAGAAAAGATATTTTACTAATCCACAATGTGTTTGGAAAGTGGAGTCAGAAGAGGAGTATGTATTGAATCTGGTCGAGCTAACAACCGCTAGTTTTCATGGGAGTGAAATTGATAGCATTTCATAGAGGAAAAGATGAAATTATTAATATTAATTCATTTCCTATCGCTCCCGAAAACACCAACGTCAAGGCGGCATGCGTTGAGCCTGAGAACTCGTTTTTTACTTCTCCCTTATGCACAGATATCAAATCGAATATTTCAGACAACAAATGTATACAGTTGGAGGTGTTCCTCTTCCTCTGCTTCCACACTTTCAAAGCTGGAGCTGACCGAGCCAGCATAACCGCTGTCTTTTTATTCGCTGAACTATGTTACTGGACCATAAATCCACCGTAAAACTTTTCTCTCGAAAACTCCTAGCGCCGACTCATTGGATGTCGACATCGTCCAAGCTTCTGCACCATATATCATGGTGGATGACTTAGGTTCTGAGCTCTTAGGTGAGTTAGGTTCTAAAGCCTCGTTTGGTATCGAACGGCTCGGAGAGGTTCTTCCAACCTCTGACTACGCTTGTGGTATTGTTCGGCGCCAGCTTACGTAGCTGTATAGGCTTTACAAGAATACCAAATTCAGGCGAAGCGGCATAGAGGCAGCTTCTTGTTGTGCTATCAAAGGCAGCTTCAAAATCGATGAAAAGATATTGTGTATCGATTCTTTTCTCTAGGGTCTTCTCCAAAATTTGGCGCATGGTGAATATCTGTTCAATGATGGAACTAAGGACGCCCTGATAAGGTCCAATCAGTGTTTTGATCTCTCACATAATGCGCTCGACCTTGTATACGATAAAGGAGGCTTATCCCACGATAATTGGGTCAAATCTTCGTACTTCGTTGTGGTCGGGTAATGAAATGTCTATTACATCATTTTCAATTGGGAATACGGGTTCACCATGTCCACTTTCAATGTCATTCAACAGGTTTGAGAAGTGGGCGTCAGTGACAAGATTACCTGCTTTGTTCCGACATGAGTTTGCTCCGGTCTTGAAACCTTCTGTAAGTCGCCGCATCTTCTTATAGAATTTTCGAGCATTACCCTTGTCGGCCAGATTGCCTAGCTCTTCTTACTCACGCATTTCAGCCTCTTCCTTTTTTTTTTTGTCTGCAAATTCGCCTCGCTTTCCTCTTCAGCTCTCAGTATCTATCCCAACCCGCACTTGTTTGTGGCCAATCGCAAAGTTGCGAGGTAGGCAGTCTACTTACTTCCCACTGCAGTACGATATTCCTCATTATATCAGCCATACTTTGACCTTGCCGAAATATAATTGCTTCCGCAGCAGCGGTATATTGGGAGATTGAGATGCCGTTTCATAGTTCCCCTATATCGAAATGCTGATGAGTGCTCACAGAGAACAGGAGTGCAAATCGAGTAGAAAACTAGACGGCTGTCTGCTATGATTGCTGTTTTTCAAAGTAAAATCTTCTTTGAATTTTTGACGCGCGTTCTTTACTGTTACAATATAGTGATCGAGGCGATATTTGGTTACCGTAACCTACACACGTCTACAACACTGGATACATGTCTTCCATCTATCATAACGTAATCGATTGGGCAGAATTCGACTACTACACGGAAATTATGCAGGAGCTATGTATTGAATCTGGTCGAGCTATACCATTACAACTTATTTTGTGTAAAGTTTAACCAACGAAATACGAATATATACGACGAATATAAACAAGTCGTATGTACAGGAATAATACGACGTACACGAAGTGTAAAATAGAAGGTTAGGACATCACTTACCTTACAGATACCTCCAATTCTGTTAGTAAATTTTCAAGAAGAATTGAAGATGTATTTCTATGAGTCTCGTTGAATACTTCGCATATTTTTCACGACAACTGAATTGATTAATTTGCATTGTTATTTGGTAGGTGATAGGTTTCCTGGTGTGTAAGGTGACGCCTGTGTAATTTGACTATAATTGTGGTGTGGTTAGACCATATACAGGAGGTTTATTATTCATATTGATGGGGATTCAATGTTTGTGTGCGCCTTCCACAGTGAATATTCCTTGGTAGAGTTAGACTTTGGTTTTTCTATGAACGTTTTAAGGGTAAGATCTTCTATTTGTTTCAGCGTACTTTTGAATTTTTTGCTTTGCTTAATTAAGGGGGTATTCTGGTCTATCAATTTAAAAAAAAAATCGATTTTTCTCATATTTTCATAGTATTATCCTTTAAGAATATGTCTCTAAAAGGATTTTTCGAAATTTAAATTATTTTCGGAGATATAACTGCTGACGAGGCATTCAAACCGGCTTGGCCTTTACGCAAAACTTTAGAATCGTTTTTTTCGAAACTGTGTTTTTTAAATTTACTATTTTTAAAAAATTCCAAATACTCAACAAAATTTAAAAAAAAAATTGATTGTTTTTTCAAATTGCTGCCATTTTGTGATTTTTTTTTTAAACTATTCTTTACTTCATACGATAGCGACTTTCAATAATTTTTTGTTTGTTTACAGATTGCTAGAAGGGTTGGAATCGTGGTTGTGGCGGCGCTCCAAATTTTGCGACCCCCACTTCATCAGCTGCTAACTTTTGAAATTTTTTTTTTACGTTTTTTCTGTATTGTGGGAATATATTATCAAAAACTGGATAGTAAAAGTGTTGATTGCCTTTTTTTTACGACACTTCAGAAATTACTTTAAATTCAAGCATCTACACCTGAATAGAACCTTAACTATAACTTTGAAACTGGAGAACGGTAGGTTTCGTATTCTCTTTTTTCTACGACAAGTTTTTAAAAATAATGGGGAGTGCTTTGAGAAGAATCTGTGTCAGTTTCAACTGTTACAAATCGTCGACCGAATTTTTCCCTCCTAAGTCCAGAATTACTTACTTGGGCTGACATGAAATCAATAGTCCCGTCAGCTGTTACAGAAAATATAAAATTACCTGATGACCTAAACGTGGTTAGGTCACTGAGGTTAAACTGAACCACCACCTAGGCACATCAGGAAGGGAGTATTTGACTACCGGGACGTCGTACAGCAATACAGAAAAGACCCGCTGGACAGGCCGGCGTACAGACAGGCCATAAACACCATTCATCGAGAGTCAGTTAACACCTTCGTGAACTCTGTTCTCGTGAATGGTGCGCTCGGTGTCCAATCACCACCCCCCTCGAGAGATCCGCGTAACCTTCGCACAATTAAGATCTGAATACCGTATCAGGCTTAACTCCTACCTATCCAGACTCGACCCTGACATACCCAACACATGTACCGCATGCAACGAATCACCGCACGATGCTAACCGCCTCTTTGCATGTCCACTTAAACCGACTCATCTCAGGGAGAGGGGTGCCCTCTGGTCTGAACCCATCGAAACAGCACGTTTCCTGGGCCTCCCGTTAGATGACCTCGATGACTTAAACTAAACTTGTCTGTCCCTAGACGGGGTTGACGAAGACGCTACAACAGCAACAACAACAAAAAATATTATAGAAAATAGAAGAAGCAATCAGAGTGTAACAAGTGTGGAGATCAAGGCCTCCTCATTTCTTTATATCTTATATCTTAAGCTTTAAGCCCCTAAGGCTTTACATTGTTTTCAGAATGAATAAAACAATAGAGGATAAATAGTAATATAAAAAAAAAACTATCAAATCTACTCCCAAAGAGTTAAGCTCGAAGGAGATCAAAAACTTTACAGTTTCTATGCGAAATATCGGATAGATATGTTAAAAGTACAAGAAAAATATTTTATGCCAAGGAAAGGAAGTATATTTTTCTGTCGCTTAAAGTAATAAAATGTATTTATGTTAATTATGTATATACCAAAATATTTTCATACATACGCACCTATCTCTTCACCGCACTATCGGTATGTATGTATATACATTCGTCATACAATTCAATGGCCTTGTGTTATTGACAGCATATCATTATTGTGATCGTTATGGTACTTACTACGTTGCAATACTCATATATTGGCATGCCATAATATTTAGCAATAATAACAATTTGCGGGAAATGTGTATAATAAAACAAAATAAAATGAAATAAAATAAATTTCGTTAGTCAACAATGAGTAGATAAAGACACACACACACATACACACACATAAACCCGCATGCACGCAGATAACATAGCATAAACAAAGGCGCTGTGACAAGGTGATTGCGACAAGCTGCTACAGCCGCTATGCCAACTGCTGCCGCTACCAAAAATATTTTGAGACATTTATACATCGAACAAATAAATATACAATAAATGCCGAATAAATGCCTGGCATAACGTGAAGGGGGAGGGGCAGAGCGAAAGCATGCAATGAGTGCCAGCATTGAGTAACGAATTGTAAGTGAAGCGTAATTGACTCCGCTGCATCTGCCGCAGCGCTGCCAGTAAGTGACAATACGCTCGTGTAACAGTGTGAAAGCGGAGTGGTGCGGCGCTGCTGAGCTGAGCTGAGCTGAGCTGAGCTGAGCAGAGCTGCTCCGTTACGAATGCCAATACGAAATTTCTGTTTTCTATCGATTTTTTTTTTCATTTCGCACACAAAAGATGTGATCGTTGTGCAGATGTCGTGGGTGGGTGTTGTTTGGTTGGCATTTGATTCATCAGCAAGTGGGTGGTTGGGTGGTTGGATGGTTGAAAGTGGCAACAAAAGGAAAAATCGCAAATTATGGGCTTTTCATAGCGTTAACACTGGCATAAATATGAAATTGTGTATACACATACACACACACACACACACTCAAGTAAATTCACATAATAAAGTTGATCTACAAAGTATATAATCGAGCGTATTTATGTGGGAGTTACATACACTTACACACTCATACCTACGTAATATTTTTGTGCCATGAAGTAGAAAAACTGCGATAAAAGATTATAAAATGTATTTCATGACGGCGGCGCGACGCGACGCGACGCTCGATTCCACACCAACAAAAACAAGCACAATGAGATTTTTGCTCGCCTGCTGACTCCGCACAGCCTTAGTTGGCAAGGTGAAGGGTGCGAGCGGAAGAGCTTATAAGGTGTTGTGTGTGTGTATGTGTGTGTGTACGGATTGAATGCTGCGACATCTGCTCTGGACATCTTTTAATAAAATTTTCATCTTTATTACCGAGAAGTAAAGCGATTGTTTTATTTGCTTCCTTCCAATATGTATGTACGAAGTGTTGACTTTCAATTGCTGTAATGCGCGAGTGTCGTTCAAAGTGTGCTCTTTCAGTGTTAGTTAGGTAGTTGGGTCAAAGCTGCGCTAGGCTTGTGGTAACTGGAATGTGTTACGCTCCAAGCAGCCGCAGTGAGTAGTGAGCTGAAGAAAGTGTAGATAATTCTAGGTTTCGTTCAAAAACGTCTTCAATTTGGATAATTTTTAAATTAAAATTACATATAATGACTCCTTAAGAAGCGAATATTTAGTACCAAATTGATTGGTTGGTTGGTTGAAAACCTCACCTCATCACCCAAGCCGTCCGATCCCTTAATTGCGAAGGTGTCGTTAACTCGTAAGAGTAAAGGCTGACATAACCGCCGCCAAAGTAGTGCGATGGATGAGACAAGGCAGAAATACTTGGGTCTTTGTGAAATTAAATACAAAGATAGCTTCTATCGTGGTGCCCTGGCATTCACCCCTGTGGATAAATGTCTACCATAATTTGCATGAAAGCGAAGTTCTTCAACATATCACTGATTTCAGCTCACGCGCCGACTGAAGCGAAGGACGATGTGACCAAAGATATTATCTATGAGCGCCTAAAACGTACTTATGAGTGCTGTCCCTGCCACGATAACAAAATTGTGCTAGGCGATTTCATCGCCAGGGTGGGCAAAGAAGGTATTTTTGGCGCAGCGGTCGAAAATTCAGCCTTCACGTCGTCGAACATGTTGTGAATTACGGAAGACATGTATCCAGTATTTTAGATGTGCGTATGCTACAATACGAGGACCCAACCTCGACTCGGATCACTTTCTTGATGCAGCGAAGATCCTCACCCGCCTCTGTACAGCAAAGAAAATCCATCAAAAAACAAAAGGAAGGTTCGAATTCGAAAAGCTGCAATCACAGCAGATATCCAGCAGGTTTTCTACTCAGCTTGAATACCTGTTCTCTGAGAGCACTTGATAAAAGGGAGCTGTGAAACGAAATAGCAAACTCTTTACGTACCGCTGCTTCGGAAACAATTGGTTTTCAACAGTGTCACAAAAAGGGTTGGTACTAAGCTGAGGAATGTCGAACTGCAGTGGACCCCAATACATACTGCGGTCGACCCCAATACATTTAGCTTGGCATAGATACCGAGAGCTGAAGAGGGAAGCGAAAGGAACAGGCCGGAATGAGTAAGTATGAAGAGCCTTAGAAGCTGGCCGATAATGCTCGTAATGCTCGAAAATTCTAAGAAAAGGTGGGGTGGCTTACTAAAAGTTTTAAGACCAGAGCATACTCATGAAACAATGATCCAGCGACCGATGTCCAGAACATACTGAGTTCATGGGGAGAACTCTTCCGCAGCCTGCAAGACGGAGACGAAACAACTGTAGATGGTGAACAAGAAGCCCAAATCGATGACGATGATATAGAAGTTCCATCACGAGACTATAATGAGTTCAAATAGCGTATAGCTTAAAAAATAACAAAGCGGTGGTAGCCGATGGCTTACTAGCCGAGCTATTAAAATACGAATGTAGTCAGTCGAACACATAAATGACGAATGGAACCTCAGTGTGCTCTGCCCAATCCATTAAATGTTGGACACCAAATGCCTGTGCCAATTATCGCGGGATAAACCTCCTCAATATCGCATATTATCGTCATATTGTGTGAAAGATTAAAACCCAACTACTAAAGCGCCAAATCTTGGAGAAGATCCGAGAGAAAAAAGTCGATACACACCACCTTTTCGATCGACTTTAAAGTTGTATTCGACAGCATGATAAGGAACTGCCACTACGTTGCTATGTCTGAATTTGATATTCCACTCATACGGCTATGTAAAGTGACCCTGGATAATACCCGCAGCGCAGTCAGAATTGGTAGCGACCTCTCCGAGCCTTTCGATACCAAATGAGGTTTCAGAGTGAAATGGAAAATATCTTGTTAATACGAATTCAAATTTTGTACGCATATCAGGAAACGGAATTTTTTATAAATTGATCTCATTATTCTGATCAGGATCACCGGCATTAAATAATTTCCACACTCAGCCGCTGTGTAAGAGCAAGTGAGAGAACCGTGCAGTCGGTGCAAGCGTACCGTTTCTATGTATGCACGATGGTATTTCTCCTCATCGGCGGTAGGCAAAATAATTTGTGCGCCTGCTGCCTTACTTGGACTAGGTAACTAATTATTCGGCTCTCTCTCCGGAATCGAAAACTAATTTCTCTGATTTGTCTCCAAGGCCACTGAGCCGATCTTCACACACTGCCTGATAAATAACTTTTCAGGCAGGTCATAACATTTTTTTCCAAAGCCGAAGTAGAAAAGAGTAGTGGAATTTTGAGCAGAGCATTGTATGGTCAACGGAGTCAAATTTTTCGAAGTAGGTATTCGTAAGCCATCTAAAATTTTAACCATTGCGGGCGGTAGCAACTCCTTATCCAGCTGTAAAACTAGATTGGAAAGAAGAAAGAAAATGATTTTCCGATATATGTATGAAAGGAAATTTGTTAAAAAATTAAGGATTCACATAAGACAGGTAAACACTAATCGAACGGAATTCAACTGAGACACCCACTTTTATTCTTAACGATAAGGAAAACAGAGGCAACCTTGTAAGGGTTAGTAAAACATGGTATATATGTACAGTGAAACCCGGTTAAAAGAGAGGTCAAGGGACCGTGCATTTTTTTTCGATCATATAGATCTCTCTTATTCGAGTTGGCAGCTTATATAGGTACAGGAGATGTTCATCGCACTTACAGAGTGTTATTAGTAATATTCAAAGTATGTAGTTATAGACAAGATACGTATAATTTAACTATTAGAGTGGTAAGTTCGCCACTATAATAAATAATCTTCTGTTGTATCTGTTATATTTCTGCGTTTCCAATTTTATATTTTCAATTCATAAATTTTATAAAACATAGTCCTATCAACAACTGCTAAATTTAAAAAAAGAAATTTGTGGAACTTCTTCAAAAAGTCTTAAAACTTCTTGCCATTTTGGAATCATTTCGACTTCTTTATCCAAAATCTGTGATTTTTCGGCTTTTTGTTCACATTCATTCAGGTCAGTCACACAATTTTCGCTCACAGAGGAACAGGCAAAATAAGCTGTCAGTTATAAAGGTCAGAGAGAAAAAAAAATACTGTCATATATGTGGGTTTTTGTTTCATACTTATATAGCTTTTTGGGGGCTCATTTACTTACTCACTTTCCTATTCAGGCTTGACTGTATTTAAACATGTAAGGGGTAAAGCTATTAAAAGAAGTATTGAGCAATCCATCAAGACTTTTAACGCTATGACCAGAATGACGAGTTGAGTTGTTTTAACAAGGTCCCTCTGTCTCACTGTCTGTCCGTTCGTGTGTTTGAAAGCAAATTAGTCCTTAAATTTTTGTGATATTTGAACTAAACTTAGTAAAAAAAATTTATTTTTATAATGTATTGATCATTTGTCGGAACCGGTCGACTGTAAAATATATATCTCCTATATTACCTATTTGTTCAGATAAGTGGCTTTGGGTTAAAAATACTTAAACAAAGCTTCTAGAATATAATAATTGGTATTCTGACGGGTGATCCATTTCGAGGTTACCTACTTTTTTAATAAAAAAAAACACAGAAAGTTCAAATTTATTGAGGTATGTTTAATATCATTCAAAAGAATATTCTTTAGCATTTATTTTTTTAAGATTATCTCTTTCAAATGTAGCCGCGGCTACATCTCAGAGGGTCCATCCGTTGAGTCCAATTTTCGATAATTCGTTCGAGCATTTCAACTGGTAACTGGCGAATGACACGCGTAATTATTCGCCCTAAGACCTGAATCGAAACGGGATTGTCCGCATAGACTTTATACTTTACATATTCCCACAGGAAAAAAAAATCTAACGGTGTGCGGATGATGCTCACCGAAGAGTTCTCTCAATAAATCCATTGATTGATGCGATGTGTGGGAAGTGGTGCCGCCTTGTTGAAACCAAATGTCGCAGAGATCAAGAGCTTCAATTTCAGGCATCAAATAGTCGGTTATCATAACGGCATCATTTTTGAGGTGAGTAAGTAATAAAGTTGAATGATTTGTAAATTGCTATTGAAGAAAAGTACCTCTACTTGGTTGACCTTTATAAATAAATAAATAAATATATTGTAAGTGACGGAGCTGGATTGGAAAGTTTTGATGCAACCATCATTTAGCCCGAATGGTGATCTGACAATCATTTGCTGCGATCTCTGCAAACCATCTGGATGGTAAAAAAGATGACGCACCGAAGTTCTGCACTGATAAAAATATGAAGACAAAATTCATAGATACTGTAATAATGGTCGATACATACATACATGTGATTAAAATTGAAAAGAAATCAAAGCTTTACCATATATACATATATATATACATATATAAACTATAATACTTATTATATTGCAATTATTTAACGCCCAATACTTGAAATTACACCAACACTTAATTTTTGCAACAGACTTATATACCATATTATGCTCTTTGTTATATTACATATTGAATATATTTATTTCATAAACATTTCGGTGGAAAAATTTTCATAATTGAGAGTTAAATCGAAAATAACAATGCCAATGATAACAACATTACAATATTATTGTAATAATAACGCATCAACATTAGCGGCAATAATAATATAAAAAACAACAACAACAATAACAACAACAACTATGAATGAACAACTATGAATATATCAATATTGCGCCCACGCACGCTACATTGCAGCCACCAACCAACCAACCACACACGACCAGCAGCAACAACAGCAGCAGCAACAGCAATTAAAACAAAACCGCATAAATTAATGTAATTTCACAGTTTCATTGGTAATTAATTAAGTAATTTGTCGTTGTTAATAAGCCACATATACGCGTGTACGTTAGCCAGCAGCAACAACAACCAGAACGACAACGACAACGACAACAATAATAATAATAATAATATTGGTGAAAATATTAAATGCATTTTCACGATATATACATGTATGTGTATGCTTGATTGTAGTTTTATACTACTACACACATATATAAATATATTTACATATAAATAAGCTAACAACTCGTCGAGCATATGGCAATGTGGCATAGTACGTGTAGGTATGTTGCACATTGCATGTTGGCGACACACTCCATTGGCAACTCAATCAATGTTTAAATGTTTAATGAGTTTAAATTATATGCTTAACACAAATTATGTAATCGCAATATTTATAAATGTAATGATGATGCTGCACTGCATCGCCTGCCACCTGTCAAGTCAGGTCAACATGACTATAGTACATGCATATATAAGTACATATCCACTATATAGATAAATTGTTAAATCACCATTTTCAGGAAAGCTTACTGCAAACTAAAATACTGTGGCTCACAGCTGTTTTCATGCACTTAAAATTTATCCCCTTTGTTGCAATAAAATGCAAAATAGTTATAATTAAAAAAAAAAGTTTATGCATATAAAGGGTGATCCAAGTAGAGTACTTTTTTCAATAGTTTTTTTTTTTGACAGATCACGCGTGAGCCATTTGAAATTGTCATGTTATTTTTGTTCAGTATTGTTTGGCATTTCACCATGGAAAGACTTAGGTCTGCACAACGTTTAAAAGTCATTCAATTTTATTACGAAAATTCACGTTCTGTAAAGAATGTGTTTCGTGCGCTTCGCTCAATTTATGGTCAACATAATCAGCATTCATCTTTGGATAATATTCGACCGAATAGAATAGTGAAGAAAATATAGCGGTCGTAGCTGAGAGTGTACCCGAAGACAGTGGAGAGTCGATTCGGCGCGGCTCGCAGCAACTCGTACTGACGTATGGAACAACTTGGCGTATTTTACATCGAGATCTTAAATTGAAAGCGTACAAAATGCAGCTTGTGCAATAACTGAAGCCGTTCGACTTTCTCAAGCGATATCACTTCACTCTATGGGCTCTTGAAATGTTCCAAGAAGATCCGACGTTTTCGAGCCCAATGTTGTTCACCCCATTTCTGGCTCAAAGGGTATGTAAACAAGCAAAATTGTCACATTTTGGACGACGAGAAACCTGAAGATATTCAAGAGCTGCCATTTCATCCAGAAGAAACAATGGTTTGGTGTGGTTTGTGGGCCGATGGAACATTGGCTCATATTTCTTCAAAAAATTATGCCGGTGAGAACGTAACCATCAATGGCGATCATTATCGCACTATGATAACCGACTATTTGATGGCTGAAATTGAAGTTCATGATCTTCGCGACATTTCATTTCAACAAGACGGTGCCACTTCCCACACATAGAATCAATCAATTGATTTATTGAGAGAACACTTCGGTTAGCTGATAATTTCACGTCTTGGGCCGGTCGATTGGCCGCCAAGATCGTGTGATATTACACCGTTAGACTTCTGCCTGTGTGGATGTGTAAAGTCTAAAGTCTATGCGGACAATCCCGCTTATATTCTGGGCTTGGAGCAAAACATCACGCGTGTCATGCGCCAGTTCCCAGTCGAAATGCTCGAACGCGTCATCGAAAATTTGACTCAATGGATGCACCATCTGAGACGTAGCCGCGGCCAACATTTGAAAGAGATAATCTTAAAAAAATTGTTGCGAAAGGATGTTCTTTCGAATGATATTAAACATTCCCCAATAAATTTGAATTTTCTGTGTTTTTTTTTTAAGAAAGTAGGGAACCTCGAAATGAATCACCCGTTATATGTCGCAATGGTTTACTAATAAATTAAGCAAAGTAAAACTGGTAGAAGTACAATCTTACATCTACAAATACATGGAATGCAACAGCAGCTCAGGAATTTTGCTCACAACTTATTTCATGCACGCACATGGCTATGTTATAGCAATGACAGCTGCGTTTGTAATGGTAGTAGGCTTTTCTAATACTTTCAGTAATAGTTTAAAACCATTTTTAGTGTGCTTATGAGACTTCAATGGCCGAGTATGCCGAAAAAAGCCATTAATTAAACAAAAAACAAAAGTTATGCCGAGGTTGCCTTTGTCAGGTAGCTGGAATCAAAGCAAGGATTTTGAATTCTGGAACACAGTAATTTTTGCTGGCGAATCGAAGTTCTACCTTTTCGGCGCAGATGGAATTGCTTACGTGTGGCGGAAACCCATTATTCAGAGATGTAATATCAGGCCAACTGTTAAACATGGTGGGGGCAGTGTTATGGTATGGCATGTATGTCTGCAGTCGGCTTTGGAAATTTAGTATTTGTTGAGGGTATTATGGATAAAGCGTTTTACCTTAATATATTAAAAGAAAATTTATAAAAAAGGGCCGAGAAGTTTGGGATACGTCAAGGTTTCCGGTATTATCAGTACAAACAACACAACTCGACAATAGTGCAGACGCGGCTGATGTGGAATTATCTACATATAATAAAACCACCGGCCCAATCACCCCATTTGAACCCGATCGAGAGTTTATGGTCTCTGTTAGAAAATAACATCCGTAAACAACGCATACGTAATAAGGAACAACTAAAATGTGCAATTTCGGAAGTAAGGGGTAAAATCGGAACAGAAAGTACAATAAACTAAACTACTAGACTAAAATCTGTAATAAAAGCTAACGGATATCACATTAAATATTAAACAAGTTTTAATTATATAATTTAACTTAATTTTAGTAATGCATGAAATAAGCTGTGAGCCACTGTATGTATTTACATATAAATACATATATACATAATTATTTTTATATATTTTGTGTTTATGTAGTAATAAAAACTGACATAAATTAACTCAATAAATTTATTGTTTGTGTTTTTTCAACTCGTATAAAATCACAAAGTATAATACAAAAAAAAAAAAAAATGCATCATATCATCATCATATACATAAAATAATTTGCATTTTTTCTGCTCTACTGACAGTAGCAATAAATACATAATTAAAACGTCCCTTTGACATTCAGTGAGTATTTGATATGAACTCATTTGGAAATAAAAATGGTTTCATCTGACAAAATTATTTATTAATATATTTATTACATACATGAGTATTTCTGGTTTGCTGTTATGAATGAAAACTTTAAATTGGATTTTTAAATTCAGTGAACTAACTATTTATAATTAGTTCGCATGTAGTTATATAAAAAAATAGTAAATCATCATCATCATCATATTAGGAAACAGTAAGTAAAATCCGTAACCGAGCATAAGAATATGCACTTTCTCCTCAGATATTTAGTCGTAATTCATTTTATAAACATTTATTTAAAAAATTATTTTTAGACCTGAGGTTAGGTTAAGCATTTAAAATCTGATTTACTAGTACTGATCTGACCATATGTGATCCAATAAATTTGTTTTTGTTAAATATGCCCAGGTAATTGCAGCGACTGTCGTAGCGCAGTGGAGAGAAAAAACGTCGATCTCGCAAGACGAATGGTACGATCAAGTTTCCGAGAATTGAAGGGAAAAGCGAGAAGCACTTATCGTGGAAAAGAGTGAGATGCTAAAATGTTGTGTGAGTATGAAGAACTCTAGGAGATGGCCAACAGAGGAAATGCTCGAGAATTCTATGAAAAACTCTTCAAAAGGTTTCAAATTCGGAATTTTTCCCCGTAGGAACGGGAAAGGAAATATGGTGACAAACGTTCAGAGTATATTGATTTTATGTATGAAGCAGTTTTTTTCAGACTTTTAATTGCAGTGAAAATTTAACACTTGAAGATGGCGAATCTAATGCTGTTGAAAAATAAGAAAGCAGCGGGAGGCAATCACTTACCGACTGAACTATTCAAGCATTGCGCGGCAAAGAACTGAGTAGATTCCTGCATCAACTTCATTGCAAAATATGCACAGAGGAAAGCATGCACGAAGATTGGAGCCTGAGTGTAGTTTGCCTAACCCATTGAGGGACCACAGAGTAGTGGCTTCAGATCTGGGAAGTCCGCCACTTACCATCAACTCTTCGTCGAAGCTGCGTACAACTACTGGCTTTAACAATCGCGCCGAAAGTTCTGCTCTCCCCAGACTAGATAAGAAAGCGAGGCGAAAGGCTTGGTAGTGAACAAGAAAAAGGCAAAATATCTGCATCAACAAACAAGCGCTCCCATTTCACTGTTGACATTCATAACAACATTAAAATATCAATCTTTCCAACAGCTCTTACTTTGGACTAAGTAGGAAATTGAAAAATAAAGTCCTCTCCAGACGAACAAAAACTAAACTCTACCAGTCTCTCATCTTTCCCATTCTGGTATATGGCTGTCAAAAACTTTCATCACTTGCGTGAACTTCTACACATGGCTCCATTCTCCATCCACACATGGTGAATCAAGAGACAGCAGCTACGCTGGCTAGGTCATGCCATCCGAATGAATGAAAGCGCTTCGGCGTTGAAAGTATTCGATGGAGTACCCGTTGTCGGAAGCAAAGAAAGAGGACGACCTCTACTGCGTTGGAAAGATCAGGTGGAGACCACCTGGTTTCACTTTGTATTTCTAAACGGCGTCAAACAGCCAAGAGAAGGAACGAGTGAAGCGCGGCTATAATCGCGTAAGAAGTAAGTCTTACGAACTGATATGAAGGGTGATCTCAGTAAAGATACTTTTTTAATAGCCTTTTTTTGACAGATCACGCGTGAGTCGTGTCAACTTTATTACGAATTCACGTTCTGTAAATAATGTGTTTCACGCGCTTAGCTCAACTTATGGTCAACATAATCCGCCTATGGAGCGTACTATTCGCAATACCATCACCCATCTTGAGACCCAGCATTCATTATTGGATAATATTCGACCGTCCAAACGACGTCCAGCACGCAGTGAAGAAAATATAGCGGCCGTAGCTGAGAGTGCACACGAAGACCGTGGAGAGTGATTCTGCGCCATTCGCATCAACTCGGAGAGACGTATGGAACGAATTGGCGCATTTTATGTCGAGATATTGAATTAAAAGCATACAAAATACAGCTTGTGCAAGAACTGGAGCCGCTCGACCTTCCCAAGCGACATCGCTTTGGTCTATGGGCTCTTGAAAAGTTCCAAGAAGATCCGACGGTTTTGAGTCAAATTTCGTTCAGCGATGAGGCCAATTTCTGTCTCAATGTGTATGTAAACAAGCAAAATTGCCACATTTAGGACAAAGAGCAACCTGAAAAGATTAAAGAGCAGCCATTTCATCCTGAAAAAACAACGGTTTGGTGTGGTTTGAGAGCCGGTGGACTCATGTCCATAATTCTTCAAAAAAGATGCCGGTGAGAACGTAACCATCAATGGCGGTCGTTTTCGAGCCATGGTAACCGACTATTTGATGGCTGAAATGAAGCTCGTGATCTCTGGGACGTTTGGTTTCAACATGATGACGCCCTTTCCCACACATCGCACCAATCAATAGATTTATGGTGAGCAGATAATTTCACGTTTTGGGCTGTCGATTCGCCACTAAGATCGAGTGATATTACACCGTTACACAACAAAACTTTTTAGGAAATAAAACTCAGTCGTAGCGTTCTAGAAACAAAAACAACATACGAATGGCGCGTTGATGAAAATTAATAATATTCCCGTGACTGGGGAACTGCTATACAAATAACAAACTGGTATGATTTCAACACATTTCATACTAGTTTTTAACTAGAATTGTCGCAAACTAGGCTCCGTTTTCACTGTAGGGTACATTACTACATTTCAACCCTTCCAAGAATAGATAAAATCTAATTATTCAAAGGTACGCAACAAAAGCACATACAAGATGTCATGTTAAGGGAAATTTAAATTTTTATTGTTGTGATTTAATTTAAATTAATTGCCATAAATTGCTGTTGTGAGTCTCCGATGTCAAGGGCAGAAGTGTAAAATATTTTGCGCAAAATTAATTTATTACTAATCATTTTGACTAATGACCCAACAGGATATGCACACATACACATACATACATAAATAATTGCATGATGAACGAAATAAGCGAAAGGATACACACACATTCCATTACATAACATACCATTTTCCTTTCATGTTCACATTGTGCTCATTCATAAATTTTCATTTTATTAACACTCGATTTGGCGCTGCAAAGTTGTCAGATATTTGTATATACCAAAAATTAGATGAAATTAATTAAACCCTTTTTTTTGAAACAAACGTGTCGCAGACACAAACAAAAGACAATCAAAATGAAACTAGAGGAGCTGGGCGAAGGGAAATACCAACACAAACACATACACACACACTCAAATGTAATATAATAAAATATAATAAAAATATGTATGAAAATAAAATAGACGTCATAGACATGTGTATATGTATTAGTGCGTGAAGTCAATTACCTTTACTCCTTCCATTCCTTTAATTGCCTCTTTCGCCTTTTGCTACTTCGTTGACTTCACACTCACACACACACACACATATATCTCCTTACACATATCCACAAATAATCATAAATACGAATATTATTTGAAATTGTTCACACGTTTGCCGCGGCCTGTTGCAGCAACTTCTTGCCACCTTATGACGCCATAGACGTTCAAGCTGTTCCACACTCTTCCGGCAAATGAAGGATATGAAGGGTGTTCTTGATAACAACAACAACAACAACAGGAGCAGCAGCAGCGGCAATAAGAACAAAAACAACAACAACAAAATACAAATACAACAAAAACAAAAACAGCAAAAATCAACAAAAACAACAACAAAAACAACAACAACAACAACAACAACAAATTTAACAACAAGAACAACAACAACAACAGGAGCAATTGCCTTTTGGTATCAGCTTTCTGTATTAGCAGATTGAAAAAATTACCTCCCAATTTGTAGCGACAAAACAGTGGCATACATACATACACACATTTAAGGAAATACTCATATTTGCCCACTGCAACCCCTTTGTTAGTACCTTTATTGCCTTTCTTTGTGTATATCTGTTTGTATCTGTCAAATATTGTCTTGTTTTGCTTTTGTACTTTTTTTTTAATATTTGCCACTTTGGATTTTATTAATCATAACAACTCATATATCTTGATCCCTCTTACAGCTTTTATTCATGGGTGGTGGTGTGTGCTTATGTCTTTCATATGTAAAAAATGCCCATAAATGGAGAATATAATTTGATTTGAATTTTGTTTTTAATTTTATTCAAACACAATCAACATAGCTAGTGTGAAACCTCTCCGAAAAGGGCTAAAACTGTTGGAAAACTTTGTTACCATAAATATAATTACCCACAATCCCAGGCTCCAACATAAAAGACCCATCAATTTACTCGATTGTCAACGGATGGAAAGCCCTGAAACTAAATAGAACATGTTGCTGTAGATGGAATAGACGCTTTTAATGTTTCAGAGGTGCATACTTTCAACTATTTAATGGTTTCGAAAGTGTAGAGATGTATTTTGACATCTGTCAAACCTAACTGTCAAAACAAACATGTTTTCCTATAGTTAAAAGTCAGTTAATTATGAAAATGGCAAAACGCTTTTAAATTGTTGAAACCTACTACGAAAATGGTAATTCAAACGTGGAAACGCTTAGTGCTTTAGGAAGAGATAATGATGCACATATTCGCCCAATTATTCAATAAATTAGTTAAATTTTAAGGAAATTTGAAGAGACTGGATCGGTTACAGATATTGCAACGCCTGAGCATCATCGTTGTGCTCGTTCCACCTCAAATATCGCTGCTGTAATTTAAACTGTAGCCGAAGACCTAAATTTTTCTACTTCTCGACTATCTCTACTCTCTTACTGATATTACACTGACTGGTTGTCGGCAATAGACAAAACCACTTACAGGAGTAAGCTGGGAAAAGTTCAGCGGACAGACTCCATACTCCTACAATCCTTGACATTTTCCTTAATCTCCTTCCTTGAGATCAGTATGGAAAACTTCATGCGTGCTGCAATGCTACAAGGCTAAAGGTAACTCAGAAACAATAGTACAGAATATGCCCAAATATTAAACTCTACATCATTTTCAAAAAAGGTCGACTACACTCGTTCTGAATTCTGTTTTGACAATAAATTCTGAAGCAAAAGGCCTAGGAAGCAATGAATAAGAAAATGTAATAGATTTGGATAACAACCCCGTAGCCATTTGTGAAGGGTGGGTGTGGAGTTCACTCGGAAGCACTCGCAATCGACATGAGAAGGAAACTTCCCAAGCACTGCTCTACAATGGTAACTCAACTCATTACAACATATTCTGACAGCCAAGCTACCAATAAGTTGTGTGGCTAACGAGTTAGCTAGAAAGGGAACAGTCCTAAAAACGGTAAACTCTGAACACGACGTGGGAATATCTCATTCCTTGGCAGAGTACCTCTTAAGATCAGCATTGACAAGTAGGGTCAATAGCAGATGGCCGGGTGAAACCATATATAATGTAACCCCCCAGATCTCGCCATTGATCAAAGAGAAGAAAACTAAATCTTTATTTATTCTAAGCAGGGCCTCTATGAGCATAATAACAGGCATAAGAACCAGACAATGTCTGATGGAGACTCATGGTATAAGAATGGCTTACATCTGTAATGACTTCTGTTGCAGTCGGTGGAAAATTATCTCTGCCACTGCCAAGGCATCTGTGTGAGCTGACATCGGTTTCTAGGCAATTTTGACATCGACTGTCTGTCAGAGCTTACGTCAGCAAAGCATTAGCTGTTTTAAAAATATAGAAAGGTGAAAGAAATCTCATTTCATAGGTACATCATAGGTATCACAACGGGTCAGAAGGCCTAAGGACGCATGATCAGGGCTCTTCAAGGTCCAAACATCGACAGGGATCTTATTGCAGGCTCAAAATACATTTTAATTCATACGGCAAAGAGCGCGCATCTAGAAAAGCAAGGCATCGCTACCGCTTGCTATTACAGCAAACAGCCGAGGCTTTTGAATCGACTCGCACTTCTGAACATACAATGAATTACTGAAAGCTGGAAAAGTAAGTCCGAGTGACCGATTATAAAGGACTTCCAAATAAATGAATATTGCAAACGCAAAATAGTATTTGAACGTCTAAGGAGGATCAAAACAGGAGGTATATATGATATATAATATAATAAATACATATATAATTGACGGTTTATAACGCTGAAGATGTTTAAGGCCGCAATCTTCTTCCAATATGTGTTATCCGCCTGGATGATTTTCTAGCAAACATTCACTTTTACATTTTTCTTTCTAACCTACTACCGCCGCTGGGCTGGGTATCAGCACCGACGATGCTAATAGCCCTCACCCGCTGTTCATGCCTCTGCATCCTCTAATTCGAGTATCTAAAGGTTTCGCCCCAGAGCCGTCAATCTACTCCTCCAAAGTGCGAGCCATTCGCAAAATAAATGCCTTAAGTTTCCTGGGTTTTCTTCCTTTCTATGATTTCTGCAGAAGGTATTTGATGGTACGACACGCCTTTCTGCATACTTGCCTAATAGGAGATGTTCCATGAGAAGACCCATAATTGTAAATATATCTTCTTTTTTTTAAACCAATATAAGCACTTGTGACCTTCTTATAGTATTCAACAATTCTAATATCTTAATTTAGCATCTGTGATGAATAAAACTCTCTTATAGTGAGCTTAAAACTCGCTCATCGTCTGCACAGGCTCAACACCAGAAGACCTGTCAGAGTAAGAAAGTACCTCTTCAAGCCATTCGGTAATGAACGAGCTTTCAGATAGGATGACTCTTTCTCATGTAACTTCTTCCATCTAATGCGAGAAAAAAAGCTAAATTGTATACAAAGCTAAGCAGAAGAAGTAGACTCTTCCACAAGAATATTTAATTACTGGTGTATACTAATGATAAAGAAATCATCAAGGAGCTTAGGGAATGTATCATTTGTTCTGCTTTAATTTTGATATAAGATTTCTGGTCCTCGAGTTTGGGCGATAGCGAATGTCGAAAAAGGAAAGAATGTTTAAGTAGGAAAAGACAACCAGCAGCTCTTTAGTTGTGTTAACAGAGAGCCTTTTCTCGAAGACCCGTAGATATTATGAGTTTTCACAAAAAAAAATTTTATTTTGTTTTATTAATGATTATTCAATCAAGAATTGTAATAGTTGAATGAAACTCGGTTCAGATACTCCTTGGGCCACTCGTACGGACGCTTTTGTAACAGGTTATATCGGGCGCATACCTTCCATATAGGGCAAATTTTAAGAAATAAGAAAATCGGAATAATTCAGTATAGTAGTAAATGTACTATTAAAGTCATATTCGGAGTGGTCATGGCACCAGCCACCCATTCGTGTGTCAAATGTCGAATATATCAGAAACAACTGGAGGGAATTAAAAAAAATTTGAGACTTAACATATAATATCCATGATCTAGTAAGAACACGATCTATATATGGACGGAATCGGACAACAACTGCGCCTTTGTCCCATATAAGAGAATTTTTACTTTCCACTACTCGCTTAATGGAAGATCGAATATTTAAGGCATTGATGAACCGAACTCAACCAAACTTGGTAACAATGCTACTAGTCTTGTTGGCTTAGGTCCCAGCAAAAACGTACGAAATATGTCCAGAAATACATATATATCTCCCACATAAGAAACCTTCTGTTTTGTCCGATCTGTTGACTTCAGATGACTATCGAATGTATGGTTCCACCCAAACTTAATATTCCTTGCTTATTAGCTTAAATTCATTGCTTATAATTACTTTAAGTCAATTAAGTGGATAAATAAATTATTATTAAAAAAAAATGATCTAAATCAAATTTCTTTTGTTGCAGATATTTAACGCTCAGTTAACTTTGTTGCAACATATTGTGGCAATGAGACAATGGATGTATGCAAGTATATATGCCTGCATAAAAGTCATTTAATGCCTATAATAATATTTATAAACTTCACTTGCAAAACGGCTTTCGTCACAGCAATTACGAACGTATTGCCAACGAGAGTGACTCGCAGCACGGCGGCGGTGGTAGCGGTGTTGGTGTTGATGCTGATGTTGGTGGTGGCTGAGTTTCACTTACAGACACATCACATGGCGTTTGAGTTAAGCATAATACATATATTACATGCATACAAATCAAAATATGTAAATGTGTGCATGTGCAATAGTAATCACTGTGGTTGCATCCCCAAATTGGCATCATCGCACAAATCACAAGTGAAATTGGCTGGCTTTTCAACAGCAATAAGTTGAAGCAAAAAAAAAAACAAGGTAGTAAAACATAACTGTAAAAGGGGTTGTCTGCGCTGACAATGCAAAAACGCATACACACGTGAATTTTCAAATATTTTATTTATATATTTAGCATGCTAATAAACGGTCGCTGACACTCGCTCACACGCGGCTAATAAGAGACAATGTGGGCACGTTTTTTTTTCTTCCTTCTTGTTTTTGTTTTTCGCTTTCATTACAATAAAAACAAATTAGTTCTGGTCACGTGTTGGCGATCACGCAAAATGAGATTATAATTCATGCAAGTATTTATACATATGTATATGTATGTATGTAAAGGGTGATCCATTTAGAGGTTCCCTAATTTTTTAACGAAAAAAACACAGAAAATTCAAATTCATTGACGAATGTTTATTGTCATTCGAAAGAACATTCTTTCGCATTAATTTTTTGAAGACTATCTCTTTCAAATGTTGGTCGCGGCTACGTCTCAGATGGTCCATCCGTTGAGTCCACTTTCGATGATTCCTTCGAGCATTTCGACTGGTAACTGGCGAATGACACGCGTGATATTTTCCTCCAAAGCCTGAATTGAAGCGGAATTGTCCGCCCAGACTTTAGACTTTACATATTCCCCCAGGAAAAAATCTAACGATGTAATATCACACGATCTTGGTGGCCAATCGACCGGCCCAAAACGTGTTCTCTCAATAAATCCATTGAGTGATGCGATGTGCGGTAAATGGTGTCGTAATTTTGAAACCAAATGTCGCGGAGATCACGAGCTTCAATTTCAAGCATCAAATAGTCGGTTATCATGGCGAGATAACAACCGCCATTGACGGTTACGTTCTCGCCGGCATCTTTTTTGAAGAAATATGGACCGATGATCCCACCCGCTCACAAACCACATCAAACCGTTGTTTTTTTTTTTTTGAATGAAATGGCAGCTCTTGAATTTCTTCAGGTTGCTCTTCATCCCAAATGCGGCAATTTTGCTTGTTTACATACCCATTGAGCTAGAAATGGGTCTCATCGCTGAACAAAATTTGGCTCGAAAACGTCGGATTTTCTTGGAACTTTTCAAGAGCCCATTATGCGAAGCGGTTTCGTTTGGGAACGTCGAGCGGCTTCAGTGCTTGCACAAGCTGTACTTTGTACGCTTTCAATTTAAGATATCGACGTTAAATGCGCCAAGTCGTTCAATACATCGGTCCGAGTTGCTGCGAACGGCAGCGAATCGACTCTCCACAGCCTCGTGCACACTCTGATAATGAATTCTCGATCTCAAGTGGGGATGGGGTTGCGAAAAGTATGCTCAGTAGGCCGATTTCGTTGACCACAAGTTGAGCGAAGCGCGGAATACATTCCTTACAGAACGGGAATTCTCGTAATAAAGTTGAATGATTTGTAAACGTTGTTCAGGCGTAAGTCTTTCCCAGATGAAAGGCCAAAAAACACTGAACAAAAATCGCATGACAGCTTGATACGAGTCACGCGTTATCTGTCAAAAAGGGCTATTGGAAAAGTACCTCTATTTGGATCACTCTTTATAGGCATATGTGTACATAGACATACAATTTAAAATTTATTATGCATATTAGAAAAAATTCTATATACATACACACTTCAATACTTACTAAATGCAAATGTTTCACAAATTCATTTGAAAACATATATACATATTTTCATACCTTGTTATAGTCGTAGGTAACGGCAATTATTC
Organism: Neoceratitis asiatica; assembly: GCA_030068015.2. Lineage (NCBI taxonomy): Eukaryota > Metazoa > Arthropoda > Insecta > Diptera > Tephritidae > Neoceratitis > Neoceratitis asiatica. The sequence continues at coordinate 59,070,650 of CM061526.1, read as the reverse complement.
AATAAACAGTATATTGCTTGCTTTTGCCGCTACTTGTCCCACCACGCAACTAACCGTTCAAAATTTACTTTTTTGGAAAACGCAACAACCCAAAATTGACTTGAATGAAGGGCTAACTGTCTGCTTGTCAGATGATTGGTTGGCTCATTGGTTGTTTAAAAGCTCGCTCAGCTCTCTTCTAAATATTCTACCTTTCCATCAAGCGAATGCCCAAAGGCCGACATTTTTAATTAAACCCCCACTTGCCATGTCAGTCATTCAAACGAGTTGGCCAGTTAACTGTATATATAAGCGTACGCATGCTTACAACGGTTATCTGTTCTTGCCACATGCCACAAAACTAATTCGGAAAATTTCTGCGTAAAGTGAATTTTTCATTGCAAAACTTTGGCAGCATCCAACGCACGATACGCAGAAAGCTCGGTAAAGATATGTGAAATACATATATATGTATGTATGCATGTAAATAGGTATATCCGTTGGGGACTTCTAACATTTTCGCTCACGTTCAGTAAAACTAGACATTCTTCTAACACATTGTTGCAAGTAATGCATTTCCACATGCATGCAACTCTGCAAAAGTTGTGCAACCTCGGGCCCTCAGGCAGTTTTTACTTCTCATTCAGCAATCAAAATCAGTTAAAATTCCATTATTCTTAGTATTTGCATATGATGCGATTTTGTAAATTTTGAAAATATAAATTAATTCTTTTATTTGCCTGCATTTCATATTTATTTATCTTTTGTGATATATGTGTGATTGACATTTTGCTGTCACTCGGAAAAGGGTTGTTGCACTCACTTACATATATACTTATGGTTTGCATTCATTCCGATGTGTTTGTTGACGCTTGAAAACAATCTAGTTTTCGAAACTGTCATTTTACTAAGTAAACAAAAAAACCTATTTCATTAGTAAAGTTATTAAAATTATGACAGATTTTAAATATCATTTAAATTTACATATATGTATATGTTAAAGGTTATCCATTTAGTGGTTTTGAAAGTACTGGGTTGTATTTTGACATCTTTCAAACTAAACTCTCAAACCAAATATGCTTTGCTTAGTTAAAAATCGGTCATTTATGAAAATGGATCGCCTAACAACCGCACAATGCATTAAAATTGTTGAAAGCTACTACAAAAATTGTGATTCGAACGTGGCAATGTTTCATGCTTTCAAATGTGACTATGGTCTACTACATATTCGTTCAACTACTCAAGAAATTGGTAAAACTTTAAGAATTTTGAATAGGCTGGGTCGGTTACAGATATTGTGCATCACAGTTTTGCTAGTTACACCTCAAATAGTGCTGCTATAAGTGAAATTATAGCCGAATACCTGAATATGTCTATTTCTCGGCGTTCTTATGAGCTGGGAGTTTCTTATGACACATTAGGGCATATAAAGTCCAGCCCACACCACAACTGAAGCCAGTTGACCAGTCACACAGCCGTGGTTACGTTGATTGAGTGCTAGAGTGCTTGCAGTTAATCCAACAAAATTTCTTTCAGCGGCGAGACACATTTCTAACCCGGTGCGTACGTAAATAGGCAAACTTGTCGCATTTGAGGCGCAGGTATTCTCAAATAATTGAAGAGAGGTCATTACAACAAAAACAAAGCTTACCGTCTGGTGCGCTCTTTTGTCCGGAGGAGCGATTGAACCTTAATTCTTTGAAAACGATAACGGCTAGACACTGTCAATTCGGAGCGTTATAGTCGTATGATAACCAACTTTTTTTGGCCTTCAGTTGAAGAGCACGACGTAGACAATATATGATTCCTTAAAAGATGCCATATGCCACACAACACAAGCGAATATGGCCAAAAAGTGTTTGAAAATTTTATCAAACGGAACGAAGTTTTCAAAAATTCACGAGGCGGTCATTTGAATGATTTAGTGTTTCAAGGTTTAAACTGTATACGAAATTTCACGAAAAAAATTATTTTAAATGCATTTTATTTTATTATAGTAAACATGGTTTCGGAAATAATTGTATATTGCTGTAGTCGAACAATAAGTTCGGCAAAATTTTAACTTTAAAGGTCGGTATGCAGCTTTTACGAAAACCAAAAACTCCATATAAAAAAAGTACAAAAAAACGATGCGCGAAAATTTTTTTTTACGAAGCAGTACGCACCTCGAATGGAAAAACTTCATTTTACACTGCCTATTTGTAAAGTTTTTAAACAAATACGAAAGCACGACAATACAGATTTCCGAGCGAAGTAAATAGTCTCATATATATTTCGCGAGAAACAAGAGGAAGACTAATTTTCAAATGTATTAAAGCAAGCTTATAAAGCAATTTATCTTATATTTTTAATTTTTTCATCAATTTCTACACCTTTCATTTATTTTTTAGCAATGGAAAACGTTAGTATACATAATCAGCGACAAATATTTATCGCACTCTAGTCTTGTTTTTCATTTTGTTTATTTACGTTTGCATATCTTCTTCCCCTGTAAAGAGCTGTTCACAATAGAAAATCATCTGTGAAAATTCCGTGCCTACTATATTTTCCAGCCACGAAATCTATGAGTTTTTTTCGCAAGATCTGCGTACCGACCTTAAAACAGCAACATTTATAGCAAAAAATTTGTGTCTGTCACAATTTTCACATTAAAATCGTTCCAAAGTAATATTTTTAGTGTAAAAAATTTAAATAAAAAAAACATTTAAAATTGTAGTATTCTCAGTGAATTTTTTGAAGTCCTGCATGTACTCTTCAGTTTACAATATTCATCTTCTCATCATCGCCCGCCCATCATTATTTAGAAATAATTCTAAAGTGGCATTTACTTATATATATTAATGTTTTGGGTAAGAATTTAGCTTTATTATAAAGATAAGAGTTTGTTCTCTTGTATGGAAAGTGATTTCGGGCAAATGACCGCTGCAGCTGGCTCGAATAAATTCTAATCGAGAGGCACAATTTTCGACCACTTTTTACAGAAATGGTGGCCGTATGTCATTCACGTCAAATACTTTCTTCCAATGCGTCAATCGTCTCGGGTTTATCTGCGTAGACAGGCGACTTCACATAACCCCGTAACAAAATGACCAGCGGTGTTAAATAACACGATCTTGAAGTCAATGTCACAGGAACACGATGCGAGTCCAAAAAGTTTCCTTAAATAAATTGTCTGTTTCATTGGCTCTATGGCATGTAGCGGGGTCTTACTGAAACCAAAGGTCGTCCACATCAAAATCCTCCAATTTAGGGACGAAAATGTCAAACTGCCTCCTTGACCTCATCATCGATCATCATAATTTTTGACCCATCAGCTATTTTTAAATTTTTGGAAACAGGTGATAATCACTCCGTGCTAGAAATGGGCCGTATGATGTGTGATCCGAAATATCGAAGCCCATCTTATGCAGGCCAGCCAAAGCAACGCGGTTCTTGTGGACTGGCGCATTGTTGTGCAAAAGCAACACATATTTCGTCAATTTTTGTCGTATTTTCTTTTGAATAGTGTCTTTTAGTCGCACTGATATTGAAGCGTGGTGTTCTTCAGTTATAGAAACACTTTTATCTTTATAATCGATCAATAATAATTATTCTCAGTCCCAAAAGACCGCTGTCATGACTTTCCAAGCCCCCTTTTTTATGCCAATTGTTTCGGCTCAAGCTCTTAATGATGAACCCAAACCCATCTGAATAAATTTGATCTCAATTTGAGCCTGCCATAAGAATATAAAGATGATGTAACCTTGGCTGAGGAGAATAGGTTAGAATTTTCAGAACTTCGTCGTCAATTATGATAGCATCCATCAAAGGCCCCGGAAAGTCTACACAATTTCCGTCCTCGTAATTTTCGCAGGAGCTGGACTACGCTATCTCCAACTTCTGCTTTGCTAATCTCTTTTCCATCAGAATGCCAGACAGGAACAAATGGGAAAATAAAAACGTACTGGATCAGAGAGCCATAGCCATCTTTTTAGATAGTTCAAAACTCGATTCCGGAGTAGGCTCTCTCACCTATGCTTGAAATAACTACAAACAAGAGACTACCCGACCCTATGCTGAAAATAGTTTTCCTTAAAAAAAAAGTGATGGCTGAATGAGATCATGCATAATGTGACAGAAAAGGCTAGCATTAGAGACAAAAAGTCAAGACATTTAAATCCTTATCAACCGGTCCTCTGGCAGTATGATAACAGGTATAATAACAGGACGCTGTTTAATGAGCTTTCAAAGCAAGATAACGGTTTACTACTAGAGCTCAAGATTTTGCTCAAAAATTTTCGAGTACGAGCTAGAGCATTTTGACAAAAACTTTGACTTTTTTCCCAGCAAATTTTCCTATATTTTCAAATTTATTTATATAAAGTGTAAAATCAAAGAAAGAAAATCATTTGAGAATTTAAATTTGAATTGAAATTTTTTTCCTGTTGAACAGTTGAAAATGAACGAGTATCGAGCGACCATCTAGCTGATCGCAATGCTTGATACTTGGGTATCTAGAGCTTTAGTTACTGCACACAAGTTGCTCTGAAAATCATTTTTCGATTGTCTCGCTGAGCTTGCTCCGATTAATATAATCAATGTCGTAGCTTCTATAACTTTATTGACTAACAGCTACATCAACTCAATTACAATGGTTTTGTTTTTGCACAGATTAACTTGAAATGCAGAATTTGATTAAAATTGAAGCTTCTGTATATATAGTTATGGATATAGAATTGCTCATTCACTCTCCTTTGCGTACAGTCTCTCATGGTTCAGGCTCTATATTGCTCGCTCTTAGACACAAAATTATTTAAAGAAAGTACCACTACCACTTAAGTATGGATGTAATTGTGGTCATACTTTTAATCTCAAACTGATGAGATGATGAAATGTATAATTTTCCTGGTCGCCCCGACTGACTGTCAAAGTTGCATTTTCGAATTTTGATAAACAAATACTGTTCAAAGCATGAATTGTGTACATTTTCGAACATTATAAATACTTTCAAATAGAAATATGTAGGGACCATGCAGTAAAAATCTCAACTAATATGTGAGAATTCTAGTTCAAAACTCTTATTTTAAATACCACTACTTTATAAGCTAACAAATATGCTGCAGTGCGCTATTAACGGTGATAATAACAAATTTTTAACATAAGTCAGTCTGGCGTGTTGAATTAGTTTTTACCAAATCCCCGGTGTATTCGTGATATTGTGATGACATCTGTAGAAGTGCGCTTTAAGTTGTGAATCTCTGTTAGAGGTTGTCGCTGCCAGGCACAGTATTTTGGTTCATTTTGATTGTTGAAGCCAATTTTTTGATTTATATATAATTAGAAATTTAACGATTATAATTGAACTAGTATTTAACTAGTATGCAGTTGATACTTGGTTGTCATTATTAATGATATCGCTTTGTTAAAAATCCCACTTGCTAAATAAAGAAGATGTGGAAAGAGAAACTGTTTGGCATAAAAATGCAAACTAGCAGCATTCAAGTTTAAAACAGGTATTATTTCCTGCAGGGTATATAAAAACACATACATTTATAACGGATGATCCATTTCGAGGCTCCCTACTTTTTTAAAGAAAAAACATAGAAAATTCAAATTTAATGACGAATGTTTATTATCATTCGAAAGAACATTCTTTCGTATTTATTTTTTGAAGATTCTCTCTTTCAAATGTTGGCCGCGGCTACGTCTCAGATGGTCCATCCGTTGAGTCCGATTTTCGATGACTCGTTCGAGCATTTCGACTGGTAACTGGCGAAGGATACGCGTGATGTTTTGCTCCAAGGCTCGAATCGAAGCGGGATTGTCTACATAGACTTTAGACTTTACATATTCCCACAAGAAAAAGTCTAATGGTGTAATATCACACGATCTTGTTGGCCAATCGATCTGCCCAAAACGTGAACTTGAGTTATCTGCTCACCGAAGTGTTTTCTCAATAAATCCATTGACTGGTGCGATGTGTGGGAAGTGGCGCTGTCTTGTTGAAACCAAATGTCGCGAAGATCACGAGCTTCAAATGTCGCGAAGATCACAAACCACACCAAATCCTTAATTTTTGCTGGATGAGATGACAGCTCTTGAATATCTTCAGGTTGCTCTTCGTCCCAAATACGGCAATTTCGCTTGTTTATATACCCATTGAGCCAGAAACGGGCCTCATTGCTGAATAAAATTTGGCTCGAAAACATCGGATCTTCTTTGAACTTTTCAAGAGCCCATAGAGTAAAGCGATTTCGCTAAGGAAGATCGAGCGCCTTCAGTTCTTGCACAAGCTGTATTTTGTATGCTTTCAGCTAAGATTTCGACGTAAAATGCGCCAAGTCGTTCCATACGTCAGTTCGAGTTGCTGCGAATGGCGCCAAATCGACTCTCCACGGTCTTCGTGTACACTCACAGCTACGGCCGCTATATTTTCTTCACTGCGTGCTGGGCGAGTTCTATTCGGTTGGATATTATCCAATAATAAAGGCTTGGTATTAAATTTGGTAATGGTGGTGCGAATAGTACGCTTAGTAGGCCGATTATGGTGAGCATAAGTTGAGCGAAGCACGCGAAACACATTCTTTACAGAACGTGAATTTTCGTAATAAATTGGAATGATTTGTAAACGTTGTTCAGGCGTAACTCTTTCCATGATGAAACGCCAAACAATACTGAACAAAGAATAACATGACAGCTTGACACGACTCACGTGTGATCTGTCTAAAAAAGGTTATTGAAAAAATACCTCTACTTGGATCACCCTTTATATTAGAGCACGAATGGTATGTTTAGTCGCGAATAAGTATATTTACTTGAGTGTAAGTGAGCTATTTTATGTAATTTCTTTTATTCATTTATTAGTTGTTGTTTTTTTTTCTCAGCTCCCCGTCACAGTCTGCAATAACACACACATAATTTTACTGTCGAACTCAATCAAGAGAACAAATGCAGAAGCATTTTCTGTACGTCAAGATCACCAAAGATCAATTAATAAATATGAACGCAGCGCTAATGTTTGGTGGCGGAATGAAAGAGAATTATTTGGCAGCCAAAGGCCACAAAAATTCAAGAAACTCAGCAAAAGTATGTTCTGACCAAAGATTGTCTCAAATTTCTACACGCATTGTGCTGAGTATAAGATACTAAACTGAGTTTTATCTTTTGGCCCCTCAGCAACTGTCAAACTACTCCGCTCCTGTCATATTGACTCAATTACATTTTATGAATATTTTCCGCATTTGTGCGTTGAAAGTGAAACTGTGAATTTAGTTCTTTGCCTCACATAGGAGGCTAAGTGCATACGGTGTTAGTGTAAAATACGGTAGCGATTTTGACATGTCGCCAATAACGGTTTACGTCAATTAGCATTTTTTACGAATGCTAAATGTCATTATCTTTATGTCAATACACATTTTTGTAATTGTGTAAAATTATTAGTTTGAGTTTTATTGAAAATTATTGCATGTTCATGAAGTGATTGTGGAAATTACCTACAAATCAACAAATCTACTTATGAGTGAAAAAACGTATGTGCTTTGAATATTATAATTATGGAAATTTACTTCATATTGCGAGTACATACAAAATGCTATCTTCGCCTCAAAACGTAAATCACCGATCATCGATCGTAGTTCGTTGATCACTTACGATCACCCTCTACCACCAACCACCAATCAGCGATCAGCGATCAGCGATTACCAGACAATTCACTGCATCATTATTTGTGCTCATAAATTTCTCATTAAAACAGCGATTAATTGGTAATTAAATTGTGTCATTAGATGTAAAACTTTATTTATCTACCAGTTCGACTTCAATAACTCAACTGGATTTGTATGTAAACAAGTTAAACAAGCCTTTTTTTAATTATAATTGTGCTCAGAAGACTTTGAAACTAATTTATAGTTGTCTAGTCATTGTTATACTTAAATCGGTGGGTATTGATTTCTGAGGTACGCATAATCATTAATACCTGCGAGTATGTACTAAGCAGAAGGAAGGTAGTGTACGCATAGCCCTAATAGGCCGCTCTACTATGCAAATATGATCATTTCTTCTATTTCTTCATTGGCGTAGGCTCCACTCAGACGATTATTGCAATACTGCATCATCTCTTTCTTCTTTTCGCTCTTTGAAAATACATAACGAAATCATTTGATCCTTCGAATCTTCTTCTGCTTCCACTAGCGTGTACTGCATCGTATATTTACAAAGCTAAACTGCTTTGATCCATTTGGATGGCATGACCTAGCCAGATCAGCCGTTACCTCTTCATTCGCTGAATCATGTCAACATCGCCTTATTACTCACCGTTGATTCTACTGCGGTATTCACCGTTGTCGATTCTCTTGAAGACTCTCAAAGCCGACGCCACAGTTATTGTCATCCTCCATATAAAGGGTGATCAAAGTAGAGTTACTTTTTTCAATAGCATTTTCTTGACAGATAATGCGTGGGCCGTGCCAAGCTGTCATGTTATTTTTGTTCAATATTGTTTGGCATTTCATCATGGAAAGACTTACGCCTGAAAAACGTTTACAAATCATTCAGCTTTATTACGAAAATTCACGTTCTATAAAGAATGTGTTTCGCGCGCTTCGCTCAACTTATGGTCAACATAATCGGCCTACTGCGCGCACTATTTGCAACCCCATCCCCACTTGAGACCGAGAATTCATTATTGGATAATATTCGACCGAATAGACCCCGTCCAGCACGCAGTGAAGAAAATATAGAGGCCGTAGCTGAGTGTACACGAAGAACGTGGAGAGTCGATTTGGCGCCGCTCGCAGCAACTCCGGCTGACGTATGGAAGGACTTTGTGCATTTTACGTCGAGATCATAAATTGAAAGCGTACAAAATATAGCTTGTGCAAGAACTGAAGCCGCTCGACCTTCCCAAGCGATATCGCTTCGCTCTATGGGCTCCTAAAGTGTTCCAAGAAGATCCGACGTTTTCGAGCCAAATTTTGTTGAGCGATGAGGTCCATTTCTGGCTCAATGGGTATGTAAACAAGCAAAATTGGCACATTTGGGACGAAGAGCAATCTGAAGAGATTCAAGAGCTGCCATTTCATCCAGAAAAAGCAACGTTTTGGTGTGGTTTGTGGGCCATTGGAATCATCGGTCCATATTTCTTCAAAAATGATGCCGGTGAGAACGTCACCGTCAATGGCGGCTGTTATCGTGCCATGATAACCGACCAATTTGATGCCGGAAATTTAAGCTCGTGATCTTCACGACATTTGGTTTCAACAAGACGGTGCCACTTCCCACACATCGCATCAATTAATGGATTTATTGAGAGAACACTTCGGTGAGCAGATAATTTCAAGGTTTGGGCCGGTCGATTGGCCACCAAGATCGTGTGATATCACACCGTTAGACTTTTTCCTGTGGGGATATGCAAATTCTAAAGTCTATGCGGACAATCCCGGTTCGATTCAGGCGTTGGAGCAAAAGATCGCGCGTGGCATTCACCAGTGAACAGTCGAAATGCTCGAACGAGTCATCGAAACTTAATTCCAAAGAATGTTCTTTCGAATGATAATAAACATTCCCCATTAAATTTTTTTTTTTTTTTAAAGGAACTCCGAAATGGATCACCATTTACAAAGTGAAATCAGGTCTTTCAACACTTGATCCTCCCAATCGATCTTCTTCTGTTCCCAATAGCGTGTACTGCTTAGTGCGACATGACCTAGTCAGCCGCTGTCTCTTTATTTGCTGAACCATGTAATCGTCATTTTATTACTCGTATAACTCATTTTTCCATCGACTGCGATGTTCACCATAAATCTTCCGCAGAGCTTATCTCTCGAAGACTCCTAAAGCTGACGCCGCAGATATTGTCATCCTCCATAGAGTAGGATGAGAATGATGAGTGACTTGTAGAGTTTAGTCTTTGTTCGTCTTGAGAATACTGTGATTTTTAATTGCTTACTCAGCACAGAGTAGCATCTTTTGACAAGATTCAATAGGCATGGGCTTTCGTGTTATTATTAGTATTAGGGATGGCCCTTAGATAGCTGACTTCGAAGTTATTTTTGTCAACAAAGACGTGGAAGTCTTTCTTCCTTTTCTCACAGATCCTTGGCAAGGCTTAACAATGTAGTAGGCAATGTAGATCTGTCAGACCTGAAGCCACACTGATAAAGTAATTTGGTATCTTCTTTTTTGTGGATTTAGCAGAGTACACATAGGTTCTAGTCGTGGAGTATGCTTTGGTCCTACCATATTCTGCAAGAAAGCAGATTCATGTACCTTGTAATTTTACCGTCATCGTATTCATATTAGCTCTTTCGGTAATTCGTCGGCACCAACAGCTTTGTTATCCTTTAAACGTCATAGTCAGATATTGGAATTCCTTTTCCATCATCCTCTCCGTAATTTTCACTTTTACTGCCATTCAACTAGCTGGAGAAGTCTTCTTTCATAAACTCAGTATAACTCTGGACACTGGTAACCAGATTATCTCTTTGGGTTAGAGATGAGTTAGTTTCGATCTTGAGACTTTTAGCAAGTCACCACATTTGCTTATACAACATTTTTGTATTACCCAGCTATCGTCCAGCTTATCAATCTCTTCTTATTGATGCATCGTGGCCCGTCCCTATTTTGTCTACAAATATTTCGCGCTTTCCTCTTCAAGTGTTGGTTTCGTTCCACACAAGCGCCAGTATTAACGCTGAGAAGTAGAGGGGCAGTTTTTTCTCTCAATTGCGGTACATACCAGCTCTTCATTCTTTAGGTTTCGTGGCGGCTGTACGTGGAGTAGAAAAACTTTTGGCGGCCTGCTGTGATTGCAGCTCCTCGACGATTAACTTTTCTTGCGTTTTTTGGAAGGACATTCTTAGCTGCATAAAGATGGGTGCGTATCTTGGTTGCGACAAGATAGAGCTCCGAATCCATATGGATTTCGGAACGAGTTCTTCGATCTATATACAGCCATGAAGCTTTTTGAATGCTCTTTTGCCGGAATCTGGTACTACGAACGGCCATATTTACGACACCGGTAATGTGCCGAAGAGATCTTCTTTGCCCACCCCGGAGCTAAAGCCGATAAGCACGACTTTGACACAGCACTCCTAGTTACGCTCAAGACCCTCATAGAAGTTATCTTTGGAAAAATCGTCCTTCTCCTTCATCGGAACATGAGTGAAAATCAGCGATATGTTAAAAGAACTCACTTTAATGCGGATTGTGACTACACTCCTGGCGTGTACAGCAGAGACTCTCTCTTTCTACAAATCCAAGACCAATTTTGCCCTCATTTGTACGGTCGCTGCTGTATATATCAGTAGTAACTAATCGTTTCCGTCCTTGTACCAAACATTGCACCTCTTGGACTGCAGTGGCGTCAGCTGTAATTTTACCACGGGCTTCAACCAATTATTCAGTGGTACCTTTCAAACTAAAGGGTTGCAGATTTCACTTGCTTGCCTGAAAATCATAATGCTTTCTACGCTAGCTGTGGTCGCCTTCAAAACTTGAAGTACTCACCCGAGGCGTTATTATTATTTTTTTTTTGGTGCAGCTGATTGCTACATGGAAGGATCCAAATTCAGCAGTTGGAAATACCAAGTGTTACCAGGTCGCTCTTCACCTGATCCTTCCAACGGAGTGGACTTCTTCCTCTTCCTCTGCTTCCACAAGCGGGTACTCCATCGAATATTTTCACAGCTGGAGCTCTTTCATCAATTCTGACGACACGAGCATAGCCGCTGTCTCTTGATATACTGAACCTAGTCAATGTCATCGTATAGATCGTACAGCTCATCGTTCCATCGTATGCGGCATTTGCCTTTGCCGTTGCGCAAAGGACCATAAATCTTCGGCAAAACTTTTCTCTCTTATAGCCGACTTATCGGATGTCGACATCGTCCAGGCTTCTGCACCACATGTCAGGGCGGGAATGATGAGCGACTTGTAGAGTTTGGTTTTGGTTCGTCGAGAGAGGACTTTACTTTTCAATTGCCTACTCAGTCCAAAGTAGCACCGGTTGGCAAGAGTGATTCTGCGTTAGATTTCAAGGCTGACATTGTTGGTGTTGTTAATGCTGGTTCCTAGATAGAAGAAATTATCTACGACTTCGAAGTTATAACTGTCAACAGTGACGTGGAAGCCAAATCGCGAATGCGATGACTGTTTATTTGGTGATAGGAGATATTTCGTCTTGCCTTCGTTCACTACCAGACCCACTTGCTTCGCTTCTTTGTCTAACCTGGAGAACGGAGAATTTACGGTGCGGTTGTTACTGCCAATGATTTCAATATCATCGGCATAGGCTAACAATAACATGTATATTTAGCGAAATCACATGATAAATAATCACCCTGTCTGAAACCTCGTTTGGTATCGAACGGCTCGGAGCGGCCTTCCCAATTCAGCCTGCGCTTCTGGTATTATCCAGAGTCAGTTTGCATAACTGTATGAGTTTTGTGGGGATATCAAATTCAGACATTGCCGCGTAGAGGCAGTCTCATATCACTGGTGTGTATTCTTTTCTCTCGAGTCTTCTCCAACATTTGGCGCATGGTGAATATCTAGTCAATGGTGAATTTACCAGGTCTAAAGCCATACTGATAAGGTGCTCTCAGTGAATTGACATTGGGCTTTAATCTTTTACACAATGCGCTATATAAGATCTTATATGCAATATTAAGAACGATTATCCCACGATAATTAGCGCAGAAAGAGCGGTCTCCCTTTTATTTGGATTGGGCAAGTCATACTTAGATGCCATTCGTTGGGCATGCTTTCGTCCGACCATATTCTGCTAAGAAGCCTATGCATGCACCTTTAGGTTAATTCGCTTTATTAAGACCATAGGGTTCAGAGAGGACATGGTAGTGTGGTACCACAAAACATATACTATACCGAGCTACCTACCAATTCATCAACATCGTATTTGTAACGACTTTTAGCTAACGTTCTTGCTCTACCCTCTATTACATACGCTCTGCCTTAGGCTCTAAGAAATTTACTCCCTATTAAAAATATGTATTTGTCACATAAATATTTATTAAATACTTCTGATAAATATTGATAAAATATTTATTTACAATTTGTGTTTTTAACGTAAAATGTGATTTGATCGAATAACTCAATGTTAACAGTCTCAATAAATTGCTCTAATTGTGCTCACTCAATTACAAATAATTATTTTCCACTCACAATCATTACAATAATTAAATGTCTGTGTGTATTGATTTTCATTTAATTTTTATTTTTACTATCGATATACTATTGATTGGCAAGTTTTAATTGATTAGTGTCCGATTAGTAATGTATATATATATCTAATTAATTAGAGTGTATTAGATCAAGTATGCAAACTAAATACATAAATATGTAAACGAGTATATGAGGCACAAAGAAGTCACGTTTTCCTTGCACGCAAACTGTTGTTGTTGATAATTTCCTTTTAATTAAGTTGAAGAAAAATGCATTTTAATAAATTCATTAAAAGCGTACTACTCTGGGTAATGATAATAGTTTAAAGAAAAACAGAAATTATATTTATTGTCTCAACCGCCTAATACGTAGTTATGGCGCCCTGCATACATACTTTTGTATGCTAGAAGAGTTTAATTCTATTCCGTGAACTTCCCGATATGCAGGTGAGAGGTTTATGAGTTTGGTTGGTACTGACGAATATTTTCCGATATATGATTGCTTGCTAGTTTTCTGCTGTAAACACAGCATTATAATATTAGCATAAGACCACAGATGTTATCGATATCAATTTACTGCATATTGCTACGAGTTTTCTAAATTAACTTATCGATGATTTCCCAGATCTGTCGAGTTTGACCACTGCATTGTTATAAAAAAGTCTTCAACAGTGCTTGCAGTTTATTAATAATAACAAAATTAACCCAACGTTTATTTATTACTCAATAAAAACATTTCACTATCCTACAACGCCTTATTTTAAAACTCTCCAATTCTACTATTTTCACTTTTCATAAGTGTTATCACCAACGAAATCGCTATGAAACTGCCTTGTGTGCTCAACCCTCAAATACTACATAGATGGCACGTATTAACAACTGGAACAATCGATATGTTCTCCAAAACGAACTATTCGATTATCGACGAATATTCACCAGTACAAAAAATACTTAAATTAAGGTGAAAAAAAGAATATTCATTTCATAAAATAAATAATTTCGAGGTTTCCTACATCAAAAAAAAAAAAAAACATAATATTCAAATTTAATGGGGAAGATTTATTATCACTCGAAAGAACATTATTTGGCATTAATTTTTTGAAAATTTTTCTCTTTCGAATGTTGGCCACAGCTACGTTTCAGATGGTCCATCTGTTGAGTCCAATTTTCGATTACTTGTTCGAGTATTTCGACTGGTAACTGGCGAATGGTACGCGTAATGTCTTGCTCCAAGGCCTGAATCGAAGCGGGATTGTCCGCGTAGACTTTAGATTTTATCGCCACAGAAAAAAGTCCAACGGTGTGAAACCACACAATTTTGGTGGCCAATGGATCGGCCCAAAGCGTGAAATTATCTGCTCACCGAAGTGTTCTCTCAATAAATCCATTGATTGATGCGTTGTGTGTGGGAAGTGGCGTCGTCTTGTTGAAACCAAATGTTGCGGAGATCACGAGCTTCAATTTCAGGCATCAAATGGTTGGTTATCATGGCGCGATAACGGTCGCCATTGACGGCTACGTTCTCACCAGCATGATTTTTGAAGAAATATGGACGAATGATTTCATCGGTCCACAAACCGCATCAAAACGTTGTTTTTTCTGGCTGAAATGGCAGCTCTTGAATCTTTCAGGTTGTTCTTCGTGCCAAATGTGGCGATTTTGTTTGTTTACATACCCATTGATTCAGAAAACTTCTTGCAATTTTATAAGAGCCCATAGATCGAAGCGATGTCGCTTGGGAAGATCGAGCGGCTTCAGTTCTTGCACAAGCTGTATTTTTTATCCTTTGAATTTAATATCCCGACGTAGAATACGCCAAGTCGTTCCATACGTCAGTCGGAGTTGCTGCGAATGGCACCGAATTGACTCTCCACGGTCTTCGTGTACACCCTCAGCTACGGCCGCTTTTTTCTTCTTCACTGCGTACTGGACGTGGTCTGTTCGGTCGAATATTATCCAATAATGAATGTTGGATCTCAGTAGGCCGATTATTTTGACCATAAGTTGAGCGAAGTGCGCGAAACACATTCTTTTACAGAGCGTGGATATCCGTAATACAGTTGAATGATTTGTTGGCGTTGTTGAGGCGTAAATCTTTCCATGATGAAATGCCAAACAATACTGAATAAAAATAACATGACAGCTTGACACGACTCACGCGTGATCTGTCAAAAAAAGGGATATTGAAGAAAGTACCTCTACCTGGATTACCCTTCATATATATATAATTTTTTTCACTTACAGCTTTTCCATGATATGAACTTCTGGACTTCCCTTTGCACTTCATAAATAGTTTTACTGACCCCATCGTAATTAAGGGTTGCCACATATGAAATCAGTTTCATGATGTGTAAGGCTGACGCCCCTGTGAGTCTTAAATATATATAATTTGCCAAGTATTGATTGATTGATTAACTTGCAACGTCAATTAAGTAAACTTTTTGCCTTTTTTTAATGACTTACATACATATACGGCAATTTTGTTTATAAAAAAATAATGAATTATTTATGAACATATTTGATTAAAGTATTATTTGCAAAATTTATTTAAAATATATGCAAGCATGTCCAATGTATGTATGTATGTATGTATGTAAAATATTATTGAAATTTTTGAGGAAAAAGTTTTTCCTCTCAAGTAAAAGGTTTAAAAATAATATTTAACAAAGATATATACCAGCAATAAGGGCTTTTCAATCTGTTGTTATAAACGGCATTATATTATCTTATATTAACCTTAAGTTTAATATAGTATATATGTTTTTTTTTACTAATAATAAATAAATTTTAAATAAATTTTCAAACTCGTACTTATGAAAGTTTTGCTCACCAACCCCATGGCGCACATGTCAATCATACGCCGTGTCACCCTTCAATTTGACACGTGCCAATAATATTATGACTTTAATGCATCTTAAATGGTAACAAAGTATCAATATGCTTATTTTAATTACAATCCAAGCAATTCATTATTATTTTAATATATTGCCTTCTGCCACGTGAAAGCAGTTTTTGATTAAATTATATTTTTCACCAAGAAAATTTTTTATTGTTTAAATATTGTCGATTAAGTAATTATCGCAGCAATTTACTTATACGAGGGTTGCATTTTATATATCGGGACTTGGCAACTCTACTGTTTCAATATGGCAACTGATAACTTTATCGTAAAGTTTGACATTTCTGATGTTATACATACTCAGAACGTTTTAACATACAGGCGCTATGTGTGTGGTTTACAGCTCTAAAATATTTATATCGGCAAAAAAATTGTATTAAATCGCGAACATTTTTCACAACTTTCAACGTGGATCAACACAGCAAGAGTCTACCGCTGAACTCAAATCAATTTTTGGCAATGAAACCTCATCAAGAGCCAGTGTTTATGGATGGTATGTTGAATTCAAACAAGGTCGTAGAGCACTCCACGACGAATTTCGCGAGCAAAATAATTTCATAAAACAAAGGTCATTCCGGAAACTATGGATGCTGTGCTCAAACTGATATTGCAACAACCTGACGATGTGGCCTATAGTGGGATTGAGGCAACAATAGACATTAATGGGATCAGTATACGTTCAATCTTGCGTGAACATTTGATTGTAAAAAAAAATTTCACTTTGGATCCCACACAATTTGTCTAACGCTCAAAAAAAGGCTCGTGTCGATTGTTCTAGCGAATTATTAAAAAAATACGATAGTGGTGCTTCGAAATCCGAATATGATATCTTGGAAAGTGATGAATCATGGATTTACGCGTATGAGGCCGAAAATAAGCCGAAGTCAACTGTATGGGTGGTTCGCACACAAAGCACTTCTAAGCAAAAGGTTTCCTGTCTTTTTTTTTTTTTTTAATCAGACACTTCGAAACCGTACCACTAAAACAACGCAGAATAGAAAGCTCCCCAAAAGCTTTTGGCCAGTTCTCGTACAATAAACCAGATAACCGCCGAAGATGGAACACTCTTCACTATGACAATGCGAGCTCTCACACATCGACTGAAATAGCTGCATTTTTGTGCACTCCAACATAGTTCCCTTCAAGGGTGAATTATAGCGACTCTCCAACTTTTCGATACCATTTTTGTAGTACGATTTGTGCTTTGCTTCAAAATAGGTCTCAGTTTCGGCGATCACCTCTTCATTCAACGAAAATTTCTTGCCAGCGAGCATCCTTTTAAGATCTGAGAGCAGCAAATAGTTGTTTGGGGCTAGATCTGGAGAATACGGTGAAAGCGGAAGCAGTTCGAAGCGCAATTCATGGATATTTGCTATCGATTTAACTGACTTGTGACACGGTGCATTGGCTTTGTGAAACAGAACTTCCATTTTCTTCAAATGCGGAAGTTTTTATACGATTTTGTCCTTCAAACGGTCCAATAACGCTATAGCAACTATTACGCTTTTTCAAGGTAGTTAATGAAAATTATTTCATGAGCATACCAAACTACAGAAGCCATAACCTTGCCAGCCAACTGTTACGCTTTTTCCATGCTTTGGAGCAGGTCATCGTGTACAGTCCACTCGGATGGCTGTCGATTGGACTTCGGAGTGAAATGATTGAGCCATGTTTCAACTACCGAAGCAAAAACTCGCTCGCGCGACACCCACTTTGCACATTTAGAGTGCCTGCTATTTCATTCAATTTCAAATCATTTTGTGGATTTTTTTTGATGTTTTCGCTGGTAACAACCTCTTTTGTGCGTCCACTTCGTTCACTGTCTTCGGTGTTTCTTTAACCGAGTCTGAACTGATCATACCAATCATTGATGGTTGATTTATCTGGGGACTGTACATTTGGCAATTACGGAAGTGACTCGAAACATAGTTATATATTCAATTAACTGAAAAAGATCAATATTGAGTGAAGTATTTTTATTTGTTTATTTTGTATATATACTTAGTAGGGACATAAATACTGTTACACACATTTTATTCTATAAAATAAAAAATAATGAATGTTTTTGGACCAATTTTTTTTTATATATTTATTGATATATATTGTATACAAAAAAGCAGTATTCATTCGAAGTGCCCGTCTTTGGCCTTCACGCACGCCTTAAGTCGGACTGGTCAATCATCAATAGCCAGCCGCATGCACCTCCTCCATTGGGAAAGTGGCCACAGCACGAATCAAAGCTGTCTTAAGAGAATCAATGTTGGGGTATCTTTTGTGGCAAACCATGTCCTCTAAAACTGTCCACAATTTGTAATCCAACGGGTTCAAATCAGGACTGCCAGAGGGCAACTCTTCAGAGGAAATGAGTGCTGGTAAATTGTTTTGGAGCCAGATTTGGGTCGTTTTAGCTTTATGGGCCGGAGCAGAGTCTTGCTGAAAAGTCCATGATTGGTTTTGGAACATGAAATGGTCAAGTAGTCTTACAACAGCTTCCGAAACGGTTTCTTGGTAAACTTTGGCCGATGTCTTGACCCCTTGTTCGCAAAAATGCAAGTCAGTTACCCCATCATAAGAGACACCCCACCAAACCATGACTGAAGCCACCTTTTTTGACAGGTGGAATCAGTTCAGATGCTTCCTTAGATGACCGCTTATCAACCTATCATTTTGTTTATTAAATTTTTCCTGAACATAAAATTTTTTTCATCGGTAAACAAGATTTTTCTGTGCAAGTTATCAGCGTGCTGCACCAAAAGACGTTTGCATTTTACCACCCTATTTTTTTTCAAAGCTGCAGTCGACAAATGTCCCGTACGGCGTTTAAAAGCCCCAAGTGCCAAGTCTTTTTTAATATTTCGACTCATGGACTTTTGCGAAACATTCATCTCCCGGGCCATGATTTTCTGTTTTCGGAGCGGATTTCGCAGAATTCTTGATTTGACAGCTTTGATGACTCGCGGCGTTCGAACTGTGCGTGGACGGCCCGACCAGTGGCGGTCTTTAACATCCCCAGTCTCCTCAAACAGTTTTATGCACCGGTATACGAACATGCCGAGCGGACGGAGTGTTTTGAAAATATCAATTTTTTTAATTTCACACTTAAAAAGCGCTATAACAGCGATACGGTTTTCATTATCTGACCATTCCATGTTGAAAACTCACACAATTTAGAATTCCCGATACAGACTAACGATTTACAGGTTATATTATATAAATCTATGGCGTTTATGTGACCGGAAATTCGTCACCAAGCCACGGTTTTGCTTCAAATGTATTTTTTCCCATTATCAATAGGGGAAATTCCTTTTGATTTATTGTCTTCACAATAACAAAAGCTGCTTCACTCAAAATGCTATAATTCACAAACTAATGATCCGACAGCTGTTAGATTTATACTCGCGTCCTTTGGACGTTAAGGATAACTGAAACTCCATAACTAATTCTAGTAGCGCCATCTATGTACGAGACCGGAAACTTTTCAATTAATCCTAACTAGGCGCTGAAGGACTTCCTTTTATTCTCGTCCAAAAAAAAAAAAAAAAAACTAACTGGGAGGTCAATGTTTTTGGACAACTGAAGAGGCGGTTCACGAGCACAGAACACATGTTTTGGAGATTCATCAATAAGAGTGGCGAGAGTGCTTCGACAATTGGTTCAAACGCATTCAAAAGTGAATAGACCATGATGGACAGTATTTATTCTCTAATCCCGAAATATATAACGCAACCCTCCTACAGTGTAAGTATTTACTGAACTACTGTCAATTATTTCAAATTTTTTCTTTTAAAGTGTGTGTCCGCGAACTCCTCCAAAACCGCTTATCCGATTTTAATGAAATTTCGTATATATATTCATTAGGTCTGTGAATAGGTTTTCATCTATTTTCCTTACCGGAAAGTGGATCAGGGACTAAAAAATCGTAATTATGGTTAGATTTTCTTGAAAATTGGTGCATAGATAGCTTTTTGCTTAGATTAGGAGGAACACCACTTTTCTCTCCGGGAATTGGACCATGCACCAGCTTATTCGAAACCTTATTTATGGTTCGATTTACGTAAATGATGATTTTTAGGATTTAATTGAGAAAAAAAAATTGATTTATTCTTCGATTTGGTTAAAATTTTAAATGATATGTCTAAATGGAATACTTTTCCGAAAATGGACCATGGATCAGGAAATAAAATAAAATATATAAAGTACGGACCAATGATTCCACCAGCCCATAAAGCGCACCAAACAGTCAGTCTGGATGTTTTGTTTGTTTAGCCATTCAACCAGAAGTGTGCTTCATCGCTAAACAAAATTGGCTTATGAAAATCGGGAACAACGGTACTCTCGTTTTGGGCCCATTCGACGAATTTACGCCTTACTTGATGATCGTTTTGCTTCAATTCTTGCACGAGTTGGATTTTGTAAGCACGCAAACCAAGATCCTTCCGCAAAATCTTCCATAAAGTGGATGGACACAGATCCAATTTCTGTGCTCGATGGCGGGTCTTTCGGGTCTTCCTCAATGCTACGCTCTACAGCAGCAATAGCTTCTTCTGTGCGCACCGTACGGCGTCTCTGGGGATGCGAGTTATCAATAAGAGTAAACGTGGTGTGAAAACGTTCCATGGTTAATCAAATTAACTGCTCTGATGGACGATTTTGTCGACGATAAAATGGACGTAGTGCGCGATACGTTTTCCGCACAGAACCATTATTTTCGAAATAAAATTTCACTATTTGTAAGCGTTGTTCAGGCGTGAGTCTATTCATGATGAATTGCCAAACCAAACTGAGAATAAATCATTTGACAGCTGTTAAATCGGTCGGCATCTTGAAAAGTAATGCCAACTTAAAGTTCTATGCCTCTATAAAAAACACCCTTTATATTAATAAATAATTAAATAAATTAGTAAAAACAAATGTTTTATTAGTTAAAAAATAATTTTGTTCTTAAAAAATTTACATAAAATAATTTGACGAGATCCCCTAATAATTTCGTTACATTGAAACCAGCAAATAAAAGTAGAAAAAAATCAACGAAAGTAATTATAATTTTATTTTCCGCATTTTAAGTTAATATTTCTAGTTGTAGTTGGCGGCCGCAATAGCCGAGTGGTTAGCATTGCATGGTACAATTCGGAATGCCTGAGTTCGATTGCAGGTCAGAGCAACATGCAAAATTATAGAAAATTAATTTTTCTAATTGCGATCGCTCCTCTACAGGGAATGTCAAACCCTCCGATTGTATTTCTGTCATGAAATAAAAATTTCCTCATAAAAATCCATCCGCCGTTCGGAGGCGGCTTAGAATAAATTATAGATTCCTCCATTCGTTTGTAAAAACATCAAGAAGCAAAAATCTCGGCCAAAAATCGCTTCAACGGTTACAAAGCCCCGAATACATATATATATATATATATATTTCTAGTTGTAATTGATTGCCTAGTCACACATTTAAAACATATTAATTTTCCAAACTGACTTGTATTGACAAATGAACAGTAAACATTTCTACATAAAAAAATTAGTATTTCGATAAATCAACATCGTGTGAATTTTGCTTTTGAAGAATTACCGCTGAATATAAAAATGAAAGATGAATGATCTTTCCAGTAAACACGTACATAATGTTTGTAGGTAATAATTTATATTGTTATTACGATTTATAGTCAGAAGGTGATCTCTGCTGTATTTTAACGCAGAAAACTTTACACCCAACGAGGAAGAGGAAAATGTTACCTACAAGAGCTCTTCAGGGAAATATGTACAGACCGACGAAGGAAGCATGACCTCGGTTAGCTTCCCCAGAGAAATAGAGTTTTTAACAAGCTCTGCGAAATAGACCGAAACTTGGCCGAAATTAAAGTAAGGAATCGACAAAAATAATAGGAAAGCAATATCGTAACACAAGGCGACTGTACATTATACAGTGACTGAGAGCTGTAGTTCATCCAACGCTTCGACCGAGAGAACAACTAGTGTAACGAAGAGTTATGGTAAGCGCTATTACGGCACTGTTCGTGGGTGAGATTATAGAACAGTCAAACCGAAATAACCTAATAACTTCATGCGTAGGGCGTGCGTAAGAAGCAGCGTTCAAGTGTAAGATAGCCAGCCTCAGAAAGCTCCGCAAACTGCGATAAGGCTGAAAGAATAGCTTAGCATGACGACGGAAGCCTACACAATTCAAAAGCGGCCAATTTTTCCGAAGTGGACTAAGCAAAGTAACCAAGCAATACTCGATCGAAGGCGCTGGCTTTACTGAATCGCAGCAACATTTATGGAGGAAAGGAGGAAATCTGTAAAAAAAAAAAAGGAACTGCAAGGGCTCATATAAAAACGTATGCAGGAAAAAACAGGCAAATCTATGCCGTTGTTTGCTGATGCTTGCTGGTTTCATCATGCTCCATCGCCGGGTCCTGGCTGGATGAACGCATGAGATCGAAGTTCTTCAACATACCACCGCGCCGACTAAAGACAAGGACGATGTGAGCAAAGTTGCTTCTATGAGCACCTAGAACTTACCTATGAGCGTTGCCCACGCCAAAATGTTAAAATCGTGCTTGGAGATTTCAACGCCAAGTTGGGTGAAGAACGTATCTTTGACACAACAGTCGGAAAATCCAGCCTCCATGACGAAAAATCTCCAAACGGCCTGATGTTGATCGACTTCGCCGGGGCTCGAAAGGATATCTCAAGCTTCCTACGGGCCGCTGCTGCAGAAACCATTGAACTTCGGAAAGGCTACAGAAAGAGATGGTATGATGAGGATTACAATGCTGCGGTGGAGAGAAAGTAGACCGTCTATCTCGAAAATTTGCAATCGGTCACAACACGTGCGGGCTGCGATAGATACTGAGAGCTAAAGATTGAAGTAATAAAGAAAAAAAGAAAGAGGCCGCAATGCGTGAGTATGAAGAGCTTGAGAAGCTGACCGACAAGGACAATGCACGAAAACTCTACAAAAATATGTGGAGACTTACAGAAGGTTTCAGGACCGAAGCATATTCATGTAGGAACCATGGAGGTCATCCGGTCACTGACGCCCAGGGAATTCTGGAGCGAACAGTTCTCCAACCTTCTGAACGGCAGTGAAAATGAAGCACTCGAAGATGGGGAACGCGAATCCCTAATTGAAAATGATGGAAAAGAGTTCGAATACCCGACTTTGACGAAGCGATTGTCCGTTTAAAACATAACTAAACTGCAGAAGCCGCTGGCCTATCAGCAGAGCTATTCAAATACAGTGGCGGAGAACTGACGTGTTGATGCATTAGCTTCTTTGCAGAATATAGTCAAACGAGCCTATATCCGATGATTGGATGTGACAATTATCATGAGATAAGCCCCCTAATTGTCGTATACAAGGTCCTATCAGCATATTGTATGAGAGATTAAAGCCCACCGTCAACGATGTGATTGAACCTTGTCAGTGTGGCTTTAGACCTGGCAAATCCACCATTTATCAGAAGAAATTTGCGAAAAGAATCGATACACACCACCTAGTCATCGATTTCAGAACGGAATAATACCACAAGCGCAGTCAGAATTGGGAAGAACCACTCCCAGCCATTCGGCACTAAACGAGGTTTAAGACAGTTTTTATCGTGTGATTTCTTCAATCTGATGCTGGAAAAAATAATAAGATCCGTAGAGCTAAGTAGGCAACGTACACCGCATCGTAAGCTCTGCTTTTTCAGGGTTAGACAAAGAAGCGAAGCGAATGGGCCTGGTAGTGAACGAGAATAAAAGAAAGCATCTTCTGTCATCAAACAAACAGTCAGCACCTTCGCGTCTTAGCTCCCACGTCACTGTTGATAGTCACAACTTTGAAGTCGTAGATAATTTCGTCTATCTTGGAACCAACATCAACAAAACGAACAATGTCAGCACTGAAATCCACCGCAAAATCAATCAGTAGACAATTGAATAGTAAAGTCCTCTCTCGACGAATCAACACCCTTTTCCACTAGTCGCCCATTATTCCCGTCATGATGTATGATGCATAAGCATGCACGTTGTTGACATTTAATGAGATGGCACTAGGAGTTTACGACAGAAAGTTTTTGCGGAAGATTTGTGGCTCTTTACGGGTTGGCAATGGCGAATACCACAGACAATGGAATGATGTTTTTCAAGTGGATAAAGGCGCTCCAGCTTTGAAAGTATTCGATGCAGTACCCGCACATGGAAACAGAGGAAGAAGAAGACTTCCATTGCGTTGGAAAGATAAAAATCAATAGTAGTTTTTGCAGTCAAGAGAAAATAACACCAAAAATTTGGAGACTGAAAAGTTATAGCGATCAACGCTAGGAACTGTTGTATTTATCTAATCTGAAAGACCGTAAAAATTGAGTTATCCATACTAAAGGAGGTTTCGTCAAAATTAGAAAGAATTGCTTGTATTTGTTAGACGACATTACAAAGCGAATAATTACTATCCTTGTAAACGGTGATCCAACTAGAGGTACTTTTTTCAATAGCCTTTTCTTGACAGATCACGCATGAGTCTTGCCAAGCTGTCATGTCATTTTTGTTCAGTATTGTTTGGTATTTCATCATGGAAAGACTTACGTCTGCACAACGTTTACAAATCATTAAACTTTATTACGTTCGCTCAACTTATGGTCTGTACTGTTCTGGTACTGCTCGCAACACCATCACCCGTCTTTATTATTATTGGATAATATTCAACCGAATAGACCACGTCCAGCACGCAGTGAGGAAAATATAGCGACCGTAGCTGAGAGTGTACACGAAGACCGTGGAGAGTCGATTCGGCGCCGTTCGCAGCAACTCGGACTGACGTATGGAACGACTTGGCGCATCTAACGTCGAGATCTTAAATTGAAAGCGTACAAAATACAGCTTTTGCAAGAACTGGAGCCGCTTAACCATCGCAAGTGATATCGCTTCGCCTATGGGCTCTTGAAAAGCTCCAAGAAGTTCCGACGTTTTCTAGCCAAGTTTTGTTCAATAGGTATGTAAACAAGCAAAATTTCTGCATTTGGGATAAAGAGCGACTTAAAGCGATTCAAGAGTTGCCATTTCGCTCAGAAAAAATAATGGTTTGGTGTGGTTTGTTGGCCGGTGGAATCATCGGTAAATATTTCTTCAAAAATTATTCTGGCATCACACTTTATAATACACCAATTTTCATACCACTTGGTTGAAAACTGTAATCCTAAATTTACACATTTCTTTCATCTAAAGAGGAACAAATAAAGGCTAATCCATAAGTCGTTTTCTAAAGTGCAGGACATCTGTCAAACCTAACTGTAACCAGATTTCGTGCTTTAGTGGCCACGTTTCGAGCTTTAAGATGAGATTAGGGTGTACATAATAGTCTAACTACTCATGAAATTGGTAAATTTTTGAAGAAATTTTAAGCGATTGGATCGGTTACAGATATTTTAAGGTTTGCGCATCATGGTTTTCCTCATTCCGCTTTAAGCATCGCTGCTGTGAGTGAAAGTGTAGCCGAAATCCAGAACTACACGAGGGAATATGACTTTATTGCAATAAAATTTTTCGGCCGTGTAATCTCTCGTCTTGGCGATGACAATTTACCACCGAGATCGTACGATTTGACACTTTTTGACTTTTTTGTGGGGCTACTCGATGACCGTGTTTATGTGGTTAAAATCTTGAGCAGTTGAGCCAACATTCATCAAGTTATGGATGCGATACCGCCCAATATGTGCCAAAAAGTGATCGAAAATTACTTCAAGCTAATCGAGGTTTGCAAAAAATTCACGACGGAGTCATTGGAATGATGTAGTATATCACATATAATAAAATAAAATGGATTGCATGAAAAAAAAACATTGTACATTATTTGATTTCTATTCTTCATTAGTTTTTACATTTTCCTTCAAAAATATCTCATTTATGTTTGAGCTCTTCATTGACGGAATGCACCCCTTTTCACTCAGCTGTACCCGGCCTTGGACTTCCAACCAGAACTGCGAGACCGATAACAACATCCGATAAACTGTGGTGGTATTCAGTATACTATTATAACGATTTTCGGATAGCTAAAAATACTTAGCGACAATTTTGGCGATTAGCTGTTAATGTTAAATGACAAAAATTGTCGAGTTGTTAGCGCCATCAGAAAAAACTTAATATATAATTTAGGTTAAAATAAATTTTAAAATAAAATACCTATCGGGAAATTACCAGAAAAAGCAAAAGTCAATCAAATAAAATGCGTTTTGAGTATTTGTCCGTTTTATTTTGGATGAGGAAATAACACACTTTTCGTCAGTGGATAGAAGTTTGCTGCGAGAAGTGGAAGATGCTTTCGACTTGAGTGAAATAGAATTTCGAAAGCAATATCGATTAACCGCAGATTTAGTTGAAGAAATAATTTCTCAACTTGATAGCCAACTAAACGGCAGGAGGATAACGGCAATATCTATAAGAAAACAGGTAAATAATGCAACTTTCAAGTATTTTTCGATTTTTAACTTTATTCAATTGCTTGAAGGTTCTGTTGGAGAGCAGTGCGGGATAGCCATGATCCAATCGTCCATAAGACATAAAGTAACAGACGCAATAACCCAATGTATTTCCCAGAGGTTAGATTTCCGCTGACTCAAATAAAACGGCAACTCTTAAAGAAAATTTTCGCATCTTCAAACGCACTATTTGTTGGAGTTACTATTCGAGCTTAAGCTCCAGAAATCATGTTTTTCTTGTTTCTCTTTGTATCTTTCGCCTATCTTGATGATTTGTTCAGCTGTGGTGTCACCTTTTCTCTATTTTAATAAAAAGGAAATGTCAGCTAACAACAACCGTTATAATTGAGTTACAGAATCACCCAATCGTTAATGCAAGCGACGAAATTCGTTAGCTAACAGCTCGACAAATTGTATAGATCAAATTTACAGAATTCCTCTACTGGTGTCTTGAATCTTAAAGAGAAAGGTAGGAGTTCTAACGCTGATCGGGGTCGCGTATGAATAAGACAGTGTAAGAGCTTGTGCGAAAATAAATCTTAAATCCTTCAAACGCAACCAAGTTCAAACATAAATTACTTTTTCGCTTTTTAAATTCACGCCTTCTGACCATAAACTTGAAAAGGTCTTAAAACGCTTGAGATATCTACACTATACTCGTATGGATGTGTGAATATGCGTTAATGGACGCTTCACATTTACAAGGGCATTAATGCCATTCTTGTCAAATATTGCGCGCATTGCTGATTAAACGACGATAAAGTGGTCAACAACAACCACATAAATAAATGGCAATTTCATATATTGACATACATACAAAAAAATACACGAATTTAATAACTGTACAGAGACTTGCCGAAGACTCATTGCAGTGTCAAAAAAAAAAAAAATTGACAAAAAATAGAGGTTAATAAAAAGTACATTTTGAAGACATGAAGCACATATACCTTACATATTTTTATATATATACATGAAGTGATGTGTAACTCTCATAAACATATATATTTTTTAGACGAAAAAACAAAAAAAAACTAATAATTTTGGAAGATAAAAAATTAAAAATAAAATAAATAAATTAAAATTAAATATTTTTCATTGCCATTTTTACACAAACCATTGCCGCAGATTAAAGCATAAAATCTTTTTTGAAGTCTAATAATTGGTCTGACACATTATTTTTTTTCGCCAAAAATTGCATTAAATTCATATGTATGAATGTATATTTTAATCTTTATATGCATACATACGAGGTATGTTCAAAGAAAGAGGTAAATTTTGATTTTTCGCGTGCTAATCGGACACATATGTTTATTATGTGCTTGCATTAGGAGGCAAGTTCGATTGGTTAGTTGGTACTCGACAATAGAAGATATTAGTCACATATTTGTGTGCTTTTCGATTTTTGACTTTTGAATGAAATGGAACAAAGAATATGTATTAAAATTTTGCGTTAAAAATGGAATAAAGTGATCCAAGGCACTTGAAATGTTGACTGTGGCATTCGGTGAGTCCACCTTGTCTTAAAAAAGTGTTTATAACTGTTACAAGCGCTTTACAGAAGGCTGAGAAAATGTTGATGACGATGAACGTCCTGGAGGTGCGATCACGTCAACAAGCGAAGAAAACATTGAAACAGTGAAAAAAATTGTTCTTGAAATCGTCGTATCACTATTAGGGGAGTTGCAGAGGATGGTGGCATATCAATATGAGCCATTCAATTTTCTCGAATGTTTTGTGCCTAAAACGGGTGGCAGTGAAGTTGGTTCCGGAATTGCTAAATTTTGAGCAAAAGCAATGTCGCATTAGTATCGCTCAGGAGTTGTGGAATGACACCAACAACAACCCGGGTTGGCTCAAACGGGTCATAACTGGTGACGAAACGTGAGTATATGCTTATGACGTCGATACCAAAGCCCAATCATCCCCATGGAAGCTGCCAGGTGAGCCAAGATCGAAAAAGGTACACCAAGTCCGATAAAATGTGAAGGTTTTGCTCACTGTTTTCTTTGATTACAATGGTGTAGTGCATCATGAGTTCCGGCCAAAAGATCGTACAGTTAATAAGGAATACTACGAGGAAGTTATGTAACGTTTGCGTGAAGCAATACGGCTCAAACGATCGGAATTGTGGATTGTGCACCACGCTGATGCACCAGCTCACATATCAATGCTCATTCGTGATTTTTTTCGCCAAAAACAAAACCGTAATCATGCCACAACTGGTGTATTCATCGGATTTAGCTCCCTGTGACATTTTCCTATTCCCAAAACTAAAGAAACTAATGAAAGGAGTGCGTTTTGCCACAATTGATGCGATCAAGTCAGAATCGAAAAAAGAGCTGATGGCCATCCGAAAAGCGCATTTCAGAAGTGCTTCGAGGTTTGGAAAAAGCGTTGACACAAATTTATTATATCCGAGAGGGATTATTTTGAAAGGGATAGAATATATATTGAGGAATAAATAGGTACTTTCAAAAAAAAAAAAAATTATTCACCATTTCCTTTGAACCAACCTCGTATATATATGTGTATGCTTACTACATATGTGAGTGTGTCATAACTGACACTAATGTGCAATTTACAGCAATAAAATATAAATTTTAGTCTGCGTTATCTCAAAACGGACATATTTAGACATATTTACAGATAAAAATTTGCACTAACTTGTATGTAAGTAAGTAAAAATACGAAGCAATATATGAATTTCAAACATATATATTTAAAATCAACATTGTATGCATATATATGTACACATGTATGTACTAGCACTTAACTTAAGGTCTATTAAGTTGTTAACACCGCAACACCGTCAAGTACGTACAAAATAAGTATGTATTATGGTACATACATATTTAATTTCCAACAACATTTGCAACATTAACATTGCCAACATAGAAAAATGCCTACATATATATATATATGTATGTACATACTCACATTTATTACAATATATTAAATTTATTTTTGTCGAAAATTATGAATCGTGAAAATTAACTGCACTCCTGTTGTAAGCGCCGACTAAGTATCTAAATGCTAATACATATAGGTATGTAGCAACATATACCCAGCAGGGGAAATACTAGTTTTCAACTAGAATCGTACTAGTTTGAAATTTTGTACTAACTAGTTCAACTTCCATATAATTCTCCACTGTAACTGGTATTTCGAATAAAACGATGTCCTACGAACTGTCATATAACGAGTGATCCGTTTCAAGGTTCTCTCCTTTTTTAAAGAAAAAACCCAGAAAGTTCTATTATAATGACTCGTTCGAGCATTTCGACTGGTAACTGGCGAATGCAGCGCCTGATGTTTTGCTCCAAGGCCTGAATCGAAGCGGGATTGTCGACAGGCCCAAAACGTGAAATTATCTGCTCACCGTAGTGTTTTCTCAACAAATCCATTGATTGATGCGATGTGTGGAAAGTAGCGCCGTCTAGTTGAAACCAAATGTCCCGGAGATCACGAGCTTCAATTTGAGGCAACAAATAGTCGGTTATCATGGCGTAACAACGGTCGCCATTGACGGCTGCATTCTCACCGGCATCATTTTTGAAGGAATATGGAGCGATGATTCCACCGGCCCACAAAGCACAATAAACCGTTATTTTTCTGGCAGCTCTTGAATCTTTTCAGGTTGCTCTTCATTCCAAATGTGGCAATTTTGCTTGATTACATACCCATTGAGACTAAAATGGGCCTCATCGCTGAACAAAATTTGGTTCGAAATCGTCGGATCTTCTTGGAATTTTTCAAGAGCTCATAGAGCGAAGCGATGACGCTTGGGAAGATCGAGCGGCTTCAGTTCTTGCACAAGCTGTATTTTGTACACTTTCACTTTAATATCTCGGCATAAAATGCGCCAAGTCGTTCCATACGTCAGTGCGAATTGCTGCGAACGGCGCCGAATCGACTCTCCACGGTCTTCGTGTACACTCTCAGCTAGGGCCGCTATATTTTCTTCACTGCGTGCTTTACTTGGTCTATTCGGATGATGGTGTTGGGAATAGTACGCTTAGTAGGCCGATTATGTGGACCATAAGTTGAGCGAAGCACGCGAAACACATTCTTTTCAGAACGTGAATTTTCATAATTGAGTTGAATGATTTATGAACACCAAAAATAAAATGAAAATAAAAATAGATATGAATTAGCCAGAAGACCATCGACTAACTTCAACAGTACTTCTAGAAATAACAACAACATATGAGTGGCGCGCTGATGAAAATTATTATTATTCACGGTACTGCTGAGCTGATATACAAATAACGAACTGTTATGATTTCAATCTATTTCATACTAGTATTGAACTAGAATTTTTGTATATCAGTCTATGGTTTCACTGCAGGGTGTACACACACACATATACATACAATCAAACACAGAAACCACCAATATTGCCTTAACTCAACAATTTCTGTTATCTCCACTGCTACAATTATTATTGTTTTTGTATTATATTCAATTGACTGCCTCATTGAAATAAAAGTGGCGTTATCGCAATTAAATTGAAAATTGATTTTTAATAATGTATTTAGTGTAATTGGGGTAGCAGCACATGCCAGAATGATATGTTTGTACACACGTACGTATGTGTTTTTGAAACTGATTAATGCATTATAGATTCATTATTTTTAAATTACAGGTTTATTTAATAAAACGAAAAATATTTTTTTCAATTTTTTTAATTTTTTGTGAAATTCTTGACAGTTTAATAGAATTTCTTGTAATTAAAAATGAAATTTTGGTATCGGGTGCCCTTTGGCGTTATTGCTTTCAGTTCTGTATCAAATTTCTCATTTTATGCAATCAATTTCCTCTTAAATTCTTTTAATAAAAATTAATTAATTAATTCGTGGAATAAATTTATTTTTTTTTTCAAATAAAAAATCTTTTTGTTTTCTTATTATCAGTGACCAATTTGAAGTTTAAGTGAAGAAGAATTTATTGTGACTAATTTGAGTATATAAAGTTAATAATTTTTCTCATAAAAATCTTTCGTGTCATTAAAAATTAAATTTAAAATTTTTTCTTCTTCTTAAAAAGTGGCAGCCTATTGTTGTTTTCAAGCTTGGAACAAAGAGTGTCTTAGTGTTTGTTTTTCTACGAAGGATGGGGCAACGTGCTGAAGTGCACGCGAGTGACTAAAGTTTTTGGATGTTAACCTGGGAGTGATCAGAAACGTTTCTTTTACGGATGGTTCAAGTATCCCACGACTTTCGGTCTTACAGTAAGCATTCTCAGGTTACCGACCTCTGCAAAGTTTTAAGGATCACGATTGGAGCGCGTTTACTCGGAACGTTCAGCCATTAATTTGGAAGGCACCGCTGTCCAGCTGATTGATGTCCTCATACAACTAAAGGCTAAAGGGCTAAAAGGGACAAGGTCGAAAGCATATTGGCCCTTGTAGAATATACTACAGCAGTCATATTAAGGGATGCATATTTGGTGACACATTGTCGGATGAACGTCTGATCACAATCCGCATCAAAGCGAAGTTCATCAACTTTTCACTGAGTAGGACAATTTTGCCAAAGATGCTCGAAATCAAATTCGACTGTGGACCAGTCGGAAAATTCAGCATCCATGACAAAACATTCCAAAATGGGTTGAAACTGATCGCTTTCGCGATGGTGTGAAATATGGTTTTCTGTAAAAGAAAAATCAGCAAGATACACGCTGTCCCCGGATCGAAACTCTCACAACCAAATCGATCATAAGAGAACTGTGGAATTGAATTTTAAGCTTTCTACGGATTGCTGCTACAGACACAATTGGTTTTCTACACTGCATTGATCACGACAGGTGCAGAGTGGGACAGATACCAAGATGTAAAGAGAGACGCATTTCCAAATAAAAAAGGGCAGAGGCCAAAATGCGTGAGAGTTTTACAAGTTGACCAACAGGGATAATGTTCGAAAATTATATGAAAACATGCGGCGACTTATTGAAGGTTTGACAGTGAAAACCCTAGAAATGGTGAAACCGAACCTTTAATCAGTAACAATGGTACAGAAGTACCAGTATCCGACTGGGAAAAAGTTCGAACAGCAATTGTACGCTGAGATAATAATAAAGAGGTAGAGCAGGATATTGACCGGCTGAGCTAGTACGGCAGCGAAGAACTAACAGGATGCATGCATGGACTTATTTGTAGAGTAAGGTCGAATGAAAGCATGTCCGCCAACTGAAACCTGAGTGTGCTCTTCCCAAAAGAAGAAGCCCATAGTCTGCGCCAGTTACCTCGAGAAAACCTTCTCAATATCGTATATCTCGGCCTTCGGCATTACAAAAGGAGTTACTTCTAGGCCGCTATGTCGTTTCAAAACTTATACGGCTATATAATCTGACGCCAATGAAAAATTCCAGTAGCGCGTTGTTAATTGAAAACAATCTCTCTTAACAAACAATGTTTCAGTGTTTTTATCGAGTGATTCCTTCAATTTGATGCTGGAGAAAATAATAAGAGCTGCAAAACTGAATAAAGGAGTTACAATCTTCTAAAATATCAAACAATTTCCACCGTCTGTCAATGATATAGATATAATTGACATACCACAATGTTAATTTTACTTTATCCAAGTTAGACGAAGAAACTAAGCAAATGGGTTTAGTCGCGAGCGGGTAAAATACAAAATATATCCTGTCATTAAGCAAACAGCCAACGCTTTCGCATCTCGGCTCTCACGTCACTGTTGATAGCCATAACTTCCAAGTTGAAGATAACTTCGTCTATCTAGGAACCAACTAGCAGTCTTGAAATCCAACGTAGAATCACTCTTGCCAACCAGGTGCTACTTTGGACTGAGTAGGCAATTGAAAAGTCGTCTCTTGACGGTTTTCGGCCGAGCTTCATCTTCAATTTAGGTTTTTCGTCTTGATATTTTTACCAAAAAATGGACGGACCTACAGTTTATTCTAAGCCACCTCTAAATGGTCTACGGATTTTTACGAGGAGCTTTTATTTCATATAAGAAGCACACTCGCCGGGCTTGGCATTCTCTGCCAAGTGGCGACCGCAATTATAAAATTTAGTTTCTTATAATTTTGGATATTGTAGTACCCAACGCTAATCACTCGGAGAATGTGAAGTTGACATATTTCGGTGAATAAAGTGAGAGGCCAGGTCATATTGTTCGAATAGTCCTTAACGTTCCATCTTTGAAAGTATTCGGTGCACTACTCGCCAGTGGAAGCAGAGAACGAGAAAGATCTCTACTTCATTTGACAGAGGAAGTGTAAAAGGATCCTGTTTTACTTAGTGACTCCAATTGCCACCGAATAGCTAAGAGAAAAATTGAAGGGCGTATCTGTGGTAAACTTGAACATTGTCGGGTGAGCGTTGCCTACGCCAATAGCGATAGATGACAATTCGAAGTCCAATTCATAGATTCGTTTGGTGCATTGTCTTGGTGAAACAGCGCTTTCTTTTTCTTAAAATGCGGCCGTTTTTCGGCAATTTCGTCCTTCAAGCGGTCCAATAACGATATGCAATGACCGCTGTTAGTAGTGCTTCCTTTTTCAAGGTTCTCTATGAAAATTTTTCCATGCGCATCCCAAAATACAAACGCCATAACCTTGCTAGCCCGGCTGATGCGTTTTTCCACGCTTTGGAAAAACGGGGTTCATCGTGTGCGGTCTACTCGGATGACTGTCAATTGGACTTTGGCCTTCGAAGTGAAATGATGTGGAGACATGTTTCATCCATTGTCACATATCAATGCAAAAACTCGGGTTTATTACGCTTGAACATCTCCAAACACGGCTCTGAATCATTAACTCGTCGTTGTTTTTGGTCAAATGTGAACTGGTGGGGCAACCACTTCCCTCATATCCAAATATTTGTGAATGATATGATGTACATGTTAAGTTGATATCTTTCTAGTGTCTGCTATTTAATTCAATATCAGGGTGCGGTCATTCAAAATTATTTTGGGGAGTTTTTTGAATGTTTTCTTCGGTAACAACATCTTTTGGGCGTACACCGTCTGAGTTCAAGGTCTTCGGTGTTCATTTCACCACGTCTAAACTTAGCATACCAATCCTTGACGGTTGGTTTATCTGGGGCAGTGTCCGGAAACTAGTCATCAATCTAAGTTTTTGCTTCAAACTTAATTTTTTCCTTCAATAAGCAGTATTTTTTCAACACGGCAACTTCTTTTTATCCATTTTTTCATAATAACAAAAGTAACTTCACTCAAAACGCTGTAATTAACAAACTAGTGATACGACAGCTGTCAAGTTTATACACACGTCTTTTGAAGGTTAGGGCTAACTGAAAATCTATATTAATTCCAGTAGCGCCATCTATGTCTCATGGCCGAGGACTTTCCAATTGACCTGTTACATGGAGTATTTTAAGAGCATTGTGAGAGTGTTTTTAACATCTGCAGCTAAAACTGGGCAATTATGCACACATATTCGGGATCAAATCATATACTATTATATATATATATATATTATAGTCTTCAAATTTTAAATATTTGAGGCCTTCGGCAGTGCAGAGGAGTATTTTGTCTTTCTTATTTTAATTCAAATATATTTTTCATAAGGTCAAAAAAAAATTTATTATGGTTTACCTTTGGGAATAGCCAATGTTATGCATACACACATGCATGTATGTACGTATATATTGCGCATAACGCATTAAATAATTAAACCTTTTGTTATATAATTCATTATAAAACATTAATAAACTACACAACCTTCCACCGAAAACTTAATTCTAGTTGTATCTATGCATAACACAACGACTAAAACCTGATTATTACACACACCGCCATGCATAGATTGTAACAAACGGAACATTTTGTTGGAAAAAAAATTAAAAAATAGGAAAAGCTTAAGTTAATTGTTGCCAAACACTAAATAGTTGTTGGTGTTGTTACCGTTAATGTCGTATTGCCATTGAAAAGCATTGCATTAAATATAAAGTAAACAAAATGAATTATTATGATTGTAACAGTTACGTTAATTAAGTTAGCATTTTAATTACTTGAATGAAACAAAAAACAAAACAAAAAAAAAACAAAAAAAAAAAAAACCGAAAACTCCTCCTTAGCATCAAAGTAAGCGAATATTCTCATTACTCACATACATGTAAAGCGTTGAGGCAGTCAGACAGGCAGTTAGACAGATGTATTTTCAAAGTAGTTACTTATATACTACATGCGTACATACAAATCTACATATAAAGTGCTACACAATGTGACAACACAATTGACTAATGAACTGCATACTCGTACATACATAATATATGTACATGCATATAGCCGTAGATAGGAATTAATCAGAGCTGACCAGAAATCAGCAGACACACGTCTCCATGTGTACAGGTGCGTGTATGCAAAGTATACATCAATGTTGAGTGATGTATGATATAACATATATATCATTTGATATGTTCATCAGTTTGTATATGCATACATACATACATGCATACCAACATACATAAAGCACATCTACTTGTATGTATGGGAATACTTGAAAATGTAATTATTTTTTGCATTGCTTTATATTTAGTTTCATTACTACAACATACGAGGTATGTTCGAAGGAAAAGGTGAATTTTGATTTTTCGCGTGCCATGTACATTCGATTATCGATATTTTGTTTCTGTTATAATCGGACACGTGTGTTAATCGTATGCTTGCATTAGGAGCCAATTTCGATTAGTAGTTGGTTCTCGACAACAGAAGAGATTAGTCAAGTTTTTGAGTGCCCTCCGATTTTGACTCTTGAAATAAATGGAACAAAAAATATTTATTAAACTAGCGGACACTAGCATGCTTTGCTACACCTAAGGAAACGAAAAAAATTGACTCCAAATTTTTTCCCAAACTTTTTTCTATTAGTAAAAAAAAAAGTTTTTTTTTTTTTTTTCACTCTTTTTCTCTTTCAACACCACATACAACGTAACGTATGAGTATTTTGGAACTTTACATTTATTTGTTGTTGTTGCATGTATTTTATATGGGTATCGACCAATGTTCACTAAAATGGTTATATCTCTGGAACGGCTGTGCTAATCTCATGACAACTTCACATTAACCTTCTCCTAATACTACTTTAGAACTCCTAAAAATTTGATGCAATTCGATCTGGTTTTTTCCCAAGCTTTAGTCGTTCATTAAAATTTGCATTGATTTTTATATATACAAGTATAAAAATGGAAGGTACTTGATATGTTGAATGTGGCATTTGGAGAGTCCACTTTGTCTCAAGAAAGTGTTTATAAGTGGTACAAGTGCTTTACAGAAGGCTGAGAGATGTTGATGACGGTGAGCATCCTGGAGGTGTGATCACGGCAACAAGCGAAGAAAACTTCGAAACAGTGAAAAAAATTGTTCTTGAAAATCGTCAAATCACTATTGGGGAAATTGCAGAAGATGTTGGCATATCAATCGGCTCATGCCATTTAATCTTCTCGAATGTTTTGGGCATGAAACGTGTGAGTAAAAGCAATGTCGCATTAGTATGGCTCAGGAGTTGTTGAATGACGTCAACAATGATCCGGGTGCTCAAACGGATCATAACTGGTGACGAAACGTGGTGTTGTCGAAACCAAGGCCCAATCATCCCAATGGAAGCTGCCAGATGAGCCAAGACCGAAAAACACGCGCCAAGTTCGATTAAATGCGAAGGTTTTGCTCACGGGTTTCTTTAATTACATCATCTTGCATCTTGAGTTCCTGCAAAAAGTCGTGCAGTTAATCAAGGAATACTACAAGGAAGTTATGCAAGGTTTGCGTGAAGCTATACGGCTCAAACGATCGGAATTGTGGAAAAACAAATCGTGGATTTTGCATCACGATATTCGTAATGCACCAGCTCACACATCAATGCTTATTCGTGATTTTTTGGGAAAAAAAACCGTTATCATGCCACAACTATTGTATTTACCAGATTTGGCTCCCTACAACTTTTTTCAATTCCCAAGACTAGAGAAACCAATGAAAGGAATGCGTTTTGCCACAATTGATGAGATAAAGTCAGAATCTCAGAAAGAGCTGATGGCTATACCGAAAAGCGCATTTCAGAAGAGCTACGAGGATTGGAAAAAGCGTTGGTACAAGTGTATTATATCGGAGGGGGTCTACTTTGAAGGGGACGAAATAGATATTGATGAATAAATAAGTACTTTTCAAAGAAAAAAAAAATCAAAATTCACCTTTCCCTTCGAACACACCTCGTACCTACATGCATAAGTATCTTCATACATGCTTGTATACATACATATGTACAAGTATATACTTATCGCTGGGGACATTTAAGCGCCAGCAAATCTCCGTTTAAATCTTTATTGGTGTTGTTGTTGTCTCTATATTTTTTATTATTTTTGTTGTTATTTTTTTACAATTTTTGTAGTTGTTGCTATTTTTGTTAAAATTGTTTTTTTGTTGTTGTAACATCGACAGTTGTTACAATCTTGACGCCTAGCGATTAATCCTCAAGTCAAGCAAGAAATTTTGTAGTAATGGCATATTGTACTTGTTGTTGTTGTTGTAGTTTTTTCTGCTGTTTTCGATTTGCTGCTAGCTGTCAAATCAAGCGAATTTACAATCTTTTTTCCATTTTAACACAATTAATTTGTTTTCCTCTTGTTTATACGTTATAGAAATAAATGCCTACATACATACTGTGAGAGTATATATATGCATAAGTATGTAGGCAGTTGAATTGGAGCATCTTATACGCGACATAGTGACTTATAAAACGGACTTTAATTGTCATTATGTAGTTGTTGAGTGTCATCCCATTGGCATATGAGAAGTTTGTAATTTGCAGGAGCAAAAAAGTTGATTTTTTATTATTTTATTGATTAGCAAATTGAATGAGACAGACAGACTCATACAAATAAAATATTTACATATGTAACAATTGAAAATTGTGTGACTGTTGCATATTGATTTATAAATTTCCATTCTATTATGGGCTAATTATATAAGTATTTTCAAATATATTATACACTAAAGGCAAAAGTGGCATGGTGTCACTGCTCGGCTGGTTGTTGTCCTCGTTAAAATCAAGGCTGTGTTTTAAACAGCGGCGGTGACCAAAAGACGCTACAGTCGGAAAAGAGACAGAAGTGAGAAGACGAGACGAAATATCACCTGTCATCAAATGAACAGTCATCGCACTCGCGACTTTTCTCTCACGTCACTTTTGACAGTCACAACTTCGAAGTCGTAGTTCATTTCGTCTATCTAGGAACTAAAATTAACAACACCAGGAATGTCAGCCTTGAAATCCAACGCAAAATCAATCAGGAGGCAATTGAAAAGTAAAGTCCTCTTTTGTTGAACCAAAACCAAACTCTACAAGTCGCTCATCATTCCCGTCCTGATATATGGTGCAGAAACCTGGACGATGTCGACATCCGATGAGTCGGCTTTAGGTGTTTTCGAGAGAAAAGTTTCGCGGAAAAGTAATGGTTATTTGCGCGTTAGCAATGGCGAATACCGCAGACGATGCAACGTTGAGCTGAACGAGCTATATGACGACATTGATAAGAGACACCGGTTACGCTGGCTAGGTCATGTCCTCCGAATGGATGAAAGCGCTCCAGCTCGGAAAGTATTCGATGGAGTACCTGCTGGCGGAAGCAAAGGAAGAGGAAGACCTCCACTCCGTTGGAAGGATCAGGTGCACAGCGACCTTTTATCACTTTTCTAACTAGCGCCAAACAGCAAAGAAGGGAATGCCCTTGTGGCATATCATACAGCGGCGGCTGCAGAAACCTGAGGGAGGGAGGCAATATTTTGTATATCCAATTAGTAGAAAAACTAAAACCCAAGCATATCCGATCAATCCTTTGTTTAAGCCCCATGTAAAGAAACACAAATTTTCTGTTGGATTCAGAGTCGCCGAATTATGAAGGGTGATCCAAGTAGAGATACTTTTTTCAATAACCTTTTTTTGACAGATTTTGCGTGAGTCATGCCAAGCTGACATGTTGTTTTTGTTCAGAATTGTTTGGAATTTCATCATGGAAAGACTTACGCTGAACAACGTTTAAAGAATGTGTTCTGTAAAGAATGTGTTTTCGTGCACTTCGCTCAACTTATGGTCAACGTAATCGGCCTACTGAGCATACTATTCGCAACACCATAACCCATATTGAGATCCAGCATTCCTTATTGGGTAATATTCGACCGAATAGACCACCGCGTCCAGCACGCAGTGTAGAAAATATAGCGGCCGTAGCTGAGAGTATACACGAAGACCGTGGAGAGTCGATTTGGCGCCGTTCGTAGCAACTCGGACTCACCTATGGAAGGATTTGGCGCATTTACGTCGAGATTTTAAATTGAAAGCGTACAAAATACAGTTTGTGCAAGTACTGAAGACGGTCGACTTTCCCAAGCGACATCGCTTCGCTCTATGGTCTCTTGAAAAGTTCCAAGAAGATCCGACTTTTTCGAGCAAAATTTTGTTCAGCAATATGGCCAATTTCTGGCTCAATGGGTATGTAAACACGCACCACATTTGGGACGAAGAGCAAAGGGAAGAGATTTAAGTGCTGCCATTTCATCCAGAAAAAACAACGGTTTGGTGAGGTTTGTAGGCCGGTGGAAACATCGGCCCATATTTCTTCGAAACTGATGCCGGTGAGAACGTAACCTTCAATGGCGACCGCTATGATAGCCGACTCTTTGATGCCTGAATTTGAAGCTCGTGACCTCCACGACATTTGGTTTCAACAAGACGGTGCCACTTCCCACACATCACATCAATCAATGGATTTATTGAGAGATCACTTCGGTGAGCAGATTATTTCATGTTTTGGACCATTCGATTGGCCACCAGGATCATGTGATATCACACCGTTAGATTCTTTCCTGTGGGGATATGTAAAGTCTAAAGCTATGCGGACAATCCCACTTCGATTCAGGCCTTGGAGCAAAATATTACGAGTGTTCGCCAGTTACCGTAGTAGTCGAAATGCTCGAACGAGTCATCGAAAATTGGACTCAACGGATGG
This sequence comes from Neoceratitis asiatica, assembly GCA_030068015.2. NCBI lineage: Eukaryota > Metazoa > Arthropoda > Insecta > Diptera > Tephritidae > Neoceratitis > Neoceratitis asiatica. The sequence continues at coordinate 59,030,177 of CM061526.1, read as the reverse complement.
ACCATATGAGACGAAGCCAAAGCCAAAATAAATGCCAGAGAATGTTCTTTCGAATGATAATAAACAGTCCTCATTGAATTCGAATTTTCTTTGCTGTTTTTTTTTTAAAGTAGGGTATCTCGGAATGGATCACCCGTTATATTGCTAATTTTCGTTCATGTAACGATGCAAGAAAATGGCAATGTGCTCCTGGTACAGAGGTCTAGATTTGCCTACTTTGTAAGGACCTTACGTCAACGCGTACTATCTTATCTCTGTTACGCAGTCTCTTCTGTTCATTCATTCACAGGCGTAGTCGATTATAGTCATATCAAGCATAACGCAGCAGTCATTTATTTCTTTCGCTGTTTGGTGCCAATTGGAAATTGGAAAAGTGAAACCAAATTGCCCTCTACCTCATCCTTCTAGAAGCGTAGATGTCTTCCTTTTTCTCTGCTTCACCTGCTGGTACTGCGTCCAATACTTTCAAAGCTGTTGCACTTTAAACCTTTCGGACCACATGAAGTATCCAGCGTAGCTATTGTATCTTTATTCGCTGAGTCATCGGTACTCTCAATTGTCAATGAGTAATAGACCATAAATGTTCCGAAACACCTTTCTCTTCAAAACTCTTAGAACCGTCTTATCGGATATTGTCTTCGTACATGCCTCCGCACCATATAACAGGACGGGAATGATAAGTGACTTTGGTTGTCGGGAGAACACGAGAGGACTTTACTTTACAATAGTATGCTCGGTCCAAAATAGTACCCGCATGCAAGCATGATTCTGCGTTGGATTTCCAGGCTGACCTTGAAATTATCTACGACCTCGAAGTTATGAGCGTCAGTAGTGACGTGGGAGCCGAGTCGCGAATGCGATGATTGTTGTTTGATGATATTTCGTAATCGTTCGTTTACTACCAGATACATACGCTTAGTTCCCTTTTCCAGTCTCGAGAAGTAAAACTAACAGCGATTTTTGAGGCCGATATCAATATCTCGTTACAAGGTTTTTTATGAAGATTTTACCTTGCCTATTCAGCTCTGCAGCTCTTATTATTTTATTCAGAATTAGGTGGAGATATCAAAAAATAGAGTCACCCTGTCTGAAATCTCGTTTTAAATCTAACGGCTCGGAAAGGTGCTTCCCAATTCTGACTGCGCTTCTAGTATTATCCAACGTCAGTTTATGTTACATAGCCGTATGAGTTCTGCAGTTATATCGAATTCAGAAATAGCGTCGTAGAGACAGCTCGTTATTGTGCTGTCGAAGGAAAGCTTTAAAAGCGAGGAGAAGGTGGTTTCTATCGATTCTTTTCTCTCGGGTCTTTTCCAAAATTTGGAGCATGGTTAATATCTAGTTAATGGTAGATTTACCAGGTCTAAAGCCACACTGAAAAGGTCCACTTAGTTTGTTGGCAGTAGATTTTAATCTTTCACACAATACGCCGCCAGAAGGGACCTTATATGCGATATTGAGAATTGTTGTTCCACGGTAGTAGGCGCAGACTGTGAGGTCTGGCTTTTCATAGTTTGTGCAGAGCACACTTAGGTTCAATTTGTCGAGCATGCATTGATCTGACCATACACTGCAAAGAAGCCGATGCATGTGCCTCGGCAGTTCTTGGCCACTATATCTGAATAGGTCACCCAGTAAGCTATCCTTTCGTTATTACTTTACAAGGAAGTCGCTAGTCGTAGTTCGTCATAATAGTGTTGGAATGTCTATTCTATCATCATCAATTGAATATTCGGGTTCACCATCTCCAGGTGTTCCCCTGACATTCAGCAGGTTGGAGAAGTGTTTCCTTCATAAATTGAGTATATTCTGGACATCTGTCGCTAGATCACTTCTATGTGTCTCAAAGAATATGAATCTTTCATTACATTTTCGCGCATTACCCATGTCGGTCAGCTTCTCAAACTCTACATACTCAGCCATTTTGGCCTTTTTATATGTATATTTACCCCTTTACATTCAATACAGTCATTGTGTATATATATACATACATATTTATTTCTCCTTCCTTGCAAAGATTTTTTTTACAAAATTTGTTGCAAGCAATTTTTCGCATGAACTACTATTTTATATGTGTACTTATATGTATGTATGTACATACACATGTTCGATTTTGTTTATCGCTTTCCGCATAACGTATTCGATAGCAAATGACAATTGTAATCGATATTTAATTTGTTTGATAAGTAAATTTGTATGTAGCCGAGTACTCAAGTAGCTTGTATTAGCCGACAGACAGTCCTTATGCTGACTAAAATATGCATAAAGATGCATGTAAATTTAGATTATTTTGCAAATATTTTCACAGAAATTGCTTGTAAATACTACATTACGGTATATACTCTTATGGAAAGTATTTACATGCAAGCACATACACATGCATATGCACATACTCGTACATGGTTATGTGGAATCAAACAAGTTCAAGTTCAGTGTAATTGACGACCGTTTTGTGGATTTAGCTATTTCAATATGTACAGTCAATTCAATCAAATTTTCAAGTGTGATGTAAACGTTTTTTGTGTAAATTGCTGCTATTCTAGTAGTAGTAATGTTTATTTCGTCACAAAATTAATAAAGAAAAAATATAAAAGGAAAAAACTAAATATAATGAAATCAAAAAGTTAAATTGAAATACAAGGGGAAAACAGAATTATAATTATAAATCAAAAGTAAAATAAAATAAAATAAAATCAAATAGATTTAAATATAAAATGTTACAAATCAATAGGATAAAAATTAGTTAAAAAAATTTAGCATAAAAATAACTTAAATATAATTGTTTATGCATGCAACCCTGGCAGCAGCCATATTATCCACCTAGAGATGTCGCTGCTGTTTTGTTCATCTGTCATTGACTCCTCAAATTTATGGGAAGAGTCCTGTTACCATCGTTTTAGATTTCCACATTATGTGTTATGTGGAAATCCTTTAAAAGACCTTTGTTGCCGATCAGCAACCGTAGCAGCAACATCTGAGGGGTTACTTTTTTTTATACATACATATAAAGGGTGTCTTTTATAGAGGTATAGAACTTTAAGTTGCAATAGAAAAACGATGGATTATGCGATTGACATGAATTTTATTCATCCGAAAGATAATCTTGTGGCATTACATTTTAATTATGATTTATGGCATATGACCGCCACGGCTGGCGCGGATGTAGTCCAATCTGGACGTCCAATTTTCGATGACTTTTCCAACATTTGTGGCCGTATATCGGCAATAACACGGCGAATGTTGTCTTCCAAATGGTCAAGCGTTTGTGGCATATCCGCATAGACCAATGACTTTACATAGCCCCACAGAAAGTAGTCTAGCGGTGTTAAATCACAAGATCTTGGAGGACAATTCACAGGTCCAAAACGTGAAATAGGCGGTCACCAAACGTGTCTTTCAATAAATCTCTTGTGGCACGAGCTGTGTGATATGTTACGCCGTCTTGTTGAAACCACATCTCCTGGACATCATCGTTATTCAATTCAGGAATGAAAAAGTAGGTAATCATGGCTCTATACCGATCACCATTGACTGTAACGTTCTGGCCACCATCGTTTTTGAAAAAGTACGGACCAATGATTCCACCAGCCCATAAAGCGCACCAAACAGTTAGTTTTTCTGGACGTAACGGTGTTTCAGCATACACTTGAGGATTACCTTCACTCCAAATGCGGCAGTTTTGTTTGTTGACGTAGCCATTCAACCAGAAGTGCGCTTCATCGCTAAACAAAATTCGCTTATGAGAATCGGGAACAACGGTAATCTCGTTTTGGGCCCATTCGACGAATCTACGCCTTACTTGATGATCGTGAGTCTATTCATGATGAATTGCCAAACCAAACTGAGAATAAATCACTTGACAGCTGTTAAATCGGTCGCCATCTTTAAAAGTAATTCCAAGTTAAAGTTCTATACTTCTATAAAAAACACCCTTTATTTATATATTTCACTCAATAAAGGTTTATTGAATTTCATAATCGCAAAATTCGCTTTCTCGTTTTGGGTATTTGGTGGAAAAAGCGTAGGTAAATTTTTGTTTTTATAGATTTCAACTTTCTGAAGACTATGCACTTCCACCGAATCCCATTTTTAGAATTCAGAAGGAATTCTGGCCCCATCATTCCCGGCACGAATAATAATAAAAATTGATATAAAATAATATAAACTAAAATAGAATTAAGTAAAATAAATTTAAAATTTAACATACAAATAAAACAGAAAAAAATAAAATTATTAAAAAAAAATTTAAATACACTTAATAATATAAAGTAAAAATTAACAAAACAAAATAAATTAACATAAAACAAAAAAATAAGATTCAAATAAAAACTAAATAAAATTAAAATATTAAAAAAGAAAATAACTAAAAATTATGGAACAAATGTAAAATAAAATAAAGTAGATTTAAATATAAAATAATAAAACTACATTTAAGAAAAATGAAATAAAAATTGAAAATTAAAAAAATATAACATAATAAAATTAAGTTAAAAATAATATAAAATAATATAAAATAAAATAGAATAAAATTGGCTAAATTAAAAAATATAACATACATATAAAATAGAATTAAAAAAATGATTAAAAATAGATAAAATAAAATAAAATAAAATAAATTTAAAAAAATAAAATAGTGTAAAATAAAGTAGGCCAAAATAAATAATATAATATAAAGTAATACAAAATAAAACGCAAAATATAAATAATATAATAATAATAAAAATAAGTAAAGAAAATTTTAATAATAGAAAGAAACATAATGAGATAAAGAAAAATTATAATAAATATCAAATAATATAAAATCAAATAGAATGATGTAATACGAGAAAAATCTAAATTAAAATAACTTCAATTAAATTATAAAGAACAAATAAAATGCATAAAAAAAACTTAAAAAATAAAATCATATGAATATAATAAAATGGAATACAAAATTAAATTAATAATTAAATATTTCTAAAGTAAAATAAAATAAGTTCACATAAACTAGACTGAAACTAAAAAAGAAAATTAAATAACATAAACTAAATAAAATAAATAAAATAAAATAAAACCAAATATTACGAAACTAAAACAAAAATAAAATATATTATATAAACCTTAAAAAAATAAAATTATATGATATTGAAAAAAAATTAAAAAACCAACCAAAAAGGATAATATAAAAAATAAATATAAAAAAATTAAAATAATATAAAATAAATGAAATTAAATAAATTGGAAAAAATTAAAATAAAAAACTTCAAATAAATATATAAATAAATTTAAATAATATAATTGAAGCAAAATTAAATAAAACAGAAAAAAAGGAAAATAAATTAAAGTATATATAAAAAACATATATAAAATATAATAAAAATAAGGCGAAATTAAATCAATTAAATAAAATAAAAATGTAAAGAAAACAGAAAATATAAATTAAATAAAATTGGATTAAATTTTAGTCAAAAGAATAAAAGTAAAATAAAAATGGAAGAAAAAAAAACCAATGAAATCAAATAAAACATATAAAAAGCAATAAAAAATAAATAAATAAAATAAAAAAGTTTAATTAATATGAACAAAATATAAATTACAAAAGGACAAAATGAAATGAAATAACATTAAATAAAATTAAAAAATAAAATTCTGTTAAATAAAAAAATAGAAAAGTACAAGAAATAAATAAAAAATATGAATAAAAACAAATAAAGTAAAATTAAGTTAATTAAATAAATAAAAAATTAAAAAAAAAAACAGAAAATATGAATAAAATAAAATTGAGTTAAATGTAAATAAAAAGAATAAAAACAAAATCAAATAATTTGAAAAGAAATAAAATTAATAAATAAATTAAATTAATAAATAAATTAAAAAATAACTAAATTAATATAAATAAAAAATAAATATAATAAAACAAAATAATATATTTTATTTCATATTATTCTGTTTTATTTTGTTTATTACAAAAAATTATATTAAAAAAATTAAATTGAGTTAAATAAATAAAATAAAAAAGTACAGCAAAAACAAAAAAATAAGAATAAAATTAAATTAAATTATATGTATATAAAAAAATATATTTAATTTAATAAACATAAACATATATATAATACGCTAAGAATATTATGAAAAGTATCAAAAAAATTATTTTAATAAAATTAAATAAACTAAAACAAAAAAAAATTAGAAAAAAAACAACAAATAAATAATAAAAGAGTTAAATTAATATAATTAAAAAAAAATTAAGCAAAATGAAATGAAAAAAAAAAAACTTGAAGTAAAATGAAGTAAAATAGAACTAATTAATTTAAAAAAAAAGAATAAAAAATAAAATAAAATGAAAAAAAATTAATTAGATTTTAATTATTGTATTCTAAAAAATAAAACAATATAAAATAGAATAAAATGAAATTAAACAGAAAAAATTAAATAAAATAAAAAAAAAATAAACAAATTAAACCTAATAAAATAATAAAATAAAATAAAATATATTAAATCAAAATTAAATAGAATACAAAAAAATTGAATTAAATTTAAAAATAATAATTGTTCCAAATTAATTAAAAATTAAATAAAAAGAATATTAAAAAAATGAAATCTTAAATAAAAATAGAATAAATTAATATAAAATAAAATTAATTTAGATAAAAATTAATATTTTATTGTAAATCTTTGAATTTATTTAAATGTAAATCACTAAGTATTCCCTTGTGGACCTATATACAAGTATAACACATACAACCCACTTCCATCAATAAGCAGCGCGTATATTTTACAAAATAATGATTTTTATGCAACAGTCAGCATATGCAACTACATATCAATATATGTATACACGAATGTACTATTATGGGAATGGTAAAAGTTCTGTCATTGCCATTTTTGTTATCAAGTTGAATGAACTATATGAGTTATATATAACTAGGCATATGAAAATGTAAACAGTTTTATAATGAGAAATTTGCACCGTAAATTGGCGAAGTTCTAAGTCAGCAAACGGGGAGTACCGAAACGACTTCACTTGTTTTTATAATAATAATTGGAAATAACTGTGTAGGCAAAAATAATATATATTTTTTTCAACAGTTTCTCCACTTTAATGCATTCACTACTATCCTATTGCGCTGAGTTCTGTTAAATTAATGAGTTCCACGTGTCATATGTTATATGCATGTATGTATGTACATATACATGCATTTGTGCGTCCATTTAAAATTTATAAACTGTATTGTAGGAAATTAAAATTAAAAACAGTTAAAGCGTCTGCCAGTGTTGTTTTTGACAAGTAGACACGACATAAGGCGGATGTGTCAAGTTTGCAAAATTTATAAAAAATGTAATTAGTAGAAGGAAAATATCCCATTTGGCAAAGAATTGAACTAACTTTAGATGTGATTAATAAATAGCAGAAAGCGTAGAAACTGTGAATTTTCACTTTAACTGACTCTAGTTCGGAACTGTTTATGTGAAGCAATTTCTCTGAAAATAAATGTTTTAGAACTGACATTATGAATATACTATTTATAATGTAGCTAATTTCTATAAATAAATAAGACTTTGTTCAGTAAATAATTAGTCAGCAGCCACGTGTTGGTAATAATGCAAGATTTTAATTAAAAGTACTTAAGCTATTGACATTAAAAGCGATATAAATAATAAATATTCATAAATTTAATATTTATTATAAAATTTGTATTTCTTAAATGGAAAAAACGCATACAAAGTTTAAATACTTTATTTTTATTGATTTTTAATAATTACAATTTACATTTTTTAATATATTTTATAATGGAAAATATGCATGTGCAGGAAATATTCAGTTTAATTATTTTGTATGTATTTAAAAAGCATAGATAGAAAGCTTTTGATTTTTTAATTCTTAGAATATTAATACTTTTTGATTAAATTTTAATTAAATTTTTTTTTAAATTTATTGTATTATGTATTTCTATTTTACTTTATTTTTTATTATATTTTATTTATTTATATATATATTTATTCTTTTTTATTTTACATAACCTTATTTGATTTGATTTTATTTAATTTATTTTCATTTCATTATATTTTATATTTTATATTTCATTATATTTTATATGAATTTATTTTATTTTCTCTTATTTTATTTTATTGCAGTCTATTTTACATTTCTTTTTACTTTTTCTTTTATTTTTCTTTAATTTATTTTATATGTTTTATTTTTATTTTGTATTTTTTTGCGTTTATATTAATTAAATAAATTTTAAAAAATAGTATAATTTCAATTTTTTTTTGAAATTTATTTTGTACCTTTTTTCATATGTAATAATTTATTTATATTTAACATAATACTATTCTTTAATTTTATTTTCTTTTTTATATTTTTTTACTTATTTATTTATTTTAAAATAATATTATTTGGTTTATTATAGTAACTTTTTTAATCATATTGTTTAATTTGATTTTTAATTAGTTTTTCAATTTTTTTTAATCTAATTATATTTTAAATATATTTCATTGTGAGTTTATGTCACAAACACTTCACTAAAGCTTCCAAGAACGTGAAATTCGGTAGTATGTACTTATACAAATATAATGAATTAAATATTTTTACTGAAAATCAACTAAATCCAAATATCATATAGCCAACATGTAACCGATGCGTTCAGATACAGGGTTACCCATTTTGCGATTTTCGAAATAAACTTAAATTATATGCATTTAAAATTTTTTTTTTTTCACGAAATAAAGTTTGAACCTTGGCATTGCGGCATGTGAAACACTACATCATTCCTGTGACTGCCTCGTGAAATTTTGCAAAACTTCAATAAGTTTGAGGTATTTTTTTGACCACTTTTTAGCACATATTGGGCGGTTTTTCATCCATAACTTGATGAATGTTGGTTTTCTAGTGCTCGAAGAGTTAAAGGTTTATTCGCATAAGCATGATATTTCACGTAGCCTCACAAAAAAAATCCAACGGTGTCAAATCGCACCATCTCGATGGCCAATTTGTATCGCCAAGACGAGAGATTACACTGCCGGGAAGTTTCTCTCACAATAAAGCTATATTTTCTGCTGTTGTGTGGCATGTGACACCATCTTGTTGGAACCACATATTGTCCAAGTCGTGTTTTTCAATTACAGGTCAAAAAAGCCAAAAAAAGTCGGTTACCATAACGCTCCGAACTCATAGTGATAGTCTCGCCGTTATTATTTTCAAAGAAGTAAGATCCAAAAACTCCTTCGTACTAAAGAGCGCACCAGAGAGTAAGTGTTTTTGGGTGTAATGGCCTCCCTTAAATTATATGAGGACTCTCGGAGAGCGAAATGAGACAATTTTACTTAGAAAAGCGCGAGAAACGTGGCCCCGTTTAAATCACTATTATTGTAGAAGGTTTCACCAATTTTAACACGTGTTGCGTCACAATAACCGAGTGGTTATCATTGCGTCCGACTAATCGGAACACCAGGGTTCGGCTGGGAATGGATACATTGGGTACATCACACTTTACATGAATATTTGAACATGAAAGAGCTATACGCGCGATGGGTGCCACGATTACTCATACACGACCATAAGCGCAACCGTTCAACCACTTCAAAGGAGTATGTGGCGGTGTTCAACCTCAAATCAAAAGAATTACGATTACCATGAAATGGGTACAAACGTCACCGGCGATTATTACTCAGAGCTTGTGGAAAGACTCGATATTTATTTTAAGTAGAAATAACTGAATTTGGCGGAATTAGTGCCTATTAATAGTGCCCTGAAAAAACCTAATATTTGGAAGAAATACAAAAATTGGAAAAAAGCTGGACTAAATCTAGCTCTAATGAGCCTATGGTGAAAGATAAAACGGTTATGGTCCGAAAAAAATATTTTATTCAAAAGGTCATTTATTTCTCAAACCACTCGTATCGAGGCTTAGGCATGGCAGGAGACAGGACTTCTTTCTTGTTTTTCACTTTAAATTAGTTTATATTTTTATTTATTTTTTAATGTATTTTTTAATTCAATTCAATTAGGTTTAATTTCAATTTTGTTTCATTCATATTTATTTATTAATTCTGTTTTATATAATTATTTAATTCTTTTATTATGTAACTCAATTTTATTTAATTTATTTTTATTTCTTTATTTATTTCACTTTTTTCTCTAGCAAAATTTTTTTTTGACAAGCCTTTCACATAAAAATTTCAGATCCCTATCAATTTGCAAAGGGGAAAACCAGAGAGTAAATGCAAAAGAATTTATATATATAAAGGGTGATCCATTTCAAAATTTCCTATTTTTAAAGAAAAAAACACAGAGGATTCAAATTTATTGAAGAATGTTTATTATCATTCGAAGGAAAATTTTTTGGCAATATTTTTTGAATATTGTCTCTTTCAAATGTCCGATTTTCGATGGCTTATTCGAGCATTTCCACTGGTAACTGGCGAATGACACCCGTGATGTTTTGCTCCAAGGCCTGAATCGAAGCGGGATTGTCCGTATAGACTTTAGACTTTACATAACCCCGAAAAATTCTAACGGTGTGATATCACACGATCTTGTTGACCAATCGACCGGCACAAAACGTGAAACTATCTGCTCATCGAATTATTCTGTCAATAAATCCATTGATTGATGCTATGTGTGGGAAGAGGCGCCGTCTTGCTGAAACCAAATGTCGCGGAGATCACGAGTTTCAATTTCAGAATAAAATAATCGGTTATCATTTTTTTAATAAATTTTTAAGAAATATGGACAGATGACTCTACCGTCCCACAAACAACACCAAACCGTTCTTTTTTCTGGATGAAATGGCAGCTATTAAAACTCTTCAGGTTGCTCTTCGTCCCAAATTCGGCAATTTTGCTTGTTTACATACCCATTGAGCACGAAATGGGCCTCATCGCTGAACAAAATTTGGCTCGAAAACATCGGATCTTCTTGGAGCTTTTCAGGAGCCGCGATAGAGCGAAGAGATGTCGCGTGAGAAAGTCGAGCGGCTTCAGTTCTTGCACAAGACGTAGTTTGTACGCTTTGAATTTAAAATCTCGAAATGCGCCAATTCGTTCCATACGTCAGCCCAATTTTCCGCGAACGCCGCCGAATCGGCTCTCCACGATCTTCGTGTACACCAGCATTCACTGCGTACTGCGGGGCTGGTCTATTCGGTCGAATATTATCCAATATTGAATGCTGGCTCGCAATATATGTTCACCATAAGTTGAGCGAAGCGCGCGAAACACCTTCTTTACAGAACGTGAATTTCGTGATAAAGTTGAATGATTTGTAAACGTTGTTTCTTTTATGATGACATGCCAGACAATACTGGAAAAAATAACATGAGAGCTTGACAAGACTTACGCGTGATCAGTTAAAAAAAGACTACTGAAAAAAGTACCTCTACTTGGATCACCCTTTAGATACACTTGTGCACTGAAAGTATTAGATTTACGCAAATGATATCCACTTGCGGCGTGTCCTTAAAATTTCCAAGAATTACATACAAATTATTTCTAATTTTTATTACCAACGAGTATGTGCGAAAGAATTTAACAAATCTTTCCATAATAAGCACGTCATCTAGCAAAATCAACATTTGCTTGTATATAGGTGAATAAATTTGTACATTTGTACATACATACAAACTTTTATTTACATATTCACGACTATAACGTTTTGAATGACGGCGTGATTTACCGGAAAAAATTATAGTAAATAAGCAAATAGTGGAATATTCTCTGAGAATATACTCAGTACATATGTATGTAAGTATGTGTGCATGTAAATATATGCAAATACATAATATTTAACAACAAATCATAGATCTCGAAATTTATAAGATAAATAATAATAAAATTAAAAAAAAAACAAATAAACATAAAAAATTTCAAAGCTCAACAAAAATCCCCCCATGAGTAATAACAACAATAATAAACAACTCTTAAGAAAGGCGGCTAAGAAAGCTAATTCAAAATGTTGCGAAAAAAAATTGAGATGCAATCTGGGAAGCAACGAGAGCGCTCAGCACTTTTGAAAAGGAGAATTCACCACAGCTGTTAAGAGCACTTTGCGCTGGTAATGATTCAGCTTACAACAAAACTGCGATTACGCACCAAATAATAATAATAATAATGAGTGAAAAATAGCATAAGTAGTAAGAGAAATTTCCGATGAAAAAAAAAATAAAATAAAAAAATAATTTATATTAAACAAAGCCACAAGATTTACCTGCACTTTGTTGGAATTATAACAATGAGACTTAAAATGGGAAAACTCATTTCAAAACATTTTATTAAATCATTATAAATAGTCGAAAAAATATATACATACATATATGAAAATTAAGCTCCACACACATACCTACACACACACCTCACTGCAGCGAGGATCACTTATCTTCTCCATCGCCAACGCTCACTAACGGTATTGCATGTTTTCATATAACCGTACTTATTACTGTGTGTGTTTTGTGGCGTGTGTGTGCATATGCTTTTAGCCGGCTTACGAAGTTTCTTTTTTTGCCTGAGTAGTAAGTAAACAAACTCTAACGACAACAACACCCTCGTCGCAACTAAACGAATCACCACGATCACGATCGTGATCATTATCATCAACTCACACACATACATATGCAATCCACCCAATCGCACGTGCCGATTGTTTAACGAACGCCACACAGCTTCGTCTTAAACTTGGCTAACTAACTAAATACTAAAATTCGTGGTGAAAATGCGATGAACGGCTTTTTGGAGTTCGACTAGGCTAAACGTTGAGTTGGGCTCAGTTGTGCTGTGTTGTTGTTGTTGCTGTTGTTGTTATAGTCGCACAACTTAGTCACTGCGTTGAGATGTTAAAGCTTTGGCGCTAAACGCTTTGCAGCAGCAGCAACTAGCAACCAGTCTAGCAGCATGCAAGCGCATGCAGTAAACGTCGCGCTGCTGCTGACTGCTTGACTGCGCTGCAGTTTGCCGTAGTTGGGGTTTTTGAAAATTTGAACAAAACCTACTGACAACTGGCGCGGTCCATTCAAGCGAGCTTTTCATTTCATCGTGATAACTTCAAAACGAGACACGAACGCGCGCGCGCCCAACTTGAGCACGCACAGTCTCGCAGAGATCGGTTAGATGGCAAAGAAGACACTGCGTATCACACGGAAAATATAAGATGATAAATACGGGTGTTTGATTTTAAGTAATAAAAAAAATAAAGAAAAAATAAAAATAAAATAAAAATAAAATTGAAAACTACTAAAGTGAAAAAATCTTAAATGCACTTTTTATTATTATATTTTATCGATAAAGGCATGCATTTAACATAAATATTTTAGAATATTAATTAAGTGAAATAAAGAAAACAGAAAAATTAGTGCTTTATTTAAAGGAAATAATTCAATGTGTTACGTAAACGCAGCGATCGTTAAGTGCAAAGGATACGCGCACGAGGCAAAATATTTGCATTCGTATAACGGTAAAGATATGAATTGAAAAAGTGCTCTAAAAGTTCTATTGTCCGCAGGATTATATTTAAAAAAATGATAAAATTTAATTATGAATATTAATGAAAGCGAATTGAGTTGATTTTGTGAAATAAATAAAAAAATATATATTTATTTGAAATTTTCGTGAATTTCTTACTTCAAGGAAAATTTTGTGAAAATAAAAAAAATTAGTAATAATATCAATAAAAAGCGCATTTGTCAATGTTTATGTGCATGTGAAGAAAATTGCGTACAAAAACACAAACTTTTCAACGAAAAACGCTTACTGAGATTGGGCGTGGTCGTGCGAAAAGTGTGTTGAAGCTGAGTTGCTGGATTTTACTTTACAACTTTTATGTGAGTTTGAATACTCCATTATTTCGTATTATTTAAAATTATATTTATTTTTTTAACTTGAAAAAAATTTTAAAACCCTTTCATTATTATTTATAACCTAAAAATTTACAAGCAAATTTTCAAAAATAACATAAAAAATAAAAATTAAAAGCAGAAAAGCATTTAAAATTTAAATATATTAAAGTCAAAAATATAAATACAAATTTATTAGAAAAAGTTTTTGAAATTTTATTTATATTTACGAAAATTTTAATATAAATAAAATTATTTTATTTTATTTTAGTTTATATTGCCACAAATATTTAAAAAATTTTAGTTTTAAACAGTCAATATATATCGAGCAAAATTTTTATATTTTTTTTCTAAATTTTATCACAATTTAGTGATCGTTGTTTTTCTTAATTTTCCCCCTTTTTGTATTAAGGAAATTCAAAACTTGTATATTAAGCATGAAATCTGTAAGTGTTTAAAAATAAATAAATAAATAAATATAAAAATTAACATAAACAAACTGAATGACGAATTAAAAAAGAAGAAATTCAACAGTTTTTTGAACTGATCATTCTATTCCTGGTCGCGTTTTCAAATATACATTAAAAAAATGCTTTTTAGGGAAACTAAAGCATTGTCGAAGTGAAATGTTGAATAAGTTCCCGTCATACCATTTGCATATTTTCAAAAGTCCGAAATAGAGCTCTAGATACCAGTGTATCTAACTGTGCGGGCAGCTCTACTACTTAGCGGAACAAAAAAATTTAAAATTCGTTTGTCTAAATTTATTAAGCGTTTCATTGAGTTTTACACTTTGCATAAATAAATTGAAAATTAAAAAAGATCTGAGAAAAAATCAAGGTTTTTGTTCAGATGCTCGAAAATTTTCGAGCAATGAGCAATTATGCGAGTGCTTATTGCTTAAATGTTCAAACTGCTCGAAGACTTTTTAAGAATTTATAATTTTTTCTTTTATTTAACGTTTTTTAATAAAAAAAAAATATTTAATTTTTCTTGCGTTACGAAATTTTTAGCTTAAGCTTTGCTTCTGTAATTTTATCAAAGCTTTATTTAAAAAGAAAATACCAAAATAGAACTGCAACACTACTTTGAACAGATAAAATTGGTATGAAAAATACATAATTTTCAAACTAATTAATATTAACTCAGTTGAGTCCTAAAAAAATATATTTTTTTATATATAAAATTGATTTATGCAACTTAACATATATACTCTTTTACAAATTGTTTTACTTTTATTAAATTATAATTTTTTCCTGTTTTTTGTATATTTTTTTATTGATTTATCTTTTTATATGTAATACTATTTTGTTTAATAAATTTTATTTTTTTATTTATATTGTTTTATCTCTTTTTTTACTTTTATTTATTTTTAATTAAATATAATTTTATTTTGTTTCAGCTAATTTTTACATTTCTTTTATTTTTTTTTTAATTTATTGTTTTTAAATTATTCAATTTCATTTTTTGTATAATTTGGCTACATTTTTTCTATTTTACTTGATTATAGTTTGAATAAAAATATTTATTTTTTACTTAATCATTTTTTTTTGTATTATTTAATTCATATTAGCTAACTTTTTATTTCACTTCAGTTTATTATTTTTTTAAATTTTATATTTATTGCTTTTATTATTATTATTTAACTTAATTATTTTAATTTAATTTTAATAAATTTTATTGCATATATTTGATTTTATTTCAATTTTTTATTTCATAAAAAATTTTTAATTTTGTTTATAATATATTTTTCATTATTTTTATTTTTATTTTTCTATTTTATATATATTTTTCGATGTTTTTTATTTTATTTTTTTAATTTTTTATTTCGACTCATTTAATTTAATTGCACTGAATTTGAATTGATAATTAAGCTATATTATATAATTAATATTTTTATTTTATTTCTTTTCATCTTGTTTTATTTAATATTTTTATATTTTTCTATTTTATTTCATTATTTGCTGTATATTTTTTATTTATTTTTAATTTCTTATAGTTTTTATTTTATTATATTATTTTTATTAAATAATTTTATTTTATTTATTTTCTTATTATATTATATTATATAATATATATTATTTCATTTTTTCTTTTAATTAATTTTATTTGATTTTATTTCCTTCCATAATTTTAGATTCTTTTTCGTTTTATATATTTATATATATTTTTTTATTTTTTGTTTTTATATATTTTTATTTAGTTGAGTCGGTGTCATTTAATTTAAATGTACTGAATTTGAGTAGTTTATTTTAGGTATTAGGTATATTAAATTAATTAATTTTTTATTTAATTTAATTTCATTTTTCATTTCATTTTATTAATTTTATTTAATTTATAAATTATTTTATCTATAATTTATTTAATTTTAATCTAAAATTTCTATATTTTATTTTATTTCGTTTCTTTTTTATTTTATTTTAATTTTCTAGTTTATTCTAATTTTTTTTCTAATTTTTTTTATTTTTATTTTTAATTTTTTATTTTTTTTATTTTAGTTTTCTTATTTTTTATTTTTTTTATTTTTATTTATTCTAATTTTTTTATTTTATTTTAATCTTTTTCAATATTTTTTTTTAATTTCCTATTTCGTTCAATGTTTTATTGTTTTTTTCATTTTTTTTTCTTATTACCTATGTTTTTTTTAATTTTTTTTTTTTATTTTTTTTTTTTAATATTTAAAAATTTTTCATTTTATTCGAATTTTTTTTTAATCTTTTCAGGGATGTTTAATTTTTTTTAAATTTTTCTTAATTTTTTATTTTATTCTATATTTTTTATTTTATTAATTTTTTTTTAATTTTATTTATTTGCAATTCCATTCTAAATTTTTTGTTTAATTTTATTTATTTTATATTTTAATTTTTTTTTAGTATTCTATTTTATAAAATTTTTATTTTATTTTTTTAACTTTATTTTAATTTTTTATTTTATTTGAAATTTTTTTTTAATATTATTTTATTTTTGTTTTTTTTTTCTACATTTTTATTTCATTTCTTTTCATTTTAATTTATCTTAGTTAATTTAATTTTTTGGTGTTTGGTTTGATTTTATATCATTCTATTTTATTCTAATTTATTTTTTTATGTTGATTATTTTTCTCATTTTATTTTATATTAATTTATTTTACTGTAATTTTTTTAAACTTATTTCATTCTAAATTTTGAAGTTATATTTTAGTTATTTTTGATTATATATTTAATTTTTCTAATTTCGCCTTATACTATTTTAATTGTTTTATTATGTTTTATATTATTGTATGTTTTTTTTTTTGAATTAATATTGTTTAATATAATTTTGTTAATTTTTTTTATTACTTTTTTTATGTTTGAAATTTTGTTTTATATTATTTAAATTATTTTATTTTATTCTTTTATAATTTTTTTATTTTCCCATCTTATTTGAATTTATTTAATTTAATTTTTTTTTATTATAATTTTTTAAAGTTTATTTAATTTTTTTTTAATATAAGTTAATATTATGTTATCCTCATTTTTTCCACTTAGGTGTATTTTATTTAAATTATTTATATAGTAATATATTCTTAATGCTTGCATATACTTAACCTTAATGCAAATAATAAATATTTTAGTATATTTACAATTTCAATATTTTTGCAATGAATACAATAAAGAAATTTGCATAAAAATGTCAATTCTCTTTTAAACTTAAACTCCAACCAAAATAACTTGCTTATAAATTTCGTATAAATTAAAATTTTAAAACTATGCAACTATTTGATAGAAATATGACAAAATTGAAGAAATATTGAACCGAAGTACTGATATGAAATTATTCCGAAAAGTAGAGTATAAATAAACTTATTCTAAATTAAATTTTTTGTGCACAAAAATTTTAAAATAATATATATGCATGTACATATGTAAATAATTTCAAAATTACTCAATTAAAAAGCAATATTTGCACTAATTTTATTTCCCTGCGCACAACAACAACTATTTAACGCTGATAAGCAGCAAAAGCAACAAAAAGCGCCAACGATATAGCCTAATCACTTATTGCAAAAACAAAACAAAAAATGAAACGAACGAAAAACAGCAACAAACTAGCGAGTAATTAATTGAACAGCCAGCAAGCAACGGCTCATACGACGGCGATCGGTCGTCGGGCGATATCACCATAAATTAGGCATATTTCGCAAATTTCGTAACAACAAGCAAAAAAAAAAAAAGCATGAAAAAATAGCTAAAGAAGAAAATAAAAGCTTAAATAAAAACTCAACAATCGGCACAAAAGCGACAGCATCAATAATAATAACAACAACAATGGGGAATAAATATAGACAATAACAAATATTGTATTAGACGCATTCAACGTCCAAACGACAAACGCCAAACGCCAATCGTTGAATCAGCCAGCGTCTGTTGTGTTCACTTGAGTAGAAATGGCTAGTTCAGCGTAAACCTGGTTTCGCTGTATTTGTGTGACTTGTTTTTATTTACAAACTCTTCAGTTTACATATGTATGTATGTACATTGCCGGCCACATGAGTGCGCAAATGACAATAACAAAAACAGTAGCATAATTAACAAATGGCTAACGCAGCGCAGTGCAGCGCAGCACAGCACAGCACCCCAGCGTTAGCTTGTTAAAGTGGCTGTGAAAGAAGTCACAATTGGCTGCAACGAATTGGCAAAATCGCGTTAATCAGCTGTTTCTTTTGCTTCTTTGAGTGTTTTGTGGATGCTTTTTGTTGCGTTTTTTTCTTCCTTTTTTTTTGACTTGCTGAAGTTTTTTGTGTCATCACAACTGTTACAAACTGCATTTTTATGCAAAAATTTATTTAAATTAAATATATTAGTGCTGAGTAAAAAAAATGAATAAATAAATTTTAATTTTGGTTTTTTTCATGTTATTTGAAGTGATAAACAAAGTCTTAAATCAGTGATTAAACCGTTGCTTGGACATAAATTACGTAGGAAAATAATTTTTCATATTTTCTATATATTAAAAAAATTTAAAAACAGGAAATATTTAATTTAATATTTTATGCATATTTAATGAAGTGTGCTTTTATTATTGCAAAAAATATTAAGTAAGAATTATTTTGAAAAAAAAAAATAAATAAAAATAAATATTTACGCTCTCTTTCCGATTTTATTTTTATTCTTTATTTTTTATTTTTTTTTTTTGTGAAAAAATGAACAAATCTGATATTTTTCATATGTTATTTTTTGCATAAAAAGTATTTTATAATATACTTTTTAGTTAATTTATTCTTTTCCAAGGATAAACTCACATTTTTTTTATTTTACATAATTTGTTTTCCTAAAGAATGCATGCTATGAGAACGTAAAACAACAAAATTTCGGCTTTTTTCATTAAACCTAGATACATTAATACACAATAATATACATTTTGACTTAAAAAGCAAAAAAAATTTTATTTTTTAGAATGAAAAATGTCTCAAGTTAGTTTAAGAAGTTAGGTCACTCTAGAATTTTCGGAAAATAGATTTTTTTTCTTTCAAATGATACATTATGTATGGTCTCAAAAATGTTATCCCGAAAGATTATGACAGATAAAAATTTCTAAATGCCCCATTTTCGTTCTCTAGTTGAAGCATCTGTTTCAGTGAGTAAGACATACTCAAAACCTTAAACGCGTTTATCTCGAAACTGCTTTCTTCAAATCGGCCGGAAACATAACTCAAACAATTTAAAAACTGATTCACTTGAAATTTTGACAACATCTGCAGAAATATATTATGTACAGAAGTACGTAGGATTGTTTTTAATCTTGTTTTTTTATTAACAAATTTCGAACAATTTTTTAGGCCAAATTGTTTCTTTTTCCGTTAGAGACCCGCCATTTTGTCAAAACTGCATATATTGAACAAACCCTATGTACAAGTACTTCTGTAGCTATTGCTATTTACAAGCGAAAACCGTTCAACAAGTTATTAAAATAAAAAAATTACAGGAGCTGTGTGTCCGGTCGTGGTTCCTGAAAAAAAGGAGACATCATCGGGAGAACGCTTTATAGCCGCCATTTTTAAATTAATTTTTCTTAAAAAATAGTTATAAGCAGTTTATTATATGTATAATAAATGCCTTTTGTTAAAAATCAGATTTATTTAAAAGTTTTCCCCACCCTAAACGCTTAATTAAACTGGCTGGCTGCTACGCTCTTCATACATAAGTATATGTACCTGTTGGTCCTGTTGGTAGTGCCAGAAACAGGTTCAATTTAATGCGTGTCGGCATGTAGGACTTCAAAGCTCTTTGCGAAATGTATGTGAGAGCCTTAATATCCAGCTTAGAAACTTCCTCTGTTCCTGGGGATAGCGAAGTTCTTATATTTCTACGACTACTTCCATGTCAGGCCGGACGGAAACAAACACGGCGTTCGAAGGGCTCACTCGTACATACCTCACTACTCTTTCTCGCTTATGATGCGTGGTTGTGACCTGTTCTTTAGTCTACAACTGTCCTGCAATTCTTTCGACACCGCGTAAGCTTCAGTCGCCAGACGAATCGCACTTATGGTAATTTTATCAATCATTGTAGTTGTTGTTGTAACCGCAGAAAAATTTCCCAAAATTGGGCTTCGGTGAATATTGCGGGAGTGACAGCTCTTGGCCGGATAAAAAACCTTGTGAATCTGGTATAAAGACGCGCCTTTCGCGGTAACTATTGGATTTTAGTTGCCTCTTACGACATGCATGTCTTACCGCTGGTAAATTCTTGAACCCCTAACCCGCAGAGGGTATCAACTATTGCTTTTTCATTGTGACCTGGAGCTTAGTAGGTAAGCATTTGCTTCCCTTTAGGCTCTTCATTTACTGTATTCCCGCTCTTAAAAAGATATTTTTACGTAAAACAATGTGAGATAATTGTTTTAACTACTGCCTGACTATTTACGTATATGTTGATATTCATCATGTGATATCCTGCGGTGTTAGCTAGCTCTACGTCTTATCCTACTGCAAAAACCTCAGCAATGAAATGAAAAATATTGTAATATTCCGGAAGCTTCATCGGATGCTTTAGATCTAGCTAACAGATTCCGGTTCTTTCAACCATTTTTGATCCATCCGTGCAGTTGAGCAACGAGTACCACTGACCTCTTCCACACACTCCTTTACATTGAGCTTCCACAAAAGGTTGCTGTAAAACATTACTCCGAGTACATAGACTTCGCTAATTGTTAGTTCCACCGAGTTGAAGTGCGGAGGTTTTCACGCAGGCTCTTATACTTAAAGGGTCTTATAAAGGGTGTTTTTATAGAGGTATAGAACTTTAAGTTGGCATTACTTTTCAAGATGGCGACCGATTTAACAGCTGTCAAGTGATTTATTTTCAGTTTGGTTTGGCAATTCATCATGAATAGACTCACGCCTGTACAACGCTTGCAAATAGTTCAATTTTATTTCCAAAATAATGGTTCTGTGCGGAAAACGTATCGCACACTACGTCCATTTTAGCGATGTTTAGAGATGAAGCGCACTTCTGGTTGAATGGCTACGTCAACAAACAAAACTGCCGCATTTGGAGTGAAGGTAATCCTCAAGTGTATGTTGAAACACCGTTACATCCAGAAAAACTGACTGTTTGGTGCGCTTTATGGGCTGGTGGAATCATTGGTCCATATCATTGGCATGATAATAGAGATTTTATTTTCATTTTTTAATTTTATTTTTTTTTATTTTTATTTTTTATTTTTTGCATTTTTTTAATATCAGCAACAGTTGGAAACTACAATACCAATTTGTATTAAATTCTCTACTCTATTTTGGAGATGGAGATGCACTTTAACCTTTCTCAAAACTGAACAAATGACAATCAAGCAAATTTCTTGTTGTTTTACTCTCCTTATTTTACTATTTTATATTTTAGTTTATTAGTGGGTTCAACACTGTCTTAATTGTGTCTCACCTTTTGTCATTTTTCAACTTTTCAAATATTTCAATTTCCAAAAAATATTCCACTTTTACACATTCACTTTGGTGTTATTCGCTTGTCATACACACACACATACACTCACAAATATTAAAAATGATTTTTGGCCATTTTTAGTTAGTATCTGTTTGCAACTATTGTTGTTGTTAGACAGCTACTGCCTGTTGTCAATTAGTTGTTGTTCTTGTTGTTAACGCCATTTTAGCTGCGCTTATACCGACAACTTGCTTCGAATTTACATAATTAAATCGATTGCGAATAACACACATACATACATATATATGCACACGTATGCATTCATATATGGTAATATTTAGTTTCTTGTTGTTGTTGTTGTTGTAAGCGCTGATGTTTCGCGATTAGTAACAGCGGTGTAGAAATGTCAATATTGTTGTTTATGCTGGTTTTTGGTCGTTGTTGTTGTTGTTGTTGTTGTAGTTGTTGTTTTTGTTGTTGTTGTTATTGCTGTTGTTGTTTTTGTTGTTGTTTTTATTGCATGCTAACACACTTAAATACATATGGATTTTTCTCATTTTTTATTTTAAAATAATTTCTGCGTTTTTGTTGTTTCTGAGTGCTTTCGATTTTGACATTTGACTTGACTCTTTTAAACACACCAAAGGCATACATATGTATATACATACATATATAACACTTATGTGTGCATTAAAATAAATATATCAATGCAGTTATACACACATATATGTACCTTTTGACTTAAATTTTTTTGCCAAATTGTGTGCGTGCTCCCTTTTAGATTTTTTGTTGCTATTATTGTTTTAGTTTTTCGTCTTAACTGCCACTTGGAGGCTGCTCGCGCTTGACAAAAGCAACGATTCGTTGCACTTTTACATTTGCACAGTCATTAAGAGTTTTTTTGTCTTTGTTTTTTTCTCATTTTTTGGGTCTTTTAAGTAATGTCATGGCTAATTGCAGCGCCTCAGCTGATTTCCCCTTCTCTATTTGTGCTCTCACAAACAACACACACCAGCGAGTGTGCGGTTATTAGTTGGAGTAAATGTGTAACAATGAGCGAGCACGTGCTCGTTAAGTCATATTTTTTATTATTACTATTTGACAGCTAAATGAAAATAAATCTCTTGTGAAATATTTTGCAAATTTAAATTTATTATTATTTTGTTTAAAACTGTGAGATCTGACAGCAATTATGTAACATTGAGTGTGTTAAAGCGATGAGTTAAAATATTATTTTATTGAGTTGTAAATGTGAGAAACTGCAAGCTACTCGTAGCAAAGAATAAATAGCAAAAAATAAATATTAATATACAGCGGCGGACAAAAGTCTACATACACCCCCTGTTTTCGTTGAATTGAAAGTCCAAAAGGTTTATTGGAAAATTTAACGATACATCTTATTTTAACTATTTTCCCTTATCATAAAAAAACAACAACAAAAAATAATTTTTTAACATGAAAGAGTAAAGCTATGACAAAAAAAAAACGTAAATCCCACATTGAAAAAAGTCTACATACAGTACATACATAAATAACTTATCTTAGTGAAAAAACATACCTGATATCTCAGCTAACCTGATCTATTTAGTATTTAGTCGATCCACCATTTGTATCAATAACAGCTTGAAGCCGTTGTGGCATCGAAGCTACTAAATTTACCAATTCTGAGGGAGTAATACTATCCCAACCTTCAATTATACGTTCTTTGAGTAATGCTGAGCTGGAAATCTGATTTTTTTCTAATTTTTCGCTCAAAAATCTCCCAAAAATGTTCAATAACATTCAAATCTGAGCTTTGAGGTGGTGTGTATGGTTTCCTTGGAGCATGATAAAGCAACCAATCCTTAACAATATGGACCCTGTGCTTTGGATCGTTCGAAGATCCCGCCAAGCTCTTAACTGTCCACCGAAGGCTTCGGAATAGCTTGCAATAATAACTTATATTTTAACCGATCCATATTACCCTCAATAAAAAAACTTTCCAACTCCAGCTGCAGCAACTGCTCCCCAAACCATTACCTTGTCGCCATCATGCTTCACTGTTGGTACTATATTTTTGGAGCTAAATGCAGTGTTTTCTTTTCTTCAAAATTTTGCTCTTCCATCGCTGCCGAAAATATTAAACTTCGATTCGTCTGTAAACAAGACTTTTTGCCAAAAATCCATTCCCTTGTCTAAATCTGCTTTAGTGAACTCCAAGCGAACTTTATGATTTTTTTTCAAAAATAAGAAGCTTTTTACGTGACGGTCCACTGTGGAAGCCGTTATCGTTCAGACCTCTTAGAATTGTTCTTTAATGGACAAACTTTCTTGATGAGTTTGCGATGTTTTCGGTTAATTTTGAAGCATTAACTTTAGGATCATCTTTCACATCCTTCAGAATAAAGCTGATGTCTCTTCGAGCTAGTTTTTTCAAATTTTCTTACAATAGTATTTACCTTTGGTGGAGTTATGTTTAAAATTTTTGAGATTTCACCATACGATTTCTTCTCTTTTCTGTGCTGAATAACCAAGATTCTTACGTCAGTGGATATTTCTTTTCGAGAAGCCATTGTTCACGCTAATGTGTTTAAATCACAACTAAATTCAATACTAGCAAATTAGAAAACATAATTAAAAAAAAATAATTGTAAAAAAAGAGTACGTAATCACCATAACATATAACAAGCATATCGACATAACTGCTAGTAAGCCCGTGGTGTATGTAGACCTTTGTCAAGGATAGTTCTGCGATTTTCACCATAATTTTTTCACTTTATGTTAGAGAATGGATTTGTTGTAATACATGTGATAAGAAAAGGATTTAAAATAAAACTGTATACCTACATTTTTCAGCAAAGTGATAGTACTTTCTACACAACGAATAAAGGCGGTGTATGTAGAATTTTGTCCGCCACTTTATATGTACATATGTATTTTATAGGTGTAAAAAACTTTAATTAAATACTATATATTCAATATATAAAATATTAATATGCGTTCAATACAAAACAAAACTAATGAACCGGCCCTCTGCTTCCTGCTCGCATAGGAAATGAGAGAAACTCTGTAGCTCTATAAACATACTATATATATTGTACTAAATATCAGATGTATATTTAAGCATAAATTCGTCATATGTGTGTTATTTTTTATATAAAATACGTACATATAAATGCTACAAGGAACTGAACCGTTATTTATTAGGCGTTTTACTTCACCAATTTTTTTGCATAACAAAAAGACTATTTTTTTTAAATTTGTTTAATGTTTGTAATTTATATTTCTTAATTTGAATTTTTCTTACTTTGAATATGTATATGCGTATAATTATATATTTTTATTGTATAATTTTAGCATAACTTTTGTTTATGATTTTTTCTAAAATTAATTTAATTTAATTTTATTCAATTAAATTCATTTTTCTTTGTTTTAAATTTCGAATATTCATGAAAAAATAACTATTTTCAACACATCATATAATTTCCTTAATTATGTGCATTAAATTAATAATTTAAAATTTTTCAACGAATCTGGAATGTTCTATCTCGTATTTAGTGTACCAAAAAAAGAAAAAAATTATACAATTGTGTCAAACTAACATATGTTGGTAAGCTGACATTACAGAGAATATCCTTCATGAGTACAGTTCTGCAAATTGTCATTCGTGTAAAAAGTTATTTTGATTTGAAAATAAGTGAAATTTCCGAAGAAATACGTTATGTGATGCTTTTTTACTATTGCATAAAGAGTGATGGAGCTTGGTGCCTCGCCGGTAAACCGCAGAAGAAATTATGAAGCAAAATGGCAATAAGTCATAGGTAATAATGATCAATATATACATGATTCAAATTAAAATAAATTAAATTAATTATTTATATATGTATATATATATTTATTTAAAATAATCACAAATTTTATAATTTTCTTTGTCAATTTAATTATAAGAAGTGTGAATTAAACTCCAGCTTAATAGCCTCAATGGTCACACTCACGGATGGTGATAAACATTTGGTTTCCAACTTTTAAAAATATATAGAATATTTATCAGCTCCAGTAAATTAGATGTTTACATAGAACAAGGATATTAATATAACTACGAAATAGTTAAGGCAATGCTTGTATGTAGATATGTATTTAATGTGAGCACCATACTTAAGTATAAGATTTATGTATATAAAATAGAATTGTTGTGTACAGCATTTGAGGATAAGATTTCCTCACAAATAAAGATTCCATGTAACGAGAAAATATTCAGTCGTTGAACCTCGTTGTGCTTACCTTTCTTGCCGCGGAATGAGATAATCTGGGTAGTAATGTAAGATAATCCCTCTGTATGCATAAAGCTAATCGAGACTTGGTATCCGATGGTGTCCAGTCATCTTACATTGCGGACGGAAAAGATTCCGGAGTTTGAAGAATAATCGAAATCGAGAGAGCAATATTTATTAAAGCTACTATACTTATTATACACGAGAACTTCCAAATACATAAAATCACTCTATTATGCTTTTGGGTCTGTACACACTTTCAGACGATTGATTGTATTTTATGGGCCAAATATGCCTCATAATGCTCGAATTATGCAGAAAATATACTATTTTTAAACTATTTTTTTCAATTTGCATGAGGAATTCTTAGCAAATACTGCACAATTTCCTCTTGCTCTGACAGTGAGTAGAACTCACTCTAGAACCAATGCTTGGGTATACTCGTTGTGCTCATTACAATTTGTAAGCGCACAACGTGCTCTGAAAACAGCTGATATATAACCCAGGGAGTGTCTAAATTGCCTTCTCCATCTCCTCTCAAGATCCCACAAACACTATCTCTCACATTAGAACCATTAAAGAAAGTGTGGAATCATATTTCTGAAAGCCGAAACTACTTTTCCTCCCAACTTCCGGTTACCAATAGGGCTTTGAAACTGGAGTCTAGTCTGTCTGGTCTGGATTCGATACAGCCTTGCACCCATATATGAGATGTTCTACATTCTCTTCTTCTTTTGCTTAGTGACAGCTTCTACAGTAATAGCTTTATGTTATCTCTAGTCTACTTGCTTGTCTGCCAGCTAACAAATCAGCAAGCATTGCTTAAGAGACTAGTCTGCCCATTTGCTTTACAGCTCGGCTTTTACCTAAAGATCCTCTTGTAGGCATAAAAGAGCTTCAAAGGTTGCTTTACTACTCTTCTTTACGTGTAATCTTCAATATAGTTTGGTATCCAACTCCTCCATCAAATATTTTGTTCAGTGCCTAAATTAAATATCGATAAATTTATTATACAAATCTCCCCATATTATTGCAAAACAGCTAATCTCCATGAAAGCCCTCCCTTGGAGAGCGTAAAATTTAAATACAAGGAAAGATACAAAGTCAGGCAAGCTTTTTTTTTTTTTGGTGTAAAAACATCGCACAGCATCAAAGATGATAAAATCCAAAATATTTATTTCTGCATAAACTAGTTGTATTGGCGAATGAATGAGCATGAAAACAATTTATTACTAATTTTTCGCTGTTTTTAACTATATATGTATGTACGAGTATGTATGTATAAAGCAACACATGTCTTAAAATGTACATATGTCTGGCATCAGGTAATGCAAATTAGCCGAATGTAAGTCAATGTCAAAAGCAAAGAAATGCAAAATTTTCTGCGCAAAAAAAATTACAAAAAAAAACTACACTAAACACACTTGCATGCACAAACACCACCGTTCGCGGCAGTTGAAAAGAAAAGTGGCAATAAACAAAAAATAATAATAATCATTTTATGCATATACAAGACAAGCTCAAGAGCGTTAACAACAATACAACAATGAAAAAAGTTGCCACAACAACAGCAACAATTGGCGAAATATAGCTAATAATGAAATTAAAGGGCGAAATGAAACTTAACTAATACCTACATATACTCAGTAGATGCGTAGGTATGTCAGCTGCTACCTGTTTACGTCTAACAACTTCATAAATGGTTTGTAATAAAATCTGTGCCCAACGGCAAGACAACAAAAGCCTAAGTGTGTAGGTCACGCACATTTCTTCGTATAGAGATTTTACATTTTGGACTTTGCTACATACAGATACCTATAAGTACACACATACTTGTATTGTAGTGAGTTGGTGACACCGGAAGCTTTTAAGAAAATAAATAAATAGAGAAAATGAACTTCGAATCCAACAGCCCAATACTTTGATTTACATAAAAATATTCAAATTTTGGGTGACCAAAAATTGATAAAAAATCTAAATCCCCTTTTGATTTTATTGTATAAGATCTAGTTATGTAAATACAAGTTTGCATAAAGATAAAAGATGATCCATTTCGAGGTTACCCATTTATTTAAAGAAAAAAACACAAAAAATTCAAATTTAATGGGGAATGTTCATGCATCATTCGAAAGAACATTCTTTGGCATTTATTTTTGAAGATTATCTCTTCCAAATGTTGGCCGCGGCTACGTCTCAGATGGTCCATCCGGTGAGTCCAATTTTTGATGACTTGTTCGAGCATTTCGACTAGTAACTGGCAAATGACACGCGTGATGTTTTGCTCCAAGGCCTAAATCGAAGCGGGATTGTGTGCATAGACTTTAGATTTTACATATCCCCACAAGAAAAAGTCTAACGGTGGGATATCACACGATCTTGATGGCCAATCGACCGGCCCAAAACGTGGAATTATCTGCTCACCAAAGTGTTCTCTCAATAAATCCATTGATTGATGCGTGTGTGGGAAGTTTTGTTGAAACCAAATGTCGCGGAGATCACGAGCTTCAATTTCAGGCATCGAATAGTTGATTATCATGGCGTGATAACGGTCGCCATTGTCGGTTATGTTCCCACATGCAACATTTTTGAAGAAATATGGATCGATGATTCCACCGGCCCACAAACCACACAAAACCGTTGTTTTTTATATTTTTCTGGATGAAATGGCAGTTCTTGAATCTCTTCAGGTTACACTTTGTCCCAAGTGCGACAATTTTACTTGTGTATATACACATTGAGCCAGAAATGGGCCTCATGGCTGAAGAAAATTTGGCTCGAAAACGTCGGATCTTCTTGAAACTTTTCAAGAGCCCATAGAGCTAAGTGATGTCGCTTGGGAAGGCCGAGCGGCTTCAGTTCTTGTACAAGCTGTATTTGGTACGTCTGCAATTTAAGGTTCCGACGTAAAATGCGCCAAGTCATTCCATATGTCAGTCTGAGTTGCTGCGAAAGGCGCCGAATCGACTCTCCACGGTCTTCGCGGACACTCTCAGTTAAGGCCGCTATATTTTCCTCATTGCGTGCTGAAAGTGGTTTATTCGGTCGAATATTATCGAATAATGAATGATGGGTCCTAAGATGGGTGATGGTGTTGCGAGTAGCACGCTTAGTAGGTTGACCGCGCAAAACCTATTCTTTACAGAACGTGAATTTTCGTAATAAAATTGAATGATTTCTAAACGTTGATAAGTGTAAATCTTTCCATTATGAAATGCCAAGCAATACTGAACAAAAATAACATAACAGCTTGACACGACTCACGCGTGATCTGTCAAAAAAAAGTACCTATATTTGCATCACCCTTTATATATATTAAATTTACCAGAAACTTCTCAGTGGGTGGCTACAAATTTTATATTTCAATATTTTGCTATTTTTACTACTTTTATTTGATTTGTTTCTCGTTCACATTTTTTCATTACTTTTAATATTTTTTTTTTGTTTATATTACTCTTGCTTTTGTTATCATGCCACACATATATCATAACCATTTTCCGTTTGCTTTTCTCGTTTTTTCTATTAACTTCATAATATACGTATCTATATCTTGATCATATTTCATTACGTTGTCACTGTCTATATTTATACATAAGTGTATATACATATGTATTTGTGTGCTCTCAAGCGCAACAAAATCATTCTAATATAAAAAATAGGCATCATTTAAATAAAGCACAATGGCATATGCATGTAGTAAGCAATAAAACGGTAGCACATACTTGTACATAACGAATTGCATAAACTTGTGCAGTTAACATTAAACTTCAACAAAAATATTATTTACTACAAAATTTACAAACAAAAAAGCATGTCATCAAGTTGTCTAACGCGCGCACGTACAGTAATCTGCCAGCTGCCATCAAATCGTGAAACAAAAGACTTAAGCAACAAACGTTTTTATGTATATGTACGACTACTCATTATTGCTGTGCAGTGGGGTGGGCGAATTCTTGCATACTCGTACATTGGACATTGTTTATATAAATATTTAATTGTAAATGAAACAATTATTAATAAACAAAAGACAACTTTTAATAAAGCAATTTAGGAATGTATGCAAGATTCTTGCCGGCATTTAAATATATTAAATGCCTTAGAACTATTGTGTTTGCTGTGTATGCAATTAAAAAATTTTACGGAAGTATTTTTTTGTGTATTGTGAATTTGTCTATTTTCTTTCTTTTTATTTAATATTAATTGTTTCTATTAATTTTTTATTTATTCTATTTTATTTTGTCTTATTTCATTTTAATTTATTTTAATTTTTTATTAATTTTTTATGTTATTTGATTTAAATTTTATTTTATTCCATTTATTATTATTTTTTCTAATTTATTTATCTTACATTTCTTATTATAAAAGTTTTTTTAGGCTTCAGGTTTTCAAAGAGAAATAAACCACATATAATTTAATGTTATGGCCAAGAACTTTTATTTTTTATAAAAGATAAAGAAGGGTTTGAGATTATGTTTAAAAAATGATTTTGAGACTGACTTGAATAAATTCCAGCCGATATGCTCAGTTTTCCACCACATTTTGCAGCAATTGGGATCATATGCCAGCAATAACGCGCCGTAAATCTGTTCATTATGTAATGGGAAACCAAACTGAGTATAAATCAAGTAAAAGCTGTCAAAATGACCAAGTCCTAAGAAAGTATTGCCTAATCAATAACCCTTTATTTTATTTTATTTTATTTATTTTTGATTTTATTTAATTTTTATTTTATTTTATTTTTTTGGTTTGTTAATTTTTTTTTTATTATTTTATTATTTTATTCTATTTTATATTATATTTTTATTTCTATTTTTCATTATGTGGTATTTAATTTAACTTAATTGGATATATTTTTTATTTTACTTTATTTTTATTTTTTTATTTTAGATTTGTTTCACTTTACTTTATTTTTTTTATTTTATTTTTTTTATTTTTTTTTTTTATTTATTTTTTTTTTTTATTTTTTTTTGGTTTATTTTATTTTTTTTTATTTTTTTTCTAAATTTTATTTATTTATTTATTTATTTATTTTTGTACTTCTTTTATTTTACATTATTTAATTAAGTTTTTTATTTTTATACTTTATTTAATTTAATCTAATTTCGTTTTTTATTTACTCTATTTTATATTATTTCATTTATTTATTTATATTTTTCAATATATGTTTTTTATATTTTTTTTAATTTTTTTTTTACCAATCCTGTATTGGCAGTAGATACACTTTTCATAACTTCCATTGGCGTGTCAATGCTGTATGTCAGAGTACTTAGTGAATTTTTCCGTTTATATTTTATAGATATTTTTGTTGATTGCGGTTCCGGCAATTTCGATTATAAATGCTATCTCACTAGCCTTGCCAACTACAAATATATCGGTCCTATTTGAGTCTCTCATGGCATTTGTCAATACGGTTCGACCATAGTAAGGAAGCATACTGGCATCTTCGAACACTGGTTCGAGAATATATTTTTAGTACCGTGTTTTATTTTTAAAAAACTTGTATTTCTGGGCATGTTGCAAATGAAATATTTTCGTGATGTCATTATGTCACTTAAGCTACATCGAATTGGCAACCGTAACACATCCCGCAAGCATATACTCTAGAGTTTAGTTTCTCATATTAAATCTATGACATCTGTCTGCAGTGGCATTCACGTCTCGATTTATACACTGGACATAATTTCTGATGGGAAAGACTCCATTTTGCATTTTCAGAATTGTGCCTTCTATTTCTCAGCGAAAATTGCTCTGCTTGTGAGCGATAAGAGCGACAATTTTTGGTCGACATGCGTCGATATACGCCGTGAACTATCATTTCAAATAATCTTTGTAGTTTTACATCCGTTATTATCGTGTTTATGCTCTCATAAGGCTGGTTCATTCGCAGTGGAGTATAGTTTCTCTACAGCCTATGAATTTCATCAGATTCTACAGCCTGAAGAATAATACCCTAGAACTCAAAATATATTTGCCGTGCAACGCTCGGATGCCATGGTCTATTTCGCTTTTCCTTTATACTGTTTGGCTTTATTTAATTTTTTTAAATTTTATTTCAATTTCTTTTATTTTATTTATTTTATTGTATTTTACTTAATTTTAATTAGTTCCATATTAATTAGGAAATGCATAATACGCACGTTGTCTTAGCAAAATATTTTGCTTTTATAAATTTTTATTCCCATATTTTAAAATAAATCTTTGAAAAAAGGGTGAACTCAAAGTTTTCCATCAATGAAAAGGGTATTCTTTACTAGAGATAATAAAATGTTCGTTTTAACGACATTCCGTTCTAGCAAAGCTAATATTAAGCGGAATCAATTGGATTAAACAATAATTTTGTTAAGCACAAACTCACAATACAAGCATTTATCAATAATTTTAATTGGCCAGTGTCCCGTCTTTAAGCAATGGCAAATATTGAAGCGGTGATCAGCGATTATGACTAGTACGTTCAGTGATTTTGCTATAATATCCAATGTCGAACATGTTAATGTTGATCTAAACTAAATTCAAGAACTTAATCTGGCACTACATAGTGCTGAGAGCTTCCATTAAAAGCATGACGAGATATTGAATTTCACAAAAATAAGTTCTGTAAATTCAAAGTGGTATTATAAAATCACTAATTGCTTCGTCCAATTATTACGCTTTACGTTCTTTAAAGTTTTCTTTTTCGAATGTGTTGCTGTAATGTGTAGCAGCAATCTGGACCATCAAGACCAGACCTCCAATTTAAAGTTTTGCCTCTTGATGTTTTTTACCAACAAATGTTCAATAAAACCCGCCTCCGAACGGCCAAAGGATTTCTATGAAGAGATTTTTATTTCATGTTAGAAACTCACTCGGATTGCTTGACATTCTCAGCCGAAGGGCAGTCTCTATAATTATGGATGTTGGTAGGACTCGAATCGAGCTCTGGAATTCTGAATGAGCGTACGCTTCGAAATTTTGCACAATATGAAAGCTCCACACGAGAACCAGTAAAACATTATTAAATTTCCAAAAGGATATTCCATTTGATGACAACGCTTTACGGGAGCTATATATGTTACCGAGAAGTAGTCTCTGAAATACTTTGTGGCTTTAGACTAAACCAAGTTGTCGTGGAACATCTTTTGGTATGATTCGCGGTTTAGGTGGAATGTATGAACGTAAGTAATTCAAGTTCAGATTGAGCAAATAGTTGAAGAAACTTAGGAAGATCTGGGCCAGGTCTTATGTGATATAAATAATAGCCTGGTTTGGAAGGAGAGTCAGTTGCAGACTGATTTCAATAATTCTATGATTTTCCCTAAAAATCCCCGATTTCTCTCTTTTTCCTACCCTTTCTTTTCAAATTCGAAAATACCACGTTGAGCTAAGGCAGTATCAAAGTCTCTTTCTACTCCACTTACTTTACCTAGTTATTATTTCATCATGCTGTGATATGAGGTTTTGCGTCAAAAATGCGTCAAAAAGGCATTTAAGAGCATGAAATTGTGTAAAATATTTTACGGATGTGAATTTAAGTTGATATCTTCTTCTTATTATTTGGCGTAGGCACCGCTTACGCCATTATAGCATCGTCAACAATAGCGCGCCACTCGTTTCTTCTTTTTGCTGTTTGGCGCCAGTTAGAAATACCAAGCGTTACCAGGTCGCTCTTCACCCGATCCTTCCAACAGAGTGGAGATCTTCCTCTTCCTCTGCTTCTGCCAGCGGGTACTCCATCGAATACTTTCAGAGCTGAAGCGCTTTCATCCATTCGGAGGACATGACCTCGCCAGTAGTCGCTGTCTCTTGATTCGCTAAGCTATGTCAATGTCATCGTATAGCTCGTACAGCTTATCGTGCCATCGTCTGCGGTATTCGCCGTTTCCAACGCTCAAAGGACCATAAATCTTCCGTAAAACTATTCTATCGAAAACTCCTAAAGCCGACTCATCGGATGTAGACATCGTCCAGGCTTCTGCACCATTAGTCAGGACGAAAATGATGAGCGACTTGTAGAGTTTGGTTTTGGTTCGTCGAGAGAGGGCTTTACTTTTCAATTGCCTACTCAGACCAAAGTAGCAGTTGTTGGCAAGAGTGATTCTGCGTTGGATTTCAAGGCTGACAATGTTGGTATTGTAATGCTGGTTCCCACATAGACGAAATTATCTACGACTTCGAATTTGTGACTGTCACCAGTACCGTGGGAGCCAAGTCGCGCGTGCGATGACTGTTTATTTGATGACAGGAAATATTTCGTCTTGCCCTCGTTCACGTTCAAGTTGATATTGACACTGAAAATTGATATATAACTACAAAAAAGTCTTGTTTTCTTTTGTTTTTCACTTATTTTTGTTTATATTATTTAATTTCTTAATTAGATTTTTTATTCCTCTTTTATATTATTTTGATTAAATTTGTTTAGTAATTTTATTTTTTTTATTAATAATACTATATTATTTTTGTAATTTAAATTAAATTTTTTTGTTATATTTTATATTGTTTTACTTCATTTTATTTTAACTTTATTTAATTTTTTATTTTTTATTTTTTATTAATATAATTAATTTTTTTTAACTTATTAAATTTTTTATAATTTTTTTTCTCTATTTCATTCTTTATATATTTTAACTTAATTAATTTTCTTTCATTTTATTACATTTTAGTTTTTTTCTTTAATTGTAATTTTATTTCTTTTATTTTATTTTATTTTGTTAATCTAATGTAATTCTGTATTTTTATTAAATATTTATTTTAATAATTTTTGCTTTTTTCTTAATTTTAATTGATTTTATTTCACTTAATTTTTAATTATATTTTATTTATTTTTTTTAAATATTTTTTTTTGGGTTTTTTGTTTCTTTTTATTTATTTTTTTAAACTTCATTTTATTATATTTTAGTATTAATTTAATTTTTTTACATAACTTATTTTTAATTTTTTATTTTTTATTTTATTTTACTTTGTTTTATTTAAGTTTATAAATAATTTTATGTAAGTGTTTCACACACAATCATTTTTCTAGCAGATTCATTGAGCGAAAGTGTCTTTTAATAGGGAGGTAGGAGGTGCTAATGAACGTTACATTATTAATTATTCAAATTTTTTACAGCTTAATCAGCAAAATTCGATAATCATGATGTCGCAAAGTTGTAAAACCACTTTTGTTGGTTACACTGATATAATAGTGAAAAGTATTTAATAAAATTATTAAGTGTAGTATAAAAATTAGCACTACTGCTTAGTGGAATGTTAGCAATTTAAGGCAATCGTTTTTATTAGCTTGTCATTAACATTAATCGGCGAGATTTCACAAAAAAAAAAAAAATGAACTCGAATAAAAGACACCTGTTTATTTACAAAAATACAAAACAAAGACATCACTGTCAAGGTAGACATCAAGGGCTCTCGCCATCATTACGGCAATGTTACTTCTTAATTTTCAATTTGTTAAATCTTTTTTTTGCATTTATTCAAACGATTTTTGCAACTCATCAAAATGACGTGCGGTATTGATGAGCCAAAGCGTTATCTATTATGAAGGCACATTTGCAAAGTGTTACGCTCGAATAAACAAAAAAAAAAAAAAACATTACCAGCACTTTGAGCACAGCATGTTATCAGAAATGGCTCAATCTCACAAATGAAGGTGGTGGTGCTGTTGCCGATGATGGTGCTGTTGGTGTCAATAAACTGGCATTGCCAATAAACGTACTTTAAAATCAATTTCAAAGAGTTTGCGCACTTAAGTAACCGTTAAAAAGGCTTTGTTGTATTGTTGCACGCTGAATGCCGGTGAATGGTTGCTTGCTTTTTGGTATAATTACATACATATGTTACTCAGACAAAGTTTGTTTGGCCCAAAGCCTGAGGGTATTTTTTCCACCAAAAATTTGCTATTTCGTAGTGTTGCGAATTGATTTTTTGTCTTTTGATGTCAAAAGTTGATAGAGTGTATTAATGATTGATTCATTACAAATACAATTTATGGTTAAATTTCTTTGACCAAAAACACTTAATAATAATATGATTTACCTAAGTTGAATGAGATTTTGACACATAAATGCGCACACTTAAAAGTGCAATCAAATTTAGGCATTTTTTCGCATAATTTCAATTAGCTGTAGGTCATTTTAATGGCGCTTTTGGGGGAATTTCACGCAGAAATGGAGTATTTAAATGTTTTGAAGTGATTCTTTTTCCATTAGTAACATTTACATTTTAATTTTTTTAAATTAAAATATTCAAAATTTTTTTTACATGTTTATATAAAGCAGGTCAAGTGAAAAGTCCCCCGCTTACCATAGTAAAACACATATTTTTGGCAAAACTCATTTTGTTTTATTCAACATAGCTCCCTGCAGGGGTGACACACTGATTATAGCGGCCCCCTAACTTTTCGATACCATTTTTGTAGTATGATTTGTCATTTGCTTCAAAATAGGTCTCAGTTTCGGCGATCACCTCTTCATGCAACGAAAATTTCTTACCAGCGTGCATTCTTTTGAGATCTGAGAAGAGAAAATACTCGCTGGGGACTAAATCTGGAGAATACGGTGGATGCGGAAGCAGTTCGAAGCCCAGTTCATCGATTTTTTCCATTGATTTCACTGACTTGTAACACGATGCAGTGGCTTGCTGAAACAGCACTTTCTTCTTTTCCAAATGCGGACGTTTTTCGGCGATTTACTTCAAACAGTCCAATAAATCTATGCAATAGTCGTTGTCGATGGTGCTTCCTTTTTAAAGGCAATCAATGAAATTTATTCCGCGAGCATCCCGAAATACAGACTCCATTAAATGTTATGGCCAGCCGAATGTTGCGTTTTTCCACGCTTTGGAGCGGGTTCAACGAGTGTAGTCCAATCGATTGACTGTCGATTGGACTTCGGAGTGAAATGATGGAACCAGGTTTCATCCATTGTCACATATTGATGCAAAAACTCGGGTTTAATACGCTTGAACATCTCCAAACACTGCTCCGAATCATCAACTCGTCATTGTTTTTTGTGTCAAAAGTGAGCTCTCGCGGCATCCACTTTGCACTGAGCTCCTTATAACCAAAGTATTCGTGAATGATTTTGTACACGTTCAGTTGATATTTTTTGAGTGACTGCTATTTGGTTTAATTTCTTTTGTGGATTTTTTTTAATGTTTGCGTCGGTAACAATCCCTTTTGGGCGACCACTGCGTTCACCGCCCTCGGTGCTCATTTCACCAAGTTTAAACTTAGCATACCAATCCTTGATGGTTGATTTTCTTGGGGCAGTGTCCGGAAACTCGTCATCAAGACAAGTTTTTGCTTCAACTGTAGTATTTTGTGAACACGCGAAATTCCTTTTTTTTCAATTTTTTTCACAATTACAAAAGTTGCTTCACTCTAAATGCTATAATTCAGAAACTAATGATCCGACAGCTGTCAAATTCATACACTCGTTTTTTTATGATTGGGTCTAAGTAAAAATCATATGGATTTAATTCAAGTAGCGCCATCTATATGTCAGGTTGGGGACTTTCCAATTGACCGTGATTTTACATATTATTTCAAATAAAAAATAATTATGAATTAATGAATTTATGTAAATATTTACTTAGAATAGTACAAATTTTTTAAAAACCAATTTTTTCGGCGGCATTTCTAACATTTTCTAAACTTCCATAAAATCCAAAATTAAATTTTTTGCCGTTTTTAATATTTTTAATTATTTCATGAATTTATTATTAAACTCAATTTTTTATTGTAAATATTTTAATTACTTTAATTGCATAAACGCCTGTTTGCTATGTGACGTCAGGCCGTTAGCTAGACGCGTGGAGGGCGTGACCATCTTTTGCATCTTCATACAAAGAAAACATTGAAAGCAAAGTACATGGAATTGCGGTATTTGACATTGGACGCTTAGCACTTTAACAGCGCACATACATTTACAATCAAATATATTTATATATAGTATATATACAGACACATATGCAAGTAAAGGCGTGTGTTAGGTAACTAGTAACATTTACCTTACGGCGCATCATTGCATTCTTGAGCACATTGTCAGTGCCAAGGCACTGGTATATTTTTAATATTTTTCTTAACTTAACTGGATTGACTAGTTTATTCAGTCAGATTAGTAAGACTAAGAACAGTTATTTGCTTAAAAACACTTTTTGGTGTTAGTTATTACTTAATATTTTAATACTTTTTAGTTCCGAAGTATTATAATTACACACACGCCCCTTTCTCTAAACTCCTCTCTATTCTAGATAAAAATAAAAAAACATAGAAACTTTAAATAACCTTTAAAAAGTATAACAACATGCGCTAGTTTAAAAGCTTTCACTTGTTCTAAGCGTAACTAAATATACGAATACATATGTACATAAAAATTCACAAACACATACTTACATTGCAAAAAAATTGGAAAATATATATTTTTGAGCATTACAACACAAAGAAACGCTATTGCGAGTATTTTTCAATATTTTTGTTATTTTGCGCAGCAAGCTCAACTACATTCGTATGTCTTATATAGTTGTAGTTGTAGTTTAACTAGCCTAAGAAACTTTTTCAATTTATTGGCAATCGTTCGATTGCAACAAATGTATTTTAGAAACTGTAGAAATAGCGTAGAAACCATTAAATGGCGTATAAAAAAATCTTGAAACGCTACGCATCAGTGCGTCAATGCGACACGCAAACAGCGCGTTAGTCGACGTCGAGTTGGCAATTCGCTACATACATAATTCGTATGTATTAGTATCGCTAAATAATTACCTATGTAATATTAAAAAGTTTTTTTTTTGTTTAACTAGAATGAAGGGA
The DNA here is from genome assembly GCA_030068015.2 of Neoceratitis asiatica. Lineage (NCBI taxonomy): Eukaryota > Metazoa > Arthropoda > Insecta > Diptera > Tephritidae > Neoceratitis > Neoceratitis asiatica. The sequence goes on along the minus strand of CM061526.1, from coordinate 58,991,449 downwards.
AAAGTGAATATAATATAGTGATTAAATAAATAAAAATAAAAATAAATAAAATTAAATTAAATTAAAAAAAAAAAATTTTAAATTAAAAAATATAAATAAAATGAAAAAAAAAATAAATAAAAATAAATAAAATAAAATAAAAAATTAAAATTATATAAAATTAAATTAAATCTAAAAAAATAAATAGAGCAAAATTAAAGCAAAATAAAAAAAAATTAAAAAATTAAATAAGAAAATTACCAAGAAAAAATTAAACAAAAATCAACTTAATAAAAACACAATAAATGAAATTGAAATAATAAAGAACTTATTAATATATAAGGTTTCCCAATAAGAGTGATATGATTTCTTTAAAGAACAAAACACACGAATTGTTAAGGACATGCAAATGTTTTTTATTTAATGTGAAGGACAATCGATACAATCAAGTTCTGAATATAAAATCATTCAAATGGCCTCCACGACTTCTTTTGCAGGAACAAAATCGTTGAACCCAATTTTCCACTAAATCAAGACGTATGTCATGAATAACAAGTTCAATATTGACCTTTAAAGCTTGAAGAGAGTCTGGTTTATCGCTTAAGACCAATCACTTCAAATAACCAGAAGTAAGAAGTAGTTTAATGTTGTTAAATCACAACTCCTTGGAGGCCATTCAATGTCAAAATTTCTTGAAATAATCGAATCTCCAAACCTATATCGCAATAATTCGGTTGTTGCACACGCTGTGTGACGTGTAGCCCCGTCTTGTTGGGACCAGATGTTGTTAAGATCAACTTCTTCTAATTAGGGCCATAAAAAGTTGGTTACCATCGATCTATACCGCTTTCCATTGACAGTAACAGTGCTACCAGCTTCATTTCGAAAGCAGTATGTAACGATGATTCCACCAGACCAAAAACCCCACCCAACCGTCAATTTAGGTGAATGTAATGGTTGTTCATGAATAATTTATGGATTTCCCTCGCACCAGAATCGACAGTTTTGTTTATTTACCGCACCACTCAGTTGAAAGTGAGTCTCATCGGAGAAGATGATTTTCTTAAAAAAATCGTTATCCTTTCCAAGTTATTCCAAGGCAAAATCAGCAAATTCACGACGTTTATGGTGGCCCAATGATGAAATTGTAAACATTTCTGAATACAATAAAAAACAGATAGATCATGGCATATTAAAAATGGCCAAAACGACACTTAGAAATCATATCATTTCTATTGGAAACCTCTTTAATTAAAAATTGTTAAAATCTTTATATATATATATATATGTTATGTTGGTTAGTGTACGCTTCAAAAGCTCAAAATTGAGTTGATTGAGCTGAAATTTTACCATAATATATAATCAAGGATTGTTTTTATCTATTTTTTTCATCAGTCACGTATCTGCGGGAGGTGGACCTGGGACTGACCTATTTGAAAAAATAGTATTTGTGGTTCGATTATCTGAAATTTTTTCATAGGTAGCTTCTTGCTTAGGTTAGCAGGAAAAAGACTTTTCTCTCCGGGGGTAGACCATGGACTGGCCTATTCGAAACCTTATTTATGGCTTGACTTACGTGAAAGATGATCTCCAGGCTGTAGGCTGACTTAATTGAGAAAAAAGTGATTTATGCTTCGATTTGCTTAAAATTTATGATGATATGCCTAAATGAACCATGGATCGGGAAAAAAATTCAATTTGCTTGAAACATTTCTCTGCGGGAAAGGGATCACCGACAGACAGACAAAAATTAAAATTAAATAAAAAGTTTCGAATAATTTGTTTCATGAAATTCCTATTTACTTGTAAAGTTAGAATCTTAGCATTATGTGTTATGTGAAATACTACATCATTCAAATGAACCTCTCGTGAATTTTTGCAAACATCGATAACTTTGAGGTAAATTTCAACACCACATATTGGACGGATTTATCCGCATAAACACGGCCTTTCATGTAGCCCCACAAAAAAAAAAAACAACGAAGCTAAATCGCACCAGCTCTGGCGGCCAATTGCCATTGATAAAACACAAGAGATTAAATTAAAAAAATCTAATATCATACGACCATAATTTGTCTCTCGTTATCGTTTTCAAAGAAGTAAGGACCCATCGCACCTCCGGGCCAAAGAGTGTACCAAACAGTAAGTTTTTTTTTGGTTGTAATGGCTTTTCTTTAATTATTTGAGGATTCTCAGAGCCCCAAATACGACAATTTTACTAATTTACATCTCCACCGAGTGCGAAATGTGCCAAGTCGCTGAAGAAAATTTTGTTGAAGAAATCACTGTCCCCTCCTTGTAGTTCAAGCACACAATCGACTTAACCACGCCCTTGTGAATGGTCAGCTGCCTACAGTTGTTGTATGAGCTGGACCGTGTATGGATGTAGGTCTGAGTCCAAGTGAAAAATACGCCATAATGTGCCATAGGAAAGCCCCAGCTCTTGAGAACATCGAGAAATACACATATTCGGGTCTTCGGCTACATTTTCACCTACAACGGCGATATTTGAGGTGTATAGAGCAAAACGATAATGCACAGGCCTTACAATGTCTGTAACAGTCTCCAATCTCTTAAAATACCTTTAAAATTTCGCCAATTGCTTGAGTAGTGGGACGATTATGTGCACCAAAATTTGCTCCTAAAGCACGAAACGTGTTTTTTGTTGTAGATCTCAACAACTCGCGGTTGTTAAGTAATCCGCTGTCATAATTACCTGCCTGCAATTTCGAAACTACTAAATGGATAACCCTTTATAATAATAACAAAAAATAAAAAATAAAATAAAATAAAATAAAATAAAATAGATATAAATTCAAGTAATTAGATATATTGAGCTATGATGTAGTTCTCAGATAATTGAAAATTAATTAAATAATTTTGTTGCTTTTTTTCTACAAAACCTTTTGCACTGGGAACCCCGAAAAAGTTCGTTCTCCATTCAATGTAATCAACAAGAATCGCGTTGTTCCCCGTTGCTCTACACATGTTTCGTACTTGGTTTAAACTAAGTTGTTGTTATTTTTTCTCCATACATTTGTAAATATGAACGAAAGTAAAAATTAAATCAAATAATTTATGTAAATAATGAGACAACGGACAACAATGCGAAGGCAGACAAGCGGGCAAGCAAACAAACAGCAACTAGAAGTGGCCGCCAGTCGGCGTACTTAACACGATCGGCGGCAGCAACAACAATAATAACAGCAAATAACTGTACAATATGTGCAGTGATTTCAACAGTGCAGCACTCGCAGCTGAGTATGTTTCAACAAATAATTGCCGCACAAAAATATATATTTATATTTATATGAATTTTGATATGTTGTTGATGGATTTTTTCGAGTTTGCTGCAACATACAGACATGAAAACGTAAGTAAGTAAATGTTGCACAAAACCAGTAGTGGCAGCAGCAGCAGCGACAAGAAATACAGCTACCGTATGGCATTTACAACGCTTGCAGCAAACGTCACCGTCGTCCGTCGTCCGTTGTCTCTTTTGTTGCTGCTGCACTCACCACTGGCCGCGCATTACGCTCAGAGCGTCGCGTAGCCTGCTGCTATACCGGTCGGTGTGGCTTGTTTGTTTGTTTGTTTGGCTGTCTGTCTGCTTCGTTGATTAAATAATTTCGTTTAAAAAGTAGTGCGAAGGTCAGTTGTTGCATATTTGTTTGATTTTTTATTTTTATTTTTATTTTTTTGCTTGCATTTTATGGTTTTTTTTTTGTTTTATCGCTGTTGCGCTCATCTCTCCATTGTGTCCGTTGCCGTGTGCAGGGACCTGTTGTGCAGCAAGTTAAATATGTATGTATAGATATATACTCGCGTTAATATTTACTTCCACTTGTTGCTGTGCCAATATATGCATGCATGCATTCATACATACATAAATATGTACAGTTTTGAGCAAATGCATTATTGCTGCAATGATTTTGTTGATGAATTTCTCATGTATTTTTACCACGCCGGTCTTTTATTGAATTTTTTAAATTTTTTTTTTTATGAAATTAAAAAAATTTTCTGTGCTGCAATTACTGTTTAATTTGATTTAATTTAGCACTTACAGTCTGTTACAGCTACACCGTTATTATCTCTGTTGGTAAGGTATATCGGCATATGCACATTACTTGCCTTTATCTGCTATCCTTTAATCACAGTCATTACGTCACTTCAACGGCATAACGATTTGGGGCAATCAAAGTTGAATTTTTGTTAATATAAAAAAGACATTATTTTTGTCCCTGGTGATATATAAACACCCATGTGTATGTATGTATATGTACTAAAGTGTTTTAGGCGTTCTTGTTGAGAGGGCGACAATTATGAAGGTAACGGCGACAATTAAGTTGTTGAGGTGCAGTGTCGGGCTAAAAATTATTTTACAAATTTTGATGAGCAAATTTTATATAAATAAAAAAAAAATTTAAATAAAATTTTAAATAAAATTTCCACTGTGAGTTAAAATCATTTTTTTATTATTTATTTTTTTCAGCTCTACTATAATTATTTTCATTATTTTTTTTAATGTTTTTCATATGCCAAACATCCTTGAAATTTAAAAGCAAGTTAAAACAAATTGATAAAAATATATATAATTGCTTGCCTGGCTGTTTATGCTAAGGAGTGCCTAAACACTTATTATTATTACCAACGGCTTACCCACCTACCGCCCATCTGCACGACGTACGGGGAGCTTGTTTTGTTTTTTTATGAATACCTAGTCACGCTGAGCAGTAGTTTGTTTAGTGTCGAGAACTAATAAAATTCAGCTACAGTACAAAAATTCATCAGCTGATTTTTTAAACAGAACTCAATTGAAATATAAAATCTAATTTGGTAATTAGTTGAGAGTCGACATAATTGTTTTCTTAATATCAACATGAAGGAATGGCTGTCTTCCACCTCTCCATAAAATATCAAATTTAATGCGAATTGCAAAATCCGATTTTGATAATATTCAGTGTCAATATTATCTTGAATTAATTTCAGTAGAATACAAAATTTCACTCTCTTAAAATTTTTTTGGACGTATTTTTGACACAAAACTTCATATCTGAGCAAATCGGTTATATGGTGGCTATATGATTTTCCGTGCCATTATGCAATTCATAATATTTGTGAATAATACCGAATTTAATGCTCCTAAATGTTTTTTTAACAGAGTTCTGACCGAAACCTCACATCTGAAAAGATCGGTGTATGGCAGCTATGTGTTATATTCGTCCGATTTCGTTGATTTTCAGAACCGAGTTTCGCGTTCTTAGGTACTTTTTTGACGGATTTATGACCCAAAATTTCAAATTTGAAAAATCGGTCGTATATATGCAACATTGGTCTGATCTGGACGGTTCCGAGAAATGATCGTTTCAACGTATAGGTGCATTTTTCTACCAAATTGGGTGGAAATAACTCAAAAATTAAGGGACTCAGCTTACGTTCAAACAGGCAGACGAACATCCAGACAGACGGAGAGACGGACAGACGGACATAGCTAAATCAATTCAACTCGTGATCTCTTCTCCTTCTGACACTTGCATACTTCGAATCAAAGTTAATATACCATTTCATGTACATGAAAGGTATAAAAAGTGAGTCAGATATGTCAAATGTGCTCGAATGAGAGTTGAAAACAAGACACAAAAATTGCAAATTCTCGTGAAATTCAAAATTCTTTTTTCAGATTTTCAAAAACATGGCGCAAAAATATCTGCACATTCTAAACGAAGCTATAAATTATTTTTCAGAGATAATGAGGGGACTAGAAATTTAGCCAATTATTTCCCGGTGACTGGCACGAGCAGAGGCATTAGTAAGTTTCAGACAACTAGTATAAGGAGGAATATTGTATGAAAGTCCCAGTTCTTAAGGCAAAGAGGAGGCATTGTTTTTGAATAGACTCGAGGTAAACTAATTTTTTTATAAAGAAAAAAACAACACAGATAATTCAAATTTAATGGGGGAATGTTTATTATCATTCGAAAGAACATTTTTTGGCATTTACTTTTTGACGATTATCTCTTTCAAATGTTGGCCGCGACTACGTCTCAGATGGTCCATCCGTTGAGTCCAATTTTCTATGACTCGTTCGAGCATTTCGATTGGTAACTAGCGAATGACACCCGTGATGTTTTGCTCCAAGGCCTGAGCCGGGTTTGTCCGCATAGATTTTAGATTTTACATATCCATAGAGAAAAATGCCCAACGGTGTGATATAATATGATATGGTGGTCAATCGACCGTCCCAAATATCTTGAATCTCTTCAGCCTGCTCTTCGTCCCAAATGCGGCAATGCTTGTTTACATACCCATTGAGCTAGAAATGATCCTCATCGCTGAACAAAAATTGGCTCGAAAACGTAGAATCTTCTTGGAACTTTTCAAGAGCCCATAGAGCGAAGCGATGTCGCTTGGGAAGGTCGAACGGCTTCAGTTCTTGCACACACTGTATTTTGTACCCTTTCAATTTAAGATCTTGACGTAAAATGTGCCAAGTCGTTCCATACGTCAGTACGAGTTGCTGCGAACGGCGCATCGACTTTTCACGCTCTTCGTGTACACTCTCAGCTACGGTCGCTATATTTTCTACACTGCGTGCTGGACGCGGTCATCTATTCGGTCGAATATTATCCAATAATTAATGTTGGGTTTCAGGATGGGTGATGATGTTGCGAATAGTACGCTCAGTTGCGAAGCGCAAGCAGAACGTGAATTTTCGTAATAGAGTTGAATGATTTATCAACGCTGTTCAGGCATAAGTCTTTCCATGATGAAATACCAAACAATACTGAACAGAAATAACATGACAGCTTGTCATGACTCACGCGTGATCTGCCAAAGAAAGGCTATTGAAAAAAGTACCTCTACTTGGATCACCCTTTACTTCGGGTTTCAAATTAGTGAGTCGTATTTCAGAATAGGTCTTACTAATGTTGCATGCAAAGCTTTAGTAACATAAGGATCATAAAGCCGCTTTAACCAACGTTTTACAAAAGCCAAAATGTCTGTGCCTATCACACCAATGTGATGTACATATAGTTAGAGTCCAAAGTGGCCCCCAGGTCAATAAAACGGTTAACCTGTTGCAAGTTACAATTATCTATTGTGTAAATAATTGTCTGTATGACTCTTCGGGAGAAAACTATAACTTTACAATTTTTACATTGAATAAATTCGTTCATATGTATATGTTACTCATCATTATATTGATCGAATTTAAATAAATAATTATAATAAGAAATGGAAAATATGTTTAGATATGTTTAGATGAGTAGAACTTTTCCCATATCTGAATCGAATCCAACAAGGAAAGTCCCTCAAGAAATTTTTCATCAGGCGTCCTCTTGTAAGGACTTTACCCTCTTTCAAGGTCTTCAATCTTCAAGAGAAATGATTAAAGTTACATATGAATATGTTGCTCTAGAGCAGCACTTCTGCAGTGCGGTATTTTTAAAAATTAGATAATAATTTACTAAAAGCATTATGACTTTAACTATTAACCTCTTCACACCCATCGATAAGTTGAAGAAACCAAAAAAAGTTTATATATATATGTATGTGTATAACATATATTGTGCGGAGATTATCTTCTTACGACGAATAAATTCCTCTTTATTAGGTCAACAATTTCACGTACTCACATACATACATACGATAAGATATGTATTTATATACATACCTACACACTTGTCTACTCTTACCCACCTTTTCTTCGTTACAATTATGCAATATATTTATATACATATACATGTGTGTGTATGTACGAAAGAAAAATGTGAGTTAAAAATATCGAATCTGCGAAATACGAAAATTGACCAGACTGTCTGCTGTCCGAATACTAAGCTAATTTCTACAACTTGTTGAGACTGTGACGACGAGTACAACTGTTTGCGCTTATGGCTGTGGCTATTTATGCAGCTTCATCAGCTGCTTTTTGGTGTTTTGGTATTGTTGTTCTTGTTGTTGTTTATATAGCGAGCGGTGCGTGCGTTTGGTTGACTCAGTTATTTCTTTTTTTTTCAAATATGTGAATGCAGGTTTAAGAGCTCGGAGATATAGAAAAAGATCTTGCGAACTTAGAGATTTTACTATTTATAATTTTTCATATATTTATTTCTAAGACTCTGGTCAGCTGATAAGCAAGATGCTCTCTATTGCCGAGTGGACTGTAGCAGCTGTTACAAGCGGAGAGCGTCATTAGTTCGAGCCCAAATCGGACCGGATTCTACACAAAACATATTTACTATTAAAAACAAGGAGTTTTCTTGAAAGGAAATGTCAAAGAGTGTAGTTCTGACCGGGGTATAAAAGCTTCATAAAAAACCTGTGCGAAATCGTTTGTAGACCCTCTTACTTGAAAAAAAATTAAACCTCACAACCAAAGAAAGAGGGAAGCTCTGGCAAACAATGCCAACGATTTACATTCCTTTCACTTTTATCTCTCATAATTCCAAAAAAAAAAAAAAAGTTTTTCTAAGAACAAAACTCTTTGCAAACATCAACTAGCACAGCACACCTACCAGTTGCGATTAAGAAACCGTTAATTTTCACATAACTATTAATGGTCTATGAATTGAATTGACAAACACGCCATCAACTATGGCAAATTTGCCGGTATTGCAAAATCATCATCAACACAACAACAACAACAAACACACCTATCTAGTATTCACTTTCTTCGTCTACGTTTCTTTACTGCCACTCTATCTCTCCGACTGTGTGTCTTTCTGTTCGTTTGAAGATTTTCGCAATATGTGCCATAATAAGTGATTGGAGTGATTGTTGTAATTATTTCACTGCTGCAAAAATACTGAATGAAAGACATGCAGCCGCACAAGCACACGCCACACATGGCGACCAATGCAAGCGCATGCAATGATCATGCAGCCAAACCGTTGAGTGCCCGTGTGTGTGTGTGTGTAGTAAGTAGTCAAGCTAGTTGGCAAGCAAGTCGGCAGTCAGCTGTTTATGGTCAATCATAATAATGATGTTTCACGGTGGCGATAATGAAGATTTGTAACACTTTCAATTTCCTTCAAGACACCGGTTACGCGCGCTTTGTACTATTGTAGTTTAGCTATACAAGCGTAACTAAGAGAACTAGTGTGCTGCGCTTGTGCGTTCGGTTGATCAGCAGGTTTTACGATAATCACAATTCTTTTTGTGTTTTTGTGGCAGGCGGTAAATCGACAAAATCGGCGGTCTTGTGGCAGTTGGACAAGCTTTGGATAAGCGGTCAGTTGGGTAGTAGTTGCCGGCAGCACTCTTCCAGCTGTCCGAGTATATTGCTTTAGTTGAAACTTATATAGTGAATGCGATGCGGGAGGGCAGCAAAACCAAAACGCCAAAATTAAAGTAAAACTAAAACAAAAAATTTAAAAAAAAAAATTTCCAAAATAAAAATAAAAATTAAAAAAAAATAAAGAAAAAAAAATATTAAAAATAAAATATAAAATAAATAAAATAAATAAAATAAAATAAAATAAGAATTAAAAAATGCAATAAACTAAATAAATAAAAATATAATAAAATTATTTAAAATAAAATTAAAAAAATAAATTACAATAAAATAGTAAGAAATTAAGAAATTTATTAATATCATATTATTTAAATTAAGTTGAATAAATTATTTTAATTTAAATCAAATTAAAAATGTAAAACAAAAAAGTTAAATTAAATATCCAATAAAATAAACTAAAATAAAATAAATAAACAGAATTACAAATGGTTCCACATCAGCAGGTATTTAGCCAACACGATATTACGCTCACAGCTAGCTTTAAAGCCAGGCTTCTAGTTCAGATTCCAGCTGCCAATATTATATAAAATTAATTTTTCTAATTGCGGTCATCCCACGGCAGGGAAAGTCAAGCCGTGTTTCTGACATGAAATAAAACCTCAACAAAATAATCCTTCGGCTCCTTGAAGGCAGCTTAGAATAAACTTTTGGTCAGGGTTTCAGGGGTTACAAAGCGCCATATATAACAGATCAATTGGAAAGTCCCTGGCCTGGCACATAGATAGCTCCACTAGAATTAAATCCATTTTAATTTTTAGTTGACCCTAATCTTCACAAGACGCATTTATAAATTTGACAGCTGTCGGATCTTTAGTTTGTGAAGCAACTTTTGTTACTGTGAAAGAAATGGACAAAAAGCAAAGGGGAAAACTTCAGTTGAAGCAAAAACTTGGCTTAATGGCGAGTTTCCGGCCACTGCCTCAGGAAAATCAACCATCAAGGATTGATATGCTAAGTTTTGACGTGGAGAAATGAGCACCGAAGATGGTGAATGCAGTGGACGCCCAAAAGATGTTTACCGATGTAAACATCAATACACTTCAAATAATGATTTCGAATGACCGCAAATTGAAATGGAATGAAATAGCAAGCGTTTTGAAAATATCAACTGAACGTGTACAACATATCATTCACGTATAATTGGGTATGAGAAAGCTTTGTGCAAAGTGGGTACCGCGCTAGCTTAATTTTGATCAAAAACAACGACGAGTTGATGATGATTCGGAGCAGTGTTTGGAGGCATTCAAGCGTTATAAACCCGAAGTCCAATCGGCAGTCACCTGAGTGGACTGTACACGACGAACCCGCGCCAAAGCGTGGAAAAACGTGGCGTCTGTATTTTTTTGGGATGCGCATGGAATAATTTTCATTGACTAACTTGGATAAAAAGGACCATCGACAGCTATTACATAGCGTTATTGGACCCTTCGAAGGACGGAAACACCGAAAAGCTACCGCAATTGTAGAAAAAAAAAATGCTGTTTCTCTTAGACAATGTACCGTGTCACAAGTCAGTGAAATCGATGGCAAAAATCCATTAATTGGGCTTCGAATTGCATCCGCCTGCACCCTGTTCGCCAGATCTGGCCCACAGCGAGTATTTTGCGTTCTCAGATCTCAAAAAAATTGTTGCTGAGAAGAAATTTTCGTCGGAAGAGGTAAATGCCGAAACTGAGGCCTTTTTTGAAGCAAAGGACAAATTATACTACAAATTGAAAAGTTGGAGGGTCGTTTAGTCAGTGTATCAACTTTGTAGGGAGCTATGTGGAATAAAAAAAATATATATTTTGCAAAAAAAATTTATTTAACTATGGTGGACCGGGTACTTTTCAAATAACCTATTATGTATATATAGTTGTTCAAAGACTACACTACTTGTATATAACTTTTTACGTTTGGCTCAATGTATTCAGTAACATTTCAAATAGAATAAATAAAATTCTGGTTATGTGTATGTCAAAAGCTAAAAACATTTTGTGTTTATTAATATAAGCAATTGCATTTTTTTTACTTTTCTATTTTTATTTTGGAATCTGTGAAGCAACAATATCCTTCAACTGTATGCATTTATGTATATACATAAGTACACTTCCTTGACAAAAATGTAATTAAAAATTTAAGTAGCATATGAATATAAATATTTTTATTTTTTTCTTTACACATTAATATGAATGATATGGGAAAAAAGGAAATAAAAGTTGCTTGCAATTAAAAGCAACCTTAATTAATTGTTAGTGTATTATTAATGTCGCATCATCCACTTTTATAGCAGCGCTTAACCTAAATATGTTAATGTAATTTAAAAAAAATATATTATTTGATTTTCAAAGTGCATAAATTTATATAAAATATATGGGGCAGACTAAGCTAATAAAGCGGCTTGTAGTTGGTAGTGACTGATAAAAATGATGCAATGGTAATAATTTTGAATTTTAATCTGTGCTTATGAACTTGTAAATGAGATTTAAACTTTATTTGTATACATACATTTTTTAAACCTAGAGAAGTTGTTTGTTTACATACTAAGTTTTTTATATCTTTAAATTTATTTTATTTGTTTTAATTATATTTTATATTATTTTGTATTATTTTATTTTAATACATTTTATTTTCTTTTATTTTATTCTAATTTATTTTATTTTATTTTATTTTATTTTATTTTGTTTTATTTTGTTTTATTTTTTTTATTTTATTTTATTTTATTTTATTTTGTTTTATTTTATTTTAATTTGTATTAATTTAATTTATTTTATTTTATTTTATTTTATTTTATTTTATTTTATTTTATTTTCATTTATTTTGTTTTTATTTTTTTATTTTAGTTTATTTTTATCTATTTTTATTAATTTATTTTATTTTATTTTCATTTATTTTGTTTTATTTTATTTTGTTTTATTTATTTTTTTTAGTTTATTTTATTTTATTTTGCTTATATTATTTTATTTTATTTTATTTTATTTTATTTTATTTTATTTTATTTAATTTTATTTTATTTTATTTTATTTTGTTTCATTTTGTTTTAATTTGTATTAATTTAATTTATTTTATTTTATTTTATTTTATTTTATTTAATTTTATTTTATTTAATTTTATTTTATTTTATTTCTTTTTTTATTTTAGTTTTTATTTTATTTTATTTTTATTTTTTTATTTTCAAATTTGCAGATAATTTGAATTTTAACCACATCATTAGTAACGCAAGTAATTTTTTTAAATAAATATAAAACAAATTCTTTAACATGTCCGAAAACACATTGAGTTGTGACACTTTTACGACCAACTGTTTGTCTATAGATATAAATTAATCGCCACATAAATATTGCTACTTCGAAGGAATTTGTTGAAGCGAGCATAGCAAATAGCAAAATGAAGCTTAGTACATACTTACTTTGCAAATATGTCATGAGAATATGTGTGAAGTTAACTCAAATATATATATATTTACATATATAGATACAAATATGTATTTAGTACATTGAACTGTAGAATTATTTCTCAATAATTAACTGAAAGTTAATTCAACGTTAATTAGTAAACAATTTTCAGTTTTGTCAAAAATTGAACCTTAGCACTAAATAAAGGTCCAGAGATATGTTACTATGTATGTACCATAAGTAAGACCAGCATTAGATCATCAATAAATATTGATTGTACGTTAAAAATGAAAATACCCAATATAAGTATCAGTATACACGTATTTGTGGCTTCATTTAGCTTTGGAAATGTAAAAATAATTTTTTTCGTATTATTTTATAATTTTATTTAAATTTATTTTATTTTTTTTTTATTATTTTTTTTTTATTATTAATTTTTTTTTTTTAAATATATTGACACATTTCTACATTTTTAAAATATCCAAATTAAGTGACCTTAATAGTATCGTTTCAAAAATACCTCACGGAAATATAAAAAATTTTATTTACGTATTTGTATATGACAGGTGAGTTGAAAAGTCCCCGGCCTACCATAGTAAAGCACCTTTTTTGGCAGAATTCTTTTTTTTTTATTCAACATAGTTGCCTTTAAGGGTGATACACTGATTATAGCGACCCTTCAACTTTTCGATACCATTTTTGTAGTACGATTTGTCGTTTGCTTCAAAATAGGTTTCAGTTTCGGCGATCACCTCTTCATTCGACGAAAATTTCTTCCCAGGGAACTTTCTTTTGAGATATGTGAACAGGAAATAGACGCTGAGAGCCAGATCTGGACAATACGGTGGACGCGGAGGCAATTTGAAGTCCTATTCCTCGATTTTTGCCATCGATTTCACTAACTTGTGACACGATGCATTGTCTTGGTGAAACAGCACTTCCGTTATCTTCAAATGCAGACTTTTTCGGCGATTTCGTTCTTCAAACGGTCCAATAACACTATGAAATAGCCGCCGTTGATGATCCTTCTTTTTTCAAGGTAGTCAATGAAGATTATACCATGCGCATCCCAAAATGTAGATGCCATAACCTTGCCAGCTCACTGTTGCATTTTTCCACGGTTGATCGTATGCAGTCCACTCGGATGGCTGTCGATTGGACTTCGGAGTGTAATGATGAAGCAATGTTTCATTCATTGTAACATATCGACGCAAAAAATCGGGCTTAATAAGTTTGAACATCTCCAAACACTGCTCCGAATTATAAATCGTCGTTGCTTCTAGTCAACAGTAAGCACGCGGCACCCACATTGTACAGAGCTTACTGATACCCAAATATTCGTGTACGATGTACACGTCCAGTTGATATCTTTAGAGTGCCTGCAATTTTATTGAATTTCAATTTACGGTCATTCAAAATCATTTTGTGGATTTTTTGAAGGTTTTCGTCGGTAACAACCTCTTTTGAGCGTTCACCGTCTTCGATGCTCATGTCACCACGCCTAAACTTAGCATAAAAATCCTTGAAGATGGATTTTCCTGGGGAAGTGTCCGGAAACTGTCCGGAAACTCGTCAAGCCAAGCATTTGTTTCAACTGTGTTTTTCCCCCTTCAAAAAGCAATATTTTATGAACTCACGAAATTCCTTTTTATCCAATTTTTTACTAATATAAAATAATAGCAAAAGTTGCTGCACTCAAAATGCTATAATTCATAAACTCATGATCCGACAGCTGCCAAAAGTACACACGTATCTTTTGAAGGTTGGGTCTAACTAAAAGTCATATGGATTTAATTCTATTAGTGCCTTCTATGTGTCATGCCTCGGCCTTTTCAATTAACCTGTTATCTACTAGAGCTCCACATACCCGGGTATCGAGCACTACGAGCAGCTTAACGCTCACTCGATACTCGTTCATTGCTCAACTGCTCAGCAAAGCTAAACGATTTTAATTTTGTTTGTTAAAATTTTTTTGGCGTTTCAATAATTTTTCCACTTTGTATAAATAAATTTAAAATTAATAAAAAAAGAAATTTTGAGAAAAAAGTCAGAGTTTGTCAAAAGACTCGAAATGATCGTGCTTGGATCGAAACTTTTCCAGTAATGCGCAATAAGCTTATGTGTGAGTGCTCGTTGTTGTAATGCTCGCCCTGCTCGAAAATGTTTGAGCAAAATCTGGAGCTCTAATATCTACTTAATACCTTATCTTTTACTTACAGAAAGTAATAAAGTTGAAATTTAAACAAATAAGAAATATAATAATTTTAAATTCACATTTATCTTGAAATGACGCGAAATTCTAAAGTCGATAATGCATTTTCTTTTACTTGCACATTTCCGTTTATTTATCGCACTAGACTCTCAACTATTTGCATACAAATAAACAATTTGTTTAACAACGTCATTCTGTTTTGTTAAAAAGCTTTTTTTTTTTTTTTTTTTTTTTTGCAAAATAATAAAGCGATTAAACTGACGTTATGTTCAATACAAATACGAATAATTTGAAAATTTCACACCTTCAATAAAGCTTAAAAGCCAGTTTAATATGCAAAAATATAGAAATATTAGTTTCATAACTAATATATGTTTATAGGTTAAAAAAATTAAAAGTTAATTTTTTTTTTAACTTATTTTATTTTTTATGGTTTTACTTAATTTTATGGTTTTAATTTAATTAAAATTTTTTTTTTAATTAATTAAATTAATTATGAACAGGAAGTTGTCTAGTTGATATACAATTATGTTGGTTATAATAAATGATATATAAACAGGTAGACAATTTTGTCTTCATATGTAAACAGATTTCAACCAAAGATTATTTTAAATCACACAGCATATAAAGAATATATATATCTAGTATATATGTATAATATATATAAGTATATTATATATTTTTTATATATTATTATTTTATAAATTTGTTTATATTTTATATACATACTATATCTTTTTGTAGTAGAACCCCTTCTGAGGGTACAATGTCAATTGCTATGAATTTTAATTTCAGTAGTTTTTTTCGCTGCTACATTTGCTTACATACATATTTGCACCTTAACTTGTACTAAGAACTAGTGAACTTGAACCGGAATGCCAAAACATTGCTTTAAAATTTTTATTAAAACATTAAAAAAAACTATTTTAAAATAATAGCACTAAGCTCTAAGTAAATAATTAAATTTTCTGCGAAAAACACTGATGAATCACAACAATAAAAAGTTCATGGTTTATAGATGACATTACAGTTTTATTTATTTTGGTTTATCTACTTTATTTTTCATTTTATTTTAATTTTAATGTGCTTTATAATTTTTTTAATTTTTATTTTTTTTATACCGGTATTCTATATAACTCTATTTTCCTTCATTTTATTTTATTATTATAATATATGGTGCAAAATTTATCTTATTTATTTTATTTCATTATGATCTTTCATTTTTTAAACTTTTTTTTTTAATTTTCTTTATTTACTTTTTTGTATTTAATTTTTGATTTGATTTTAATTTATTTTAATTTCAATGTAATGTATTTTATTATTTTTTTATTATCCCTTTATATAAGGTTTTTTTCCTTCATTTTACTTTATTATTTTAATTTATGTTGCTAAATATATTTTATTTGCTTTGTTTTATTTTATTTTAGTATTTATTGTTTTAATTTTGTGTGTTTTGATATTATTTTATTTAATTTCATATAATTTTATTTTAGTTTACTTGGTTCTATATCATTTTATTTCACTTTCTTACTTTAATATTATATTTAACATTTGATTTTTTAAATTACATATTTTTAAATTTTGTTTTTTAATTGCTAATTTTTTTAATTTTTATTTTATTTTATTTAGATTTATTTTATTTTATTTTACTTTGTTTTTTTTTTACTTTTTTTGTATTTAATTTTTAATTTTAATTTTCCTTTTTTCTTATTGTTTTTTTTTTAATTTTATTTAAATTATATAATTTTTTATGTATAACTTGAATTTATTAAATTTTTTCTTATATTTAATTATTTTATTTATTTTAATTTTAATAATATCTTTTAATTTATTTTATTTATTTTTTATACCATTTTATCTCTTTTAATTATATTTTTTATTTAATTAATTTTTAAAATTTTTACATTTTATTTTAGTTTATTTCATATTTTTACTAGCTTTTGTATTTAATTTAATTTTATTTAATTTTCAATTATTATATTTTAAAATTATTTTTTATAATTTTATTTATTTTATTAATTTTTTTTAAATTATTTTAAAATTTTATTTTTTATTTTTTTTCAGTTATTTTATTTAATTTTATTAATATCTATTTAATTTATGTTTTCTTAGCTCTATTTTATTTTGTGATATATTATTTTACAATTTTTTTTTCTTTTCTTTGATGAAATTTTATTATATATTTAACTATGTTAATTATTTTAAATATTTTTTTTTTTATTGTAATCGTTCTTTTATTTAATTTAATTTATTTTAACTTTATCTTGATACATTTTTTACCTTAATACATTTCATTTTAATTAAGTTCATTTTTGATTTTTGAAATGCTCTTTCTCTTATATAATTTAATTTAGTTTAATTTTTTTTAATTCATTTTGTATTATTTTATTTTGTTTAATTTATTTCAATTAATTTAGTTTTACTTGTTTTTAGTTAGCTTTGTTTTATTTAATTTATTCATTTTTTCTTGTATATTATTTTATTTAAGTTCGTTTTAGATTATATAATTTTTTATTCTAAAATTGACTCTTCTCATCTGGTATGCCGGTCAACCAGCAATAATAATAACATTTTGCATGTAATTACGTGAAATTAATTACAATAGTCAAAAGAATTTAAATATGATTTTATTTTGTCTTTACGAACACTTGTGTGAAATTCCGACTAAGATCGTGACTAAGTGTATGTTTATTAGCTGGTCAACTATTTTATACATATTACATTACGTATAAATATGTATATATATATGTTAAGATCTGGAATGTGTTAGCATATGTAAATTTTTTTACATATGTAGCTGTTTTTTAAAATAAAATAAAAATATTATATTAATTAATTTTTCTTTTGAGAAAAAAAGTCTAACATATATTTACATTGGCAATGCTGACCGTTTAAACTTTAAGATTCAGGCTTCAGTTTTACCCTAATATTGTTCGTTATCCTGTAGGCAAATATTCCATTCGGGCACACAAATTTATTCAGACTATAAAGTTTTACATAAATTCAGTTATAGTTTAGTAGGCGCTTAGCAAATCTAACTTGATTACAATAAGTTTGATTTGTACAGTATAATATAATCAAGTAGATATTATAACATATTCCTCTCTTATTCATGATAGTGATTTGAGTGCTTTAGTTAGTGATGATCTACGTTATGTCAGTTAGTACTGGTCAAATGCTCATTTTAAAACCAATATCAAGTTTTAAGGAATAAACGGGTACATTTCGGACCTTTTTTGTAAATTTCTGTACAAGTTCTAATGAAAATCTTCAGGTTGGAATTAGAGATCCGCTATGAGAAGCCCAACGAGACTTTACAGGAATTTCTCTGAGAGATTATTCGGCTAGCTTATTTGGATTATGGAGTTAGTTTTTGAGAATATCTTGGAAGGGTAAAAATTTATAGGCTTATCAGCGGAATTATAAGTAGAGACAAGTATGCCAAGCGAGAAACCTATGCATATCCAAAGCCAGCATTTGCTGAAACTGTCTCGTATTATCAGATACAGGAAATGGCCGCGTCAGTATACAAAGCTAAGTGTGTGGAAGTGGATAGAGCAAAGGTATATTGGAAATACCAACATTTCTTAAAAAGAAATGTTCTAGGGGTGCAATAATATTAGTAACAGAATTTGCTACAACTGCAGAAGATCAAGACATTTCACCCGCGACTGTAATATGGGCACCACCAGACAAGAAACAGCGCGAATACATATAGTTGAGGAAGAATGCCCTATAACATCCGTCTCGCAAATCGGTAATAAATCGTGTACTAACTGTAGATACGGGCGCGTCGCACTCCATCATTTAATCTGACTTGATCACCAATCATTGCATGAAGTTCAAAACAGTAACCGATGAGGATGTCAAGGTATCGTAGATGAAGTTATAGTTGGTATGGACTTTTCCCTTGACTAAGGAATTAAGGCCAACTTAAAAATTACTGATGAAGTGCGGCAAAATGACACTACCGCTATGTTTTGGCCAAGATCCTGCTTACAATGAAAAGAACGTGGTTCTGGTAAAGAACGAGAACGGCAAAAAGGAAATATCCACGGAAATGGAAAGAATATATCTCCTGTCCAAAAAGAAATTTTGAGAAATGCGCATAAAGTTGTTGAACAACACACCAAGATTATGAGTAGCAAGATAGAAGCCCGATGTATTAGGCAAGGACTTCTGAACGATTTCAAAAATGAGATTTAGTAATGCTTTGCTGTAATTCCCCTCGGAAGAAAGCTTTGTATTCAAGATTGCAATATAAAGGTCCGCACAGAGTTATCGAACGGAAAAATAACACGGAGTATAGAATTCAGATCGTTGGCAAACCAAGAAACAAGATGAAAGTAGTCTACCTAGAAAGGCTTGCAGAGTTCGGAACAGAAAATGTTACTAATCAGGACGAACAAACTTAAGTGGAGGGCTGTGTGATGAAAATAACAACAACGAAAGGCTGTGTGTTCAAAAGTGGATAAACTTTGTGTGAATATAAGGAATTGTAAAATAAACTGTTGTGTATCGTGAAGAAAAATGTAATTTATTGAGAAGTAAATAAACGTTGAGTAAATTCCTGATAATTGAGAAGCCGAAAGAACAAATCTTGAACTTTTATTTAACAATCCAGTGATCGAACTCGAAGGATTTGGGAAATCATCGAGGTTAATTACGAAAATCGTTAAAATATGTATTCTTTATGTTCACCCCTTTGCCGATCGATATAAATATGTATAATTGCCTTAAAATCTTGGGAAATTTTCCCTTTATTTAGTAGACATACTCTTTCAGAAATAACTTTTATTTAAATAAAAATGTTTTAAAAATATATT
This sequence comes from Neoceratitis asiatica, assembly GCA_030068015.2. Lineage (NCBI taxonomy): Eukaryota > Metazoa > Arthropoda > Insecta > Diptera > Tephritidae > Neoceratitis > Neoceratitis asiatica. The sequence goes on along the minus strand of CM061526.1, from coordinate 58,971,763 downwards.
ATAATTTTATTTTCTAAATTTCAATTACAGACTAGTTAAACATGGGGTTACAAAAACACTACCTCAGATATGGACGCAGTGCGAGAGATCACATATTGGGTCTCGCGGGCGGAGGGCGACGCAATACGATTGTGAAAACCCACACCAGCGATAATGTTCATCATAATAATGGCTACAATAGCCACAGCAGCAGTAGCCATGGTACACAGCGGCGGCGTTCACGATCTCATAGTGGAGCGGGTGGTGGCGGTGGCGAACATGGCGGTATGCCAAATTTGACGAATCGCCCGACACCGCTGTCGATGTTAATATCACAAGGAGTTAAAATCAATAACCGTAAGTAAAGATGGTTTTAAGATGCTTGTTGATCATATTCCCACTCTTCCTACTCGGGTTTATAAGGTACCATGGTACACGAAAGGGTTGAAACACCTAAAAAAAATTAGAAAACTAAGTTTTTCAAAAAATTTAGAAATTCTGCTAATCCGCACTACTACAGTCGGTACAAAATTTATTTAGGTAGATAACTTTACAATAAATATATTAATAAATCTGAAATCAATATCAAAAGTAACCCGAAGGCGTTCTGGAATTATATTAAATTTAGGAAATCTAGTTCTGTTACTCCTTCATCCGTCTTCTATACCGACAAGTATGCTAGTACTCTTGTAGAAGCTGCTAATTTCTTTCCTGAGAATTTTTCTTCAAACTTCGTTTCAGACACAAAGGCTCAGCATGACTGCTGCTCTATCTCCGAATATTGTCCTTGTCTTTAGGCATTTTCATAGATGATTGGAAGAATGATGTTACAAATTATAGATCGATCTCAAAATTTCCTACTGTTTCTAAATGATTTGAGATAATTGTCAAAGAAAAAATGTTATTCTCATGGCTGTGCCAAAGGTAGGTCCACAGTATCAAATTCCGCGGTTTTTACTGAAAACTGTTTTACAATTTGATACAATTTATACTCAATTTTCAAAAGCTTATGGTATATCTCACAGGGTCCTAGTTTCCAACTTGTCTAGTTTGGGGTTTCACTTTACTTTTCTTCCATGGATAACATCTAGTAGATTCTGGGAAGTTCCTTTTGATAATGTCTCAACCAGACCTTTTATAGCGACATCGGGAGCAACTCAAGGCAGCGTCTTGGGCCCCTTGTGCTTACATTATTCACCAATAATCACAGTTCCTGTTTTCTTACATCTATATTTCTTCTTTATACTGATGACCTCAAGATTTACTCGGTAATTAAACGCCTTAGTGATTCCGTTGTGCTTCAAGTAGACCTTGACATACTGCAATCTTGGTGCACCCGGAATTATCTATTATTTAATATAAAAATGTGTTCTCACTTCACTTATGTTCGAAAGTTTCATCATTTCCCTACGAGTTACCATATTTCTGGGATACTTCTCGATTCGGTTTCTGAAATTCAGGATCTGAGTGTTTATTTCTATACAAAATTGAGTTTTTCTAATCTTATTAATTATACTGTTTCAAAATCTTATGCTAGCGCCTTTATTCACCGTAAAAGTACTCATTTTCAGATCCCTACACACTTTAGACTATGCTTCATTCATCTGAAGACCGTACCATTCTTCATATATTAGCCGCTTAGAACAAATCCAGAAAATTTTCATAAAAATTTCAAAATTTGTAGCCGCTGTCTCTTGATGCGCTGAAATAAGTCAATGTCGTCATATAACTCGTACAGCTCATTCATCATTCCATCGTCTGCGGTATTCATCGTTGCTAACGCGCAAAGGACAATAAATCCCGCAAAACTTTTCCCTCGAAAGCTCCTAAATCCGACTCATCGGATATCGACATCGTCCCGTCTTCTGCACCATATGTCAAGACGGGAGTAATGAGCGACTTGTAGAGTTTGTTTTTAGTTCGTCGAGATAGGAATTTAATTTTCAATTGCCTACTCAGTCAAAATTAGCACCTGTTGGCAAGAATGATTCTGCATTAGATTTCAAGGTTGACATTGTTGGTGTTGTTAATGCTGGTTCCCAGATAGACGAAATTATCTACGACTTCGAAGTTATGACTGTCAACAGTGACGTGGAAGCCAAGTCGCAAACGCGATAACTATTTATTTGCAGACAGGAGATATTTTGTCTTGCCCTCGTTCACAACCAGACCCATTCATTTCGCTTCTTTGTATAACCTAGAGGACGTTGAACTTACGGTGCGATTCTTATGGCCAATGATATCAATATCATCGGTATGCGCTAGCAATTGTACACTCTTGTAGAAGATTGTACCTGGTCTATTTAGCTTAGAGCTAATTAGCTGTGCAGCTCATATCATTTTCTCCAGCATCAAATTGAAGAAATCTCACTTTAAAGAATCATTCTGTCTGAAACCTCGTTTGGTATCGAACGGCTCGGAGAGGTCCTTCACAATTCTGGCTGGGTCAGTTTACATAGCCGTGTGAGTTTTGTGGGGATATCAAGTTCAGGCATAGCGGCGTAGAGACATTTTCTTATCTTGCTGTCAAAGGCAGATTTGAAATCGATGAAAATGTGGTATGTATCAATACTTTTCTCTCAGGTCTTCTCCAAGATTTTGCGCATAGTGAATATATGGTCAATGGTGGATGTGCCAGGTCCAAAGCCACACTGATAAGGTCCGGTCAGTTTGTTGACGGTGGGCTTTAGTCTTTCACACAATAAGCTAGATAGGACCTTATATGCCATATTAAGGAGGTTTATCCCACGATATTTTGCGCAGACCGTGGGGTCTCCATTTTTTTTTTTTTTGGATTGGGCAGAGAACACTTAGGTTCCATTCTTCCAGGCAGGCTTTCGTCCGACCATATTCTGCAGAGAAAATTACTCATGTACTTGCCAGTTCTTCGCCGCCGTATTTGAATACTTCTGCCGGTAAGCCATCGGTTCCCGTCGCCAGGCAATCACTTTTCGAACTTCTTCATAGGCGGATGATGGCACGTCTATACCATCGTCATCGATTGGGGTTTCTGGTCCGCCATCTCCGAGGTTTTTACTTTCGCTGCCATTGAGCAGGTTGGAGAAGTGTTCCCTCCATACACTGAGTATGCTTTAGGCATCTGCCAACATATTACCTCCTTGGTTCCTACACGAGTTTGCTCCGGTCTTGAAACCTTCTGTAAGTCACCGCATCTTCTCATATAATTTTCGAGCATTACCCTTGTCGGCCAACTTCCTAAGCTACACGCATACAAACGCCATTAGATGCGATAAAATTAAGTTAATTAATAAAATTTCAATAAACCGTATCTAATGAAAATAATTAAATGCAAATAATATTAATATTTATTTTGTTAATAAATAAATTCGTGAAGCTGCGCTAAGGAGTGGAGTTTCAAAAAAAAAAAAAAACGGTGCTTGTTGCATGTGGATTGATTTTATTTATTATTGTGATTAAATTATTTTTTATTCTTTTTTTTTTTTTTGTGCCCAAAATCTTCATATACTGTTTGTAATATTTTTATTTTTGAATTGTATAATTTTTCACTTTTTAACATTTTTCTACTTTTTAAAAAAAAAATTTTTTTTAATTTTTTATTGATTTTTATGCAAAATCTTCAAGGAAAACAACCACATTTTCCGGTTTTGTCAAAAATTTTCGTTTACCAATATTTCACACCAATACATGCAGAATTTTTGTTACAACACTACTCGTGTCTATGTGTAAACATTTATAAATATGTATGTTTGTTGCACAGTTAGTAGTAGAATTGTTGGCAAATCGGTGTTAAAGTCAATATCACTTCAATTAAACAACAACCACTAATAATAAAACAACAAAAAACATGTAAAAAAATACTTGGACTGAGTGGCTCTATCAACGTCTCGATTCGACGAGTCGAGTCAAGTCAAGTAGCGTGCACTCGAACCCCGTTACTGTGGTGGTGGCAATGATGCTTGGTTGGCTGCTGTCTGCGCAAGGAGTGCGATCTTTGCGCAATTCAACATTCTAAAAAATACACCAGCCACACTAGCCACAGCAGCAGCAGCAGCAGCACGTTCGGCACACTTCCAAAGCATATGCTATCAAGTGCGCGCAAACATTGCCTACATGCAAGCGTACGTACACGCTGCAGAACAGATTGTATATATACGCGCTGCTAAATACATCTATTAGAGACCTCAATGCGGCAAGTGGTAGCCAAAAATTGCCAAAGATTGCGAGTTTCGACAATTTGCAGGTTGTTGAATTCATTTTTGGGTTTCAAATTTTTTTCCACTTTTTTATTTTTAATTTTTAATGTTTTTTTTTTTTTAAATTCTATTTTATCTCATTTTATCGCCAGCTGTAAAGTAGCCAGCCGGCGCACACTGGCGATTTAAGCAGCAGCAATTGCAACAGTTGCTACCCACAAGTTCATTTCAACATTTTCTATGCGGTCACTTGCGCTCGCAGCTCCCCGTAAACAACTCATTCACTCATTCAATGCAATCTTATATAATTGGCATTTAAGACAAAAAATCTGCGCAATGAGAAATTAAATTAAACATAAATTTTAGAAGCAAAAAAAGAAATAAAAGAAAAATTAAAACAAAAAAAACATTGAAAATAATACAAAAAAACCTACATTGCTACTAAATTCAAGTCGCTGCTACTACTGCCACACATAGCATATATGTACATGCATATATGTACATACATACCTACATATGTGCTCTATGCTTAAAAGTATGTCTAAATTAGTATTTATTTATACTCGTGCATGAAAACTTGTATTATAGAAGCCTGCAACTCTGCTTAGTTCGAAGCGAGGCTGGTGGTATTGTTGAGGTTGTTGGTGGTATAGAGCCAAGAAAAAAAAAGCAATAACTTGTTGCCAAAAAAAAAATCTTATAAAATGTAAGATTACATTATATTTATTCGGTAGATGTAGCTGGTTTTATAATGTCAGACGTGCTTGCCCACATATGTGCTCTTGCAGACTTTAATAGCAATTTCTGTACGATTCAATTCACAGTGAAAATTTGAGATAAAATAAATTTCGTCTCTATCCAAAAAAAAAAAAAAAAAAAAAAAAAAAATAATTAAATAAAAAATTCTCTTATAACATATCCATTGAAGATCTCACATAAATGCTTATAATGTTCTGAACGTGAGCAATTATAATTTTTCTTAAGAACTAAAAACTAAACTAAACTAAAAGAGATGACTTGAATGCCTAGTTAAGACACCAGGCAGTCTAATGTTAAGACCTTTAGTAGATGTACAATTGCCTGACTCTCCAATTTCATCCAGGCGAATTATTATTATTAATACGGGAGTTGCCTTTTATGTTTCGGCATTAGAGAACACGTCACTGTTGGCCGTCATAACTTCGAAGTTGTCATAACATAGCAAGTCATAACTTCTTGCCAACAGGTGCTACCTTGGACTGAGTAGGCAATTGAAAAGTAAAGTCCTCTCTCGACGAACCAAAACCAAACTCTACAAGTCGCTCATCATTCCCGTTCTGACATATGGTGCAGAAGCCTGGACGATGTCTGTATCCGATGAGTCGGCTTTAGGAGTTTTCGAGAGAAAATTTTTGCGGAGATTTATTGTCCTTTGCGCGTTGGAAACGGCGAATACCGCAGACGATGGAACGATGAGCTGTACGTGCTATACAACGACATTGACATCGTTCATCGAATCAAGAGACAGCGGTTACGCTGGCTAGGTCACATGTCGTCCGAATGGATGAAAGCGCTCCAGCCTTGAAAGTATTCGATGGAGTACCCGCTGGCGGAAGCAGAGGAAGAGGAAGACCTCCACTCCGTTGGAATGATCAAGTGAAGAGCCACCTGGCTTCACTTGGTATTTCCAACTGGCGGCACCAAACAGCAAAAAGAAGAAACGAGTGGCGCGCTATTGTTGACGAGGCTATAATCGGGTAAGCGGTGCCTACGCCAAAGAAGAAAAAGAAGATTAAAGAACAAAAACAAATATTAATCATCGAAATCACCTTACTGTTTTTCAAAATATTCTCCATTAAGATCTATACACAAACAAACTTTGAACTAATTGTCGAAGCAATTTTGCCAATCTGATTGAGGTATCTCCAAAACATGCATTCTGAACGCATTAACCGTTTCTCCAAGTGTCAAAAAATTTTGACCTCTCAGTTTATTTTTTACGTACGAATGAGTAAAACGAAGTTATTCGGTCCCAAGTCAGGACTATACGGTGAATTACTCATCAAGTCGATGTTTTGAGTGCTCAAAAATGCAGTTGTTTCCGTCGAAGTGTGAGAGCTCACATTGTCGTGGTGAAGAGTGATCCGTCTTCGGCGGTTGGTTTTTCTGATTTCTTGTAAGACAAATGACAAACAAATAGCTGTTTACCACTCAGAATTTACTGTTCTGCGTTGTGCTAGTGATACGGTTGCAATATGTCCAGCGTTTTCAAACAAGCAACCATTCGCTTGAAAATGCTTTGTGCGCGAACAACTTTTGTTGGATTCGGCTCATCTTGAAACACCCAAACAATTGACTTATGTTTATTTTCGGTCTCATACGTGTAAATCCACTATTCACCACATGTCACGATGTCAGAGATATGTTCCGAGGCACCGATATCACATTTTTTAAAGCTTTTTCTTGAGCGATTGACAAATCGTGTGAGATCAAACGTTTTTTTTACAAATTAATGTTCATGCAATATTGAATATATTACTGGTCTCACTAATACCTTTGGTTGTGTCAATCTCACGATAGGTCTCATGACGATCTTTCAGTATCAGCTTGCGCACACATCAATAATTTCCGGACCAGCAACGGTTTTTGGGCGACATTCACGAAATTTGTCTTGAAGTGATCTATGACCTCGATTGAATTCACCATACCATCGATAGAAACTGGTCCTTGATTAAACTTCATCGCCAAAAATTGAGTTCCTTTCAAAAGCTAAGAGATTTTTAGCTTATTCTGAAGCTAGCACAGTGGACAGTCAAGAAGGCATTACCGCGATTGTTAAAGCTGGACAGTGGCAGATTTGGTGTTCACAAGACCTTCCTTCCTCTAATGCGACAAAAATAAATATTTTTTCTCGTCAAGCCCCATTAAACAATGTCCTGTCCGGTCTATAAGCATAAGATGTCTTCATCTTTTTGCATATAACCCTGGGCATATCTGTCTAGCCACTTCGGCTCTGATTTTATTCAGTCATCTGATGTTTGTCTTTTTAGCAAAGGTCAGTCATAACACTTAATTTGGTGTTGATATTGTTCCGCCTGAATCACTTGCGTAGTTTATTCTGATTAGAAGGATAACTTCTCTCGCTAGTTCATACTCATGTTAATTAAAAACATCGCAGTGTGGATTTCGCAGTACATTCTCATCCAGTTTTGAGCCGTATGAAAACGTTAATATCACTCTTTGATGCAGGAAGTTTGCGTTTTCCCTTTCATTCTGCTTCAAGTATAGAGGAAGGCTCAGACTTTCTTACTATTTTCAAAATTCTAAATCTTAGTTACGACGAAACCTTCGACCGTACATGGGTTAGTTTCACTATGTTCTAAACCTACGAAGTAGGCAAGAATATTCCTCAAGTAATGAAAAAGGAAGGTATTACTGAAGGTGCCAAATGGGAAACCGCTTTAATAGGTGAAGTATTTACAAAGTAACAAGCTAAGCAAAGTGGACTCGGCTGATATCACCTATGAGAGTGTCCCTCCAGCCTTCAGCCAATTGAGTCGTCAGCGCTCTCACGATGTTCCCAGCTCCAGTTTTACCAGTGATGCTTTTGAATTGCTGTTAAAGATTAAAATTACCCTATTTTACGGTTTGATATCTACATACAATTGTTATTTTTATTTATGCCATCAACCCACAACTAAGTTGAAATTGACAAACTTCTTTTCGCTACCGAAGTTTCTCGGTCTTTGTTTTCGCTAGAATAAACCAAATCAATGATCAAGGTTAACTCATCAACAGCAAAACATGTAATTACGCCACAAAAGGCAATGAAAATGCGAGCAAATATTTTTATGTGAATATATCAAGACTAATAAGTACAGTAGCATTAGCTTAAACCGTCAGACTGATATAAGCGCAAAGTATTACCGCAGACATTGAAGGCTTTTTGGTCTTCGATAAAATCTTGCCTATACACACATACATCATATGTACATAAATACATGTAAATAAACAAACGCACAAAGAAAGAAGGGTTCTGCATTAGAGCTAATACACTTGCTGCACATGAGTAAATATACATATGTATGCATATGTTATATTAGTAAATGCTTGTATTAGTATATGTGCACAAAGTCCATTAACAGTATCGGCTAGTTCATTGCATTTTAGTCGCTTTACTTTAGTCTAGGCCCAATATTTACATAAATATATACGAGTATATGCATATTTTTAAAGAACACTAATATATGTATGTATGTATATCGGCTCGTGCACAAACATAAATGTAGTTGACCATAGCATTGGCGCTGTAAAGTGCAGCATTTTGCTGTTTAATTCTTGTCAGCATGACAGAGTTGCACTTGACAAGACCTCGTTAGTATGCTAACTGCCTACTGCCTATGATTAGCTTAATTGCCGCTTATAAAATTATTTCAATCAAATTTTTCAATTGCATGAAAACAGGGTGTTGCCAAAGTGGTTAATATATATTTTATATTTTTTTATTTTATTTCGATTTTATTTTATTTTTTATTATATTATATTTAATAAAATTTATTTTATTCTATTTTATTTTTTAATTCATTTTCGTTTACATGATTGCGTTTTTTAATGTATTTTACCGCATTTTATATTATATTTATTGATAAATTTTTTAGTTTATTTTATTACACGTCATTTAATATTTTTAATTTTTTTTCTTTTTTTTTTAATTTCTATAATTTAAATATTTTCGATTTAATATTCTTTTATTTTATTTCATTTCATTTCATTTCATTTTATTTTATTTTTTATTTATTTTTTATTTTAGGTAATTGAATATATATTTTCATTTTTTACCTTTTATTTTATTTAAATTATTTTATTTTTTTTTATTTTTAATTTTTATTTTATTTTTTTACTTTTTATTTTATATTTTTATTATTTTATATTTTATTTTATTTTATTTTACTTTATTTTTTTATTTTATTATATTTTATAATTTTTTCATTTCATTTTATTTTATTTTATTTCATTTTATTTTTATTTTTTGCTTTATTTTATTACTTTTTATTACTTTTTTATTTTTTTTTTCTACTTTTTTATTTTTTATTTTATGTTATTATATTTTATTTTACTTTTTTATTTTTTTTCTATTTTTTTATATATATTTTTTTTCATTTTTTTTATTTCATTTAATTATATTTATTTTTTTTCTATTTGCTTATTTTTTTCTTTCTATTTTTTATACTTTTTTAATTATATTTGATTTTATTTGATTTAACTTATTAATAATTCTTTTTCCACTTTTTTAATTTTTTTGGAAATTAAATTTTTAATTAATTTATTTTACTTTTTTTATCTTTTTCTTCTTTTTTCAATTTTTTTTGTTTTACTTTATTTTATTTTACTTTTTTATTGTTCCCTTTTACTTTTTAGTTTTTTATTTTATTTTGTTTTATTTAATTTAATTTAATTTTATTTTATTTTATTTTTATATTTTATTTTTTATTTTTTTAATGTATTTTTTTTTAATTTTTTTAAATTTTTTTTACATATTGTGTTTTATTATTTCTATTTTTTAAATTATTTATTTATTTATTTTATTTATTTTATTATTTTATTTATTTTTATTTTTGTTTAGTTTAATTTATTTTTATTATTTAGTAATTTTTTTTTAACACCTAACGTGATTCCATATGCATTCAGCATAAATATGTAATATTATCTCCCGCCTGGTGCTGTTATAAAAATTTGAATTTATAATTTTTATTGTTCCTATGTAAACAATTTAATTATGTTTTTGTACAGTGAGCAAGCACGTGGCATTGCTGTATGCCCGGATTATTTTATATTATTTATTAATTGATTCCAAAAGTCTTTTAATAAAAACATAAGTCGAATTAATTGCTGAAATAACAACAATATTTTCTAAGAGAAGTTATTAAATGCTTCCGCATAAATTTAATGGAGTTTTTATAATAAGAAAGTACTTTGAAACTAAAATCACTGTAATTTATAGGGATAATTATCGCATAGATTTTTCAGTGAAATTACCGCTATTAAATATTTATCTCCCTTTTGTCTGGCGCCATAGACCAGAGTGTTTCTTATATGCTTTGTCATATTCATTAAATTCATTGAGCTTAAGAATATAAATATTGATAGTTTTTTATTTAGATGAAAAAATTAATTAAAAAAATAAATAAAGGAATTAGGCAAAGCTCTTTAAAATAAAATAAAATAAAACAAAATACAATAAATAAAAAAAAAATTTCAATAAATTTAAATTAAACTAAATGAGTTTAAATAGAACAAAAATTTAGTAAATAAAAGTAATTAAATCAAATTACAAAAAAATCAGCTAGAAAATTTCTCTACCTAGGTCATCTCGTCCAAATTACAAAGTGCTTAGTCTCTGTCGTCTTTTTCGTAGATTTACAATTATCTGTAAGCCTATTTCCTTATATAATCTAGTCTCCATCGAAGTCGCTCGGACTCGATTCACGGAAAGAGGTCATTGTATGTACGAATTATTTCAAAAAATTGTTTTTTATTGAAAAAAAAAAGTAGAAAATCAACCACGCAATGTTTGTTCGACGAGAGCGACTACTTTTTCCCATTTCACTGCTAAGTTTCTTTGGCTGTCCTTCGATTTCTTCAAAAGACCCTAATCGGTGACCCTCAAATTCGTTTTGCATTCATCGAAAAAGCCAGTAGTCAGAAGGAGCAAGGATCTGGAGACTTCGCCAGGTGGGTTAATACCTTCCATTTCAGCATTTTCAGGTAGTTTTTGGCCACGGACCACAGAATGGCTCAATAATTGGATCGAGAACCGAGATGACTAATTTTTTAGAGATAGTATTCGAAAATTACCAGAGAAATGGGGTAAAGTAGTCGATTCCGGCGGACAATAATTTGAGTAATGCATTTTTTTACTTTATTTCAAAAAAAAAAAAAGAAAAAAATAAACCGAATTAATTTCTTCAACCAATAGGTGAGGTCTGGTTAGGTTATACTGGCTGTTTGTTAGGCCATTCAAATACCTGTTGGTCATTTGTAATGCCAGATGGAGGTGCAGTTTAGTTCGAGCTGAAGTAGTCGTAATATAGGACGTCAACTTTTTTCAGCTATTCTTCGATTACTTCGAAAGACCCGAACCGGTGACCCTCAGAAGCGTTTTTCATCCATCGAAAAAGCCAGTAGTCAGAAGGAGGTAGATCTGGAGAATACGCCAGGTGGGTTAATACCATCCAATTCAGCATTCAGGTAGCTTTTGACCACGGACCACAGAATGGCTCAATGATTGGATCGAGAACAGAGAAGATACATTCTTTAGAGATGGCATTCGAAAATTATGAGAGAAATGGGAAAAAGTAGTCGGCTCCGACAAACAATAATGTGAGTGATGTATTTTCTTACATTATTTCAATAAAAACCCCTTCTTTTGAACAAAAAAAAAAAAACTAACCGAAAAAATTTCTACATCCAATAGGTTAGATTAGGTTAGGTTAGGTTTATACTGGCTGGCTGTCATGCCATATATAGACCTGTTGGTCATTTGTAATGCGAGATGGCGGTACAATTTAGTTCGAGCTGAAGTAGTCGTCATATAGGACGTCAACGCTTTTTGCGAAGCTTAAATTAGACTTAAATAAGCGGCCGCAATAGGCGAGTGGCTAGCATTGCGTACTACAATTCGGAAGGCCTGGGTTCGAGCCAAGGTTCGAGCAACATCCAAAATTATAGAAAATAAATTTTTCTATTTTGCGGTCGCACCTCGGCAGAGAATGTCAAGCCCTCCGAAATAAAAGCTTCTCATAAAAATCTATCGGCCGTTCGGAGGCGGCTTAAAAAATAAACTGTAGGTCTCTCCATTTGTTGATGAAAACATCAAGACACAAAACCACAAATTGGAGGAGAAACTCGGCCAAACAATTGATTCAGCGGTTACAAAGCGCCAAATATATAAGCAAATGAGCCTTGATATCTCATTCTGATACTTTATTTAGTTTTTTGAACTGCGTGGTTTCTAGATATCTAGGATTAGTTCTAGATAAGGCCGCACAGAAGCAAAGGATGTGTTCCAGCATCTCACTCATGATTTTTTCTCTGCACTTGCTGCATGTGTCATTATTGCTAATGCCCACTCGGCTCGCGTGTGATGCCAGGAAGTTGTGATCTGTTTATTAGAAATCCTTTCGAGACCGCGTGTGTAAAAAAATAATGCTTAGAGTACTCTTAAACAGTACAGCAAATGTTCATTAAAGAAATTAGCTGTTAGAAAAATTGTTTGAAATTATTTTATGCATTTTAATTCAGATTTATCTTGTTCTCTTTCTACTTATGGAGGGTATATTCCAACTCATTCACCTTTGTAAATTTAATAAATAATTATTTAACCATTTTACAATCAATAAATGTCCACATAATTCTATTTTTATCACAACCGCCTGACATTTCGTTGACAAATTCGACGACATTATATTTTCGCTTATCAAAATACCATAATTTTCCCGCAAAACATTATTATTGCCAATTAAATAAAAAAGAACTGCTGACAACAAAAGCTTTTTGTTTTACCAGCAAAAAATATATAAAAAAATAAAAAATAAAAAAATTACTAAATAAATGTTACGACACAACGATATCATAATAAGAAACAAACACAGTACATACATATGTATGTTGTATGTGCTGTGTAATAAGTATCATAAATTGCTTTGGTAAATACTGCATACATACTTATAAATACAATTACTTACTGGCATGTATTGCTGCTACTTTTTGCTAATTTCTTACAAAGCTTTCAATTGTATGCTAGCAAAAACATACAAACACATACGCACATACATAAACAATACTTTGTAAAATAAATGCCTATGGCGATTCTGCAAATACTCGATTTACATATATTCGTGCAGCGTCACTTACGCTCTTGTTTTGTTTACCGCGAACGCCCAGTAGCAAAGGCATACTATCCACTTGCAAAAACACACATTGGTATATAGATATTTAAAATAGAAAAGATTAAAAATAAATAAATAAAAGTATTTAGCATCTATTCACAGATATATTTATGTATATACACATGTATTGAAGAGTTGATTGCAGTGAATGCAATTTTTTTTGAACAAAATATATGTCGATTGTTTTGGGTGATGAAAAATGATTGGACAACAGATGAAGTAAAAATTACTAATAAATTAAATCAAAGAAAAAAATAAAATAAAATAAAATTATAATTTTCTTGTGGTTTATGCATGCAGCAGTGATAAGAAGCAGCAACTTAAAAAATATACAAAAAATATTTATAAAATAGTAAAGTCAAATGAACGATCAACGACACTGAAGATGGCAGAACGCCGAAACCGGTTTGTCTCCAAACCAAATTTGACAAAGGACGACGGGAACTCGTTCCAATATTCATCAAATGAACATCTTAAAAAGAAGAAGAAGGGAAGAAGGAGAAAATGAAAGAGTCAAAAAACAGTAGAAATATAATACGAATAAATATAAAAGAAGCACCAAAGAAAACGAAAATAAAGCTACTCCTAACAAATCTTAGCAAAATAAACATATGATCAACAGTATTGCGAAATAAATTTCAAATAAACTGAGCTTAGACTAAGAAAAGATGTTGCTGTGCCACCATCAAATCCAAATGCAGTTGTTAAAGGTGATCCATTTCGAGGTTCCCTAGTTTTTAAAGAAAAAAACACAAAAAATTAAAATTTAATGGAGAATATTCTTTATCATTCGAAGGAATATTCTTTGGCATTTATTTTTTGAAGATTTTCTCTTTCAAATATTGGCCGCGGCTACGTCTCAGATGGTCCATCCGTTGACTCCCGTTTTCGATGACTCGTTCGAGCATTTCGACTGGTAACTGGCGACTGACACGCGTGATGTTTTGCTCTAAGACCTGAATCGAAGCGAGATTGTCCGCATAGACTTTAGACTTTACATATCCCAACAGGAAGAAGTGTAACGGTGTGAGAACACACGACCAGCCCAAAACATGAAATTATCTGCTCACCGAAGTATTCTCTCAATAAATTCGTTGATTGAAGAGATGTGTGGAAATTTGCGCCGTCTTGTTGAAACCAAATGTCACGGAGATCACGAGATTCAATTTCAGGCATGAAATAGTCGGTTATCATGGCGAGATAACGGTCGCTATTGACGGTTACGTTCTCACCGGCATCAGTTTTGAAGAAATGTGGTCCGATGATTCCACCGGCCAACAAACCACACCAAACCGTTATTTATTGAGGATGAAATGGCAGCTCTTGAATCTCTTCAGGTTGCTCTTCGTCCCAAATGTGGCAATTTTGCTTGTTTATATACCCACTGAGCCAGAAATGGATCTCATCGCTGAACAAAATTTTGTTCGAAAATGTCGGATCTTCTTCAAACTTTTCAAGAGCCCATAAATCCAAGCGATCTCGCTTGAGAAGGTCGAGCGGCTTCAGTTCTTGCACAAGTTGTATTTTGTAATCTTTCAATTTAAAATCTCGACCTAAAATGCGCCAAGTCGCTCCATACGTCGCTACGGCCGCTATATTTTCTTCACTGCGTGCTGAACGTGGTCTATTCGGTCGAATATTATCCAATAATGAATGGTGGGTCTCGAAATGGGTGATGGTGTTGCGAATATTATGCTCAGTAGGCCGATTATGTTGACCATAAGCTGAGCGAAGCGCGCGAAACACATTCTTTACAGAACGTGAATTTTCGTAATAAATTTGAATGATTTGTAAACGTTGCTCATGCGTAAGTCTTTCCATTATGGAAGGCAAAACAATACTGAATAAAAATAACATGACAGCTTGACATGACTCACGCGTGATCTGTCAAAGAATTGATATTGAAAAAAGCCAACCACTACTTGGATCACCCTTTAGTTTGTTTTCGAATTTTGCTTTGCTATATGTTTAATCGAGAGAGGCGGTGTAAAAATAGAAATAAAAATGAAATGAAGGAATAATGAAACAAAAATTATGTAGAAACATATGCGCTTGCCCAGCAACTGATTCTACTGTCGTTTTGGCGATAAGGCTCACTTTTCCAAAGCCGACTCGAAATTGGCTGGAAAGTTAATAAAGTGGGACTTTCGACCTCTCCACCGTAGGTATCCCGTCAATTTTTCTTTTATTTTTTTTTTTTGGGTTTTAACAGTCTTTCACTTCTCCGCTTGGAAGACTTTTTCAGCTGTTTTGGCCTCAAAGCAGCGACACGTAATTGTCATCGCTGCTTCGTCATCAGTGATATTTTTGTGCCTGCTGGTCGCCTGTGACTACTCGCACCAGGTTCAAAGACCTCTGTCCTTGTAAAAGTCGGCTTTGCGTCCGTTTCTACGTTTTTCAACTTTGAATGTACTCAACCTTTCCAGTGCGGTTTTCTCCCCAGCCCTAGTAGCGTCTTACCATAACGCCTCTACTCACGGTATTGTGGGAGGTTGTCCTACCGGCATTACCAGTAATTGCCCTTTATGAGCAGAAATGTTGGAGTAACGCCTGCGCTATTCTCATCCATTTAGGTGAGAACGACGCCATCGTAGGAATCATTAGAAACAGGGTGGTCATCCTTATGGAATAGGTGTTCAGAGCCAGATCCTGAAAATAACACAAGTGTTTTCAACGGGTGCACTACACTATCAGCTGACAACGAAATTAGAACATACTGAGAGGCCTACTATGATTTTAGTGGGACGGACCCAGTCATGACATCAGCTTGAAAGCCATTTCTGCAGAGTATAATCTCTGCATGGTCAGTGAAGCTTAATCATTTTCAAAATGGGCCAAATTGAGTTCCATGGCTTGACCGAGTTACGTGTTATTGCACATTTCATTCAATTCCATAAAACGTTTGTAAAAGTTTAGTTTAGCTATATCAACGGTAAAACTAAGTAATTGAAATTTATTCAAATATGCAAGAAAATATTTTCATTTCAACTCGTGTGAGAAGTGTTAAGTCAATTGTCGATTGACAATTCCACACCCCCTTAGTGTAAACACAAAATCCAGCACCTGTTATAGCTGCTGCTGCCTGCCTACCTCTAACTCTTAGTACAAACGACTATTCTAAGCCGGTATGAAAGCCAGCCAAATTATCTGCCTAGCCTAGTCGCTGGTAACGAGTTAGTAGATCGACCAACCAGATTTGGTTAGGCATTTTGTTTGTTTGTTTTCTTTATTTTCTTTTTTTTTTCAATTATTTACTTTTCGTTTCATTTCTACATCTGCGAAATCAACAGCAATCAAATGGTTAAGACTTTGCCCCCGACACTAAGCCATTTAACTTGTCGTTGCTCGTTTGGAGTAGAGTTGCGCAGGCGCAGCTAGAAATTTTCAGCGTAAACTTGCATTTCACTACAAAATACCGCATGAATGTGTGATTCAATGAATGTAAACAAAAAATACATATACAGGGCTATCCATTTTGCTGGTTTCCCAAAATAAACCTAAGTAAAATGGATTTAAAATAATTTTCTTCATAAAATTATATTTTGTTTCTGAAGTTTGAATATTGGCATGTGAAACACCACATCAATCAAAAGACCTTCTCGTGAATTTTTGCAAACTTCGTTCCGTTTGAGGTAATTTTCGACCACTTTTTGGCTTATACTGGGCGGTATCTCAGCCATAACTTGAAAAATGCTTGTTTTCGGGTGCTCAAGAGTTGAAGGTTTATCCACATAAATACGCCCTTTAGCGTAGCCACGCAAAAAAGTTCAACGGTATCAAATCGCACCACCTCGGTGGTCAATTGGCATTACCGAGACGAGGGTTTTACGCGCCCGAGAAATATCTTTCACAATAAAGCCATATTCGCTCGTGTTGTGTGTTATATTGCACCATCTTGTTGGAACCACATATGGTACGTCGTGTCGTGTCGTGTCGTGTCGTGTTCTTCAATTGCAGGCCAAGAAAGTCTGTTATCATACGACCCTAACAGTCTTACCGTTACCGTTTTCAAAGACGTAAGGTCCAATCACACCTCCGCACCAAAGAGTACGCCAGACACTAAGTTTCTTTCGGTGTAATGGTCTCTCTTCAATCTATACCGAGTGAGAAACGTGCCTCGTCGCTGAAGAAAACTTCGTTGGGAAAATCGCAGGCTTTCGTTCACAGTGGCGATAATTTGAGGTGCAAGGAGCAAACGATGATGCACAGGCCTTAAAATATCTGTAGCCGATCCAGTCTTTTCAAATTTCTTTAAAATTTTACCAATTGCCTTAATAGTTAAACGATTATATGCACCATAATCTCCTCTTAAATCACGAAACGTGGCCACGTTTGAATCACCGTTCTTTTTTTTTTAAAGCTTTTAAAAATTTGAAGGAGTTGTACGGTTATTAAGCGATCCATTTTCATAATTGTTTGACTTTTAACTAAAACAAAACATGTTTGGCTTGACAGTTAAGTTTGATAGCTGACAAAATATAGTGCTGCACTTTCTAAACCACTAAATGGATAACCCTTTATATGTATTCACGTATTTAGACACTTTTCTGTCATGTGAGCACGTGAAAATGCTCGCTGTCCATTTGATATTGTATAACATGCCGGTCCACCGTGGTGTTTGGGTAAAATAAAAATATTTTTTTCAATTCCAAAAAATCTACCAAAAACTTTCTAAAATATTCATATATAAAAATAAAATAATATATTATTAAAATAAATATTTAAATAAAAACAGGTAAGAAGGGCTATCTTCGGCCATGTGGAAAAATTCCAAAATTCGATTTCGATTTTCAGTGTCAATATAAACTTGAATTTATTCTTTAAAATAAAACCAAATAAAATAATATAAAATAAAATAAAATAAGGTAAAAAAAATTAAATTTAATAATATAGTATAAAATATATTAGAATAAAATAATAAAAAAATTATATAATAAAATTATATAAAATGTAATAAAGATAATTTCCTTTAAATGTTACCACTGTGCGTCTTCGCAAACTGCAATGTTAGGGTGTAAAATGCTCCGTAATGTCGTGGTAAAAATACTAAAATATATAATGGCTGATCCAAGTAGAGGTACTTTTTTCAATAGCCTTTTTTTGGCAGATTACGCGTGAGTCATGTCAAGCTGACATGTTATTTTTATTCCCTATTGTTTGGCATTTCATAAGGAAAGATTTACTCTGAATTTGTTTCGCGCACTTCGCGTCGAAATAATCAGCCTACTGAGATCCAACATTCATTATTGGATAATATTCGACCGAATAGACCACGTAGCTGAGAGTTTACACGAAGACCGTGGAGAGGCGATTCGATGCCGTTCGCAGCAACTCGGACTAACGTATGGAATGACTTGACGCATTTTACGTCGAGATCTTAAATATAGCTTGTGCAAAAACTGAAGCCGATCGACCTTCGAAAGCGACAACGCTTCGCTCTATGGGCTCAATGGATATGTAAACAAACAAATTCCCGCCTTTGAGGCGAAGAGCAACCGGTGAGAACGTAACCGTCAATGGCGACCGTTATCGCGCCATGATAACCGACCATTTGATGCCTGAAATTGAAACTCGTGATCTCCGTGACATTTGGTTTCAACAAGACGGCGTCACTTCCCACACATCGCATCAATCAATGGATTTATTGAGAGAACACTTTGGTGAGCAGATAATTTTACGTTTTGGGCTGATCAATTGGCCAAAAAGGTCGTGTAATATCACACCGCTCGACTTTTTCCTGTAGGGATATATAAAGTCTAAAGTATATGCGGAAAATCCAGCTTCGATTCAGGCCTTGGAACAAGACATTAAGCGTGTCATTCGCCAGTTACCAGTCGAAATGTTCGAACGAGTCATCGATAATTGCACTCAACCGATGGACCATCTGCGGCCAAGATTTGAAAGAGATAATTTTCAACAAATATACACCATGGAATGTTCTTTCCCCATTAAATTTGAATTTTCTTTGTTTTGTTCTTTGAAAAAGTAGGGAACCTCGAAATGGATCACCATTTATATGCAAAATTATGTTGTTTTTTTCCTTTTGTGTTTAAAGCAGTCAGAAAAATTTCCATTTCTCTGCGATTTTAATTTATTACAATTTACTATTGTAATGTGAAGCAAAGTTGTGTCTCACTTTTTTATATTTTAATGTATGATTAAATCATAATTTACAGCGGTGTGACAACAATAAAGGAACTACAATAAAAGTGAATGGATATTTTTCCACTGCGTAAACAAGAATAATTGAAATTAAAATAAACGTCACTGCTAGTACGTAAATACGCATGCTTTAACGCAAACTTTTGTTACATACAAACGAGTGACCTTAGTTCTGGACATAATGTTGAGAAAAAAACCCGCTATTATTGAGTAAATTTCCATTCTACATGTTATCGATACCACAGCTACTTGCTGTGCGTAAACCCCTAAAAAAAAGGAAAAGAAAAAACAGGATGCCAATCCTTGCATAGCCTTGTGCTAGCCTGCAGCACCAGTAAAGAAAAAACCGGCCAAAATACCTGCGCGGCTGATTAAGCACTTACAACGCCTACCTTCACTAAAAGAATCACACACATACACGCTTATACGCACTCATGCATACATATTTATTATACTTGTTTACAAGCATTTTTAATGATCATTAATAAACGATAACACTAATTAGCCTAAAATGCCAAATGGTTCGATTACTTTATTCACTCAACTAGTAGTAAAATGTCGCAGTGCAAAGCGTTGTTGATATTTAAAAAAATATTTTAAATTCTTTCAACGAATTTTAATGAAATTTCTCAACCTACTCGTATACGGAAGTGATTTCGTAGGAATAATACGATACATAAAACAAGTATTTATTATTTAGTACTTTCGTCCGTCTGTTTGTCATAACGAATATTATAACGAGTTGTCGTGGAAATTTTTTTTTTTTTTTTTTTTTGTATTATTCACTTTTAATTTAAAAGGAGCCACGTTCTTTTCATGCAAATAATTAAATAAATAATATTATTTTATATATTTGTATGCGGATATCAATTGTGTTTGGTTCATTTTGTACGTGATTGAGATTTTTCTACTGAGCAACGTAAAAAAAGTTATGTAAAATAATCCATGATAGAACTACATATATGTAGAAAAAAGAAATAAATATTATAAATTCGGATAAATGTGTTATTTCAATGTACCCTCATGAGCGAAATACTTCTCCAGCGTAAGGCTTCTAACAGAAACCATTACTTCTGCTTGCCTGCTTGCCCTGATGATAAAATTTATATTAATAAACTAGCTGACCACCGTCCACTCGTTTTTTTCCGTCCACTCTCGGCTTTCCGTATTTTCTTCAATTTTTAATCTAATTGGTGTTGCAAAGGGTCTTTAAAGTTCTAATTAAGCAATTTGTGTGTATGTCGCTGAGCCCTTTCCCGTAAAGAAATATTTCAAGTAAATTGAACTTTTTCCCTGATCCATAATCCATTTAGATATATCATCTAAAATTTTAACCAAATCGAAGCATAAATCAATTTTTTTCTCAATTAATTTGCTCCAATGCCTGAAAATCATCTTTTACTTAAGTCGAACAATAAATAAGCTCTCGAATAGCTCGGTCCATGGTCCATACTTACCGGAGAGAAAAGTGGTGTTTTTACTAATCCATGCACAAAAACTACCTATGTACCAAATTTCAAGCAAATCAAAATCAAAATAAATACGTTTTTTCGCATAGGTACACTTCCCGGTATGAAAAGTAAATAAAAACCTATTCGTAGACCTAATGAATATATATATACGAAATTTTATTAAAATCGGTTCAACCGTTTTGCTGTTGTTCGAGGTCAGACACTGTGACAGAGGAACTTTATATATAAGGGTGAACCATATCGATGATACTTTTTAAAGGAAAAAAACACAGAAAATTCAAATTCAATGGGGAATATTTATTATCATTCGAAAGAACATTCTTTGGCATTTATTTTTTGAAGATTTTCTTTTTCAAATGTTGTTGGCGGCGGCTACGTCTCAGATGGTCCATCCGTTGAGTCCAATTTTCGATGACTCGATCGAACATTTCGACTGGTAACTAGCGCATGACACGCGTGATGTTTTACTCCAAGACCTGAATCGAAGCGGGATTGTTCGCATAGACTTTAGACTTTACATATTCCCACGAAAGAAGTCTAACGGTGTGATATCACACGATCTTGATGGTAAATCGACCGCCCCAAAACGAAATTATGATGACGTCGATGAAATTATCTGCAC
Source organism: Neoceratitis asiatica (assembly GCA_030068015.2). Classification (NCBI taxonomy): domain Eukaryota; kingdom Metazoa; phylum Arthropoda; class Insecta; order Diptera; family Tephritidae; genus Neoceratitis; species Neoceratitis asiatica. The sequence continues at coordinate 58,950,426 of CM061526.1, read as the reverse complement.
ACCGAAGTGTTCTCTCAATAAATCCATTGATTAATGCGATGTGTGGGAAGTGGCACCGTCTTGTTGAAACCAAATGTCACGGAGATCACGAGCTTCAATTTCAGGCATGAAATAGTCGGTTATCATGGCGAGATAACGGTCGCCATTGACGGTTACGTTTTCACCTACGTTTACGTTTACGTTTTCATTCTTGAAGAAATATGGACCGATTATTATACCGGCCAACAAACCACACCAAACCGTTGTTTCTTCTGGATGAAATGACAGCTCTTGAAACTCTTCAGGTTGTTCTTCGCGCAAAATGTGGCAATTTTCCTTGTTTACATACCCATTGGGCTCACCACTGAACAAAACTTGGTCCGAAAATGTTGGAATTTCTTGGAACTTTTCAAGAACCAATAAAGCGAAGCTATGTCGTTTGGGAAGGTCCAGTGGCTTCAGTTCTTACACAAGCTGTATTTTGTACGCTTCCAATTTAAGATATCGACGTAAACTGCGCCAAATCGTTTCATACGTCTGTTCGAGTTGCTGCGAACGGCGCCGAATTGACTCTCCACGGTCTTCGTATACACTCTCAGCTACGGCCGCTATATTTTTTCACTGCGTACTGGACGTTGTCTATACGGTCGAATATTATCCAGCAATGAATGCTGGGTCTTAAGATGGGTGATGGTGTTGCGTATAGTATGCTGAGTTGGTCGATTATGTTGACCATAAGTTGAGCGAAGTGCGCGAAACACATTCTTTACAGAACGTGATGAATTTTCGTAATAAAGTTGAATGATTTGTAAACGTTGTTCAGGCGTAGGTGTCTCCATAATGAAATGCCAAACAATACTGAACAAAAATAACATGGCAACTAGACACGATTCATGCGTGATCTGTCAAAAAAAGGCTATTGAAAAAAGTACCTCTCTTTGGATTACCCTTTACATTAATATTAAAGATATTATATTATTTCGAGATCAGATATACATTTTATTTTTAAATTTTTAAGTCCTTTTGAAACAAATGAAAGTTTTGTCAGTATTAATGTGATGACCTAGAATTTATTTCGATTTCAAGAAATTTTATTAACTCTATATTCGGAGTTTGCCTTAATCACATGAAAATTTAAGAAAATATTGTAATAAAAGAAAACAGTGCAACAGCCCAGGAGTTTTCAATAAATTCTTGTTTTTAAGAATAATTCTAATTTTTATTTTATTTCAAAAATTTAAGTCTATCAGCAGTCTGAAAGCTTTCTTTAAAAAAAAATGTTTTTTTTTTTAATCTTAAATGAATAAGATTAGATAATTATTATATGTATTGATTTATCCAAATGAAAACCAGAACAAAAGAAACGCTGACTTAAATGTAAAGTTAATTGTGGCGAAGCAGCAACCAATAATTAGCATCTTCAACTCCATTTCCATCTGTATGCATAAGCATATGTATTTATGTATGCGCTCAACCATTCTCATAAAAATTACTTGAATATACACATAAATATAACAAAATACTATGTATTTATGAGCAGCACAAACAATAAACTACAAATTATTATTTCTACTGCAAAATGTCTTAGTTACCCATTTGTCTGCCCGAATGCAAACCAAATTCGCCGCGTCATTTAGTTTTCCACGCCAATACAAATTGTTGCACAAAAAACACACACACACAAATTCACACAAATTTGTTGGCATTATTAGCATGAGCTCTATGTTTGTATGTATGTATGTATGTGTGTTTGTATGTGCTTAGGTGCAAATATGAATATTCATGCGTGCCTATTTGGTGCACGTGAGCCAAAGATTAGACTGTGGTGTGCAGTGCGTGAGTAAGTATGGTTGTGTATGGGTGGGTGTATGTATGTATGTGTCATAATAATAAAATTTAATAATAGTATAGCAGCATTTCATCGCCTTTTCGTTCAATTGTTTTGTTGGTGACACCACTTTGTGCATACGCATTTGTTGTTGTTGTTGTTGTTGTTGTTGTTGTTATTGTTGCTCACCTGCTTTGTCATTGTTTAGAGGCGTTGCTGTCACTGGCCGCAGGTGGGAAAAACTAAACAAATACATTTTTCAAGTTGACTTGACTTTTTTCACTTTGCTTTGTTTTGCTTTGCTTTGGTTTGCTACGTTTTTTGCCACTATTAACCTGACAATAATGACAATGCGAAAAAAATTTATATATTTTTTAACTATGTTTGTATAAACTATTGTGCTTGTGTGCAAAAGTCATTCTCAGAGTTTTAACACTGCATTTGATGATTCGGGAAAAAAGATATTAGACTTTTGAATGAGTTTTAGTACATAAATTAAATGTTTACTTTCAATGGGAGTGCAAAAGGTGGAGGAACTAAATGTGGCGTAATTAGTGGGTCATAATTGTTTGATATTTATTATAAGTATATATATTTGGTGTGGAAAATAAATTTAATAAGTGCAAATTTTTTTTTTAATTATTTCCAGCAATTTTAATATTAAAAATAAAAAAATTTATATATGAATGATTTTGTTGATTTTTTATAAATTATTTTCATTTTAACGCCTTTCATGTACATGAAATGGTATATTAACTGTGGTCCGAAGTATGTACATAAGTACCAGAAGGAGAACAGATAAACCCCCCGAATTTTATGCCGATCGTATCAGATATTTCAACTAAACTTGGTAGGAAGATGCACCTATTTGTTTAAACGATCATTTGTCGGAACCGGACAGATCGGACAACTATAAGATGTATAGGACCGAGTTTTCAGATTTTCAGATAAAAAGGTACCTGAGAACGTGAAACTTTCTATACTACACATTCATAATAAATTGCTTATTGATTTTGGAAATCATCGAAATCGGAATATTATATTATATAGCCCATATTTGATATTCTACAGATGTAAATTCAAGTTGATGTTGACACTGAAAAAAATTTGAAATGTTCATAAAAAGTATAAAGACTTTTGATACAGACAATAATGGTAGTTTTATTTGATTTAGTTGCAAATCGGAATGACGATATGTATACCGCGGATAGGTAAATAGGTTTACTACGTAATCAATAAGGACAAAAGCACAATACTGTCATCATACGAAAACTAGGAAACTAAAACCAATATTGCCAACTGGATTTAATATTCAGATTTAGCCAATTATATGTTGACTTGAAAGCGAATTTACTGATAGAACTTATGATGATTACGATATTTGCTTAGAAAATTGCTGATTTCCTAATCCGTTTTCGCTTATAAATTTATATGAATAAGGCTCTATAAAATATTGAAAGTCTACTTCTCCTCTATATATCCTACGCACCATTTAAGGGGTAAGGCCACTCTAGAAGGCCACAAAATAGGCATTTTTTGAGATTTTTTTCGGGAAAACTATTAAATAAATCTGATTTTTGACAAAAGGCATTTATTATATTTTTTATTTTTTCAAAAAATTAATTTATCTATACAGCGTTCTTCCTAGGATGGCTCAATTTTTTCGGGAACCACGGCCGGACACATAGCTGCTGTAATTTTTTTTATTTTAATGAGTTGTTGAACGGTTGTTAGTGGGTCTTGGAAGGAAAAAGTAAAAATTTGGCCTAAAAAATTGTTCGTTAATAAGGAAAAACTATGCAAGATAAAAAAATCCTACGTACTTCTGTAGATAATGTATTTGTGAAGATGTTGTGAAAATTTCAAGTGCATCGGTTGTAAATTGTTTGAGTTGTGCTTCCGGCCAACTTGAAAAAAGCAATTTTGAGATAAACACGTTTAAAGTTTTGAGTATGCCTTATTGACTGAAGCAGACATTTCAACTAGAGAATGAAAATGGGACATTTAGACATTTTTATCTGTCATAATCTTTCGGGATAAAATTTTTGAGTCCATAATGTATCATTTGAAAAAAAAAATCATTTTCCGAAAATTCTAGAGTGGCCCTTAATATAAAAAATTGGTACTTTCTTCCTTCCGAATCGATAATTTTTTTTTTTTTTTTTTTTTTTTTTTTTTTTAAACGGAATGAGTTGACATTAATATGAAACTATTTTGATTTTAGTTTCGTTTGAAAGTTGAGAAAGTGTGATTTCTTCAATTAGGATAATGTCTATATCTGAATTTTTTTATTATCAAAAATGAATATTTTTGTTTGTTAAGATTTTTGATGAAAAAAAATTTTTGTTTCAAAAAATATTTTTTATTTGAGCAAAAAAAAAAAAATTATGAAATTATTCTAAGCAATATTTTTTCAATATAAAATAAAATAAGTTTTTGTTTTTAATTTTTGTTTATACTTTTTATTTGTTTATTTATAATGAATTACTAAAAAATGGCAAAGCGCCTTTCCAAAAAATGGTTGGTGTTGTTCTAAACTAACCAATGTATGAACTTTAGATTAGGTTAGTATAGGTTATATTGGCTTGAAGTTACGCCTTATATAGACCCGCTGATCCTTTGTAGTGTCAGATGATGGTTCAGCTTAATTCGAGCTATAGTACTTACCGTGTAGGATGTTAACACTTTTTGCGAAGTTCAAGTGAGCTTTGGTATTCAATTTTGATAGTTCATCCAGTCATCTATAGTACCAAGCTCCTGTTGTTGTCCAAACTACTCGCATGTGATGATATTAGGTTGTGATCTGTCATTAGGACAACAGTCGTCTTGCACACTTTTTGAGGGTATGCGACAAGAAATTGTGATTGTGTTTTCTTACGCTATTTCGTTTTCCACAATGCTCTTGACCCATGGAACTCAGTATATAAGCATCTGCTCTTCCGCAGCTACCTTATATATTGCCTCATTGCTCCCAAGAATATTTTCTGGCACAATACGTTGTAAGATTATTGAATTATTATTAGTTCATGTATAGTGTAGATGTCTGAAACTTAAGTTAATACTTCTAGCAAATCTACACGCTCTTATATGCTTTGATGATATTAGAGTATTATAATTAATAAATCAGTAGAGACTAAAATTTTTTTGGACCTTATGAATTACCTCTAAGTCTTATTTAGAATTGTGTTTTTTAAGAATGCTACTGATGTCTTGACTGCCACTGGTAAATCCAATCCAAATGGATTCTCTGTAATCACATCTTCACGATAAGTGTGTCAGTTCCGATTTCATTGTTGAATCTAGGCTAAAGAAAATTCGATTTCTACGTTTTCTCCTGAGAATAATTATAAGTATTGCTATATTATTATATAAAACTTTAAGAAGCTTTTCCTGTTACTTCAAGGCAAGGAATTTGGCTGAATCTAATATCAGATAGCGCACTATTCGACCGGAATATTTTGAACGTTTCTTTTCCTTTTTGCGTTTGTTATTTCAATGCTGAATCTTGATTAGTATCTAACTTATTCCAGACAAGCTGTAAGATCTGGAAATCGGACATATTTACTTCCCCTAACTGACACTAGAACTGACTGACTGAACTTAATCGATGAGTAGAAGATATACTGTAGTAACTAATCCTAACCCTTACTTAGAACAGTTTTTACAAAAGAATCCTGTAGTGATTAGAATAGAATGCGTATGTATAACAGATTTATTTATATATCCGGAGACAGACAGGAACAGGACAGATTTTTAGTTGATTTAGAAAAACTCACAAAGAGCTTTAATGTGCATATTTGGCGCTTTGTACCCACTGAAGTGATTTTCCGCCGAGCTCTTCCTCCAAATTGTGGTTTTGCCTCTTAATGTTTTTTATCAACAAATGGAGGAACCTACAGTTTACTCTAACCACTTCCGAACGGCCGATGGATTTTTATGATAAGCTTTTTGTTTCATGTCAGAAATATACTCGGAGGGCTTGGCATTCCCTGCCAAAGAGTAGGACACAATGCTAACCATTTGGCTATTGCGGCTAACAGCAAGAAGGAAAATTTTAGCCAAACATTTAACAACAAATATTATCGAACAACCACCTAATACACTTAATATATGCCCGGCCGATATGTTTCTTTAGTCTGAAACCTAAGTTAATAGTTCGGGACCCTCATTTCCAGCCGATAAGAAATGTAGAGAAAATCTGCGGTATAAAGTGGAGTCCTTTGACAACACTTTATTGCTCAGTGAGCAAACTAAAGTAAAGGACGTACAACGTCAGTACAGAGGACAAATTTGCGCAAACCCTTTAAGCGGGCCTTTTTAAAGGATCAATTAACGATACATTTTTGATTGAATGTTTATCTAATCACATTATCAAAATCTGAAATTCTTCACTAATTCAATAAATTACAATATATTTGACAATTAGCTATTCATTTTTTTCATTTTGGATTTCATTAGAAACAAATCGACTTTGTTATTGCAATTCAATTCTATTTTTGATTGCTTCAATGGCAGGGCACTCAGTCACTATTTCGCTAAATACGCTAATAAATCTAATTCAACGCAGCTGAGACTTCACTTCATAACAACAAGCATGAGTGGCGATTTCCTCACTCGAAACTAAAAACTAAAGCAGTCAAGTTTAAACATGATACATGATGTACTTCTAATTACAAGTGGTGATGGTGATGAGTGCCTTTGGTAGTATAATAATATGACCTGTAGAAAAAGCTACTAGTTGTGGACTACTATTCTCCTAGTTTGCATTGAAGTAACTAGTTTTTACTACAAATTATTTTATGTTGGCGTTTGGATAATTCATATAGCAAAGGTCTTTTGAATGACCACCATCTCTTTTCTCATCCTCTTCCACATACTAGTAAAATACTAGTGCAGAAATTAAAATAAAAATCACTTAAAATGGGATTTGAAAGGAAGCTGCGAACAACTAAAAGGGGCAACCATGTAGAGGTACTTTTTTCAATAGCCTTTTTTTTGACAGACCACGCGCGAGTCGTGTCAAGCTGTCATGTTATTTTTGTTCAATATTTTTTGGCCTTTAATCTTGGAAAGTCTTACACCTGAACAACGTTTACAAATCATTCAACTTTGTGAAAATTCACGTTCTGTAAGGAAAGTGTTTCGCGAGCTTCGCTGAACTTATGGTCAACATAATCGGCCTACTGAGCGTTCTATTCGCAACACCATCACCCGTCTTGAGACCCAGCAATCATTGTTGGATAATATTTGACCAAATAGACCATGTTCGGCACGCAGTGAAAAAAAACATAACGACCGTAGCTGAGAGTGTGTACACGAAGACCGCGGAGTCGATTCGGCGCCGTTCGCATCAATTCGGACTGACGTATGCAACGACTTGGCGCATTTTACGTCGAGATCTTAATTGAAAGCGTACAAAATACAACTTGTGAAAGAACTGAGGCCGCTCGGCCTTCCTAAGCGACATCGCTTCGCTCTATGGGCTCTTGAAAAGTTCCAAGAATATCCAAGAATATCCGATGCTTTCAAGCCAAATTTTTTTCAGCGATGAGGCTCATTTCTGGCTCAATGGGTATGTAAACAAGCAAAATTGCTCCATTTGGGACGAAGAGCAACCTGAAGAGATTCAAGAGCTGCCATTTCATCCAGAAAAAACAACAGTTTCGTGTGGTTTGTGGCTATCATCGATCCACATTTCTTCAAAAGTGATGCCGGTGGGAAAGTAATCGTCAATGGCGACCGTTATCGCGCCATGATAACCAACCATCTGATGCCTGAAATTGAAGCTCGTGATCTCCGCAATATTTGGTTTCAACAAGACGGCGCCACTTCCCACACATCGCATCAATCAATGGATTTATTGAGAGAACACTTCGGTGAGCAGATAATTTCAAGCTGTGGGCCGGTCGATTGGCCACCAACATCTTGTGATATCACACCGTTCGACTTTTTCCTGTGGGATATGTAAAGTGTAAAGTCTATGCGGACAACTCCACCTTGGAGCAAAACATCACGCGTGTCATTCACCAGTTACCAGTCGAAATACTCTAACGAGTCATCGAAAATTGGACTCAAGGGATGGATGATTTGAGACATAGCCACGGCCAACATTTGAAAGAGATAGTTTTGAAAAATTAAATGCCAAAGAATGTTATTTCGAATGATAATAAACGTTCCTCATTCAATTTGGATTTTCTGTTTTTTTTTTTTTTAATAGAGAACTTCGAACTGTTATTATTTCGTGCTAGTTCAAAACTAGTTTCCTTTTTCAAACAAGCTTGGATTTTCTCTGCATTTTTTTTTTTCAAAAACAAACTACATATAAATACTTGAGTACTGAATTAGAAGCAAGTCAGTGAGTATTTTCAAAAAAAAAAAAACTGTTAGCAAATTACTTACATATGTATGTATGTATATGTTATGTACTTACTTATTGTACATAGAATGCTGGCTGCTTTGTATTTCATTGTGGCCTAAATGTTTATTAGCCATATCGTATTAACCAGTCATTCATGACAATGATTATTTCATACAAATATACAAATAAATTTCTTAGTATTTACTTACATATATTTATATGTATTTATGTATATGCAAGATATTTATAGTTTTTCATAACTTTTTTATAGCATGCACATGTACATATGAGTGGGTGTATTTATGTGCATTAAAAATATGTAAAAAATAAAAAAAAATTTAATGGCTAAAAGGCGGTGTATGCGCTACTGAAAAAATCAGCCTACTGTTTTTCAATTTTTTTTACGCCATAACTTCACTTTTTGGCTGTGTCTTCAAACCAAAAAAAAAAAAAAAAAACGAAACATACAGTAGTCAAACGGTCATTTTGGTGATTTTTTTTCGAAATATTTTAAGCTGAAAACTGAAAGCTCAAGTCAACTGTCACGCCTTTTTCTATTTAAGAGCCTAACATTTCACATAACATTTTACTTGTAAATAATTTTTGAAAAATATGCCTAAAATGCCTTTTACACACACATCAGCATACATTAAATCTGCACATAAATGAAACATAAATTTGCAAACATTGCGCATGCGCAAAGATAAATTGGCGATTTTGGCAGATTTACAATGTATTGTGTGCAAGTTTGTATGCATATATATGTATATTTTTTTTTTTAAATTATGGCAGTCGGCAATATCCGCACAGTTTAGACAGACTGACAGCAAAAGTGCAAAATATTACAGTGGCATAGAGTGAAATAGATTTTAAAGGCCAAACTGCTAAACGCTACTCCATCCAATTATACGCGCGTATACATACATACATACTCAAATGTGTATATATGTATGTGCGAGTAACAACTTATGCGTGCGCTTAAAATATGTAATTTTTTTTAGTTTATGGCCATTTTCTTAACAGTTTACCAGTTTAACGGTTAAACCCAAGCGAAGTGAGCAGTAAAAAATATCAAAAATTATGAAGAAAAAAATTTTTTTTAGTTTTTAATTTTTTCCTTAAATGTTTTTTTGTTTATTTTTTATTTTTTTTATATTTTTTTATTTTAATTTTTTTTCACTTAAAATATTACTTTTTATTATTTATTTAACGGCTACTTGCCGGAATATGACGCGCAATATATGTATGTAGAGCTAACGCGTAACTGCATATGAATGGTGTGACACTGTATGGATTCCCTTGACCTTGAATTGATGTTGTCTTAAACAATTTCGGCTTTTTTATTGACCATATTGAAATATTTACGCAACTTTCACTGCTCCAAAAGCAACAAAGCGTGCGAGTGAGTAAGCAAGCAGAAGCAGAAGAGCCGCAGCAGCAGCAGCAGCTAAGTTAAAGCTATTACCGAACGAACGTTTTACGTTTTGCGGTCAACAGCAAGTAAATAAAACCAACGACAACAGCAACAAAATTGAGGAACATTAAAAGCAATAGTGGATGTCAGTGACAGCGAAAGATAAGCTGAAGAGCAGAAGACGCTGAGCAATATTAGTGCAAACATTTAACAATGAGCAACTGTGAACATAGCAACAAAAACAACAACAACAACAACAACAACAACAACAACAACAACAACAACAACAACAACAACAACAACAACAACGCGTACAACAAATGCATATACTTGTATTGTATCACTTTTCGTTGTAATATGCATATGATATTAAAGCAAGATTTTTGCAAATTCAAGGTCACAACTGACCAATTAAGCACACATATACGCACATATGCATATGTCGTTACGATTTTTTTTTTTTCAAACATTTTTTTTCTGGGTTGTTCAAAATAATTATTACTTTTGTGACATAGTTTATTACCTCGTTTGCTTGGTTTGGTTATTGGTATTTCATTCAACAAGTCGCCTGCTCAGCTTTTGGCCCCGCTTGAACTTTGCTTATGTGCATTTTTTATCACTATATTATATTGGATTTTGCATAAAAATGCGTTTATTTTTTGTGTATTTAAAAAAAAAGTTTTATTTGGTTACGTTTTGAATGGTAGACAAAGTGGAACGTCCGCCTTTTGGAGAGCTCTTGGGCTCAGCTGCATGATCCTATGAATCTTAGTGTTTTCCTGCGCATTTGTTTCATCACTTTCATATGTAAATTCGAATTATTTCAATGTCACCATTACATATATAAAATAAAATTAAATAATTACAAAAAAAAAAAGTTTTTCAAACAAAATTTGATATTAAGAACAAAAATTAAAAATATGAATTATTCACTCAGCTAGTTTGATTACTAGACTCGATATACAACACACAAAGAGTTGGAGAAGAAAGCGTAAAAAAATAATTAAAATATGCTTATTTTGTGGAAATAGAAAAGGCTTTTTTTTATTAAAAATGAAAATAATATTTTCTACTTATGAAAAAATTCCAAACTAACAACAACAACAACGTTTTTAATAATTAATTAATTAATTTAATTAATTAATTTGTTACTTTTTAAATTTACCATGACTTAGAATTGTATAAATCGTTTGTCTTAACAAACAATTAATTAAATAATAAAGTAGTTTAATGGTAAATTAATAATTTTTGTGAATTAATAGTAAATTTTATTGCAGGAGTTACTCGGCAAGTTAACTATTTTTTATATCAAAAATTAATAACTGCACAAATGGGTATACTGAAGAGCCTCTATTACATACCTGCGATGCGAATGAATATGTCTCTGAATTAGCTTTTATCATACTATAGGCCATCCTCATTCCACAATTAATTACTACAGGGTAGCTCAGTAGAGGCGTTTCTTTCCATTACTTCTCTACATTACTTCTTTCGCCTTTCAAAATAGCGTAGTACCACTTCTACGCAGTGTTATTTCACAGCTATAAGGTTCAGCTATCACTTATTCTGCAGAGCTACGTTTTGTTGCTTTCGGATTACTAAATAAGGTTTGTGCTACTCGCAGATAGAGAGTTATTCAGTTTTAATCTATTATAATAAGTTTAACTTATGTCTATATTATTTTATTTAATTTTTCATAGTATATTTTATTTACTTTAATTATTTCTTTGGGTTTCCTAATTAGTTTTTTATGTTTTGCTTTATCTTATTATCTTTTGGTTTCGTTTTATTAATTTCAAAACTTTTAATTACTTTCTTTATATTTATTTCATATAATTTAGACATTTTTTTTTCAGTTCATTTAATTTATAATTATGTATTTCACTTAATTTATTTTATTTTAATTTTTTTTATTTTATCTTCTTTTATTTTATTTAATTTTTTTTATTATATTTTATTTTTTTTATTTAATTTTTTTAAATATTATTTTACTTTATTTATTCATTTTCATTTTTATTTTATTTTTTTTTTCATTTTATTTACTTCAAATAATTTTTTTTAATTTGAATAATTTTTTATTTTTCAATTATTTTTTTTATATTATTATTTTCTTACTTTCATCTACGCTATTTAAAAAAAATTAATATTATGTTACACTTTATTTATTTTATATTTATTTCATAAAGGGTGTTTTTTACAGAGGTATAGAACTTTAAGTTGGCATTACTTTTCAAGATGGCGACCGATTTAACAGCTGTCAGCGATGTTTAGCGATGAAGCGCACTTCTGGTTGAATGGCTACGTCAACAAACAAAACTGCCGCATTTGGAGTGAAGGTAATCCTCAAGTGTATGTTGAAACACCGTTACATCCAGAAAAACTGACTGTTTGGTGCGCTTTATGGGCTGGTGCAATCATTGGTCCGTATCATTGGACGTAGAGCGCGATACGATTTCCGCACAGAACCATTATTTTCGAAATAAAATTGCACTATTTGCAAGCGTTTTTCAGGCGTGAGTCTATTCATGATGAATTGCCAAACCAAACTGAGAATAAATCACTTGACAGCCGTTAAATCGGTCGCCATCTTGAAAAGTAATGCCAACCTAAAGTTCTATACCCCTATAAAAAACACCCTATATAATAATGTTTTATTTTATAAGTTTATTTTATATATTTTTACTTCATTTCATTTTATTTTATTTTATATTATTCCATTTTATTTACTTTAATTAATTTGTTTGTATATTTTAATTTATTTATTTTTTATTAAGTATTTTTTATATTATTGTTTTTTTTCCATTAAGTTATTTAAAATATTTTATATTGTTTTGTATTGTTTTTTTTTATATATTAATTCCATTTAAATTAATTTTACTTTATGTAATTATACTAATTTTACTTTTTTATTGTATTAATTCTATATATTTTCTTTCATTTGATTTTTTTACTTAATAAATTTTATTATATTTCGAATTTGTCTATTTTATTTTTTACTTTTTTAATTTAATATAATTTTATTTAATTTCATTTAAAATTATTATTATTTTTTTCCTAACTTATCTTATCTTAACTTGTGTGGCTAAATTTTAATTTGTATTTTTAATTTATTTTTTTATACCCTTTGTTTAACTTTTTTTTTGATATTTTTCAATTTTTAAATCTTTTTAATTTAATATACAAAATTTGTTTAATTTTATTTGTTATAATTTCTTTTTAATTCGTATTATTTTAATTTAGTGTAGTTTATTTTGTTTAATTCATAATTTATTCCTTTTATTATATTTTATTTGTTCAATTTAAAATTATATTTATTTATTTTAATTTTTTTTTTAATTCGATTAATTTTTTTTTATAATAAATAAATTTAATTTGCTTAGTAAACTTTTTCATTTCACAATATATTTTATTTTTTTCTCCTTCATGTGTTATTTTTTTCTATTTATTTCAATTACTTTTTCTTCCATTTTTAGTAAAATTTAATTTAAGTTAATTAATTTTGTTTTATATCATTTTATTTAATTTTGCTCTATTACATTTTATTATTTTATTTTGTTTTAGGTTCTTTAATTTTATCTGGTTTAATATGATTTTATAAAGTTGTTGGGTTTATTTTATTTTATTCGAAATTATTTTATTTTATTTCTGGTTTCATTTCATTTTTTTAATTTAATTTAGCTTAAATAATATTTTCTCGCAGTGTAAAGCTAATAGAAATTTCCGTTAAAAAATGAAGCATATTTATGTAAAGAAAAATATTTTTAATGATGTCACAATAATGCTGAATTCACAAATGTCAACTTGAAAATAAAAATAATAAAAATAAAAAAATTAAAAATTAAAAGAAAGCTGTTGAGCGAAAATTGCATTCGCATGTGGATTTCGAAAGTTATTTTTCTACCCACTACATATGAACATACATTCTGATGCAAGTGTGCATACAAGGTTCTGAAGAATGCAGTATTCAGTTACCAACTTTAGAAGTAAAGTGTACGCGGATTAATTTTTGAGAAGAATTTTTGTTTAAATGAGTCTAAAGTGCTACAAATTATTTTAGAATAAATAATTTATTTAAAAGTGAAAATGATATTTAAAAAAAATAACGCAATTATTCAATTTTTTATTAAATAATACCGTTCTTATGATTACAAAATTAACTTGTCATTTAAGAAACAATTGCTTTTCAATAATGAAATATTTAATGAAAAATAATATTAATAAAATACTTAATCGATAAATGCAATACTTTTATATGGTTCGTGGGTGCATTGCATGTTTACAAAAGTAAAAAATAATTATAATAAAAAAAAATCCAATAATAACTTCTCCAAATACATAACTGGCTGCATATAAACATTTTCTAAACATTTATTAACAAATTATTGATTACTATATTGCATCATTTATCTACTTACATTGATTTCTCTATGTTTTGTGCATGCAATCGTTAAATTTTGAAAAAAAAAGTATTGAATAACAGAGTAGAATTTTCTAAAGTTTTCTAAAACGATATGATTCTACGACGCAGTAAAGCATGGCAATTCAATGCATTGCGTTCACTACTCAGTTATATTTGTAGTTTTTGTATCAGAAGTATTGAATCGCAACAACAACAGCAACAACAACAACCACAGCAACCGCAACAGGAGTCATCTAAGCAAGAAAATTTCAAAACACAAACGAAAAAAATTGTCCAGCATTATGAAAACACAAATATTTGGGTAGATATTTTCACTTGCGAGTCCTGTAAGAAATCCTTCGTGCTCTACACAAGTTTATCCACCAAATTCGTAGAGGTGAAAATTTGGTCACAAGGTGAGATTTTTTTTTTCTAAGACGAAATGTTAACGGGTGATCCATATCGAGGTTCCCAACTTTTTTAAAGAAAAAAACACAGAAAATTCAAACTTAATGGGGAGTGATTATTATCATTCGGAAGAATATTATTTGGAATTTATTTTTTTAAGATTATCTCTTTCAAATGTTGGCCGTGGCTACATCTCAGGTGGTCCATCTGTTGAGTCCAATTTTCGATGACTCGTTCGAGTATCTTGACTGTTAACTGGCGAATGACAAGCGTGATGTTTTGCTCCAAGGCCTGAATCGAAGCGGAATTGTCCGCATAGACTTTAGACTTTACATATCCCCACAGGAAAATGTCTAACGTTGTGATATCACACGATCTTGGTGGTCAATCGACCTGCCCAAAACGTGAAATTATGTGCTTACCGAAGTGTTTTCTCAATAAATCCACTGATTTATGCGATGTGTGAAAAGTGGCGCCGTCTTGTTTAAACCAAATGTCGCGGAGATCACGAACTTCAATTTCAGGCACCACATAGTCGGCTATCATGGCGCTATAACGATCGCCATTGACGGTTACGTTCTCACCGGCATCATTCTTGAAGAAATATGGACCGATGATTCCACCGGCCCGCAAACCACCCCAAACCGTTGTTGTTTTCTGGATGAAATGACAGCTCTTTAATCTGTTCATTGAGCCAGAAATAGGCCTCATCGCTGAACACACCTTTTAGGAACTTTTCAAGAGCCCATAGAGCGAAGCGATGTGGCTTGAGAAGATCGAGCGGCCTCAGTTCTTGCATAAGCTGTATTTTGTACGCTTTCAGTTTCCATACGTCCGGGTTTCTGTGAGCGACACCGAATCTTTCTTTCCACGGCCGTCGTGTACACTCTTAGCTACGGCCACTATATTTTCTTCACTGCATGTTGGATCTGATCTATTCGCTCGAATATTACCCAGCAATGAAAGCTGGGTCTCAATATGAGTGATGATGTTGCGAATAGCACGCTCAATAGGCCGATTATTTTGACCATAAGTTGAGCGAAGTGCGCAAAACACATTCTTTACAGAAAGTTGAATGATTTGTTGACGTTGTTCAGGCGTAAGTCTTTCCATGATGAAATGCCAAATAATACTGAACAAAAGTAACATGACTACTTTACACGACTCACGCGAGATCTGTCAAAAAAAGGTTATTGAAAAGAGTACTTGGATCACCCTTTACAAAAAAAATTTATTTAGTATATTTTTTTGAAAATTCTGAAATTTAAACCGTTAAAAGGAAGTTTTAAATCTTTACTTACTAATATCTGGTGCTTCTTTGTGTACTTTCAGTAATAAGAAAACAAAAATTTTTTTTTGATAACAGATACAGCTCTCCTTACTTTAAAGTTAATTTGTATGTCCAAGATATATTTTTTTTCTGCCTTGTTTTAAATGAGAAGCCAACATAAATTTATTTTGGCTTCCGTATGCGTAACAGGAAATTTTTGAAACCAAACTAAAAGCCCAAAAAATTCCACAATATTCAAAAAAGCTTATGCACACATATACATATTTATTTATACAAAATGCAACTTATTTCTCATTACTGCCACATCTCACTACAACTCAATACACTTCATTCACCACAAGGCCAAACAAAATAAATATCAATCACCAAAATCCTTGGGGGAAGTTTTCGAAAGTAGCATATTGGCAGTCAATAAGCTTATAGTATAATCGCAAGGGTCATAAAACGCCGTTAAAAACCGGCATAATGGATGATTCAAAATGTGTACAATGCCATGGGATTTACGTTTAATAAAAAGACAATTCCCCAAAATAACCAACAGCATCGCCCATTTTTTTGTTTTACAGCATCTGACGATATTTTATGTGCTCTTTTTGTAAATAAGTAAATATAACTATGTACATACTCTTATGTACATTTTATGCACACTTATACGCAATGCGCGCTATGCATTAAGGTATTTGTGCATAAGAAAAATTGCACTTACTTACCCATTTCCAATGTTTTTTTAATCAATTAACACTTTGCGTTTAATGTTTGTATGTAAATATGTCTGTTTGTATGTTTATGTGTTTGGGAATGCATTCGACGGTGTCACATCCGCTCTGGGTTAAATAAATACCAAAAATGCATTTGATAAAACATGTGAATATTCGGGTAGGAAGAGCTATGTAAAATGCCCTGTAGGAAATTAAGTAAAATAAAATTTTAAAACAAAGTTTAAAATCGTAAAGCAAAAGTAATTATTTTCCAGATTTTTTCTTCGGAATTTCAATGTACATATCTATTGCTACCGATTCAGCGAACAAAGCGTTTAAAAAAAACTTAAACACTCCAATAAGCAGCTGAAAAGAACAATATGTATTGGATACGGATTATTAGTTGAGCTTGCTGCTGTTTTTTGTACTGCAAAAATTATTGTGCTGGTGGATAATAATTTATTCCTCTATTGAGCTTAGTTTATTCTAAGATTTTCTAACTTTCTCCGAAAAAAAAATTTATTTTTAACCATTTCCAACAGGAATTTTTATTACTGAAACTGCAAATGCCCTATTACCTTTGTCAAACTTATTGATTTAATCTAAACATACTACCATTACATCTGGGAGGTAATCAAGGGTGATCCAAGTTGAGGTACTTTTTTCAATACACTTTTTTTTACAAATCATTCAAATTTATTACGAGAACTCACTCGGACTGACGTATGGAACGACTTGGCACATTTTACGTCGAGATCTTAAAGTGAAAGCGTACAAAATACAGCTTATGCAAGAAGTGAAGCCGCTCGACATTTCCAAGCGACATAGCTTCGCTCTATGGGCTCTTGAAAAGTTCCAAGAAGATGCGACGTTTTCGAGCCAAAATTTGTTCAGCGATGAGGCTTATTTCTGGTTCAATGGGTATGTAAATAAGCAAAATTGCCGCATTTAGCCCAAAGAGCAACCTGAAGAGATTAAATAGCTGCCATTTCATCCAGAAAAGACAACGGTTTGATGTGGTTTGTGGGCCGGTGGAGTCATCGGTACATATTTCTTCGAAAATGATGCTGGTGACAACGTTACCGTCAATGGCGACCGTTATCGCGCCATGATAACCAACTATTTGATGCCTGAAGTGATCTTCCCGATATTTGGTTTCAACAAGACGCCGCTACTCCCTACACATCGCATCAATCAATGTATTTATTGGGAGAACACTTCGGTGAGCAGGTAATTTCACTTTTTGGACAGGTCGATTTCCAACAAAAATCGTATGATATCACACCGTTAGACTTCCTGTGGGGATATGTAAAGTCTAAAGCCTTCTAGTCTTGGAGCAAAACATCACACATCTTATTCGCCAGTTACCAGTCGAAATGCTCGAATGAGTCATTGAAAATTGGACTCAACGGATGGACCATCTGAGACGTAGCCGCGTCCAACATTTGAAAAAGATAAACTTAAAAAAAAATAAATGCCAAAGAATGTTCGAATGATTTCAAATGTTTATTTCCCCATTAAATTTGAGCTTCTGTGTTTTTTATTTAAAAAAGTAGGGAACCTCGAAATGGATCACCCTTTATTTTCCTAACAGTAAAATACTAACCTTGTAAGTAAAAATTCTAGTTCAATGCTGGTATTTTAACTTTGAAATCATAGCAGTTCACTATTTCTTCGCAAATAACTATAAACTGAAGAACAAACAATATCCCAAGTATGATTACGGCATTTTGTATTATTTTCAAAAGGATACAAATTCTAATTAGCACTATTGTAGTACCGTTATTCAACAAGACATTTGGCCGGTTGCCAGTCATGATTTTAAAAGTTCAAACTTATGCGAGAGAAAAACTGCGAAATATGTTAACTAGTATTTCACTAGTACGAAGCTGATGTATACTTCGACAATTGATATTTCATACAGTATCAACGTGCTAAGAATCCAGTGGCTAAAATGCGAAAATTATGGAACTAGTGAGTTTTTCATTGGTTTACAAATGAAAAACTAATACCTTTTCCTGCAGGGAACTAGTTAATATAAGAAATGCAAACTAGTCGTATATTAGTTAAGTTGTAGTAATTTTTCTTGCAGGGTTTTTTAGAGTTTCCAGTTCATATAGTCACTCGAAAGTAGCATGAATTTAGTGAAACATTTTTTATTCTATTTTCTTTAGTATGGTTTTATAATTTTTTTAAATTTGTTTTCCGTGTTTTATATTTTATTTATTTATTATTTATTTATTTTATAATTTGAATTTTTAATTATTTTTTATTATTACTTTTTTTAATGCTGTAATTATTTTAACTTTTATTTATTTTTTTTCATTTTCAGATAGACTAGCTGTGATAATTATTGGTATAGTAATATTAATTTTAGGAATTCTACTATCAACAATACCATGGCTGGATTATTTTATATTAAAGGTGAGTAAGATAACTGTCATACTATAGAGAGATTGGAAAATGGCATAATACTTGAGAATAATTCCCTTTTGGTATATAGACTAGTTGGTAAATACTACTATTTTAGTAAAGTTAGGTTAGGTCAAACTTGCTACCAGCAACGCCATACATAGATCTGTTAGTTTTTGTAATACCAGATAGTGGATCAGTTTAATTTGAGTTGAAAAGTCGTCATATTGCAAATCAAAACATTTTACAAAATTCATGATCTAAGTGTTCCACTGTTGCTCAATTTTAAGTGTTCCATTAGCTCTCTGAACTGCGAAAACTTGAAATACCTGAGTCGTATGCTAGATAAGGCTGGACAGAAATGAAAAAGATGTTCTAACGTCTCACTCTCTCCACATTGCTACATTTCGATATATTTTACTGTTAGTAATGTCCATTTCCAAAGCATGTATCAGTAGATTATGACCTGTTATTTGACCTCCCATATTATTGCTTGTATCTTTCGCTGGCGGTCTAGCAGGCGGTTAAGTCGTTCAATATCGTACGGATCCGCCTGCCTGTTTCTTGTTTCTATCTACTGCTTCCTGGAACACCAAAGGCATTTCTTTACGTTATGCGATGCAATATTATTGCCTAATAGCCTCTTTTTTGTTTCTATTATTGTTGCTGGCAGTACTTATAACTTAAGACCAGGGGCTTTCCCTACAACACACACTTTCGCCTGGAGCCTAAAAGATCGCTTGAGGCTCATTTAGCCACACCAGTCGTCAGAAATTTCTGATTACAGAAATTAAACGCAGGTTTGGCATGGTCTAAAACCTTCTTTGCCAGATATTGGTCAGGATTATGTTTTTTTTTTCTTATTTATCGAGTAAAGCCCATAGGTTGTGGTAGAGAATTTCGTGAACTCACTACTCTCACAAGTGATTTGGCTGGGATATTTTGTAACGAAAATTTTTAGTTTGAAAATATTTTTCATTGTTTTTGTATTAAATTATGTACAGAAAAGTTTAATTTTAAATAAGATCAGGCTAAATCTAGATATGAACTTTTTATGGTAATAGTCTGCTGTCGGATAGTGTTCTGTTTCAACAATTCATGATCTATGAATGAAAAAAAAATTTCTTCCATAAATCAAACAAAATTTAAAGCGTCACTTTGAGCGCTTTTCACTAGCGACCTTCCAAGTCATGTTATGCTAAAAAAGAAAGAACAATAAGAGAATAAGAATTTTGTCAGTATTCATTTTTGTATAATTTCGATACATAAATTAGAAGAAAAAATTTATTCTTTTCTAGGTTTTACTCCGCATAAGGGCTTCGGGTAATATATATTTTAGCTGTTTCCCTGGTTATGTGCTACACAGAGAATACCATAACCGGAACATCTACACTCAACTTAGTGAAAAATCTCGGATACAATGCAGAAAATAACTAAATAAGACTCAGACTCAGAATTCATTTTGCAAAACTTGAAATATAGCTTAGCATGTGATTGGGAGAGAATGTACTGAAACCCTCTTCGAACTTTTATCAGAATTAAAATTATATTTTAAATGGTTTACTAATTCCTTAACCAATTTTTCCCGAATGTCTCATTTGATTTTAGATGGAACCCTTTTCACACGACAATGCGAGGACTCACACAGTGCTTCGGCAATTTGTTCAAACGTTCGCAGAAGTGTATAGATCTTAATGGAGAATATTTTGAAAAACAATAAAGCGTTTTGTCCTTTAATTCCAAAATATATAATACAACACTCTTAACATAAAAATAAAATTTGGAAATAAAGAAATTCACTTAACTTTTCTACATATGTTTTTCTTCCAGAATCTACAGCTTTGGAATGATACGTTAAGTTTTCATTACTGGCAACGACCAGGTGTCGTACGTTTAACAAAAGTTTATATTTATAATGTCACAAATCCAGATGGTTTCCTCAATGGGGAAAAGCCAAGATTAACAGAAGTTGGGCCATTCGTTTATAGGTAAGTGAAATTTTCAAATTTTCTAATTCAAATATTTAAAAAAAAATTTTTTTTAAGCGACTAAAAAATTTTTAATACATATGCTTCAATTTATAATTTTTTATTTTTTTGAACAAACGACATTTTACGTAAAAAAAACTCACAAATTTCCGGAATTATCAAAAAAAATTGTTATAATGAAATAGCTTTAAATAGACTCCCTGAAAAAGATACAATAATGTATCGAAACGCATAGGACGCAGAAAAGAAGACATAGTTTTTGCTTTCAAATAAACGGCCGAAAAGCGCAAAATATACAACACAAAAAATTAAATACGCATAAATTAAATAAGTTTAATTTGATTAAAAAATAATATCTTTTTGAAGTTTTCCATAATATATTTCACAAGAGAACCTCTTAGATTGGGCATAAATTAAATTAATTTGTCATTACAATTTATATTCTTATTTTAGGAGTACGTGCAGATAGTTGAATTATATTAATAATCAAAAAAAGTTTCTTTTCAAAATATTCCATTTAAAAATTTTTTTTAGTTGCTTTGTTGCGTTTTGCTTCACCTTTATGACCAAATTCCACAAATATATTTGTCTCAACTTATAACGAGTATTCCATGTCGAGGTTCCCAACTTTTTTAAAGAAAAAAGAAAAACACAGAAAATTCAAATTTAATGGAGAATGTTCATTATCATTCGAAAGAACATTATTTGGCATTTATTTTTTTAAGATTATCTATTTCAAATGTTGGCCGTGGCTATGTCTCAGATGATCCATCCGTTGAGTCCAATTTTCGGTGACTTGTTCGAGCATTTCGACTGGTAACTTGCAAATGACAAGCGTGATGTTTTGCTCCAAGGCCTGAATAGAAGCGGGATTGTCCGCATAGACTTTGGACTTTACATATCTCCATAGGAAAATGGCTAACGGTGTGATATCACATGACCGTGGTAACCAATCGACCAGCCCAAAACGTGAAATTATCTGCTCACCGAAGTGTTCTCCCAATAAATCCATTGATTGATGCGATATGTGGGAAGTCGCGGAAATCGCGAGCTTCAATTTCAGGCCTCAAATAGTCGGTTACCATGGTGCGATAACGGTCGCCTATGATGGTAACGGTCTCACCGGCAGCATTTTTGAAGAAATATGGGACGATGATTCCAACGGTCCACAAACCACACGAAACCGTTGTTTTTCCTGTATGAAATTACATCTTTTTCATCTCTGCAGGTTGCTCGTCGTCTCAAATGTGGAAATTTCGCTTGTTTACATACCCATAGAGACAGAATTGGGCCTTATCGCTGAACAAAATTTGGCTCGAAATCGTCATATCTTCTTGGAACTTTTCAAGAGCCCATAGAGCGAAGCGATGTCGCTTGGAAAGGTCGAGCTGATCCAGTTCTTTCACAAGATCTCGACGTAAAATATGCCAAGTCGTTCCATACGTCAGTCCGAGTTGCTACGAACGGCGTCAATTCGACTCTCCACGGTCTTCGAGTACTCTAAGGCCGCTCAGCTACGATCGCTATATTTTCTTCACTGCGTGCTGGTCGTGGTCTTTTCGGTCGAATCCAATCCAATAATGAATGTTCGGTCTCAATATTGGTGATGGGTGGTGCAAATAGTACGCTTAGTAGACCGATTATGTTGACCATAACTTGAGTGAAGCGCGCGAAACACATTATTTACAGAACGTGAATTTTCGTAATAAAGTTGAATGATTTGTAAACGTTGTTTCTTTTATGAAGAAATGGCAGACAATACTGGACAAAAATAACATGACCACTTGACACGACTCACTCGCTATCTGTCCAAATAAGACTATTGAAAAAAGTATTACTACCTTTTACTTTAAAGAGTACAGAGTACTTCAAAAAATATAAACATATTAAGAAATTAGTAATATTTTGGAAAGATGCAATATCTAAAAAAAAGTTAACATACCCAATACCTCAAATAAAAATTACTCCTTTAGTCCCATCGGACTGAATTCTAAGAAATACAATTGGGACGCTTTCTTTTTCTGATCATTTTTCCCATTTCTGCTAGGATGTATGACACCATGGACCGTGAAAGGGTTAATCAAATGACACTGAAGTGATGAGTTTAATCAAAAATTCTTGTAGTTAGAGTAGTGCTCGAGTACTCAAACATCCAGTTTTGGTGATTGCCCAGCACAATATTACTGAACTTTTCACTCTAAAACTTGTGAAAAGTACTTTTGCTTGGAAAATGTGCTATTTAGAAATACATATGTACCATCTCGTACATACACATATTTAGGGGTCCGTATATATGTATGTTTTTTTCGTACACGAACTCACTCATTAATTTCTTTATTATTCCAATTTTCGCTGACTTTGTGCTTTCTGTTGCAATTATTTTGAAACAATTTGGTTTTTTTTTTTTTTTGGTAAGTGCAATGCTTAACTTGTGGGGGGACGGTTTAGAGCACTTAAAAATATAAGAAATTCACCTAATAAGCAACAAAAATAAAATAGGCCAATTAAAATTGCAATGTATTGGCAAGAAATGGAATTTGAGTACAAATGTACGAAAGTACATACAAACATACATACATATGTTCATATTGTGCACTACAAAGTTGATGTTGTTTTTGCTGTACAACGAAATGAAGTTGCTAAAAACTATAAAACCGTTAAAATTTCCATTTGTTGCACTAAAGTTGGTTTTCGTCAACGGCAGCGAAAAGCTAAAAAAAAATAATTAATGAAAAGAAGAAATTAAAATCCATAAAAAATTTAAATTTTATGGCCGCAAAGCAATTTTATAAGTAAACAAAGAAGTATATGTAATTTTAGGTATAAAAGTGTTTTATATGAAGTCTTATGTTATGGTGATGAGTAGACCTCTTGAGAGCCTTTAAACTGTAAAAACTCTCGAACACAAATATGCAAGTTGATATTCTAGTAAACAGATAAATTAAATAAAGTAAGAAATTACTTTAAGAAAGATGGAATGAAAAAAAATTATTTCAAAATTAAGTAAAGTAGAATATAATCAAATAATATAACAGCAAATAAAACACAAGAAAATAATATAATAATTAATATAAAATGAAATAAGATAATATCAAATAAAGTACAAATAAATTAAAATAAAATAATTTACGTTAAATAATATAAAAACGGTAAAGTAAAATAAATAAAATAAAGTTATATAAAGTAAAGTAGAAAAAACCAAAAAAAAATAAAAATAAAAATAAAAGAATATAAAAAAACAACAACAAAATTAAATCAAAAACTATAATATAAAATAAAATGAACCAAACTAAAATAGAATATAACAAATAAAATAAATATAATAAAGTAAAGTAAACTTTAACAAAATAAAATTAAGGAAAATATCACAAAACTAAATAAAACCAATTAAAGCTAATCAAAATAAGTTATATTAAGGAGTGATCCAAGTAAATGTACTTTTTTCAATAGCCTTTTTCGACAGATCACGCGTAAGTCGCGCCAAGCTGTCACGTTATTTTTTTTCAGTATTGTTTGGCATTTCATCACAGAAAGATGTACGCCTGAACAACGTTTATGCGCGCTTCGCTCAACTTATGGTCAACATAATCGGCGTACTATTCTCAACACCATCACCCATCTTGAGGCCCAGCATTCATTATTGAATAATATTAGACCGAATAGACCACGTCCACAGCACGCAGTGAAGAAAACATAGCGGCCGTAGCTGAGAGTGTACTCAGCAGCAACTCGGGCTGACGTGTGGAACGACTTGGCGTACTTGAAGCCGCTTGACTTTCCGAAGAAATTACGCTTCGCTCTACGGGCTCGTGATGAGGCCCCTTTCTGGTTCAATGAGGTGAAGAGCAACCTGAAGAGATTCAAAAGCTGCCATTTCATGCAAAAAAACAACGGTTTGTAGTGGGCCGGTGGAATCATTAGTGCATATTTCTTCAAAAATGATGCCGGCGAGAACGTACCCGTCAATGGCGACCGTTACCGCGCCATGATAACTGACTTTTTGATGCCTGAAATTGAAGCTCGGGATCTCCGCGACATTTGGTTTGAACAAGCTGGCGCCACTTCGCACACATCGCATCAATCAATGGATTTAATGAGAAAAAACTTCGGTGAGCAGATAATTTCACGTTTTGGGCAGGTCGATTGGCCACCAAGATCGTGTGATATCATACCGTTAGACTTTTTCCTATGGGCATATGTAATGTTTAAAGTCTATGCAGACAATCCCGCTTCGATTCAGGCCTTGGAGCAAAACATCACGCATGTTATTCGCCAGTTACCAATCGAAATGCTCGAAACTCAACGGATGGACCATCTGAGACGTAGTTTCGGCCAACACTTGAAAGAGGTAATCTTCAACAAATAAATGCCAAAGAATATTCTTTCGAATGTTAATAAACAATCACTTTTAACCTCAATCACCATTAAATTTGAATTTTCTGTTTGTTTGATTTTTAAGTAAGGAACATCGAAATGGATCACCCTTTATATTTAAATTAAATTAAATGAAAATTAACAATATTTTAAAATAAGAAAATAAATAACATATAAATCAAAAAAACTAATATAAAATAATGCAAAGTAATACAAATTAAAATTTAAAAATTTAATTCAATTAAATAAAATAAGAAGAATTAAAATGGCATTAAATTATATTAAATTTAATTTAATTTAGTTTGAGTAAAACAAAATAATATAAAATTAAAGCAACAATATATGGTAATATATACTTAACTAATACAAAATAATATAAAATATTATAGGATAAATAAAATATATCATAAAAAAATTAAAGCAAATAAAATAAATTCAAATAAAGTAGATTAAAATTAAATTTAAATAAATTAAAACAAATAAATAAAATAAATTTTTTTTGGTTATAAGTAAATGAGCTGTATTCAAGGGCCTATTTTTGTTAGAAAAATTATTTTTAATTCAATATTTCGTTATACAACAAAGAAAAATCGGTTCGATTCCTGGCAAAAGAAGTCTGATGAGGAGATGTGGTAATCTCCGAAGCAGCTGTTACTTCTACCAATTTTTCTTTGTTGTATAACAAAATATTCAATTAGAAATAATTTTTCTAACAAAAATAGGCCTTTGAATACAGCTAATTTAGTTATAACCAAAAACAATTACAAGCCGCATTAAACAATCTATAAAATAAATTTTAAAATCTGAACTAAGGTAAATTAAACTAATATTAAATAATATATAATAAAATAAAATTAAGTAATATTTAACATCAAACAATTTAAAGGAAATACAAGAAATTAAAATTAATTAAAATAATACAATACAAATCAAAATAAAATCAAATAAATTATATAAAATTAAATTAAATTAATGAAATGAAATAAAATAAAATAATTTTAAATGAGAAGAAACTAAATAAATAAATAAAAAAATTCCTTAAAATTTTAATAATAATTTTAATGTTATTAATTCTTTCAAAATTTTATTTATTTCCTAAATGATAAGATAAATATACACTCGTATGTATGTAACATATGTGCGCAAGTATTTTCGTGTGCATTTTTCGATTAAAATTTAATTGCCATCATTTACCTCGACAGCCTAACACTAAAACTGTATAAGTTTTGCCCACTTACCATTCAAGGTCATTTAGGCAGTTTTAAAATTATTTACAGCTTATTAAGAGCTCATAAATCTTGTGATTTATTAAGATTAATTATATTATAAATAAAGCGTTAAATCGATAATATTTTCTATAACTTTATTTAAAGTTTTTAAAGCCTAAATATGTAATTATTGTATGAGTGTATGAGTACATGTGTTAGTGAAATATAAATAATTATATTATAATTAGGATTTGGTGATTCAGAAATTATATTTTTTTTTACCGAAGCGTTGAAATTTCAAAAATAAAAAATAAAAAATAAAAAATAAAAATACATAATATGAAAAAATTGAATATAATTTATGTACAAAATGTTGAATGTTTGCATATTTATTTGTGATAAACTTTCATTGGAACACTCTGTAGAATTTCTATTAATTTGGCAGCACTAGAAGAACACAGCTGTTCTATTGGTGTCTAGGGGAAGAAAAAGAGCGAATAAAGGTGTTGATTACGATATCAAAGGTGGCATGATACGAAACTCTCACTCCTGTCAGAGCGCTTTATAAATCCACAATTTTTTATAGCATTTTCCAACAGTGCCACTTTATTATTGACTTAGTGAAGCAGATGCTTGTTAAGCATCAGTTGTTCAAAGTTCCTTAATTTGGCTTCATTACCAGCACAAAGAAAGTAGTCGAGGAACGCATTTATCGACATTTTAAGACTGTTTCGTATCTAGTAATCTTTGTCCTTACGTCACTTTTTCTGCACATTCCTTAAATTTCCTGTACTTGCTATCCTCTATCAGACCTGAAATGAAAGCATGCGACGCCAACCAACAATGACGCGCCAATATCCCTACTAACAATCTGGGGTCGGGCCTCTTTCTCGCGAATAGAAACTTTGTTAGTTTCACGTTATATGTCTAAGTAAAATTTTCGATTATGCAACCCTTTGCGCGTTTCCAAAGTCTGATCCCATGACGAAACCAGATTGTTTCTTGTGCGTTCTTCACTAATATGAATGGGGCTGGTACGTTTATAGTTACGCCCTGTACTTAAAAGAAACCAACATCAGGTAACTCATTGCCTCAGATGCCCATATGCACTGGCATCCAGGAAATGTGAACCTTTCTTTTCTCAGTCAATCTTTTGGTCGTCTTCTTACATAGTGCAACTACGCCCGACTTCGTGTGAAAGTAAGGTCTTAATAACCGCTTGATCAACTAAATAAATATATATTTTCCTTCTATGAAGGCCTGCTACCAGCAGTAGCTCTGTCGCAATTTTTATAGAAAATATTTCGGTATTATTTGATATTTATTTATTTGTTATTTAACTTTAGGAAAATGCATTTATATTTGCGTAGAAATGTTCGGTTACCAGTGATCGGAGGATCTGAGTTTAAAAGTAATCGGTTAAGTAGTTACCGATTTGTAGCGACTCATAAGTTCTCCCGTATACGATGGAGTCGATATATCTTAAAGTGTTTATTCATTGGCTCAGCGCCTTCTACAGAATAGCAACAGGTGGATTAAAATTTATGCATTAAAATGAAGAATATGGTTGCCATATTTTCTGCAATTTTTTTAACATTTTTCAGTTGATATGTGTGGCAAACTAACTGTAAATGAATTAAGTGCTTGCTAAAGAAAAACTGATATAAAAAGTAATATTAATGTAACTTTCTGCGAGAGTCTCAATAAAGGAAAAAATTCTTATTAAATTTAAAAAAAAATTCATCTATTTTTCATAATTTCCTCTAAAAAAAAAAAAAACGTAATAAAACTACGTCGAGAAGGCCAACTTTCTAGCGGCGCTTAATAGCCGTGCCAGATGACAGCTTTAATCGGGATTAATTCGGGACTTACTACAGCTAACTCCGTTGCTAGTTCTAAATATAACTCCCAAAAATATAGAGAAATTTACATTTCCGTTGACATCATTGTTGAAAGTTGACATTTGTTTTTGAAATAATTCATCCTAGTTGCAGGATTGTGACAAATTCTAGTCAAACAATCCGCTTTTTATTACGGAGTACATTCTCTACGTACTCTGATATTAATCGACAATCATCTTCACTAGATAGCATAATACCAACTACATTTTCTGCCGTTATCGCACCGGTCACTACTGCTTGTGTGGTACGCCGTTCTTGCCACCGTATACACTTAAAAAATTTTTGATTGGCATCATCATTTTCTGAGTCGTCGTAAATACACTTCGAGTTGTCTGTTTTCCCCCATTCTGAAAAGATGCATTTTAAAATATTCGTGCCCCGATAGCATTTGCGTGACGTAAAAGTTTACTTCCCCGAAGTCTCTGCTCATCCATTCATACAGATTTTTAATTAACTTCTTCATCCATCTACCTTTAAATTCATTTGTCCACTTATTGTGCCATTTTAATAGAGTTTCTGACCTT
The DNA here is from genome assembly GCA_030068015.2 of Neoceratitis asiatica. Classification (NCBI taxonomy): domain Eukaryota; kingdom Metazoa; phylum Arthropoda; class Insecta; order Diptera; family Tephritidae; genus Neoceratitis; species Neoceratitis asiatica. The sequence goes on along the minus strand of CM061526.1, from coordinate 58,921,644 downwards.
ACCCCTTCTTTGGTGTTTATATTAATTGCATCTTGCCAATGTCTGTTTAGTCCCAGATATTTTTTCGCTCAATAGCCAGAAGGTCGATTGGTATGCAGCCACTTATTACTAGGACACTGTTCGGTATGCTGAATCCACTCTTAGGGCTGCCATGCGTTGTACTCTGCTTATTATATTACATCGATGGTTGATATTCAGCGTTTTTGCCCAGACTTCTGCACCATGTAGAAGGATGCTTGTGGTAGTCGACAAGAGCAATTTCCTCAGTTGTTATGTTTCTTCTCCAATATTAGCCATTCGTCGCCTAAGTTGCGCTGTTATCTTCTCTTCTTTGACTGTACTTGTGCCCATAACGTCAACCGCGAGTCTAGTTTTAAGCCAAGGTAGTTTATGACCTTTTTTGTTTGGAAAGTAGCAAATGTAGTCTGTAAGCTCATTTCTAGTGAAGTGTGATTATTTGTTAATAACAGCTAGCTTGAGACCCTGTCTAACCAGATTTGAGTTCTTAGCGTTACTTGGTTTCCTACGCGCGTATTCGGTGTTTCTAGCAGTTATAACCGCCGCAATATTATCTGCGTAATCCACTAAGAATGTGTCGCCAGGCATCAGGAGTTTCAATATCCCCTCGTAGCTTACGCTCCTGAGAACTGGAGCGAGTATGCATGCTTGCACTGCCCAAGGGGAAATGTTCTTTTCTCAGGGGCCATCGGTGGTTTGATACTTTAGCACCCGGTGTTTCAAATAGCCTCTTATCAGTTTCAGTTAGTTGTCTTGAAAACCTTTGCTAGGGTGTCGATTATTTCGCACCATTTAGCACTGTTAAAGCGATTTCGAATGTTTAGCACGGCCAGGAGTACAATGCGTTTAAGAGGATGACGCCCACGATTTTTATAACGTTGATACAAAACGTATTAATCAACAGGACATTTTGAATATAAAATTATATTTGAATATTTCACTCACACAATTCAATTCAAAGAAAAACTTCAAGCTGAAATTCGTTACTTCCATGAAATGTCTGAGTTAGTGATCGTCGAAAATATCATGATTGAGCTGCAAAGTAAGAATCTCATCTTAGAAATGGAAACAATGAGTATCAGTTAACAGTCTTTAGTATTATATTTGTAATTGATAATTACACGCAACCAGCACGAGAGCTATGTCAAGTTTATTTCTGTTAATCCTGCTCAGTTTTCTACAACCTACAGTAAGCCTATGGAAATATCCACACAAATTTAGTCGTAAAAGAGCGGTTTTCGTAGAAGCTTTCACATTTGAAATAGCTCGATTTTTGGCCCTCAAAGTTGTCAAATTTTTTTTTTTTACTATAAAATTCCGCCTTTAAGGTCGGTATACAGCTCTAGCGAAAATCAAAAACTCCATATAAAAAAGTCCAAAAAAAAGATGCGGGAAATTTTTTTTTACGAAGCAGTACACACCCCGAACGAAAAAGACTCCACTTTCTACTGCCTATTTTTAAAGTTTTTAAACAAAAACGAAAGCACGACAATACAGGTTTCCGAGCAAAATAAATAGTCTCTCATATATTTCGCTACAAGCAAGAAGATGACTAATTTTCAAACTTATTAAAGCAAACTTATAAAGCAATTTATGTAATGTTTTTAGTTTTTCCATCAATTTCTACACTTTTTATTTATTTTTAGCCATGGAAAACGTTAGTATACATAAGCAGCGACAAATACATATCGCGCTCTACTCATGCTTTTCGTTTTCTTTATTTACGTTTGCATATCTTCTTCCTATGTAAAAAGCTGTTCACAATAGAAAATCATCTGTCAAACTTCCGTGCCTACTACATTTTTCCATCTATGAAATATACAAGTTTTTTTCGTTAGAGCTGCATACCGACTTTTACTCTAACATATTCAGTTTCCATACGCAAACGTTCCTCATTTAATGCACACACTCTTTCCAAAAAGTGCTATTGTGATTTGTTTTACCAATAAAAAATGGCATTTATAAATAAAGGATATAAAATTATACATATATTCAAAATATAATATTAATAAACTTACAAATTTTCAGCCCTGCTTTCCCTCAACTTTAAGGACGCCACAGCGCTGATAGTTTGCGGGATCACTTTTTTCAAATCATTCATCAATTTCAAATTTTGAAGCTGTTTTAACAATAATGTATTAATATATATATTTGTTTAAGTAGCTGTTTTGTAACAATTATGCGGCCAGAAACCGCTATGTTAGCCTTCTATCCATTTTTATTCTATAAAAATACCAATCAGCTGTTCACTAACTTCGCTAACACTTATGACAGACAGCAGTCACCTACAAATTTGGAACTGATTAAGTGCGCAGTTAATCTGGATTAACGCTATCGTCTGTCAATGCTATAAAACCCATCTTCCGCGATTATAGTCAATGTAATTTTGCTTAGAAAACCCAATTTTCGAATATTAACAGTAAATATTTGCGGAACAAACTGTCGAATTATTTGTAATCAATTAATCAGAAAGACTTCGCACATAAAAATAAGACATAAGACATTAAGCATTATTAATTATTAAAAGTAATTATTTCAAATCAATTATTTCATTTGAAATATTCCGGCAAATTAACATGATTGACAACATTTAATCCTTGCTCTGGACACCGTTTCCTGCCTTTGATAGCTGCCTACTTTTTTTTTTTCTTTAAAAGTCCGTTAGAACGGTAGCGTTTTTAGTGATTTTCAATTTCAATTGTTTACAACTGGTGTAATTAAATAATTAAAATATTAATTTTAAACGTTTTATGAATTAATTATTTGTTTACGGATATAATTCATAGTTTTTTAATGGATTTTCTTGCAAAAAATTTGCAAAAAAAACACTAAATATATAAATGCGAGTACTTTAAGCGCATATCTAAAGTATCACAATTGTACAAAGTACAACCAACCGAAACGTGATCAATTTCTCTGCTAACAATTGTTTATAGAAATAATAGTTTATTACATTTATTTAATATCAAAGTTCGCAACTACACTGACTCCATATGATAATTTTGCTAACGATATGCGCATATCGCATGTGCGAGTTGTTTAATTTGTCTAGGAATTATTTTTTCGCTATAAAAGTGTGTTAAGCATTAAGGAAATTTCCAATTTTTTTTTGTGCAAATTCACGCATAGCCAGTGTTGAGATTTATCAGTTTAGCAACCATAAAATAAATGGTTCTGTATTCACTTCATGAGACGAGTAACCTCAAGTCTTTTTTTCGCTATAAAATATCTGTGTTTTTATAATCTAATTTTTTTATAAAAATTTAGCAATTTTTTTTTAACTAAATTTTTGTCATATAAAATTTTGCAAATTTTTTCAGTACAATTTTTTCACATCCACAAGTGAGTAAATAGCACGCGCGAAGTTCAAAATTAAATAGTGAAATCTTGAATTGATTGATAACCTCAGTGTCAACAACAAATCTCAAATCTGGGGTAGGCATAGTTGTATATTTGTGTGTATATATACAGCATTTAATTAATTCAAATTCTTACAGACAACCATACTCGTTTGTATGTCTATATAATGCTTGATTAGAAACATAAAATTATTATTATTTAATTTTTTCTCAAAATGTATACAGACTCATATATATATATTTATATATATAGGGTCATTCATTTCGATGCTCTCTATTTTTTTACAGAAATAAACCACAGAAAATGCAAATTTAATGGGGAATGTTTATTACCATTCGAAAGAACATTCTTTGACATTTATTTTTTGAAGATTATCTCTTTCAAATGTTGGTCGCGGCTACGTCTCAGATAGTCCATCCACTGAGTCCAATTTTCAATTACTCGTTCGAGCATTTCGACTGGTAACTGGCGAATGAGACGCGTGATATTTTGTTGCAAGGCCTGAATCGAAGCGTGATTGTCCGCAAAGACTTTAGACTTTACATATCCCCACAGGAAAAAGTTTAACTATGTGATATCACACGATCTTGGTGGACAATCGACCGGCCCGAAACCTGAAATTATCTGCTCAACGAAATGTTCTCTCAATAAATCCATTGAATGATGCGGTTACGTTCTCACCGGCATCATTTTTGTAGAAATATTTTTTTTTATATGTATCGCATCACTTTTTATTAAATTATGCACATTCTCCACGAATACGTCTGGCTAGTTGAATATATTTTGGCATAATTGTAACACGCTTAGCATGGATGGCACACAAATTAGTATCCTCAAATAAACCAACCAATTATGCTTCACTAACTTCTTGTAGAGCCATAACTGCAGAACTTTGGGAACGTAAATCCGTTTTAAAATCTTGAGCAATTTCACTCACCAATCGTTGGAATGGCGGATTTGCGGATCAATAATTCAGTTCTCTTTTGGTAACGTAGAATTTCACGCAATGCCACAATGCCGGGACGATAGCGATTTGGTTTCTTAACACCACCAGTTGCTTGAGCACTCTTACGAGCTGCTTTTGTCGCTAATTGTTTACGAGGTGCTTTATCACCAGTCGATTTACGGGCTGTTTGCTTTGTACGAGCCATTATTTACCATTTAGTTAATTCCACTAAATTAATCACTATCACCCTGTACCGACCCACAAACCACACCAAACCGTTGGTTTTTCTGGATGAAATGACAGCTTTTGTATCTTTTTGGGTTGCTCTTCGTTCCAAATGCAGCAATTTTGCTTGTTTACATACCCATTGAGCCAGAAATGGCCTCATCGCTGAACAAAATTTGGCTCGAAAACGTCGGATCTTCTTGGAACTTTTCATGAGCCCATAGAGCGAAGCGATGTCGCTTGGGAAGGTCGAGCGGCTTCAGTTCTTGCATAAGCTGTATTTTGTATACTTTGAATTTAAGATCTCGACGTAAACTGCGCCAAGTCGTTCCATACGTCAGTCCGAGTTGCTGCGAACGACACCGAATCGACTCTCCACGGTCTTCGTGTACACTCTCAGCTACGACCGCTATATTTTCTTCACTGCATACTGCGTGCTGGGCGTGGTGTATTTGGTCGAATATTATCCAATAATGAATGCTGGGTCTCAAGATGGGTGATGGTGTTGCGAATAGTATGCTCAGTAGATCGATTATGTTGACCATAAGTTGAGCGAAACGCGCGCGAAACGCATTCTTTACAGAACGTTAATTTTCGTAATAAAGTTGAATGATTTCCAAATGTTGTTCAGGCTTAAGTCTTTCCATGATGAAATGCCAAACAATACTGGACAAAAATAATATGACATCTTAACACGACTCACGCGTGATCTGCCAAAAAAAGTGCATCTACTTGGATCACCCTATATACATATATATATATTAATACAGTTATTCCAAGTTGTGCTAGGTCTGGAATTAACTTTTTTTGCAAACAGCAATGTGCTAAATGTGGGATAAATATATAAAAATGTTTGCAAAAATTTCCAATGTTTATTATGATAGCAATATATTACAATTAATATATATATGTATATATATACATATTTATGTATAAATATTTACCTACAGGCATTACTGAAATTATTCCATACTGCAATCTTTTTTATACCTTTCATGTACATGAAATGGTATATTAGCTTTGGTCCGAAGTATGGAAGTACCAGAAGGAGAGATGATAGACCCACCAAATTCCATACCGATCGAGTTAGAATGACGAACTAAGTTGTCCGTCTACCCGACTGATTGAATGCAAACTAGGCCCTCTCTGAGACCCACTTCACCGAAAGTAGGTACTTTTTTTGTTGTGAGATGGAAAAATCATTGAAATACCCTATCAACAGTAGTGTTTGTCTTAAACCCACTAAAAAACATCTCTAAAAAAAAACTCCTAACTCTAGTATAATTGCCCTGCAGGACTACCATTTAGTATTACATCACAGGCCATACTTAGCCTATTGGATAAAACATCTCAGGGATTTGAAAACTGATTTTGGCTCTTTGCCTCGCTATAACACAGTCGCTCTAATCTTCTCTGCTCTACTAAAACCTTGGCAGAACAATGTTTCACAAAGCTCCACACCTGTTTTGATCGCAACATGTGTAGCACCATATTGTCTGGGATTATTTTCTTCTAGATTTGGGATTCTAAACTTATTCTATCTGCCTCATATTTCGGACAGTGAAAAACTACATGTTCGGCACTCTGTCTTTCACTATCACAAAAACAACACATTTCTACTTCCTCATGGCCCTATTTGTAAAGGTTTTCCCTAAAACAGTCATGACCACTTTGGAACTGCGCAAAACAAAAATCAACGTCACCATGTTTTCTACTAAACCAGGTTCCCACGTTTCTTATCAAACTGTGCATCCATCGCCCTTTGGTTGTTGTATCGCATAGAGTTTGCCACTCATTTATGCTCGTTTGCCTTTCTTCGCGCTGTTAGAGGCCTGCCGATATTTTTTCTTCTGTCATACACTCTCTTAAATTCCAGAGCCGTTATATTAGGTGGCATTATACCCGATGTGACTGCAGCAGCTTCGAAACCCGCTATTAGAATGGAGAAAAAAAAATGGGAGAAAAGCGAATTGGAAAAGCCAAATGTCATTTTAAAAAAAGTATATACTTAACAGAAAAAAGAACCTTCCGAATTAATAATAAAAAATTTGAATGAAACTTTTAACCACCTTCATCAGAGGGAGCCACCCATACAAAGGTTCTCTAAATCCAAAGTAAAAATCCTTATTCATAAGGTGGATCACTGTAGTGTTTTTCTGGCGGAGCTGGCGGCTACCCATGTGCCTGTCAATTGTCTTACCTCAATGGCGCGCTCAGTAATTGCATACATTTCTTTTCGAATTGGCATGCTATATTTAGTTCCCTGTATTCGGTTATAATAAAATCGGAAACAATAGAGAATTATTGCAGATCAACGTGATGGCTAAGTAGCTCTCTTCGAACCTAGTTTGAGTGCCTGGACACATTAACGTACCGGCTAATGAGATGGCGGACGAGCCTGCTGAAAAGGAAGCTTTGCTTCCACTCTCGTCGCCCGGGAAGAGCTCACCATACGAGAGTTATTCGTCAGATATGCTAATGTAAGGTGCAAAAATCTCTGAACAATCTGGCCAGCATGGGATAAAAAAAAAGTCACGGCACATTACCGCTCCAAAAAGAATGGAGATATACACAATTATATGTATTTTTATAAGGTATTTTCTATTGAGCAGCCAGGCAGAGAGATTAGGCGTACCAACTAATGACATCTGCAAAAGTTGCAGACAGAAGGAAGACCTTGAAACTTAACACTCTCTATGTGGCGAATGCCCTTGCATTAGTAGGCTGAAGGCTCTTTTAGCGAAAGGGCGGGTGCAAAGTATGTGCTCAGTTTTGCAAACTCCACACACTGATTTGACAAGCGGATGGGTGTCATAAGTATCATCAGTGGTACCAGAACAAACCGTTAGCTTAAGTAAGTTAATGGCCAACAACCACTTAGGGGACCCAATCTAATCTCCTTGTCGCTAAATCAACAAAAGATAGCCTAAGGCTTTGTAAGACCAGAAATACGGTGTCTGTCACCGAGCTAGATTAGTGAAAATTTTATTTCGAATAATTTTTTTTTTAATTTATAAATAATGATATAACCCCACTTAGTTCTCCCTTCACTACACTGAAATCAAAAATCGCTAATATGAAAAATCTTCAGGCCGACCGTAATCTAAAGGTAGACTGTTATATGTATGTATATGCATATATGTATGTTACAAGTAAACTCATAAACGTTTTCACAGTCGACACTAAAAATCTTTTAACCACAAATAACTCCTTTGCGTTTGTCGGCAAAAATGGGCGGTGCTATTACCGGTACGTCACAACATCAATCACTTATGTGTTATGTTTATAGTTATTCTCCGTAATCGTATGTATTTATGTATGTGGTGACTGCTGAACCGCTGAAATGATGAATGGAACGCGAAGTCGCACTTGAAATGTCAAATAAAAAATTAAGAAATAAAAAAAACTTGACGAAAACCGCAAAAAGGTGACAGCGTCACAACAACAAAAAATGAAAAAAACAAATAGCAAACAATATTATTATCTATTGAGATGTGACTGTTAAACAAATAATACATACATACATATATATGTATAGATACATTGAGTGGGATATTTTCAACTTTACTTTGACAGCGCTGACAATAGGCGATTGTAAACAATAATAAAGATTTAAAAATAGAAATGCGTGATTAGATTTAATTTACACTCAAATGCAGCAACAACAATAGCAATAACAACACAACCAATTGGCAATAGAAATAAATTATTGAAGAGATTCACTGAGATTCACAAATAATGACAAAAAAAGCACACAAAAAAAAGAAAAAAAAACCAAACAAACTGCAACGGAACTATTTAAGCAAATTTTTTGAAGTTCAAAACTTTTGTAAATAATTATGGGTATTTCCGCGCAACGCACCTCTTGGTGAAGGGCAGGGGGTTTTTTTTTAAACAGCTAGCATCGCAGGGTGTGATTTCTATTGCTGTGCCGTTGTTTGTGGCCATGACTGTTGTTTGCCGCTGAACTTGACATTCAACTCGTTCGTTCATTGGTGAATGATGAGTCGCTGCTGCTGCTTAGTTAGTGGGTTAGAAGTATCGTTGGGCATTGCATTTGGAAGAAAATGTTTAAACCACAGATTTACCTTGACTTTGGCGACGTACGCCTAATATATTCATTTGGCGTGTCAAATTCATTATTTTCAACGCGTTTGAAAAGTGTAATTCAAGTAGGACTAAGGTTAATGGCTTCTTTAGTGCTACACAGTGTAAATCGTGTCAATGAAGAGAAACCGTTCGTTGGTTTCAGTGCGAATAGAAAAATCGAGTAGAAAAATTACAATTCTTCTTTGTAAATAAACTTCTAACAAAGGCAGAAACACTTTACCAGAGCAGCAAAGTGATGAGCTCTTATGAGTCCAGTTTAGGCTGAAATTCAATGCAGAGGACGCTGCGTAAAGTATCGAATATACTCTTCAACAAAGCAAAGCAAAATTTTCGGGGCGTAGCTCTGGAGAGCTAATATATGGAGCGTCTGCATAGTGGCCTGCGATAAGCAAGGCATCAAACGTTGATCAGTATAAGTGGTGAACTCAAGCACACTCCGCACGTAGAGTCTCTCTCTTAGTTCTCTAAATCTTATCGCTGGACTTGGTGGGTTACCATCAGTCAGCAGCACTTGATGTTAAGGAGCATAATGTTATGGTGTGTATAGAGCAGGCCAGAAGTAATCGACCTAAAGGACTCTATTCAGACATAGAACCAAACCACTGGACAGGACGTCACACCGACAGGCCCTAAACGCTATTCACAGTGATACTGGCACAATTAAGATCGGCATACTCTAGGTCTAGTCTACAATGTCCACGTGTTCGAGTGGCCAGTAAATCAGTGGTGCTGATCTCCACTCCTACAGTCTCATTCATTTTAAGTCAGCTGTGTAGACATGTACAGCTAAAATCTTCTCTGATAGCGTTACTATGCCATCCGTCGCTCTCTACTAGAGTGTTTGAAACCCTGTCGAATCCCGGATATGGGTTATTGATCTTCCTTGCAATTTAAAACTAAAAACCGGGAAGCAAGGCAGTCGCATCCTTGTGTTTTTTTAAGTATCTTATTGAGATTGTACAAGTAAATCTTTCATGCTTCTCTCAAAGGCAATTAATTAGCTTCCATAATCAAGTAGAAGGCGGCTGTTGAGCAGAGGACAAAGGTAATAGTTCGGAGTCATTTAAAGATAAGACAAAGATTGTGATAGTACACGGCTCAACCATCTATGTGGAAATTAACATTCTTTGATGGCAGTGATGAAAATCCAGACAGAAGTTTATGTATACTTTTTTCTTAGGGAAAAAGGACATCGAAAAAGCAGCCGACCCAACGAAGACTCTTGAAAATATTTTGGTTTTAAGCATTTCTAGGAATTTTTTTAGGCGTTAAAAGGAGAAAAGTAATGAAAATGCTCTTTTTTCTACTAATACTGAGTAATTCAAGAAACGAACTTATTATATAAAATTTTGCTTTTTTTCAACTTTTTTTGAAAAAAAAAATATTCGAGATGCTAACCATTTGAAAAACTTTGGACGAAAGAGCGCGAAACACAACATTGAAAAAAAATTATCTAGTATAACAAAAAAATTAAAATTTCCTAAACAAACTTAGGCAAATTCTATATATTTCCATTTTTTCTATATATTTGAAATGCATATATTTATATAGTAATATATTCCACAGCCTTAAATAAACAATAAATAAATTTTACACTTACTCTCCTTAATTCCAGAGAGGACATGCAAAAAGTGAATATTCATTTCTACGACAATCAAACCGTGTCATATCAACACAAGAAAATTCTACAATTCGTGCCCGAACTGAGTATAGACAAGAATACGCGGATAGTCACACCAAATATACCACTATTGGTGAGTGCACTCACTGCATTAACAGTAAATTTACAATAAAATTAATACAACTCACATTCTCCTCGCATTCTTTTCCACAGACACTAACTAGTCTCAGTCCAAAATTAGGTTATCTACTATCAAAGACAATATCCGTAGTATTGACTGCGGCTAAATTTAAGCCATTCATCAATGTGACTGCCGATCAATTGGTGTTCGGCTATGATGATGCGTTGGTGAGTTTAGCGCATCGATTTTATCCAAAACATTTGCGTCCAATGGAGCGTATGGGACTGCTACTTGGGGTAAGTGAGACATAAGTATGTAAGCGTGTATAGCTTATAACTCAAAACTAACCACATTACAGCGCAATGGTACACTTACCGAAGTCTCAACAATCAAAACTGGTCAACAGGGCATGGAGGAATTTGGTTATATAGATCGTCTGAATGGTCTCGATCATTTGTCGCATTGGCACAAGCCACCTTGTAATCGTATTGCAGCCTCGGAGGGTTCTTTCTTTCCACCGCGTGATATAACGAAATCGAATATGGTTTATTTGTATGATAAAGATTTGTGTCGGGTTATACCGTTGCAATACCAAAATGGTGTTGTGAAGGATGGTAAGTGTTGGAGTTTCATGCTTCATTATATTTTTTTTGATTTCTGTATTTATTCTATAGGTATTGGCGCCGATTTATATATTTTGCCTGAGAATGCTTACGGTGACTCATCGAGCAATCCGGACAATGAATGTTTCGATCCAAGTGATTATGAACCATTGAAGGGTCTACAAAATATAAGTCCCTGTCAATATGGCGCACCCGTTTACATATCAAATCCACATTTTTATCAAGCCAACGAGTCGTTATTGGATTCGGTTGAAGGTCTGAATCCGAATAAAAGTGAACATCAAACATATTTCAAAATTCAGTCGGTGAGTAGTGTAGCTTTCTATCTGTGCTCTTTGTTATTACTTTAAGTGGTATGCGAAAAGAAATCGGAAACTAACTTTTTTATTACTTCATTCTCACAGAAATTGGGTGTACCCCTGGAGGGTAAAGTACGCATACAACTCAACTTGAAAGTGACGCAAGCGAAACATGTGTATCCAGTTAAGGATTTCAGAGATTTCGTTTTTCCAGTTATGTGGCTAGAAGAAGTAAGAATTTTTAATTTTATTTTATTTTGTATTATTTAGTTTAATTAAACTTTTTATTTAACCTACTTTGTTTATTTAAATTTATTTTATTTTTTTAATTTTGTTTTATCTTATTTTCTTTTATTTTATTCTATTTATTAGTTTATTTTGTTTAATTAAATTATATATTTTAATTAATAATTTAATTTAAATTTTTAAATATATTGTTTGTTATAATATTTTATTTTACTTATTCTTTTGTTATTATTATTTAATTTATTTTATTTATTTATATATTTTTATTTATTTTTATTTATATTATTCAATTTTAATTTTTAATATAATTAAGTAAATTTTATTTTGTCTTACGTTTTTTTATACCTTTTTTTGTATTCCCTTTATATTTTTTTTTATTCTACTTTTCGTGATTTTGATTTATTTTAGGTGATCCATTTCGAGGTTCCCTACTTTTTTAAAGAAAAAAAAAACAGAAAATTCCAATTTAATGGAGAATGTTTCTTGTCATCCGAAAGAACATTCTTTGGCATTTATTTTTTGAGGATGATCTCTTTCAAATGTTGGCCACGGCTACGTCTCAGATGGTCCAAACGTTGAGTCCAATTTTCGGTGATTCGTTCGAGCAGTTCGACTGGTAACTGGCGAGTGGCAAGCGTGATGTTTTGCTCCACGGCCGAAGCGGGATTGTCCCAATAGACCTTAAACTTTACATATCCCCACAGGAAAAATTCTATCGATATGATATCACACGATCTTGGTGGCCAATCGACCGGCCCAAAACTTGAAATTATCTGCTCACCGAAGTTGTCTCTCAATAAATCCATTGATTGATGAGATGTGTGGGAAGTGGCGCCGTCTTGTTGAAACCAAATGTCGCGGAGATCACGAGTTTCGCTTTCATGCATCAAATTTATGCGATAACGCTCGCCATTGACGGTTACGTTCTCACTGGCATCATTTTTGAAAAAATATTAACCGCTGATTCTACTGGCCCACAAATCGCACCAAACCGTTGTTTTTTCTGGATGAAATGGCAGCTCCTGAATCTTTTCAGGCTGCTTTTCGTACCAAAAGCAGCGAATTTTCTTGTTTACATACACATTGAGCCAGAAATTGGCCTGAACAAAATTTAACTCGAAAACGTGGGACCTTTTTGGAACTTTTCAAAAGCCCATAGAGCGATGTGATGTCGAGCGGCTTTAGTTCTTGCACAAACTATATTTTGTACGCTTTCAATTTAAGATCTCGACGTAAAATGCGCCAAGTCTTTCATACGTCAGTCCAAGTTGCTGCGAACGACACCGAATCGACTCTCCACGGTCTTCGTGTACACTCTCAGCTACGGCCGCTATATTTTCTTCACTGCGTGCTGGACGTGGTCTATTCAGTCGAATATTATCCAATAATGAATGCTGGGTCACAAGGTGCGCGATGGTGTTGCGAATAGTACGCTCAGTAGGCCGATTATGTTGACCATAAATTGAGCGGAACATATTCTTTACAGAACGTGAATTTTCGTAATAAATTTGAATGATTTGTAAACGCCGTTCAGGCGTAAGTCTTTCCATGATGAAATGCCAAACAATATTGAACAAAAAATAACATGACAGCTTACACGATTCACGCGTTATCTGTCAAACAAACGTTATTGAAGAAAGAACCTCTACTTGGATCACCCTTTAATTATTTCTTTTATTTTAATATTTCATTATTTTATTTTATTTACTTTTCATTTATTTTTTATTTTTTTATTTTTTTAAATCGTTTTATTTCAGTTAATTTTATTTAATTTTAACTGGTTTTATTTTAATTTATTTTATTTTATATTACTTCATTTTGTTTTGATTAATTTTGTTTTATTTTATTTTATTTTATTTTAATTATAAAATATTTTATTTATTTTTTTTTATTTATATATAAAATTTTATATTATTTTATTTCGTTAATTTAATTTAAGTTAATTTATTTTTATTTTGTTTATTTTTATTTATTTACTTTTTTAATTAATATTACTTCATTCTTTTGTTATTTTAGATTAAATTATTTTTAATTTTTAAATTTTTTTTTTTTTTTGTTTTATTTTACTTTACTTCAATTTTATTTTACTATATTATTTTTTACGTTATTTCATTTATTTTTGGTTATTTACTGAAATTTTTTATTTGTTAAAATTATTTCATTATATTTTACATTTCATTAATTTTATTTTTTATGTTTTTAGTTTATTTTTTATCATATTTTTTATAAAATTTGTTTATATTAATTTATTTTATTCTCTTAATATTATTATATTTTTTTTTAATTTTCTTTTAATATAATATTATTTTAATTTTTGTTTATTTTTTTTAATTTATTTATTTTTAGTTCAAATTCTTTTAATTTTTATTTTATTTTATTTTATTTAAATATATATATATTTTCTTTACCATATTTATAGATATTTAATTTTATTTTTTATTGTTAATATTATTTTATTTTGTTTTTTTTTTTGTTAATATTATTTTATTTTATTTTAATTTTCATTAATTTTTTAATTTTTTAGTTTACTTGTTTATTATATTTTTTATAATTTTTTTATTTTAATTTTTTAATTCCCTTAATATTATTATTATTTTTTAATTTTATTTAATATAATATTATTTTAATTTTTTTATTATTTTATTTTCTTAATTTTATTTTTATTTTTTAGTTAAAATTCTTTTTTTTACTTAATTTTATAGTATTTAAATTTATATTATATTGTTTGTTTTTCGTTTTTTTTATTTATTGTTTTACATTGTTTATTTTTATTTAATTTTTTATATATTATTATTTTATTTTATGCTTCTCAATTTTATTGTGTTCCATTTTAATTTTCGTTAATATTATTTTCTTCATTTTCAGGGCATCTCCGAGTTAACACCCGCAATTCGCCGTTGGATCTACTTGGCCACCGTATTTGCGCCAATTATCATACCGATCTCATCGTATCTGTTGATTTTTGGTGGCATTTCAGCCATTGCCTTCATCTTCGTGCGAGCCTATCAAAATTTCGTCTTCGCACGCGATCCCACGCTGGAAATATTAGAGATGGGCCGTCGATCATTAAGGCGTGGCAGCAGCTTCATAGCGCAACATCAACATATATTTACGCATCGTGAAAGCTATTCACTGCTAAAGACAATGCCGGCAGATTTATTGGATGATAGTGAAGATGCGATACCAATAATGGCAAATAGTTCATAGTATTCGTAAGATAAACAAATACAAAATAACGATAAACGAAATGAGTTCAATTGATTGATTGATCGATCGTGCGCAGTATCGGCACTCAATTGAGTCGTCTCATAAGTGATTGTGAATATCGAATTTAGTTTTTAATTAGTTTAAATAGATTTACGAATTGAATTTAGTAGTTGTGTGAATGAATTTTAGATATATGAGATTGTATGATGAAATGGCGTAAAATCAATGACAACAACAAAATGATGATATTTGTGATCTACGGATATGTATATGCAAAAAAAAAATCTTCGAAAAGGCGAATGTACAAAACAAAAAAAATGTGATGATTGATTGTAAATATATGTACGTGCAGTGATCAATGTATTTGTGAGCACTTGTCTGCCTGTGGCCCATTAGTGCGTTTTAGCTCTACTTAAATGATAAAAAGGAAATTACTATTTAAATTTGGTAGGTAGTGTACAAGTATGTATTGTATTATATAAACGTATGTATAGTGCGGTGTTTAGCTTTCTTCTTCATCTTCTTCCTAGACCTATATTCTTCCCATACATATACAGATATATATATATATATATATAAACGTGAGAATTTCCAGGGTTAGTGGCAAATTTAATTTATTTATAAGCAGACATTTACAGAAAAAATACACAGAAAATACACAGAAAGGAGAGAAAGAATATTTAAAAAAAATGCTGAAGGTTTTGCTTTTAACGAAAATCAATTGAAAATAACAGTTAAAGTATTTTTTATTCGTAAATTGTGTTTAAAGGAAAAAAATTGGCATTTTTCTTTAAAATTTTGTACTGAAAAATTAAACAAAATTTTTTGTCAAAATATTGTTCATTTGCTAACAGAATTTCGAGAAATTAATTATTATTTTTGTAATGCGAAATTTTTAATTATAATTACAAGAATTTAAAAACATTATAAATTTTTTTATTTCCATGTACAGATTAAGGGATATGAAAAACATTAAAACTTTTTTGAATAGTTTAAAAAATTCCAAATTATTTTCTTGTAATTCCTTTTTTGTAATTTTTTTTTAATTTTTTGGGAAATTATCTTATTATATAAACTGCTGCGAACCAAGCACGAACAAAAAACCAAATTATACTTTTATATTGTCAAAAAAAACATTTTCTTACAAAACTCTAGTTTTTACAATCCTTTGTACATAGATATTATATATATAAAAATTTATTTTAATTCAAGTAATATATATATGTATAATTTTGTATGCGCGGGGATCTTCGAATTACTCTTAAATGTAAGTGTGGTAATTTTAATTATTTTTAATTAATTTTAATTCACATACATACATACATTTATTATTAAGATGGATATTTTCTAATTAAATGTATAAATTTATTTCACTAGTCATTTTTACGACACAAAAATGAGAGCAGATTATTATGATTAAGCAAATTTGTTTATAATATTTAGTAGTTATTTTTAAAAGTTTTGATACTAAAAATACAAAAAAGTAAATATTATATACATATATATGCATAGTCAAATTAAATTTAATTTAAGAAAACAAGCATAAATTTGGCGGATTTTGAAAGAAATTGTTATTTTGTATAAATAAAAGCTACATATATGAAAAATAAATTTTTTTTGTTTTAATTATGTTTTAAGTAAAAACTTAAGTTTTCGAATTTACTTATAATTTTATTTAATTTATTTTATTTCATTTAATTATTCAGCCTTAATATTTTTTTAGGGTTTTCTTTTATTTTCATTAATTTTATTTATTTTGCTTTGTTTTATTTTATATTATTTTATTTTATTATGCTTTGATGTGGCATATACACGTGGAATGGGTGGAAAATTAAACATTTGATATATTTGTATCATAAATTTATTGTGGATATACAACATTTTTGGTTTTATCATCGGCAACGCGCACCTAGCCAACCATGATCCATATACAAGTAATTGATTTGCATATTCGCGAATACTCCGTGAAACAATTCTTCTTTTGACTTCACTAAATTACAGAAATTATCGGGTAATGTAATCCGTTCTGAATTCTTATCAATTGGCAATTTTCCGTTGCTCATGTCCAGTAATTGGCGTGAAAATACATCGACCAATGGGTCATCATTAGGCAAGCATTGTCCTCGATCAGTGGAATGACAGGCAATGTTTGTCTAAAAACATACAAGATCGATCTATATTTTTACCCAAATCATACTTTTTTCGCCGATCTGTTGATCTGTGATCTCATTCCAAGAAAAAAATTATTGTAAATCTTTAACCATAAAAAATTATACCAACGTACTAAATTTTAAGCAAATCTAATATGTTTCCTGGTCAATATTCTACATTAGTTTGTCTAAACAAAAATTTTCCTCCGTACAAAAGTTCAACAAAACCGACCTGTGCCCGTCCCGGATAAATATAACCATAGATAAAATTTATTTTAGTAGATCGGTCCTAGACAAACTTCCAGGAATAAAAAGTGTTACCTGTGTTAAAATAGGCGAAAAGCTAAATATTATAATGGAAATTCCTAGTACAAAGGATAGACGAAAAGAAGCGACCGCAGGCAGGCAGACGAATTATCAGCATGTTCTAAATAGCGTGAACAGAATGTTTGGGTGATCCACAGGTATAAAAACAGTGACACCAGGTATGACAGGCAGCCGAGTAGAAAACTCAGTGGGTTAACATTGCTGCGAGCTGTGTGTTTTAGCAACGGATAATCTATGTGAAGCGGAAAATAATTGTGTGTTATAAAGAATTGTAAAATTAACCATTGTGTATAGTAAAGAATTATGATTGTGGGCTAAATAAACGTTAAGTATATTGCTGACGTTTAAGAGACCAAACGAACAAATCTTAGGAGTTTTATTAGCAATCCAGCGATCGAACCCGAAGACTTAGGGAAATCATCGAGGGTAGCTAAGAAAAACGTTACAATATGTACTAAATTTCAAATAAATCGCAAAATAAGTAAGATAGATCGAACCCAGGTCCACTTCCCAGTCCACTTGGCAGAAACACGCCCCTGAATCAAATTAAGCCATCCTGAAAATTGCAAGTCAATCGGTCGGTAACTTTTTGAGGTATGCAGATCTTTACATACAGGCGAAACTTTAATATTAAGGGTGATTCATTCCAAGGTTCCCTACTTTTTAACGAAGAAAACACAGAAAATTTTAATTTAATGGAGAATGTTTATTATCATTCGAAAGAATATTCTTTGGCATTTATTTTTTGAAGATTATCTATTTCAAATATTGGCTGCGGCTATGTCTCAGATCGTAAATGCGTTGAGTCCACTTTTCGATGACTCGTTCCAGCATTTCGACTGGTAACTGGCGAATGACACGCGTGATGTTTCGCTCCAAGGCCTGAATAGAAGTGGGATTGATGTTTTGCTCCAAGGCCAGAATCGAAGCGGGATTGTTACGTTGTCACCGGCATAATTTTTGAAGAAATATGGACCGATGTTTCCACTGGCCCACAAAAAACACCAAACGTGGCAATTTCGCTTGTTTACTTAACTTTTCAAGAGCCCGTAGGGCAAAGCGATTTTACTTTGGGAAGGTGCAGCGGCTTCAGTTCTTGCACAAACTATATTTTGTATGCTTTCAATTTAAGGTCTCGACGTAAAATGCGCCTAGTCATTCCATACGTCAGTCCGAATTGCTGCGAACGGCGCCGAATCGACTCAACACGGTCTTCGTGTACATACAATTGTTCTATTTTACATTCAGGGCTATTCTACATTTCGATTACGTTCCCGCTCTCCGTTCCGCCACAATCGTAATTAGGTATTCTGAGTTACGATCGAATCGAAAGAAGAAGAGGAAGAGAGAATACATTTTCGAAATCAGCTGGTTTCATGTGAATGTGTGAAATTGAAACAAAACAAAGCAAACAATTGCAGAGTTTTTGTACAATTCAAATAAATATATTTTTTTTTAGTTTTTAACGTTAAATAGAATAGAGCCTGGGCGATATTTCGTAAAGATTGAGAGACAAGTGTCATCCATTTCAGATGAGTGAAGAATTTTAAGAAATTGAGCTTGTAATTGGTAATCTTTTATATAACAAATTTCGTTATTTAGATTCAAAAAAAACTTCAAACTTCATAATAATGCTTTCAAGTATGTCCTGGATATTTTTCCACAAGAAACCCAATCAAGTGCTTTGACATAGTTATCTCCACCTAAACGAGTAGTAGCTGATTTGCGATTTTTTGCGGAAGGCTGTTACCGACACAGTGTTGCTGCAGTTTATAACATATGAATGTGTCTCTCAACAGTGTTAATGTCATTACACAATTTTCTCGAAATCATGGAGTTTTTTACTGATGTGTCAACTGTATTTCGGCAACGCTATTTCAAAATTCTCTAATTTTTCATGTTGCGCTTGTCTTGTATCAAAAACCGCCATTAAGTTCATAAAACTAAAAAGACATCGTTATGACTTTTCCAATTATCAAAATCATGTTTTACTTATATTTTTGTTAAAATTATGTTATTTAAGTACAGGAAAATATACGATCGAGCTGTTCTCCGCCAACTAAAGTATAACGTACAAAAACGTAGGTACGATCGAAGTGCAAAATACATAGAATTGGACAGAATCGAAAGTTCGAAGATTGATCGAAACGGAACGTAACGCAGAATACCAAATCGGCGGAACGTAGAAAATTTCGATTCGAGTCGAAATGCAGAATAGGGCTGATTATATTCCTTTGAAATATTCTTTATGTAGTTCGAAAATTATAAGTAATCGAAATTTAAAAAGGGGTTTTTTTTTTGTTGGTTTGAAAGATACTAAATTAATTGTTTCTAGGATAAAACTCTTCGTAGAGAACTCAATTTTAATTGAAAAATTTGAAAGTAATTTTCTTTTAATCTCAAAAAGTCTTCATTGTTATCGAAGTTACATAACGAAAAACAAAGCAAAATTCGCAATTCACCTGTAAAGTTTCGCATTTTATTTCGTTCATTTTTTGTAACTTTCTAGAAAACTGCAGTTTTACGCCTTAAAGGTTTCCATTTAAGTGAATGTCAAAAGCAGAAATTGCATAAAATGAAAATGGAAGGTTACTGCAAACGCACAAACATAACCACAAATCGGGCAAATCGAGAGAGCTGGAGTTCAAAAAATATACAAATGGACAAACATATGTTCCCATATACATACATATGTACATATGTGAACATATCTCCCCAGCATGCTTTATGGCATTGTATGCAAAGGAAAGTTTTTCTTCACCACAAAATAAAACAAAGAAATGCAGCATAAAGTGCAGTTAGAAAAACAAAATAATAACAACAACAACAACAAGTCATAAATTGGTTGTACTTTTGTAATATATTTTGAAATAACTGCCGCACTGCTTGATAAGTGCATCATATATAAAATTTAGAAACAATAATTCTCATTCAAAAACATAAAGAAAAATTGAGAAAAAAATTCAACTCACACTCTTGACGAATGTTGAGCTGCTTTCGCTTGACTCGAAATGTGTTTAAAAACGTTAAAAAAAAGTTAATTTATCGTCACTACAGCATAAAAGCGAACAACAACGAGAAAATAACGGAAAAACGTAATAAAACAAACAATTGTTAACATCAAAAAGGAACGTCAATCAAAAGCTTCAAAACATTTCACAGTTCCTTCAAATTATAGTTTCACACAATCAAATCGGAAAAAGAATGAGGGGCACACACTCAGTGACCAACAAAAAAAAAAAACAAAAAAAAAAAAATTAAAAAAAAAATTGCTCTAAATCATGCTTTCATAGCTAAATCACCATTTTCGTCTACTTTACAACTGCCCAATGACTTCAGGGTAGGGAGCCATCCCAAACTCTTCCTACACCCACTTTTGCTACTATTCGCCATATGACGCCAACATATAGCAACACTGATGCTGACCATTGCGGCATAGACCCTTTTCCAATTGAGAAATTGCAGATGAAGATGAAAAAATACTGAAAGCAAGCGAAAAATTTTGTATTAAAAAAGCGGAGAAAAAAATCTGCCAAACGGCGAACGCAATTTTCAAGTGAAGAAATGTGCTGGCACAAGTTAAAAATTCGTAAATCATATTTCAACAGGCCGAATCAAAGTGGCCAAAGTGGCGCGTTTTCAAACGAAATACACATATTTGTGAGTACAGTTAAACATACATACATATATACTCGTGAATTCTACTCACAGTGGTAGAAGGCAAAGTAAGCAATCAGTGGCACAGAAAAATGGCTTACAATGCCAGGGATACCACCAAGTAGGAAGCATGTGTATGCATTCACTTTGCCCTTGCACACAAAGAACCGTTATAACGCTTTTACACTACAAAATCAAATCAACTGACCTCACAGTGGGGGGAACGGAAGTTATAAAAATAAACTTTCACAGGGGGGTTTGATGAGAAATATGAGAAAAGAATTAAAATTATGAAATGGAAGAAAATGAAGTGATTTCATTGTAGATTTTTATTTTACGCATATTAACGCCACTTACTGCGGAACTCATGCACATCTACAAACAATAAAGAAAAGTTCAAAATTCAAAGGAAAAACTTATTATTTAATATATAGCAAAATAAAAATAAAAAAGTCAAATCAAATTAAATAAAAAGTAACAAAATAATAAAAAAATAATAAAAAAGTAAAGCAAACTAAATAAAATAAAATAAAACACACGAAAGAAGGGCTGTCTTCGGCCATACCGAAGTCTTTATACCTTTCATGAACATATGAAATTAATTGCAAATTGCAAAATTCGCTTTCGATGATTTTCAGTGTCAATTTCAACTTTAATTTACATCTGTAGAATACCAAATTTCACACTGCTAGATGCACTTTTTTAAGTATTTTTTAACCAAAATCTCATATTCCGATTTCGATGATTTTCTGTACCAATATGCAATTCATAATAAAGGGTTTTCCAAAAGCGATGATATGATTTCTAAGTGCCGTTTTCACCATTTTTAATACGTCATGATCTGTCTTTTTTTATTGTATTCCGTAATGCTTACAATTTCATCGTGGTAAGATATACGCAAGCGTCATGAATTTGTTGATTTTGCCTTGGGACAACTTGAAGACGATAACGATTTTTTTTTTTTAAGAATATCATCTTCTCCGATGAGGCTCACTTTCATCTGAAAAGAAAATCCACAAATTATTCATGAACAACCATTAAATTCACCTAAATTGGCAGTTTGGTGTGGTTTTTGGTCTGGTGGAATTATCGGTCCGTACTTCTTTCGAAATGAAGCTGCTGGAAGCATCGTTACTGTCAATGGAGAGCCCAGTATAGATCGATGTTAACCAACCTTTTATGGCCACAATTAGAAGAAGTTGATCTTAACAACATCTGGTTCCAACAAGACGGGGTTGTTTGTGTCACGTAGCACATACAACAATCAAATTATTGCGAGAAAGTTTTGGAGATTCTATTATTTCAAGAAATTGTGACATTGAATGGCTTCCAAGAAGTTGTGATGTGATACAATTAGATTACTTCTTGTTGAGAAATTTTTGGGTTATTTGAAGTCATTGGTCTTTAGCAATAAACCAGACTCTCTTCAAGCTTTAAAAATCAATATTGAACGTGATATTCATGGCATACGGCTTGATTTAGTGGAAAAAGTTCTAAAAAAATGTGTTCATCGTATTCGTTCCTGCAAAAGAAGTCGTGGACGACATTTGAACTTAATTGTATCGACTGTACTTTACATTATTAAAAAAAAATTTGAATTTTCAACAAACAATTGCGTGTTTTTTTTTCAGGAAGTCATATCACTCTTATTGGAAACCTCTATATTTGTGAATAATACCAAATTTCTAGCTCCTAAATATTTTTTTGATGAGTTTTGACCACAACTTCACATCTGAAAATATCGGTATATGGGATCTATATGTTATATTCGTCCGATTTCGATGATTTTCACAACTGATATAGAATTCATTGTGTATAAGTAGTATAGCGACTTTCACGTTATTAGGTTTTTTTTTGGAGGATTTCTGACTCAAAAATTCAAATATGAAAAATCGATCCGAACCAGCCAGAGTTCCGACAAATGCTCTTTTAAATGTAAAAATGCTGCTACCCATCAAGTTTGGTTGAAATATATCAAAAAGTGGAGGAATAGTTTGCGTTCAAATATACTGACGGACAGACAGACAGACGAACATGGCTATACCATTGATTCCTTTTGTTGTTTTGATCTTCCAACAAGGTGGTAAGTTGTTTTAAAATGGAACGACTTTCCGTCATTCCTTGTCAATTTTGGTTTTTCGACAAACCGGTTTCGGCGTTCCGCCATCTTCAATGCCTAGTTTCGTTCAGAACGGTTTGTCGAAAAACCAAAATTGACAAGGAATGACGGAAAATCGTTCCATTTTAAAACATGGCTATACCAACTCAGCTCGCTATTCTGATACTGTCGGTATAAATTTCGGTGGGCATATCTGTTTTCCGTCTGGTAATTCCATAATTCCATTCTTCGAACCAAAGCTAACATAACATTTCAAGTAAAAAAGGAAAAAATATTGCATTCTAATATTTATATAAACGAAAGTGCTGTTAGTTACCACACTTATAACTAAAGAACGCCCGGATTGAACTCGATGATTAGATTAATTCGGATTGAGATCCGTCCAAAACAGGACAACTTGAAAGAAATATCCGGAAAGTGGATCAGAGGCTGATCTATTCGAAAAATCGTATTTATTATTCGATTTAATTGAGACTCTTTTCTTTCCAGCACCAGATAATGATCTCTTTGAAAACTATGTTTATGGTTCGATTTGGTTGAATTTTTGGACGAAGGTATCTTTATGTCTAGATAAATGTATATAGGATCGATTCGCTTCCAATAAACTACGTTGATAGCTGCTTGCTTTGATTAGTATATGACAGGTCAATTGAAAATTCCCCGGCTCCTTAGTTTGTAAATTATGGCATTTTGACTTAAGCAATTTTAGTTATTGTGAAAAAAAATGGATAAAAAAGAATTTCGCGTATTGATAAAATATTTCATTTTGAAGGGGAAAAAATTCAGTTGAAGCTAAACCTTGGCTGCTGAAATGAGCACCGAAGACGGTGAGCGCAGAGGACACCAAAAGGAGGTTGTTACCGACGGAAACATCAAAAAAAAATCAAAATGATTTTGAATGACTATAAATTGAAATTTACTGAAATTGCAGGCACTCTAAAGATATCAACTGAATGTGTACATCATATCATTCACGAATATTTGGGTATGAGAAAGCACTGTGCAAAGTGGGTGCTGCGCGAGCTTACTTTTGACCAAACGCAACGACGAGTCGATGATTCGGAGCAGTGTTTAGAGATGTTTAAGCGTAATAAACCCGAGTTTTTGCATCGGAATGTGACAATGTATGAAACATGGCTCCATCATTTCACTCCGAAGTCCAATCGGCAATCATCCCAGTCATCTCATGAAATAATTTTCACTAACTACCTTGAAACGGGAAGGACCATTAACAGCGACTATTACATAGAGTTATTGGACCGTTTAAAGGACGAAACCGACGAAAACCGGCCGCATTTAAAGAAAAAGAAAGTGCTGCTACACCAAGACAATGCACCGTGTCACAATTCAGTGAAATCGATGGCAAAAATCCATGAATAGAGCTTCGAATTGCTTCCGAATCCATCGCATCTTCCAGATCTGACCCCCAGCGACTATTTCCTATTCTCAGATCTCAAAAGAATGCTCGCTAGGACGAAATTTTCTTCGAATGAAGAGGTGTTCGCCGAAACTAGGGCCTATTTTGAAGTAAAGTACAGACAAATCGGACTACAAAAATGGCATCGAAAAGTTGGAGGGTCGTTGTAATCAGTGTATCACTCTTGAAGAGAACTATTTTAAATTAAAAAAAAATTAATTTTTGCCAACAAAAAAATCTTTTTAACTATGGGCACTTTTTAATTGACCTATGGCGGTTGCAAGCTATGCTTTTATATGTTCATATTTTTAACGTATTGTCCGTAAGTATATGTTAGATCAGAATAGTGGCGTTCACCTTACATCGAAATATTATATTAAAATCACCAATCTCTGGCTATATCTCATACGCACATATAAGTATATGAATAGGTAAAAAAAAAATAGCTTAGCCGCTGTAATATTTGAACGCCAAGCTTTGGAAGCTAGGTCGATAACATGTTGGGATTTTTCTAATTTATTTTCTTTTGTATTTAATTATTTAAGCATTGTAAATGATTTAAGTAAAATGCAATTATTTTTCATACATTTCGACAATTCAATAAGGACAATGTTTATGTCATGAGCAGATGTTGCATTGACAGAGGGTGGATGATGATATTTGATGGGCAAGCCATTAGATGATGAAATCACAATGTTTTCTAAATTTATTTTAACAATCTTAGGGGGAGGAATTATTATAAAAGAAATAAGAAAAAATATGAGGTCTTAGCTACAAATAAATATACTATTCCTCTAACGATTTGTCTAAAAGACCGTTTATAGAGGAGTAAAAAAGCACTGAATAAACAACAACTTTTATATGAGTGATCCATTTCGAGGTTACCTACCTTTTTAAAGCAAAATACACAAAAACTTCAAATGTAATGTGCAATGTTTATTATCATTCGAAATAACATTCATTGGTATTAATTTTTTGAAGATTATCTATTTCAAATGCTGGCAGCGGCTACGTCTCAGATGGTCCATCCGTTTAGTCCAACTTTTGTTGACTCGTTAGAGTATGTCGCCTGGTACCTAACGAGTGGCACGCGTAGTGTTTTGCTTCAAGGCTTGAATCGAAGCGGGATTGTCCGCATAGACTTTAGATTTTACGTGAGCCAGAAATGGGCCTCATCGCTGAACAAAATTTGGCTCGGAAACGTCGGATCTTCTTGGAACTTTGTAAGAGCCCTTAGAGTGAAGCGATGTTGCTTGGGAGGGTCGAGCGGCTTCAGTTCTCGCATAAGCTGTATTTTGTACGCTCTCAATTTAAGATCTCAACATAAAATGTGCCAAGTCGTTCCATACGTCAGTCCGAGTTGGTGCGAACGGCGCCGAATCGACTCCCCACGGTTTTCTTGTACACTCTCAGCTAAGGCCGCTATATTTTCTTCTCTGCATTTTGGACGTGATCTATTCGGTCGAATATTATCCAATAAAGAATGGAGTCTCGAAATGGGTGATGGTGTTGCGAATAGTTCGCGCAGTAGGAAGATTATGTTGACCATAAGTTGAGCGAAGCGCGCGATACACATTCTTTATACAACTCGAATTTTCGTAATAAAGTTGAATGATTTATAAACGTTGTTCAGCCGTAAGTCTTTCCCTGAACAAAAGTAATATGACAGCTTGAACACGACTCACGCGTGATCTATCAAGAAAAGGCTATTGGAAAAGTTCCTCTACTTGGCTCTGCTGCTATGTGTCCCAACCATGATGTAAAAAAAAGCAAGACACCACAATAGTAACAGATATAGCGTTTATAACCTTTGAGCATCGTCTTCTGTACAGGCCCTGCATTCAATCGATTCCATTTCTCCTAATTTTTAAAAATGTTATATCAGTGTAGATATATCGTCAATACCGGGAACAGTGATGTCCATTGTACTCTTTCGTGATTGCCGCTTGGCTGTTCTAGAATATTTCGACAATTAACGCGCATGACCATCTGGGGCCTTAGAAAATACCCTCATTCTCTGTTCGAGGGCAGAGTTGTGGCCATTGGATTTGAAGCCACAATTTTTGTTATATGTATAACTTCTGTGGTTTATCGGCAACAAAAACTCGACCAAATTTTTTTCAGTGGCTCTTCGGTCGGCTAAGTTTTCAACCATCAAAAGAGTTCTGCAGTGACCGATACAAATGTTGGTGAGATGGTGCAAAGTACGGGTTATATGGTGGGTACATCAAAACTTCCCAACAAAGTTTCGTAAATTTTGGCGTGGTTAACAAAAATGTGTGTGGTCTGGCGTTATCATGATGACAGACGACACCTTTTTTTATAATCCATTCTGAATGATTTTTTTTTTTTTTTTGAAGAGCTTGTAAGCTCTTTAGTTGTTGACACAAGAACTCAGAATTAACCATTTTGCCACATTGTAGCCTTTGCAATCCCATCATACACTCAACATCACTTGGTTTGCCGTCAATTCATGCTTTGAAGTCATTTGTGGAGAGTCTTTGGCCTCAGACCAAGATTTTATTCGTTTTCTATTCTCGTATTTCGCCTATAGTCGCTTCAGAAATTATACGATTTTGTGGTTTTTCAGAAGAATTTTCGATTGAAAATTTCATCAATCCATTTTTTAATTTTTCTTTAAATCAAGTGGAGTCCAAACATCAAGCCAAGCTTCTTTGAGCAGCCAACCTTTTTAAATTGAATCCTACCAATCACGTGATGACCCATGCCTCCGTTATCTCCTGACAGCTTGCATGTCAGGCTTTGCTTCACCAGTTATAGAATTTCATCGGCTTCTTTGATATCAAAATTTGCGGAACGAAATCGAACAAACCACTCCCGCGTTTACCAACAGCACTATAACCTTAAATCACGGAAATTCTTCGAAACGTTTTTACCTTATTATAACTTTCATGTACTTGTAGTTTTGTTCTGAAGTATGCAAGTATCAGAAGGAGAAGAGCTAATCCTATCAAAAAGTATACAGATATGTTCACAATACCGAACTAAGTTGATTTAGCCATGCCCGTCTGTCTGTTTTTGAGATATTTGAATGAAACTTAATATCCGAGTGTATTTTGGTAGATATTTGTATAAAACTTTTCGAAACCGGCTAGATCGTTCGACTATAAGTATATTATAAGGCTCCCATACAATCAATTTGTTCGGATATGTCATGAGATTTTTGATCGTCTTCTTCTTCTTTGGCGTAGACACCGCCTCATCAACAATAGCGCGCCACTCGTTTCTTTTCTTTGCTATTTGACGCCAGTTGGAAATACCAAGTAATACCAGGTCGCTCTCCACCTGATCCTTCCAACGGAGTGGAGGTCTTCCTCTTCCTCTGCTTCCGCCAGCGGGTTTTCCATCGAATATTTTCAAAGCTAGAGCGCTTTCATCCATTCGGATGACACGACCTAGCGAGTGTAGCCCCTGTCTCTTGATTCGCTGAACTATGTCAATGTCGTCGTATAGCTCGTACAGCTCATCGTTCCAACGTCTGCGGTGTTGCCAACGCGCAAAGGACCATAAATCTTTCGCAAAACTTTTCTGTCGTAAACTTCTAAAGCTGACTCATCGACATCGTCCAGGCTTCTGCACCATATGCCAGGGCGAGAATGATGAGAGACTTGTAGAGTTTGGTTGTTGTTCGTCGAGAGAAGACTTTACTTTTCAATTGCCTACTCAGTCCATTGACATTGTTGGTGTTATCAATGCTGGTTTCTAGATAGACGAAAAGTTATTACTGTCAACAGTAACGTGGGAGCCATTCGCTTCGCTTCTTTGTCTAACCTGGAGAGCGCAGAAATTACGATGCGGTGTGGAATCTGGTACAACAGACAACCATATTTCGGGTCCCTGCGAAATCAATCAGCCTCAGCCAGTTGAGAGATGGTTCGCTGTGATGCCTGATATTTCTGACTGTTGCGCCAAAAATACCTTTTTTGTCCACGCTGGCGTTGAAATCGCCTAGCACAGTTTTGACATCGTGGCGGGGCAGCGCTCATTTGCATTCAAGGCTCTCATAGAAAGCATCTTTGGTCACATCAGCCTTCTCTTCTGTCGGCGCATGTGAGCAAATCAGCGATATGTTGAAGAACTTCGCTTCTATAAAGATTGTGGCTAGATGTTCATCCCCGGGGTGAATGTCAGAAATTGGCGACGGAGTCTCTATCCCTCCACAAACCCAAAACCAAATTTTCGCTCCTGTATAATCCCGCTGTAGTAGATTTCACAAGGATCAACCTTCTTCCGTTCTTGTCCCGCCCATTGCACTTCTTGGATGGCGGTGATGTCAGCCTTTATTCTTACGAGGACCTCTACCAGCTGGGCAGCGGCGCCTTCCCAAATTAAGGGGCCGGCGGGCATTCCAGGTGCAAGCCCTCAAAGCGTGACTATTTAAACGTTTTAATTGGACTGTAATTTTGTTTTATGTTTTGAGTGCGAAACCTTACACACGATCGCAGGCGGTTCGCCTTCTCACGTTAGCTCGCCTCCAAACGGATGTTTGTTCGCTACCCAAAGGATACTTGGTCTAAGACCGGAAGTCGTGAGCTGCTTGAACCATAAGTAAAAGAACCGTCCCCATCCTCCAGTTGACCACTCAAACGTAAATAAGATTGTATATATACAACGAACACATAAAGAGCGCAGAGAACTTCTCTATATAATTAAAATAATAATTGAGATATTAAATGCCGCAATTACTACACTCCAGCCACCCCCAACAGTGACATATTCAAATAATACGGAATTAATTGCAATTAAATATTTCTTATTTGCTTACAATAAAGCATTTAATTCACCATTCAATGGTCGGTAATAATAAAACTTTATCGTTGAATGTCAAAAATCAGAAAATATGTCAGCGCCAGCAATCAACCACCCAAAACACATAACTAACTAACTATATAACTAGTACTCGTAGGCATCTTGAGAACGTTTAGCCATTTTATTGAAACACCAAAATGAGAAGTTGATTGGTTAGCTGATTTCGATGGTCGGCAATTTCAATAACAATTTTCCCATAGAAAAAAAACAAAACAAAATTATTTGTACGAGCAACTGCCGCCAACAATACCTCAACCAACAAAAAGCGAATGAAAATAATCATAATAAGTAAATACGTAAATGAGATGCAGGACGAGGCTGCAAACCTCCATCACCAGCCTGTGAACGCCGTTGTTGCTCCATTCAATGCAGACATCTCAATTCGGGTGATTCAGGGTACGGTTGGTTGGAGATTTGCGTGCGGTGATTATAAGATTTGCTCGACAGGCCAGCCATTCGAGCACACTTACCTCACCACTACAACAGTCAGTGTAGTGGAAAGTCAGGAAAAATGCGTAGAAGACCAGCGGAATTGAAATATCTTGAGAGCGGATGTAATAAAAAAATATTTTGTTTTTTATTTGAATGAGAACTGCTTCGCGTTGTGCGCTGCTATAAGTTGTGGTGGTTGGAGCACCTTCGGCTGATAGCGCCTTATGAGGTCACGCACTAGTAACGAATGAAGAGTCTGTTGGAAATTTTGACTTAGGTGCTGAATTGTATACATTTTGCCCAAGAGTGGTTATATGTTATTTAAATATTATTATTTTTTTAGGAATTTGTAGGTATAAGATTACCTAAGATAAGAAATTAAGATATATCGAGACGAAAACTTAAAAATGAAGGTTGATCCATTTCGTGGGTCACTATTTTTTTTAAGGAAAAAGACACAGAAAATTCAAATTTAATGGGGATGTTCATGTATCATCCGAAAGAACATTATTTGGCATTTATTTTTTGAAGATTATCTCTTTCAAATGTTAGCCTCGGCTACGTCTCAGATGGTCCATCCATTGAGTGCAGTTTTCGATGACTCGTTCAAGCATTTTGACCGGTAACTGGTGAATGACACGCGTGATGTTTTCTTCCAAGGCCTGAATCGAAGCGGGATTGTCCGCAAAGACTTTACTTATCTCCATAGGAAAAAGTCCAACAGTGTGATATCACATGATCTTGGTGGCCAATCGACCGGCCCAAAACGGGAAATTATCTGCTCACCGAAGTGTTCTCTTAATAAATCCATTGATTGATGCGATGTGTGGGAAGTGGCGCCGTCTTGTTGAAACCAAATATCGCGGAGATCACGAGCTTCAATTTCAGGTATCAAATAGCCGGTCATCATGGCGCGATAACAGTCGCCATTGACAGTTACGTTCACACCGGCATCATTTTTGAAGAAATATGGACCGATGATTTCACCGGCCCACAAACCACACCAAACCGTTATTTATTGAGGATGAAATGGCAGCTCTTGAATCTCTTCAGGTTGCTCATCCCAAATGCGGCAATTTTACTTGTTTGCATACCCATTGAGCCAGAAATGAACCCCATCGCTTAATAAAATTTGGATCGAAAACGTCGGATCTTCTTGGAACTTTTCAAAAGTCCATAGAGCGAAACGATGTCGCTTGGGAAGGTAGTGCGGCTTCAGTTCTTGCAAAAGTTGTATTTTGCACGCTCTCAATTTAAGATCTCAACATAAAATGTGCCAAGTCGTCCATAAGTCAGCCCGAGTTGCTGCGAATGGCGTCGAATCGACTCCCCACGGTCTTCTTGTACACTCTCAGCTACGGCCGCTATATTTTCTTCTCTGCGTGCTGGACGTGATCTATTCGGTCGAATATTATTCAATAATGAATGCTGGGTCTCCAGATGGGTGATGGTGTTGTAAATAGTACGCTCAGTAGGCCGATTATGTTGATCATAAGTTGAGCGGAGCGAATGTGTTTCGTAAGCATTCTTTACAGAACGTGAATCTTCGTAATAAAGTTGAGTGTTTCGTAAACGTTGTTCAGGCGTACATAAGTATTTCCATGATGAAATGTCAAAAAATACAAAACAAAAATAGCATGACGACTTGACACGACTTACGCGTTATCTGTCCAAAAAAGTCTATTAAAAAAGTATCTCTACTTGGATCACACATAAAAGTGCAAAACCACTAACCTGAAGGGATCCACAGCTGACTGGACTTATCTGAGGTTGAGTAGTGCTAGTTTGAGCAGGTTGGTTTGAAGCAAGAATCTATAAATATGTAAAGTCAATAAAAATGAGGGGTTAAGAGCAATAATATCCTGCTTATGACGATTTTTGAAATTATGCTGGACTGTAGCCGTTCTCTACGATGGTCAAACTGGACTACGCAGTATTTTACATGGGTCCCCAGTTATAGGGACAAAGATGACAGACGACCAGAAAGGGTTCCGCTAAGTGTAGAATATTTGACTAATAGGACGGTGTTTTTAATGGCTGGAAAATCTTTTTTGAGATACGGCAGGAGCTATAAAAATGTTGAGAAGGATGATGGAATCACTCTTTTTCTAGGCCCTGCTTTGGGTAGTGCTAAATTTCGAAATTTCGAGACTATCTTTCTTGATAAACTAACCGAAGTGCAAGACATCTAGATGAATGGCTGAACGAAACGTATAAGAGAAGCAAAGTACACGAATATCGAAACGTAGTATTCATTAAGGGCTCTAGCTCTAGCCTAAGTGGCACCGAACGTCATTCAAATGTTTCAAAAACCCAAAACAGACTTACTCATCTTTATTGGCATTGACAACCCTCATGCGTTTATAGCCGAATCGGCAATACCACGACAGGAAGAATTGTCTTTTCGCAGTTTGAGGCAAAAAGCAGCCGTCCAATGAAGGCAGACCCTTTGCCAACTGTTTTTTTCAACTGATACAGTTGTTGTTGTTGTTGTTGTTGTAACAACCGAAAAGTATTATCTATTAACTGGATTTCGGGGAATATTGCGGGAGTAATAGTCATTGGCTGGATGAATATTCGGGTTGTTCTGGTATGAAGATCCGACTGATACGGGAGCTATTGGATTTTAGTTGTCTCTTACGATAGACATAGCTTACCACGGGTATATTTTTGAACCCATAATACACTGGGAATACAGCTCTTCTTCTTCCTCGGTCTCCTCATCATCGAATACTTCCAAAACTAGAGTATTTACGTGCATCGATACTACATGATGCAGCCAGCAAAGTTTTAAAAGACGGAAGTCTAATTGTAACGCCTGTTCATCAGATTTACACCTCAGAATGGGTGAGGGTCTACTAGCAAGTGGCTCGATAAGCGAAATCCGCGGAACCTAGCCTTATGATCTTTGGAATAACTAAGACGTTAACTGTCATTTAAGTCGGGTGAGACAAGATCTTCCTCACCGATCTCTCAATCAGAGGACAGTCGACATTAAAGGAAATACTTGTCAACTACACACTCAGCACAAAATTCCTGCAGGGTCATATCAATATATTTATGTTAGCATTCTATGTATGAGTTCGGATTTAATATTCTTGTATAATTCATAAGAAATTCTATCAACGCGAAAGAAATGCGTTAAAATATTCTAAGTGGGCAACAAGCTGACGCCACTCAATATTGCAGCTCAACCGAGTCGAGAGACATCAACACACTGCCAAACTGGCATACAAACATACACAGCTTATTAGCGTACACCCTGAACAATCGCCCGCCACCACACCAACCTAACGTTTTATTTCCACCATCTGTCAAACCATTCACCCGTCTGGGGCTGACTGACTAACCGACGCCGGCGTTTCCAACCACCCACTCGATTAAGTAGCTGCTAAATGTTTGCTAAGCATTGCCTGCCACGTACTCCCCATCAAAGGAGAGTGTGAGAGCTGGCTGACGGTTTGACTACTTAGTTGGTTGCTTGACGTTGGTTTACGGTATTTTCCGGTGCGTTGCACAGGTTATTTATTTACTAACGTTGATTTCTTTTTTTTTTTTTTCATTGCCCAATGAGAAGAACTTTTCGGTTACGCATTCAATTGCAGACCTCCATACCGAGCCCACACACAGTTCATAGTTTCGCCCGTGCAACACCTAGATGAGAGTTAGTTGTTGGTATAAAGCAGAAGCTACACATAGTTATACTCACAGTGCAACATATTGCCGTCCGTCGGCGCTAGCTGAGAACTCTGTGCAATTGTGACTTTATGACGAAGAAATTTGCTGTTTTGTTTCCGATAAAGTTCGGCTGTCATTCTGCCATTCCATTATTGCTTTCACACACGGCGTTGATTTGATTCCATTGCCATTGCTGTTTGGGGTGAAGGCTGTGTGGATGGCATAAAATTATAGTCTTCACAAATATGTATGCGTGTGTGTGTCCTCTCTCTCATTCACTGTATTATCGAATTGCTCTGAAGGAGTGCATGGCGAAGGGCCGCTGGACCGTTTATATACATATAATATATACATATACAAAATTTTTATTGGTTTTTATGGCATTCATAAACGAACATTCAACATTTCATTTTTATTGTGGTGAGTTATTTGTGATTTTGGTGAAATCAAATTGTTGTTGGGCACTTTTTTATGCCTAAATAATGATTGGACAAAAAGTTATTGGTAAATTATTCGATATGCGAATATTTGATGGTCGTCAGTTGGTGCTAACTGATTTTTTATGCCGCACTTAAATGCAATAACAACAATAAGTGCATATCTATGTTACGTACCTACATATGTATATGTATGGGAAACAAAATATGTATCTTTATTAGTATTTAAGTGATGTAGCAGAAAATAGAGAACGAAATAAAATAAAAAATAGTAAACGGAATAAAATAAATAAAATAGAAAAAAATTATTGCTTCTTACATTATATAAGACATAAACAAATAAAATTTAATAAATTGAAACTAATATAAATTAAATCAAAATAAATAAACAAATAAAAATAAAAATTAAATAAAATTAAAGTAAAATAAAATAAAATAAAACGAAATAAAATAAATTCAGATAAAAAATAAAATAAATTAATATAAAATAAAATGAAAAAATAAATAAAATAAAATAAAATAATAAAAAATAAAAAATAAATAAATAAAATAAAATAAAATAAATGAATTTAAGGGGGTCCTCTTCCATCAATTTTTTTAAAAATCGATTTTTATTTTATTTTACAAATCGAAGGCTAAAAGTGTCTAGAATATATTGGTAGAGTGGTTTTTCGATCCGTGAATTAGTTCCGTCGCTACACGGCTTTGAACGGACTTATGTCCTGAGCGTTGGCGGAATGGTCGTTGGCGGAATTTTATTCATTCTTCCCGAAAACATTTGTTTTGATCAAATTTCATATACATTATTCAAGATTACTTTTTGGCCGTCATTCACCCTAAATATCCTTTTATTCAAAGTTTCATTGATATTAATGAATATTTCACTTTTTTAGTCCGCCATATTGGATCCATCATTCTGAGTTCGTCAAATTTTACCTCAAATTTGTGTTCAGCGACCGAAAAAAAAAAATATAAACGAAGTTTCATTCAAATTGATAAATATTTTACTTTTTAAGTTCGCCATATTGGATCCGCCATTTTGAATTTTCCAAATCTAACCTCAAATTCGTGTTTAGTGACCGTAGAAACCTATTAGTTCACTTACTCTTAGACAAATATATGGATTAACTAAAATTGTACACGAAAAACTGTTTTCAAACTTTGACACGCGTTTTCTCGAAACAAGATTTTTCGAATCTGCGGGCCTTCCCGTTTGTGAACCATTTAACCAATCAACTTCGCGGTTTGCCCGTCTAAAAGAAGACAAAATTCTCCGGCGCTGTAACCTACAAAATCGCAATATTTTGATCAGTAATGATTTTTACAACCGGCCAAAATGGAAAAATCATGCGAAAAAACGATACTTAATTTTCAAGTAGTCGCCATTTTGCTTCTATAACGAATTTTTTAATGTTTTTTTAGGTTGCGGTGCCTCTATGGAATGTAATCTTCAAGATCGTTTCGGTTTTCTGCTTGTAGACGGCGAATTGCGACCTGTATCGCGCCCGCAGATTTAGACGCCATTTTTGACACCCGACACTCAAAATTTTCGATCGTATAAAGGAAACCTAAATAAACAATTTGTAGAACAGCGCACATGTCTCAGTTATTTAACTTCTTCAAAAAAAATTATCAAGCATTAATTATATAAGAGATAAAATAAATATAAATAAAATAAAATAATAAAATCAAATAAAATAAAATAAATTAAATTAATTGAATTTAAATAAAAAAAAAAAATGGAAACCAAATAAACAAGAAAGAAAGTGTCGTCTTCGGCTATGTGGAAGTTTTTATACCTTTTTGTAACTTATAAAATTACTGCGAAACGCAAATTTGGATAATTTTCTGTCTCAATTTTTTTTTTTTAATTACGTGGATACCATACCCAAATTCACATTATGAGATGCATTCATCAGAACGTCATATCTTCGTCATATGGAAACTTGATGATATAATCTTTCGATTTCGATAAGCTTCTGTGTCAATATTTTGTTCAATATGCATGGGTGGATTGATAAGTCAGTGACTTTTAGAATAAAATATATTTTTTTCGACAAATAATCGTTTTATTTCGTAACATAGGAAGAGTATGTTAGCTTTATACATTTAGTCCAACGTTTTTCAAACTGTTTTATTTCCAAATAATAGATTTTTTCAAAGGCCCTCAAAATAGACGTTTGTTTCTGTAAAGACTTCTTCATTCGACGCGAATCTCTTACCGTCCAGCCATCCATTCAGGTTTAGAAACAAGAAGTAGTCGTATGAGGAGAATATGAATTATGAATTTCTACCGTAGTGATAACACATGTGTGCCTTCGTACAATTGTCCTGATTGAATAACACTTTTTCGCTTTTCATATCTACCCAAAAGCCCCTGGCGAATATTACCAATGATCGTTTTACCCTTTTCAAGATAATCGATGGGAATGACACCTTGTTCGTCTCAAAAAAAAAACGGTGTCCATGACCTTGTTGGCCGACAGACCCAGCTTGGCCCTCTTTGGTGCAGGTTTACTCGATCTCTGGTATGGTGTGGTGGATCCATGTTTCGCGGTTGAATATTGCCAAACACTCCTCTGAAGTGCTTACACGGTTGCGCTTATGGTCGTGCGTGAGCAATCGCGGCACCCATCGCGTGCTTAGCGATGCTTTTCCGGGTCCAAATTTTCATATAAAATGTAGTTTTCTCGCAAAGTTGAGATACCTAACCATCCTTGGTTTCGGTGATGGTTTTTTTAATTAAAAAATAATGTTTAATCAGCACGATCGGTATAAATTTTAATAGGTTTATATCTTCTCCTTCTGGTACTTCACAAAATTTATAATATACTTTATATGGTATGGAGGTCTTCTCGTTATTATAGGTTTTCTAGTTCATCGAGTGATTTTCATTCCGTTAACGCCTAAAATTATGTGAAGAACAAATCGTAGCTGTTATCACTTTGCATATATATATGTTTGGTTGTTCTTGAAAGCATTTACACTTCCGCTGCTGACACAAAGTGAAGTGGTTGTGGCCCTAGCTGGTCACTCTGAATGCAGGGTGTGTCATATCATGAAGATGTCTAACACAGGGTGGCTTTGTTGTAAAAAAAAATTTTTTGAAACGAATATCTTTGCTAAATCTCTTTTTTTTATTTCTAATAAAGGGTTTTCCATTTAGTGATTTCGCAAAAGCAAGGTTGCTTATTGACATCTGTCAAATATAACTGCCAAACCAAACATGTTTTGTTGTAGTTAAAAATCGTTAAAATGATTGAATCCTACTACAAAACGGGTATTCAAACGTGGACAAATTTCGCGCTTTAAGAGGAGATTATGGTTCAGATAATCGTCCAACTACTTCAGCAATTGGTAAAATTTTTAAGAAATTTGAAGAGACTGGATCGGTTACTGATATCGGTACAAATATCGCTGCTGTAAGTGAAAGTGCAGCCGAAGACCCGAAAGCGTCTTTTTCTCCACGTTTTTGAGAGCTGGGACTTTCTTGCGGCATACTATGGAGTATTTTGCACTTGGACTTACACCTACATCCATATAAAGTTTAGCTCACACAACAACTGAAGCCAGCTAACCATTCACAAAGCAGTAGAACAAAAAGCAGTGGACTGCGATTTTTCCACCAAAATTTTCTTCACATTTGGGACTTCGAGAGACCTCAAAAATTGAGACCATTAAAAAATAAATTAAAATAAAAACTTACTGTTTCGTGCGCTCTTTGGTTCGGAGGCTATGCGAAAGACCGTGTTTTTGCGGGTAAACCTCTAACTCTTGAGTCAAGTGCTCAACATTTGTCAAGTTATGGCTAAGAGACCGCCCAATATGTGTCTATCTTCTTCTCTTCTTTGGCATAGGCACCGCTTACGTGTTTATACCCTCCTCAACAATACCAGTGATACCAGGTCGCTCTCCACCTGATCATTCCAACGGAGTGGAGGTCTTCCTCTTCCTCTGCTTCCGCCAGCGGGTCTTCCATCGAATATTTTCAAAGCTGGAGGGCTTTCATCCATTCGGACGACATGACCTAGCCAGCATAGCCGCAGGCTCTTGATTCGCTGAACTATGACAATGTCGCCGTATGGCTCGTACAGCTCATCGTTCCATCGTCGGCGGTATTCGCCGTTGCCAACGCGCAAAACTTTTCTCTCGAAAACTCCTAAGCCGGCTGTTGAAATCGTCCAGGCTACTGCACCGTATGTCAGGACGGGACTGATGAGAGACTTGTAGAGTTTGGTTTTGGTTCGTGGAGAGAGGACTTTACTTTTCAATTGCCTATTCAATCCAATGTAGCATCCGTTAGCAAGAGTGATTCTGCGTTAGATTTCTGAGCTAACATTGTTGGTGTTGTTAATTCTGGTCTCTAGATAGACGAAATTATCTGCGACTTAGAAGTTATGACTGTCAACAGCGACGTGGAAGCCAAGTCGCGAGTGCGATGACTGTTTACTTGATGACAGGAGATATTTCCCTCGTTCACTACCAGACCATTCGCTTCGCTTCTTTGTCTTTGGAGATTGCAGAACTGGCAGTGCGGTTGTTATGACCAATTATATCAATATCATCGACATACGCCAACGCCAATATGTGTCCATAGTGGTCGCAAATTAACTCAAACGGAACGAAGTTTTCAAAAATTCATGAGGCAATCGTTTGAGTGATGAAGTATTTCACATAACATGCCAAGGTTCTAACTTTAGAATAAAAAACTTCGTGGAAAAAAATTATTTGAAACGCATTTTTCTTACTGTAATACAAATTTTTCGGAAAGCTTACGAGTCCAAAACGCGATGTCCAAAAAAAAATACGAATTCTCCAGAGCCATAAAAAATTCTCAACCATCAACTATGATAATAATTTATTTACGCTTACACTTATACTCTATTGTACATTTTACAATTTTAAATACATACAATACAATAAGATTATATTTCTATTTATCGTATATACAGTTAGCCACCAAAAGTGGCATAGTATTTATTACAAGTTTTCGATTTTATTTTACTTTTTTCAGTCCATAAAACCTGCGTTTCATTTAGGATATTAACAGAAAATAAAGTGGAAATCATAAAATTATTCAAAATGAAAAATAAAACACACAACAGTCGCAGCAAGCACAAAATCACAAACAATGAACGAGGTTAGGGGTCGGCAAGAATTCTCAAAACTGATGCATTGGATAGTCGGGTCGATATCGATGATTTGGAGTGCGTGAGGAGAATTGTGATATCGTGTCATCGCCATTTGTGGGCATATTGTGTGGCGGCGCCACCAACAGTATCGGTTGCAGATTCAACGATTTCCGTGAGCCGGCTAAGCTGACAGCGTCTGTAATGTAAGCGTTGTTAATTTCACCTGGCATGAAAGGAAAATATTATGATTGTAATAATTCATATTTACAGTAAGCTTACCTTTGTATAGTGAACTCTGATAGAGCGGATCGGGTTGTAGACGCACATGTCGCGTGGCCAATATGAATGCAAGTGTCGCTAAGACCACACCATCCACACAACCGATTATGGCAAGCGGATAAGCCCAACGAATACCGCATAGGCCAAGCTCGAAACGATTCGCATCGGGTCCACAGATTTTACGAAAATCATCGGAATTCCAGCCGAACGGGAAGGCAGCACAGGCGACGATCATGCAAAGCGCTTAAAAGGGGGAGAGAGAGAGAGAGAGAGAGAGAGGGGAAAAATTGCTATTTAATATGTAAAGTCGAAATGTTTTGTTTTCATATTTATCTAGGCTCTTGTTAAGTACTTTTATTGATATTTATTCTAAATATTTAAATAATTTTTCAAAATGAATGAATAGCAATAGAGTTTCAACGTTTTAAAAAATATCGACAATTGAACGCGGGATCAGTAAGATCTTGAAAATCTATAGATAAGATGAATTATTAAAAATTTCACGAAAAGTCGTGGCCTTCGTAGATGAGGTTTCAGGACTGATTCATTAAATTTTTACTGAAGAACATTTATCCGAAGCCCTAGTTAAACGCTCCATCACTGTTCGATTGGAATAAAATACGTATAGGAGCTTCAAGTCTGCAGAAGAATAGAGCTAAAATGTATGAATAAACTCTTATGCAAAATATGTTCGGCTGGAAGCCTTTCAAACAATAGGAATCTAAATTTGGGCAATCCCTAAGAAGGAAACCAAAGTTTGTACTAACTATGTCAGGATAACTTTGCCGAAAATCGCATGCAGATACTGCGATCAACAAATTTGCATCATACGAGAAATCTTACAAGAGACTCTTCATGCCTTTAAAGTTTCCATCGATGGTTTAGACTTAGTTCGATATTCCTGCAATGCCTAATGAACAGAATTAGAATTTCCCTCACTAGTACGAATGATCTCTCTGAACTTATTTATTCAGATAGAGAGGTACTATTTGAAGTTGGAAAGATCTCTCAAAAAACGATCTGTATTAGAAGCGGTTTCAGACAAGATGACAGATTATCGTGTTATGTAATACAAGAGAAACCCGAAGGTGTAATGGCTGGATGGATGGCTTGCTTACCACGCCGTTAGATGAAATACCTACAAACACTGTACTGAATATCTACCCAGGCTGAGTAGATAATTAGAAAGTAAAGTTCACATTTGAGAACACAGACTACTCAATAGGTGGTGGGGAGGAGGAAAATATCCGATGAGCTAGCTGGCTACAAGAGTTGTCGAGTCCATGCTTCACATAGTACGTCGTTCTGGTGTAGAAAAGCCCGCTAGCTTTGAAAGTTTTCAATTTGTACTCGCTGGAGAGAGCTAATGGTGAGGAAGACGTGAACTCTGTTGGAAAAATCGAATGGAGAGACACCCGACTCCACTCGGTAGTTCCAATTGGTTTTACTCACATGAAGTTTACAAACCAAGTCAT
Organism: Neoceratitis asiatica; assembly: GCA_030068015.2. Taxonomy (NCBI): domain Eukaryota; kingdom Metazoa; phylum Arthropoda; class Insecta; order Diptera; family Tephritidae; genus Neoceratitis; species Neoceratitis asiatica. The sequence continues at coordinate 58,880,935 of CM061526.1, read as the reverse complement.
TGTAGTGAATTAAGTATAGCTTTGAGCTTTAGAAGCTTACAAAATATTACAATTAAAAAGCTCAAGTAGTCATTTTAGAAGCGCAAACAACTTTAAGCGTTCTTTACGTGTTCTCTCTTTCTTCATGAGTTCCAAATGCGATGAAGATAACGAAAGTAAGCCAAGAACTCACAAGGTGTCCCCTATGTGAATGGCACAACATGCTGGTGACGCATTTTAATTGGTAACCCTTGATAAGCAAGAAAAATCCAACAAGTAAGTACTTATAATGGGCGCTTTGTAAACGCTGATGTGAATTTCGGCTGAAAACCCTAGTGCCTTTCATAGGTATCTTGTTTTTTTATCCGATGCGAAAATGATCAAAGCTGATAGTGTTCCGATACGGGAGCATGCGACATACGGTTGATCGCGTGAAAAACATACATTTTCCAGAATCAGGCCACAAACACTGAATGATTGACCTTGCCTTTTATTAATTGTCATGGCGAATGCGAGACGAATTTCAAATTGGAATCGCTTAAACTCAATTGGCAAATCGCTTCGGATCATTAGAATTATCGGAATGCGATCTTCCGCACCTTTGAACTTTCCTTGGATTACTCTCGTGTGAATCAAATTGTTCATGAGTTGTGGGATTGCTAAACGCGTTCTGTTTCATAATTTTTATTGATTGATATTACGAATCATGAGGACGACTGTACCAACCTTCAATTGTAAATTGTGCGGTGGTAAGCCAGGCAGCACTTCCAATGAATTCAAAAACACAATTGGATAGTTAGCTGCTTCGTCTTCATTTGTTACACACTCGATAGATTAGCGACATGAGAGCGATCCAACAATGAGATTTTGAATTGTGCAGTTAAAGTGATCCGCATCCTTGCTCTTTGCCGTCAAATTTGCTATTTCACTTTATCAATCATAACACTTTGATGATGAGCTCGGGAATGAAATCAATCCATTTAACAATTACCGATACTTAGTAGTTGATTGGAGAACACTTCGGCAGATGGATCGTTTAGATATGCAACTCAATGTTTGTCGCCAGCTGAACATTCTTCACATAACGCTCAATGCCGATGATTTGAGGCAAGCATACATCCCATCGGCAGCTGTGAATCGTGGCACTACTGGAAGTGTTTGCCCGAAAACACCGGAGAGTGAAATCAATGCACCCCAAAAATGTCTTACGTCATTACACAAATCTTTCAGAGATTCAGATTCCGAACTTCTAACACAAGTTTATGTGACATTGTGCATTCGTAGTAGATAATGATTTTGCTTGCAAATAAAACTTTGTTCATTTGCTGAAAGTTTTCTTATGTTACATGTAGGCTCTAAGATTCCTGAAATAGATCGCTCCCATGTCCAATTCCCTATGTTAATTTAGTAAATCGAACCATAAACAAAAAATTTTTAAATAGGTCCCAGGTCTATTTCTCAGAAGAATATGTAGTGTTGTGATGATACACTTAGCGTAAAGCTACCTACTTGCCAACCTTAAAGAAAATCGATCCTAAACTAAGATTTTTTTTAATAGGTCGATCACTAATCCACTTCCTGCCATTTTCTTTCGGATTTTCCTTGTTGGGTTACATTGTACATTTCGGGATTTGGCAATCCTAGTGTTGCAATTGGCAACTGAAAACTTTTCCGTAAAGTTTGGCATTCTTGTCGTCTAAAAGCAGTCGTTGCTCCGGAAACTATTGATGCTGTGCGCAAACTGATATTGCAAGGCCTATCGTGAGATTAAGACAACTATAAGCATAGGGATGAGCCCGAAGGTAAACACCAGTCGGCTGTATAGATGTCTCGAGATGGGCTGGATCTAACAAAAGTTGTTCGCTCACAAAGCACTTCCAAGCAAATGGTTTCCTGTTTTTTGAAAAACTCGAAATGTCGCAACCGTATCACTAGAGCAACGCAGAACAGTAAATTTTGAGTGGTACACAACCATTTGTTGGCAAGTTGTACCGCAAGAATTGAGGACAACCAAGAACTGCATTTTTGAGCTCTCAAAACATCGATTTGATGAATCATCCGCCGTATAGTCCTGACTTGACACCGAATGACTTCTTTTTACTCATTCGGAAGTAAAAAATAAAGTTTGCGGCCAGCATTTCTCAAAGCGGCGGTTGATGCGTTCAGAGCGCTTGTTTTGGAGATACCTCAATCAGGGTGGCAAAAGTGCTTCGACAATTGGTTCAAGCGCATGCAAAAGTGTATAGATCTTAATGAAAAATATTTTGAAAAACAAAAAATCGATTTTTTATAATTAGTATTTGAGTTTGTACTCTAATCCCGAAATATATAAGGTGAGTCTCATATTTTAACCTGATATATTTTGCTGATGTCAACAAGTTTTCTGAAATGCCGAAATGCCGACTTTCGACATTTTTTATTTCTACACTTTGTCTTGTATTTTGTGCTTCTTTCCAAATTTTTTATTTTTTTGTACTGAATTGTCGGTCAGCAAAATTTTCGATCATAAAAAATTATAAACAGTATGTAAGGTCTCATAAGTATGTACTTGCAGACTTAAAGTACGTAAAAACTCGTATGAAAAAGTTGAAATATTTATGCATGTATAAATATATATATATATATATATATAAATATGAGCATAATTGTAAATAATCCACATTATATATATGTATGTACATACTAACCTGATATAATTTGCATCCAGCCACATATGTGAAATACTCTCGTTGATTTCATGAAGATCAAGAATATCAAAAAGCAGATCGTCAGCAAGGCCAATGCCACCGCCGCAACCATAAAGAATGTTGCTAACTATTTGTTCAAGAAAATGAGGAGATCACAATGTTAATAATAATGTTGTTGGAATTTGTTGGAATTGTTGTATTCAGTTGGTATGCGCAAACAATGGTTAATTAAACAAATGAAGAAGAAGAAGAAAAATAAAAATAAATAAATAAAAAATATTAAATAAACAAATGTGTAAATAGAGATAAAACTGAAGATTTCCTTCCACGCACTTGAAATGAGAATGTTGGCACTGTAAGTATGGTCTCCCAACGTCGCTTGCAATTGTCAAATATTTCATCGCGCTGACACACCTGCCACAAACCCAAGCGACCGGCACTTTCATTATCTGGATCACCGACCCATTCTGCAGAGGAAATGAGAGAAAAGTAAATACTGATTAGATACAGATGTATGTTCTAAATACGTACAGTGTATAATGGATATATTGAGCAGTTATTCATTTGATATGTGTACTTTTCGAGTGCTTGATAAAAGCCAAACTGTAAAAAATATGCAACAAAAAATAACCTCACTTTTCTCAAAACCCTAAAAATAAATATCAATTTAAGAGTTTAAGCCCCACCAATCGAGCAATGTAAACTCAAAATCACACGCATATGTGAAAGATGAGATCAGGAGAGCATAAGAATCTCTTCTTCTAAATCGGAAAGCGCTCTCGATCTCAACTGTTCTCATTTATCAAGAAATTTTTTAAGTTATCTATCCGATTATATCAGATCTTGATTAGCTCAAGCGTTGATAAAGACTGTGATCGAGAGTTTACTCTCGAAAACGAGGCACGCCTATTCAAAAGGTGAATCGGTAGACACAACAGTACACAATCGGATGTGTAAAATACTGTAGGCATCCTTCTTGAGATAACTGAAACGTTTAATAGCGTCTTTATAGAAACTTCACGCTAGGAGGACTATTATCAACTCTTCGTTGGACTCTTGTGGTGAATAGATTGCTGATGAAGCTGGCGGTGGGAGCAGTCATGCTTGGCAGCCCTTGACCCGCTCTCGAAACAGGCACTCAAAATAATAAGCAATTCAAAACCTAAGTTAAGACGGACTCCGTTATTTAATAAGACTAGCTCCTTTTATCAATAAGGAAAAATAAAATTCCATTTCAAAAATTGCATCTGACGGATGTCACGTTGCCACGCGTCTGACACATGGGATAGGCAGTACAGGTTACTAGGAGCTGCTGGGTAGCCACACTCTGGAGGTGGAGCTGGATGTGGGTGAGGAGAGTAGGGGTCATGCTGCATGGGAGCTGCGTTTGAACGTGGAGAACTGAGGGAGATTACTCAAAGTGGGTATCGGTGAAAAAGGCACAGCCGTGCAGGTTTGGTATAGCAAAATAATCAGTTGGTTCAGAGTTGGGTGCAAGACCAGCCCTTATGTGAAGGATTTGAAGCAACCCTACAGCAAGGAGTTACTTATTGATGCACTTAGACTAGAATTACCTAATGATCTATACGGGGATAGGTCGCTGATTGTAGACCAAGAACGCGAGCTGCTTCGAAAGACCCAAGTAAAACTGGCGCAGTTAAGATCTGGATATTGTAGTCAACTTATTTTCTACTTAACCAGACTTGATAATAATCACTTATTTGCATGGCCCTGAAACCAACTCATCTAACACTCCTCTCCTGCTGATCTGAACCCATCAAAATATCTCCGACGAAGCAAGGGGTACAAAAAAGAACATTTCAAATTTCTGCGAGGCTGTACGCCTCAATAAAGCTGAGGATCAAAAATTACAGGCACATAAGTATAGCGTTATGCGTAAGTAACGAATAGTCTTTTTTGGCAGGTACAATAGAGGCAGACGGGTGAAGCAAGTAATTCTGACAAAGCTTTGTTTACCTTTACAGATGGTTCTGGAAGAGTGGGGATTACAGTTTACGACGTCCAACCTGAGATAAGAAGATCATTAGCCTGTCCCACCACTGCAGTATCTTCCAAGTCGAAATATTTGCTAAAAAAAAAATGGCGACAAAACCATTGTAGGAAACTGTTCTACACAAAGGAAAATTCATATTTATGTAAAGAGCAAAGCGATCATTAAGACCTCATTTTCATTTCATTTTGAATACCAATGAGATAACTGATGAATTGGCTAAAGTTAGGTTTTTTCAGAAGAGACTTGCCAGTTCCTCTCAAAGAGGTGTAAGCTGAACATGAAAAACTATTGTATCGTCAAGCTTTTAAAAAAGCTTTGAGAATGAACAAGGGAATGCAAAATAGCAAAAAATTGTAACGTAAAATTCTTACTAGCTACAAAGAGTTTACACTTGGGGCTGGTAGTAGAACTATTAGGACCATATCTTCAAATTAGGTCTGCTTGATGACGACATCTGCAGGACAATCTGGTAATTTGCGGAGACAATATATGTATGTATAAATATAATTGGCGCATTTGAATCGCTGAAACGATTTTCGGCCGAGCTCTTCCTCCAATTGAGCTAGTTTCGGACTTGATAATTTTCTGTATTTTGCTAATGGTTCTGAAATATTGCGGCTATATGTACTTCCCAACTAGATCTAACTCATCCTGGGACACACGCTTGTTAACAATTAGCGAAGTAATCTCAAAATTATTTCAAATAGAACTTAGAAAATTTCCAAATGGTTCTCAGCTACCAATTTAAAAATAATACTAAACTATTTCGGACAAATTTACTACTAAAAGGCGCCTAAACTAGAGCGTGGAGTACACACGTTATTATAATTGAACTAATCTCGAAGTGATTCAAAAAACATTTTTGTAATGGTTTCAAAACAGCTGTGGGCTACTAGCTTTCTAATGGCCTTTAAATATATCGGATACTTTTAGTTCCAAAGTAATTATAAGGTAGGCCTGAATTACATACTTTATAATCGTTTTCAAGCTAATTCCAAAAAAAAATCCAAAAATGTTTTTCGATGGTTTCCAAATAGCTCTTACTTACACATCAATGCAATATTTCCAACATATGTACTTCCCAGAGTACTCCTAGAACAAACACATTGTAGTTATTTTCGAACTAGACCCAAAATAAACGAAAACAAATTCAGATTGCTTGCTTGATTAGCTCTTAAAAATTGTATTCTAAAATATTTCGGGCTTTTCTTTACCTTCCAAGGTACCCTGAACTAGTTCCGGAACACAATTTGATTACTTCACGAATCAACTCCGAAATGATTCAAAGCAAATTTTTGAATTGTCTCAAAAGAGCTCTGATCTACCTATAAAGTTTTTCTTAAAATATTCAATTCATCTCCGAAGTAGTTCCTCAATAATTCTAAAGTGGTCGGGAAACACTTACCAGATTTCCAACTATACCTAAAATACCTCCAAACTACTTCCATAAGTGTCAAAAAGGCTTACAATTTGTTTTGATATATTTGAAAATGTTTCTAAACTGGTAACAAACTGATCCTAAATTAGTTTTTTAATAAAAAAAATTCTTAATATCAATAAAAGAAAATTCACATATATATGTTCATATGTATGTACAAGTATATGCCAACTACAAAATGGTACTAATAGTTTTCTCAGCCTAAACTACTAAATAAATTATATACCGTCGAGTGTAATGAATAAAAAAAAATCAATCTAACTTAGTCAATCATTCATATTCACTCGCACAATCATTCCATCATACATATGTACTTGTATATACACAACGAACTGACATACTAACCTGGCGTCACAAAGGCAACAATACCGATAATGGCATAACATATTGTGAATATCGCCCAGAGTACAGCTATGGCCTTTGAATTGCGTATGTATTTGGTTGCATAGAGATGCGTCGTGTCCACGTATTCGATCTTTGTGCCCATTTTCCAACAGATCACAAACTAAAAAAAACAGACAATTTTCTGTTTATTTATTTTTTTCTTTCTTCTATATTCCTCGCACACGACTTCGCAGTGAATATGGACGCCGCTGTAAAGAGTTTAAGTGAAGCAAAAATAAATTATTTTATTATAAAAAAGAAATTATTATTTTTTGCACATATTTTGATTTATTATAGTATTTTCAACTATATAGTATAGTAACTTAACATTAATTGTAATTAAAAATAGCACTCATCATGCAAGAGCTTTTTCGCCACAACAAAAGGGAAGTGAAAAAGATGAAATAATTTTTGTTGCTAATATTTTAAGCAGCTTATTTTATTACGGCTACAACGGTTTGGAACACATAGTTATTTACACTATTTATATGTTAGTTGAATGACCTTAAGCAATGCCAAAGTTAACTTACATAAATACCATATGCTAAAGGCGATTTGCACAAAAAAACTATTTGTTTTTTTTTGACATTCTTTAATGCCAACTTGACAGTAACTAATCACGGATTTACCCAAAAAAGTAATTTAAAATTTATATATTTTTTATATATTTTGGACTTAGTATTTACATTTTCAAGTGTTTGTGAAAAATTACTTTTTTAATAAATTTTATATAAAAAAAATTTCAAGTTTTGGAAAAAATACTCTTTATTTTTGAATTTTACTACAATGAGAAAAAATGTTGATATTATATTTTTAATATAAAGGGTGATCCAAGTAGAGGTACTTTTTTCCAGATCACGCGTGAGTCGTGTTTTTCTTTTTTCAATATTGTTTGGCATTTCATCATGGAAAGACTTACGCCTGAACAACGTTTACAAATCATTCAACTTTATTACGAAAATTCATGTTCTGTAAAGAAGTTGTTTTGCGCTCTTCGTTCAACTTATGCTGAACATAATCAGCCTACTGAGCGTACTATTCGCTAAACTCATCTTGAGACTCAGCATTCATTATTGGATAATATTCGATCCACTACGCAGTTAAGAAAATATAGCCGCCGGAGCTGAGAGTGTACACGAAGACTGTGGACAGTCGATTCGGCGCCGGTCGTAGCAACTCGGACTGACTTGTGCAAGAACTGAAGCCGCTCGACGTTCCCAAGCAACATCGCTTCAAATTATGCCGATGAGGACGTAACCGTCAATGGCGACCGTTATCGCGCCATGATAACCGACTATGTGATGCCTGAAAAAACGGCATCAATGGATTTATTGAGAGAACACTTCGCTGAGCAGATCACTTCACATCTTGGACCGGTCGAATGGCCACCAAAATCGTGTGAAATCACACCGTTAGACTTTTCCTATGGGCATGTGTAAAGTCTAAAGTCTATGCGCACAATCCCGCTTCGATTCAAGCCTTGGAGCAAAACATCACGCGCGTCATTCGCCAGTTACGAGTCAAAATGCTCGAACGAGTCATCGAAAATTGGACTCAATGGAGGGATCATCTAAAACATAGCCTCGGCCAGCAAAGGGATAATCTTCAAAAAATAAATGCCAAAGAATGTTCTTTCGAATGATAATAAACATTCCCCATTAAGTCTGAATTTTCTGCGTTTTTTCTTTAAAACATTAAGAAACCTCGAAATGGATTACCATTTATGATAAAATAAAATTTTTATTACATATTTTTTATATAAAAAATATTTTAGTTATAAATTTTATTACTTAAAAAAAATATTGTCAATGATTTTGTCTCCATTGAAATGCTTCAACATTAATTCATATCGCTGCCGTGGCTGGCCTTGCATTACTCCATTTTTTTCAACACATTTTCGATTGTGTGGCCTTCAATGAATTCGTACATATTTCATGTCATGAGTCATGAATTGTTTCTGGATGATTGGAATAGTATTTATACATAACGACTACCGACAAAAAAATCCGAAGGAGCTGCGAGGCGGTCAATTGACATCGCCTTTTCGGCTAATTATACAATGTGCGGAGCTCGGAGCCGAAATTCGCTTCAGCTTCCTTGATACTATTAGTAACGTAATGGAGGACTTGGTGCTCTTAGTCAGCAGTTACAAGGTCTCTTGGGCCTCTGCATATATTAAACGACCACATAAAGTATGTTGGATCAATTTGGGACAGCAGGCTGCGGTGGAAGCTCTTTGTAATAGCGCTGCGCACGAAAGATTACTTCACCTACCGCCAATCGCTATAACGTTGGAAAACATCATAACAATTGTTGTTGAAGCGCCTAGGAGTACACAAAGTTATTCTGAGCAGTCGAGATCATCTAAGGAAAAGTAAAAAAAACGAGCTATTTCAACGGGTTCTGACCTGATAAGAAGGGGTGTTGAATGTTAGATTCTCAGCACGTTAATCACTGGAATAGAGTTTATAAAGGCGTTGACGAACTCTCTGTGCATGGCGTTTAAGGTTTATCGACATATTGTCATGTACACTGATTTCATTTGAGTCAAATACTCCCTTTTTGATTTGCCTAACCCAAGTCTGCTAGGATGTTACCTCGTGATCCGTAATTGAGAACATAGATATCACGGTGCAGGTAGTGCATAGTTGATATCAGTAGGTTTCAAGGCAAAGACAACGGAACTTATAACATTTATACGGATCGATTAAAAAAGCGTGAGTACCGGCATCTATTGCGCTGAGCTGGACTCTAATCAATCTTTCAGGCTGTATTTACCGGGCGGAGCACGTCGCTATTCTGAAAGCTGCTGCATACTAACATATGGAGCACTAGTATTGTGGGTGGCATTAAGGAAGAAGTGTCATATTCAATTTTCGGAACCTATCGTACCTGTGTTGGTAGAACAGGTGCAATGAGGATTATCTCAATAATAAATCATAATTATCTCACCTTTGATATTTGGCCAACTAACATAGAGGGAACGAATGAAGTAGCGCTGATATCTAACGGAATAAAAGTTCTTGACAATTAGGTCAGGTACCTTAAATGTGAAAAACATGGCAGCGTGCAGAAAATTATAATGGTAGTCGGGCGAAACCTAATCCAAAAAAAAGGCAAAACCATTGGTAATGGTGAAAATAATCATATCTGTACTGATGGATATATAACCGACGAAGGCTCAATAAGAAAACTAGCTTCGAATTCAATGACTACAACTCTATCGTTCAAACAGAGATACTGATTATTATTAAAGATGTCATATGGGCAACCAGTCTATGGTTTCATTAAAATTAACAAACTGCTCACAAACACTTAGTTGGTATGTGCTTGGGAGCATATTGATAGTTTAGTACGATAGTTTTTTATTAAAAAAAAAAATTACAAAATTTATTTCAAAATAATTTTATATAGTTATATATGTTTACGAGCCATTATTTTACTATTGAAATGCTTTTATTTTAATTGAATAATTTCTAATTAAAAAAATTAGTTTTTTGATTTTGCATTTAAAAATGGTTCATACAAATTCTCAATGAAATATATCATATCTGCGGCTCGTTTTTTTTTTTTCAGTTTACATTATTGCACAAAATTCAATTTTTTGCCACCAATTTAATGGAAATACCAAACAACATTACTGGCTTGACAACTTCTCATAAAATTACATTTTTCAAATACTTATATCGGCATAACCAAAAATATTTAAATAACAACACGACAATAAATCAAACAAAAACCAGTTTTTTTTAGAATTTCAATGGTATTTGATTTAACCGAATATTGTATTTGAAAAAATTTGTCTCTAAAAACAAATTACTTAAGTATGACATTAAAATAAATGGAGTTGCTTAATGCGTACTGTAAAAAATAAAAAATAAAATATTGTATTTTTTACAATGGATATGATATATATATATATATATTTACCTTGGCACAATTTTTTTTTTTACTTTTTTTTTGGTAAGATTTATTTAACCTAGAGATTTTAAATCAATATTTCATATTTTTTAAATTTATTTTTAAGATTTATTTTTAATTCATTTTTTTTCACAGTATTTAATCACGAATACAGACAATGATTAGCGCGACTAGTAAAAGTGGTCATATTTTCACTTTAATCTCATAATTTTCTAGTTAATCGATTTGTATTCCCTTTCTATTACCACACTTTACATCAATTAATAGTAAAAATTTATATTAAAACCGCGCAATGCATAATCAATAAATTAATGATGCGCAAAGAAAACGAAAGACGTAAGCAACGAACTCGCCTCAGCAGAGCTACTGGCGAAATGAGGCGCGATTCAAACAAACACCAAGCACTTAACTTACATACATACTTGTAAGAGAAGAAAAAAACACAATCACGCTGCAGTCTGCTCTACATATATATATTTGTAAAAAAATAAACAAAAACACACTTACACGCTTCAGTCTGCTCAATTGCAGCATCACACAGACTGCTTTCCATTAATCATAAAAAAATCAACAAAAGAAGAAAAAGAAAATAATAATTAAAAATAAATTTTCGTACAACACAAAACACTCTCACTTCTGCACGAAAATGGTTTTCGCTTTTTCAACAAGTTTTGCAAGCTCAGCAGAAAACAAAAAAAAAAATTTAAAATAATAGTGATGAGCTAAGTAAAAAATGTAAAATTAAAAATAAAGAAAAACAATGCCTGTCAGCATTCTTTGCCCATACTCGTACAAGCATATCGCATATACCTAAGCGAACGTGATTCACACAACTTTTTCTGCGCTCTTCAGCAGCATATTTTTAGGGCATTTTTTCGCTTAAACATTGGGTGCACTTATTTGACTGATTTTTAATGAATTTTTTGAATTCATATTAATTTTCCCAAGCCGAACTAAAAAATGCATTATCAGTTATATACTAAATATATCTAGCGCAGTAAATATAGATGTGTAGTTTTTTTTATGAACAACGCCTTTCAGTTTCAGTCATTTGTACAAACATTTGTACATATGTATGTTTCTATGTATAACACGCTGAGTTCATGGTATGGCAAATTGAAACTCTGCAACGACTATTTTTCAGATATTCAATAAAAGCGAAAAATATTATGCTCATGTACATGAAATCGAGAAAATAAACTCATTAAACAACGCCAATTTAATTGTTAAGGTCGTTTGCGTGCACAAGCATTGCAATAACAATAACATTAGTAGCACAGACGAATAAATAAATAAAGCGTTATGCTAAAATAATAATAACAAACAATATAAACGAGACCAGCATCAATTGAAACCACAGTGATGTAAGTAAAGAGCAAATAGAAAACATAGGCGTCGGGAAAAAATTTAATTTACTTCAATTTAATTTAATTTAATTTAATTATATTATATTATATTATATTATATTATATTATATTATATTATATTATATTTTATTTTATTTTATTTTATTTTTATTTTAATTTTTTTTTTTAGTTTATTTATTTTTTTATTTTTTTTTTTCATTTTTTTAATCTTATTTTATCTTATTTTTTTAATTTTTAATATTTTTTTTAATTAATTTTTTTTTCTTATTTTATTCGATTTAATATTAATTTTTATTTTTATTTTTATTTTTTTCTTAATCACAATTTTCAGTGAAGCCTCTGATTTCTTGCGTTTCTTACATTTAATATTACATATACATGGATATATAAATTTTTTGGATTTCATTTTTTGCAATCTTTTGGCATTTATACACTCAAATACATATACGTAATTAATACGATAATGTATGTATTAGTATGGAATGCAGACGGATTATTGTTGTTATAGTTGTTGTTACTTACTTTAATAATGTGCAATACTTGAAATATCTCACTACTTTTTAATTTTAATTTCCCTTTGATGCTTGTAGTCGAGTTTCTCATGGCGAGCAGCATAATTAGCTAACTAGCTATGGACGGGTGTGGCAAAAAAGTTACAGTTATTTATAAGCAAATGTCATTAATGTTAATTTAGTTTTCAAACAAGTTATAAGAGATAAAGTAAAATGAAATTCCATTTGATCGAATTAAATTATATTAATTTAAAGAAATAAAAATAAAATAAAATAAAGTAAAATAAAATAAAATAATATAAAATAAAATAAAATAATATAAAATAAAATAAAATAAAAAATAAAAAATAAAATAAAATAAAATAAAATAAAATAAAATAAAATAAAATAAATTAAAAAAAATTGAACAAAATTTTAAAAAATTGTATAATAAAATAAAAATTAAAAAATAAAATAAACTAAAAAAATAAAATAAAGTAAATTAAAATAAAACGAAATAAAATAAAATTAAATTAAATAAAATTCAAAAAAAAAGAAAAATAAAAAAAATAAAAAATAAAAAAAAATAAAATAAAATAAAATAAAATAAATTTAAAAAAAAATTTAAAAAAATTTATTTAAAAAAAATTATGTAATCAAATACAATAAATAAAATAAAACCATAAAATAAAATGAAATAAAAAAGTAAAATAAATAAATAAATAAAAAACAATATAACAAAGAAATATAAAAATATAACAAATAAAAAAATAAAATGAAAAAAATAAAATAAAATATAATAAAATAAATTAAAATAAATTAAAATAAAATAAAATAAAATAAAAAATAAATCACAGATAATAAAATAAAATAAAGTAAAATTAAATAAAATTAAATAAGATAAAATTAAATTAAATAAAATAAAATACAAAAATTAAATAAAATAAAATGAAATTGAAAATATTAGTTAGAATAAGTAATCTAAAAACAGCTGAAATGCAGAAATGTCTTATATAAAAATTCATAAATATTTTTCTCAGCCCTGCAGTATTATAACTTGATTAAAAAAAACTGCCGCCGCTGCTAAAAATCATTTTGCTTCATTTAATTTTTTATCAGCATCAGCAGAAATAAATTTTTACATACCTACACACATTCATTATTTTTATTGGCATTTAGCACACTTACACAAAACCAGCATGTGTAGGCATATATGCATTGTTAGCATTGGCAGAGTAAAAGTTGAAGAATTGCATCAACAAGCAAAACAAAAAAGGAAAGGGAGCGCAGTTGACCCAATTTTACATACGCTCATACACTTAGCTACTTATCCATGAATACTAGTATGCATGCACAAATACACTTACAGCATATGAAAGCTTTCACATACTCGTATGATGTTTGGCGCAGTGAAATATTCATAAAGAATTTTTACGAATATTTAGTGGCTTAAAAAGTTCGTTTTGTACTTCATGTCATACTTAAGCTAACCGTTGCGCTTCTCAGCCTTCTTACTTGCAATGAATTTGCTGTTTTTATATTCAATATTTTCCAAATTGTATGCTTGCTTCAAAGCAGGCGTAAAATATAATTTGTGGCAGCGCGTAGTTAAATGCAGCGGATGTGGGTCCATTTCAACGACCATTTCCCCGGCTGACTACACCTAAACGCTTCGTACTCTGGGAGTACAGCCTCTCACACATCACAACAGTTTGTGAGCTTTAACACTCTATGCTGCGTCATACATTTGTACTTTAACATCAACTTTCTTTATTTTTCTATTTTTAAATTATTTTTATTTTCTTCTTCATATGCGTTGTACTTACTCTAGAGTACAGTGAAGCTGAGATAAATGGAACGTATGTGCTTAAAATTTTACGCTGTAGCTTAACAAATTAGTCTAGATTTTAAGATTTTAAGTAAACTTTTTTTTTTCTTAATTCGTCTTTATTCTTCCTCTCCTATATGTTAGTATAGCATAACGCCCCACATCAACTGAGGCTATAAATATCCTCTTGGATCTACTTCCCATTGTTGTTGTTGCTGCAGTGGCTGCGCCAACTCCTTTTAGGGTCAGGCAAGTTCAGCTTTAGTCATCGAGGTCATCTAACGGGAGGCCAAGTAAACGTCATGCTAATATCTTATTATCTTAAAAATGTTCCGCTTACCAGATAGGACGGACCTCTACTTAACATTCATTTTTATACGGATGAGTCAAAACTAGATAATAGAGTCGGCGGAGGAGTCTGCTCAAGAGAATTTAGTAATCCTTTCGTTGATCGAATCACTGCAGATGTTTCTGGCGTAATAAGTGGCTCCCAGTTATCTAATTCTGTCAGTTATCTAAAGAGCATAGATTCAGTAATAATAAAATCGGAAACTATAAAGCATAATCGCAGGTCACTTAACGTGATAGCTTAGCAGTTCCCTACGAACCTAGTAAAGGATGCTTGGACACAGCAACATACCGAAGAGTGGAATCCTCGACTAGTTTGTAAAGAGCAGCACTTCCCTTCCAACTTCGCCATCATTGAAGAGTTTGGGTATACCGCTCTCGACTTTTAAGTTCATTATAAGAGGGGTATTCATTACAGATGCTAACTTACAGGCTTCCGTTGTTGGCCTTGACATTAATTAATTTTTATAGCGTCCTGAAACGTTAAATGCGCCGAATTTAACGCAGTGATGATACAGGGCAAACCAGTTTAAGGCTTTTTTGAAAAGATTTCGCACCAGGTGATCGCCTAATCGGAGGCATTTGTCCAGAAAAGAACTCTCCGAGCCCAACTTTATATCATCTAGACATTTTAGGCTTCCTTTTATTTTTCAACGCTTATTAATCACCATTTTCTTTGTAACAACTAATGAGCAAACCTGTGGCTCTTCAGTGTAAGGCGCAAGGGTAACAGCGACTTTCTGCTATCGGTATCGGGTTGAGGATATTCCGGACTGTATATGGTTTTTGGTTACCGTTTTGTTGCATTTTACGTTTATCCACGAGAAGCACCCCGGTTGACTGGTTGGGTTGGGAGGTTGTGTAACGCTGGGTTTGATGTCGAAAAAAACGAGAATTCTCTTAAAAAAAATTTATGACAATAGGATAACCTCACTTTTTTCACGAGAGTTTTTTTCTAGCAAATCTATCGAATATAGCATTGGATTACAATTGATCGGAATGATTGTATCTTTGGCGGTATCACGATATATCTGGAATCAGTGTAATAATAGGCAAAGCTCGAATTATTCTAATTTCAGCAATAAAAATGGCCCATTTTCTCAATAGAAAATGACAATCCGAGAAAGACAACTGTCAAATTGCGTATATCCTGAGTCAGCGTATTACACCATATATTAGGTGGTGACATTGCTCGCAAAACAGCGACATCTATTATTTATTTCGTTAACCGCTCATAAGAATTTCAAACAAATCGAACCATAAATAAGGTTTTTAAGAATATATCGGTTCAAGATCTATTTTCTGTCAGAAAAAGTGTTTATTGTATTAACCTAAGCCTGAGGCTACCCTCATATTAAATAAATTGATCCATTAGAAAGCCTTTTTTCGAATAGACTAGTTCTAGGTTCATATGAAAAGGTTTTCTTCATATTATCAAAGAAAAAAATATAAAAACGCAATTTTTGGGAAGAGGCTCCGCCATTTACTTTTCGGATATTCTTTTTCGTAAAAATCTTCCCTTGGAAATGACGAATAACCGAAAACAAGTTTGAACCAAATCGAACTAACCATTCCCAATTGAATAAATACTATTATTCATTTTTTACCTTTTATTTGATTTCAACTTAAGCAGATGGAACCCCGTAATTATTCTCCAACTGAATGAATGAAATTCTTTCACTTTGACGACTTCAACCAAATTGGTTGAAGTTAAAGTATTAGACCTAAGATGCACTAAAACTCAATTTTTTGTCACCCACGGTTTTCTCAAAATTTTATTTTCCAATTGGTTTTTAAGATTTTTCGAAAACTATGTTACTCAGCCGATTTTGATATAATACATAACAAAAATGTATACTTGAGATAAATCGAATTCATAAATCGGCTCAGGATACATTCGTCATCAGAAAAGAAGCAATCAAATGATGTTTCAAGCAAAAATGATATCTTTGAAGAATATGATGGATAAGATTCATTCGATTTTGACCGCTTTCGATCGTATGTACAAGTATTTGAGACTTAATTTTGCGATTAATGTTAAGCGGGCATCTTCAGAACGAAAAAACTATGATCCCGAAAAACAAGAAAATAGAAAATTACTTATCCTTAGCGATAAAACAATTATTTCCAGAGGCATATGGAGACACAAAAGATCAAACATGACTACTGTTAAGAACGAAGGAAATTTCAGAACATTTCTTTGAT
Organism: Neoceratitis asiatica; assembly: GCA_030068015.2. Lineage (NCBI taxonomy): Eukaryota > Metazoa > Arthropoda > Insecta > Diptera > Tephritidae > Neoceratitis > Neoceratitis asiatica. The sequence continues at coordinate 58,864,273 of CM061526.1, read as the reverse complement.
TCATAAGTGATTCGGGTGTTCACATTTTGGAGTCTCATCTTACGACACCGGCTTTAAGAGCTACGTACATTAGTAAAACAACGTAAAACAAACTAATTGAGTGCTGGGATATATGACCAAATATTGCAGAAAAATGTTTAAAATAAATTCTATGCGCTTGTTTTCGATGAGTCTCCAGATTTTTATATGAAAGCTCGGTTAATAAATTTAAACGTGTTTCCATTTATCCATCTATCACTTAAAAAATCTTTCGAAACGCAATATGACGATTCATCTTAAGTAGAGTTTACTGTCGATAAGTGTATAAATACACAGTACATCCGCAAACAATTGCTGGCATCTCTTTGAGTTTCACACAATGCGCAGACACAGCAAATAAACCACGCAAAGCGAAGCGATTCAATGCATTTCAACACGTTTATATAACTATGCGGCTGATAATGATAGTTCAATTGTCGATTCGTGATACATGAGATAAAAAATTATTATGATTGGAAAGAAAGTTTGAGCATTAAGCAGTTATTATTCTTGAGGAACAAAATGATTTTATTTATTTTCCTAAAATTAAAAAAAAAAAAAATTGTTAAAAAAATTTATTAAAAGTTTAGGTTTATATTTAAAATATTTTTTGATTAAATATTATTATTTTAGAAAAGTTCTTCTGAATTTCTGTATTTTTTTCAATTTAATTTATTTCATATTTTATATATTTTTTCGAATTCTATGGATGAAACCGCATAATCAAACTCAAAACAGCAGTATAAGTACTAACATAATGCCACGATCTACGAATGTTCTATATTTTAATTGAAATCATATTTGTTTTCCTCGATCTGTTGATCTGTGATCACCGTCAGGGAGAGAGGCTGAAGTATATGTTGATCTAGGCAAAAGCCTATCAAGTTTCTTCACTTCAAGCAAATCGAGCTGTCTTCCTGCTCCAGATCTTGTTTGCCAGCTCAACAAGATACCTTACTAGAAAAATGAAACGAATAATAAAAATATGTGCTTCAATTAGATCGGTATCTGGTCCACTTTCTGGAAGGAAAATAATTTAAAATAAATCCAACCATAAGCTCGAATGTTTTCGAATAAATCAGTCGCAGCTGCATTTTCCGTCTTAATTTATGCAAGAAGTCACCTGTACAACAATTTTCAAGTAACTTTTTTTTTAGAAAAATCACTCCCTCGTCCAATTCTTGAGAAAAGAGCTTCTCCCTTTAATTAAAATCTTCTCCGGGCTGCCAAAAATAATTTTAAAAAAATATTTTAGCCCAGCGTTTCTCAAGTGATAAAATTATTTTAATCAATTTAATTTTTCTGACACTCATTCAAAAATATCCAAACATCATATGAATACTCCCTGAGTTAGAATAAAGTTATTATGAAAATTTGAACAAATTTGGTGGGGCGAGCGCACGACTGAAGATTGGAACCACAATCCATAAAAACGGTCTGCGCCAATTATCATGGGAAAGGCTTCCTCCTATCGAGCGTATTGTGTAAGAGATTAAAGCCCACCGTCAAAAAACTGAATGGCTCTTATCAGTGTGGCTTTAGACCCGGAAAATCCATCTGACCAGATATTCAGCATGCGCCAAATCTTGGAGAATACATCTCAGAAAAGAATCTATACATACCACCTTCTCATCGATTTTAAAGTTGAATTGGGAAAGGCCTCGCCGAGCCGTTCAGAACCAATACGAGCTGCAGAGCTAAATAGCCCAGTTACAATATTTTACAAAAGTGTATAATTGCTGGCGAATGCCGATGATATTTACATCATTGGTCATAACAATCGTATCATAATTTCTGCTTTCTCCAGGTAAGACAAAGAAGCGAAACGAATGGGTCTGGTAGTGAACAAGGGCAAGGAAATACGACCTGTCATCAAATAAGCAGTCATCGCATTCGCGACTTGACTCCCACGTTACTGTTGACAGTCATATCTTCGAAGTCGTAGATAATTTCGTCTATTTAGGAACCAGCATCAATCACTCTTGCCAACAGGTGTAACTTTGGATAGAGTAGGCAATTGAAAAATAAAGTCCTCTCTCGACGAACCAAACCCAAACTTTACAAGTCGCTCATCATTCCTGTCCTGACATATGGAGCAGAAGCGTCGTGGACAATGTCGACAACCGATGAGTCGACTTTAGTCACATAGTTCAACGAGGCAAGAGACGGCGGATGTCGTCCAAAGGAATGACAACGCTTCAGCTTTGAAAGTTTTCTGGTGCATTACCGACACATGGAAGCAAAGGGAGAGGAAGACAATCACTTCGATGGAAAGATCAACATAATTCAAATTTTTGGGAACGGATCACAGGTCTCAGAAATACTTCCCTAGAGAAAAAGTAATTCTCATTTGAAACTAAGCGTAAGGGTACCTGCGTACCAAATTTGAAGTGAATAGAACCAATAATACGATTTTTCGTATAGCTCGGTCCCGGATCCACTTTTTGGATTTTGCTTTCGGATTCTTCTTGTTTGTTTGGATGCAGATTCCAATTGGTGCGAATAATGGAAATCGGTCTAAGCGTTCTTAAGCTATAAGCTTAGTAGCTAACATCACTCTCTTTTATATAAAGGGTGATCCAAATAGAGGTACTTTTTCAATAGCTTTTTCTTGACACATCCCGCGTGATTCGTGTCAAGCCGCAAAAAATAAAAGTAAATTTATATAAAAAATGCAACCAAGAAAAGTAACTTTATACACACCAAAAATGAAAATTGTCATATAACACTTCAATAAAATTTTTACGATGCCAGTCTTTTTATTACGAAATTTTTACGTCTATGCGATCATAAAAAATTGTTTTATTCGAAATTTTTCAGCATTTCTACCTTTCATTTTTTCTCAGCTTTTCATTATTTAAGAAACTGCCATGTTTACAAGCACTTATATGCAAAAGAGTGTCTACTTGAGTGTTTGACTCGGGTAAAGTGAAATTATTTACTAGCTTTTACACATATTATTTTTTATTTACAAAATGTTTTTAGTACAACCATAACAATATTGTTTGGAGACAATCAACATTTTATGACCAGCCAGTACCGGCTTTCGTTATAAAGAAAAGAAATAGAAATTATTATATGAAGTATTCAGCAAACCAGACACAGCTGCTTCCACTCCTCCAACCAGCAAAATGACGAGACAAATAGCCAGACAACTAGCAACCAGCAACCAGCAAACAGTCGGTCGATCGGTCAGACAACCAGTCAGCAAACACATCAGACATTCGCACAACCAGTTGTGGTTGAGCAGCGTTGCCTGCTCCTTCGTTCATCGTTCAACGAAACAGCAAGCGTGCTGTTGATCAACAACCGATCAAGCGAAACGCACCTAAATAACGGCACTTACATACATACCTACTTGTAGAGACCGCTGTGAACGAGTGAAAATTGCAAGCTGCTGCTGCTGATGCTGCCGCTGTGAAGCTATTGCGCCACTTAGTGGGATGCCACTTTTGCCATCGATCGCTGGCGATCGCTAATAATAAATGTTATTTTGTTGCACGATCATCAAGCACGAAGCAGGCGAAAGATGAACCAATTAACGTTATAATCCGGTTATGCTTGGAAAGATCTCAAATTCATGTACTTTGCGAGTGGCAATATTTTAGTAAAACAAGCAATAATGACAAATGGATTTTTCGCAATGAATAAGGCTGAGTTAGCAAAATCTCGTTCGACAAGCTGCAAATACAAATGTTTCATACATATGTACGAGTATGTAAAAACAACCATCAAACAAACTTCACGAAAATATTGCATTTATTCAGATTTGCGTTTGTTCATTGAGGAAGTAATTGCTTCAATGGCTGGCAATTCGATTTTTAATGATATGGTAATAACAGTAGATTTCGCACACTGTTACTCGCATGACTGAATGAACGTACGTATGTTTGTCTACTTATAACTACAGGTTCCATTATGAGATCACTTAAAATGCTTGTGCGAATACCACAAACCACCTCGCGCTTGATCTATGAGAATGAGTCACCACAAAATGGTGGAATTTGATGCTTTGCATGCAAATTATGCAAGAATGTGGTCAGTAGCGGAATAATTTAAGTAAATATCTATTTGGAGAAGCTTTTTTTTTTGTTAGCCTATACATATGTAGATTTGATAACCTAATTTTGTGTTCGAAAGTTTTCAATGAGCTCGAAATAATAGCTCTGATGACTCTGGCATTATGGCATTATGGCGCTTCTCAATTTCTTCCTTACAATTTACAACTCATTCAAATTTATTACGAAAATTCACGTTCTGTAAAGAATCTTTTTCGCGCGCTTCGCTCAACTTATAGTCAACATAATCGGTCTACTGAGCGTACTGTTCGCAACTCCATTACCCATCTTGAGACCCAGCATTCATTATTGGATAATATTCGACCGAATAGACCACGTCCAGCACGCAGTGAAGAAAATATAGCGGCTGTAGCTGAGAGTGTACACGAAGACCGTGGAAAGTCGATTCGGCGCCGTCCGCAGCAACTCGCACTGAGGTATGGAACGACTTGGCGTACTTTACGTCGAGATCTTAATCGCTTCGCTATATGGGCTCTTGAAAAGTTCCAAGAAGATCCAACGTTTTCGAGCCAAATTTTGTTCAGTGATAAGGCCCATTTCTGGCTCAATGGGTATATAAATAAGCAAAATTTCCGCATTTGGGACGAAGAGCAGCCTGAAAAGATTCAAGAGCTGCAATTCCATCCAGAAGAAACAACGGTTTGGTGTGGGTTGTGGGCCGATGGAATAATCTGTACATGGTATGCACTCATTAGATACAACCTTATCTAGTTTCTCAGATGCCCATCAATACACCTACAAGGATACTAAGCTCCCTTCTGCTTAGTGCTACTAAAAGTTTGGCGTGTCTGCAATCTGCGCTCTCCCGCAATATTTTAGTGGTACGTCCTGCGTTAGAAATGCTCTAGGGCATGAAGGCACAGACAGATCTGAGGCAGTCGGTTGTTATAACGGCACCTGCAGCAACAGTGCGAGCGAGTTCGTCCGTCTTTCCGCTACCATCGTACCTATGGCCCGTGACTCAAGTTATCTCTACTGTGTACTTCCATGATAGTCTGTTAATTGCCTCCTTGCATATTCTCACAAATTTGAACTTTGTGTTTGATCGCTAATCCTTTTTTCGCCTAGGGAAGCCAATTACTCTCCACCTGACTGTTCCAACAATGTTGAGGTCCTCCTTTTTCGTCGCTTCTACAGCGAATACTGCGTCGAATACTTTTAAAGCTATAATGAATTTTAGCATCTTCCAAGCTCCAGCACTATGCAGAGTTTAGTATTTGTTTGTCGAGAGATGATGACTTTACTTTTCAATTGTCTAATTGTCTATTCAGTCCGAAATAGCACCCGTTGACAAAAGTGCCTCTACATTGGATTTCAAAGCTGACATTGTTGTTGGTTTTAGTGTTAATTCCAAGATGGACGACCTACCTACGTATTTTCCTCATTTAAGACCAGATTTGCTTCGCTTTTTGGTCTAGTCTGGAGAATGCAGAACATACGACATTGCTGTTGGGGCCAATAATGCCAATATACTCGGCATACGCCAGTATCTTCTCTATTTAGTTCTGCAACTCCTTTTATATTCTACAGTATTAGGTTGACAAAGTCCCACGATAAAGAGTCACCTTGCCTGTAACCTCATTTGATACCGAACGGCATGGTGAGGACCTTTCGAATTCAATTACTACTCAACTGGCAGATCGAGTAAATTAAGCCACTATCTATAGATCCAATACTCTTGTGTTCAATTCGACTGGATAACATTGTTGTTGCTTTCTCCCACAACTTTTAGAATTTTAACGGAGCAGAGCTCAAACCTAGCTTGTCGAATAGAGAAAGATTATTGCATTTCAGTTTTACTGTGAAAAACTGCTACTAAAAGAATTTATAAATAGAAAATTAGTCTTTGGTGGGACCTGAACTCAACTTTCTGCAAATCCGGGAAAATTCCACGGAGATGGGAACGATAGTAGACGTGTGAAGTAAGCCAATGAAGAGAAATAACATTTCTGAAATTATGGGCGTCTTGAAGAAACACTGTCTGATAGAATAGCAGCTCCCATCAGAAGATTTTAACATGTGATTCTCCTACATTGAGTGTGAAGAGGTTCCACAAAGACGGAGCGATTTTTCTAAATGGTGCTTGGCAAGTGGAGAAGTCAAGGTAATCACTCCATTTAGATGTTGTTGGAAAATCCAGGAGGGTAGATGAGGAGCCATAAAATGAGAAATTGAAAGTATATCATAATAGCAATATAGTGACTACGTGTATGCCTGATGTTTTCAAAAGCTCATAACTGGAGCCACTTTGAATTTGTAGAGGGAACACTTTTCTAGCTACATAGGTAACTAAGGTTCATATAAAACGTCCGGAGACGGCGAGCTCATACGAGGTATGTTCAAAGGAAAATGTGAAGGTTTTGCTCACTGTTTTCTTTAGTTATACTACAAGGAAGTTATGCAACGTTTGCGTGAAGCAATACGGGTCAAACGATCGGAATTGTGGAAAAACAAATCCTGCTTTCTGCTTCAAAAAGTGTAAACATGTCATATTCACTCTAGAGACATGCCTAACACTGAAACTAAGCTACGAGAAAACGAAGTAAAACACTTTGGCATCCTCTAAGAAAGACGGTTGACATAGAAGAGCTCTATTTCTGCTAAAATACAGCACCTTAAACTTAAAACCGTCAGCCTAAAACGGTTATTGGGTGAAAATTCAGGTTTATTCTGGGATCATAAAATAACTTTATACAATTCGGTCATAAAGCCAATCAACCAAAGACGCAAGAAACCTCACGTGTGCAATGTGGTATATGCTCAACGAGTATTTACGTAGAGACCTACCATATGATGCCACAGAAGTGACAAATACTTTGAAAAAATACCTGTCGAAACACGGAGTCTGCCAGTCTTTTGGAGAGCAAAGTCTTACCTGTCGTCCATTACTCCTAATAGAGTAAAGCTTTAATTCAGTACTTAGTGAGATTCCGAAACTTATTGTTGGGCTTTAAATAAACAGATCCAATCAAGAAATTAAAAAATAAAAATAAATATAAATTTGGAAAAATTTTAGAAAGAAAAAAAGCTTTTTTTTTTTGCTGAAAAGCTGGTTAAAAGCAGCAATTAGCAGGAAAATATTAAAATATTTTCGAATAAAACTATAGATCATATTGTTCAAAGCAGAAAAAAAATTTTAAAAAAATTAAGCAGTGAATTAACGAAAAAACTTCATTATGATATAGAGTTTTAGTAAAATAATTAATTAAGAGTTAATTAAATTTTTATAACTGAATTGTCTTCACTTCGCTACCTTTTTTTTAACAAATGTAGATTACTGTAATTTGATCTGCTGAAGTTGCAAATTAAGAGAAGAAAAACCAAAATGAAAGAAAAACAATAAAATTAAATCGAATTTGGCACAACTGTGCTCGTAATTACATAACAACGAATTTGTAATGTGATACTTGTATTTTAATGAATTTCAAGTATGCTGTATATGTTACAAACAAATTTAGGCTCACATACATAACATATGTACATACATAATATATTTCTATCGCTTATGCCCATTGCTAGAGGCAAATGTGTTGGTGTTATTGTAGATTCGATTGCTATTTAATATGTAAAAAAAAAATATTTTAGCTACTCCATATTAGCCATCTGCATGTAACGAAAATGGTTTTCGTTAGTTCATTTGCTGATTTGGTGCGCCAAACTTGATTAGTTTCAAATAAAACTTTTTATTGACACTTAAGTAAAATCAAGTTGTACAAGGCCTTGTTGACTCTAATGGAATTTTTATACAACAGAGAAGAAGATAAAATATAATTTTTTATTTTTTTCCTCATCAATTTTTTATTTTTTATTTTTTATTTTTTTTTGAGTAATTTATTTATTGGATCTTAATTAAAGCCTCATCAAATTAAATAGTACGAGTAAGTCTTAAATTCAATTTATTTAAATTTTCAATTAACAGATGATTGATTTATGCCTAATGCTAGGAGATTGGTATTTTTCAAGCAAACTCTCTGCTGTTTAGTGACGTTCTGATACTAATACATTCAAAGTTGTTATAAAAAATACAAATATATAAGAGGTTGCTTAGATAAGTCAGTGACTTTTTGAATAAAACATTTTTCCACTGCAAATAAGTGCTTTATTTCTCAACATTGTCTCCTAACTTTTAGCTTTACACCAGCGTTTTTCCAATTTTTGTACTCCTTCCATGTAATAGTTTTTTTTTCAAAGGTCCTCATTTGTGTCTGAGATGACCTCTTCATTTGATCCGAATCTCTTACCGCTCAACCATTTCTTCAGGTTTGGAAACTAGAAATACTCGCAGGCGTCTAAATCTTGAGAATATTCTGGCTGAGGTGGCAGTTCGTATGAATTTTTGCCGTGGTGACAACTCTCGTGGGCACTCGTCATGCACTGTTCTGATGAAACAGCACATTTTTCGCCAAATGCGGTAATTTCTGCTTTAAATCAATATCTTTTCAGCCCTAAAGCTCTGAAAAATATTCGCCAATTAGTTTATACTTTTCAAGATAATCGATGTCATGTCGTGCATCCAAAAAAAACTGTGGCAATGACCTTGTTGGCCGACAGATCCCTCTTGGCCTTTTTTGGTGCACGTTTACACGTAGAAACTTTGATTTTCGGTCTCTGGTGTGCTGTGGTGTATACGTGCTTCATCTGCAGTAACGAAACCGCGCAAAAATTCGTTTGGATTGCGGTTGAACATCGCCAAGAACTCATTTGAAGTAGTAACACGGCTGCGCTTGTGATCGTGTGTGAGCAATCGCGGCACTCATCGCAGGGATAGCTTTTTCATGCCCAAATATTCATGTAAAATATGATGTACTCGCTCAGTTGAGATGCCTACAGCCTCAGCCACCTCACGCACTTCTACTTTTCGATCGTTCAATATCATTGGTCAATGATTTATCGACGATGTCTGGCGTGACACTGTACGATCACAATGGAACTCAGTAAACCACTTTTTGACCATTAAAACTTATCGTGCAGAGTTCCTATAGTATTTATCAAAACCTTCCCTTGGTTGGAGTGTTGGTTTCCTTACGCATAAAATAATGCTAAATCAGCACACGAAATTCAATTTTTTTCTAATTTCGTTGAAATAAACGAGATCATCTATCCTCAACGTCTGTCAAACATAAACTAATTGGCGCAGTCTGCTCAAAATTTTACAGCAGTTTCAAAAAGCCACGGACTTAAAAAACTACCTTCGTTTTTTACAATGATTATGGCTTTATTGAAGTGCCCCAACATTCAGTTACATTTCTGCCTTGGCTGACCTTACGGTAACCCATTCTATCGACCCAATTTTTTCACACATTTTCGTTTGTGGAACAGTGACTGTTATGACGACTTTAATTTCGTGTTTCGAGTCATGAATCGTCAACAAAAAAAAAGCAGACCAAAGATGCTGCCCGTCCACAAGCCGCAGCAAACAGTAACACGTGGAGAATATTTTGGCTTTTCCATGATTACAGTCGATTTTCTGAGTTCCAAATACTGCGGTTTTGGCAGTTTTGCTTGGTAACATAGCTGCCGAATTGAAAATGAAGTTTGAAATATATGCGATGCATAGTATACAGAAATTAATTGCACTGAATTTTTCTTGGTTTTAAAACACACACATTTGCAGCTTCAGGAAAATAAAGGGGTAGTAATCTGAAGTTGCTAGATCAGGGGAATACAGTTCATTCATGGTGCTAGCATGCACACTACGTTTGTCAGCTTGTCTCTCCATTGTTTTGAATCGCCCTCCGCAATTTTTTTAGGGTCTCACAGTATCTTGCAAAGTTGATGGTATCCCCTTGAAGCAGATATTCGATTAGCATTATGCCTTGACAGTCCCAACACGGATTCATGGCTGAAATTGTGGTTTTGAACCTTTTGGCGGAGGACGAAGAGTTGTGGCGCCACTGTTAGGGCTGTCTTTTGTTTTCAGCCGGGTAGTGTGCTACCCAAATTTCATCTCTAGTAACGATGGAGCGGAGAAATTCTTTTCCATGGAGTTTTCTTACTCGGCCTATACTCGATTCAACTTGGTGGTAAACTGGATTGACATAGTTCACGAAAAGGTTCGACAGTTCTCAACATACTGCAAAACTGGGCAAACCTGGGCCGAAATGGGACAGTAAGAGATTACGAAAAATGTACTTCTTAAAAAGAAGGGACACACCCAAGGTAATAATAAGATTTTTGACCAGGAGATACTTACAATAGATGCTGCAGGAGCTGCAAAAATTTTGATGAGAAGCAAATGATCACCTGTTCTATAGGCGATTGCTCTGCTTTGGAGCCATATTGCTTGATGGTCTAACCTATCTCAAAATTGTATTTATATTTATCTTATTAAACAAGAAACTAACCTAATATACAGAAACAGAAATGTTGGGAAGAAAATTTGTTCCGACAATTCGGTGAAAAAAAATATTAAATATTTCTCAGAACTTTATTTGACGAAGTCTTGAAAATGATAAATATTTGATACTCGTATCATTCTATCGCTCACTCAACCGCGGGGAATAGCGCCACAAAAGTACAACCATCCAAGGTACCTGGCTAACTAGGCAATAAACACGGGCGAAAGTGAAGGGTGATCCTAGTAGTGGTAATTTTCAAAATAGCCTTTTTGACAGACCACGCGTGTGTCGCCTCAAGCTGTCATGTTATTTTTGTTCAGTATTATTTGGCATTTCATCATGCAAAGACTTACACCTTCGTGCGCCTACTGAGTGTACTATTCGCAACACCATAACCCATCTTGAGAGCCGGCATTCATTATTGGATAATATTCGACCGAATAGACCACGTCCAGCGCGCAGTGAAGAAAATATAGCGGCCGTAGCTGAGAATTTACACAAAGACCGTAAAGAGTCGATTCGGCGTTTTACGAGCCAATGGGTATGTTCAACATGATGCCGGTGAGAAGGCCAATGGCGACCGTTATCGCGCCATGATAACCGACAATTTGATGCATGAAATTTAAGCTCGTGATCTCCGCGGTATTTGGTTTCAACAATACGGCGCCACTTCCCACACATCACATTAATCAATGGGTCTATTGAGAGAACACTTCGGTGACCAGATAATTTCACGTTTTGGGCCGGATGATGGGCTGATGGCCATCGTGTGATATCACACCTTTAGACTTTTTCCTGTGGGGATATATAAAGTCTGAAGTCTATGCGGACAATCCCGCTTCGATTCAGGCCTTGGAGCAAAACATCACGCGTGTCATTCGCCAGTTACCAGTCGGAATGCTCGAACGGGTCGTCGAAAATTGGACTCAGCAGATGGACAATCTCAGACGTAGACGCGACCAAAATTTGAAAGAGATAATCTTCAAAAAGTAAATGTCAAAGAATGTTCTTTCGAATGATAATAACATTTTCCATCAAATATGAATTGTATGTGTTTTTTCTTTCTTCAAAAAGTTCGAAATGGAGCACCCGTTATTAAAGTTGTCAATGATCTGAAGAATCGTTAAAGCCGCTTTGCCAAACAGCACAACTTCCTTGGCGGTAGTCTGATCAAAAATACTAAATATGTACATACGTATATGATAGCCGAAACCCCTTTGGGTAATAACAATTTTCGAAAGCTAAAGTTTTTAATTTTATTTAATTCTCTCTACTTTCTCCAGTTAACAATGCTATAAAGATTTTTTTTTAATATCATTAAATTATAGAAAATTTTTCACTGTCAAACCTTACTTTAAAAATATAAAAAATTAATAGCAAACAAAATTTTTAAATGTGAAAACTAGTAAACAATTGCTCCGTAAAGAATGTGGACAATAGAAGAATACATACATATATGTACATACATATGTACAAAGAAACATTTTATTTTTCTGCAACTAAATGATTTCAAATTATGCCTCCCAATGCTTTGTTTCACTGTCATCATTGTGCATTTTTACTTGTCCATAGCGTTAGCTGCTCGCGTCGTCTTAGAGCCAACAGCTTCACACATTGTAGCCCAACAATTAGCCGCACGGAGCGTGTGAAATCGCTAAGCTTCCGTTACAAAATTGTCTTTAATGTTTTTTATGATGCCACTTAATTATTTGCCATATCTGAGACACCTTCTTCAGCAGTGTTGAGACAACAACAAATGTAGAAAAGCAACCAACCCAAGCGACCAACCAACCAACAACAGTAAAACGAAGCGGCAAAACGTTAGTACAAGCTGGTATTTGTAAGCGTTTAAAGTGTTAGCTGCTTCTGATTATTCTGATTCTTCTTCTTAACTTTTTTTCTATACTTTATTTTATAATTTTTATATAAGTTTTTTCCCTCACACCTTAATATAACGCAGCATGGCGCCAAACGCTTGAGTTAGCAACAGAAGAGGCGCAGGCGCGCCGTAGTTTGGTTTTCGTGGCTTGGTCATGGCTCAAAGCTAAGGTAAAATATTTTTTTATTTTTATATTTTTTTTTTTTGCTGGCCTTATTTTATCTTGTTACCACACCACTTATGGGGAAATGAACTCATGATTAACAGGGTTCATATAATTTTTTTTAATTCACAAAAGAAAGTACAAATTTTAAAATAAGTCCAAAATTTCGTCAGTGTCTATCAACAATTTTGTGAGCCCTCAGAAATTATGACTTTAAAATGAATGCTTTTTTACGATAAACATGTTTCTAAACCTGTTCATAAAGCTGACCCATATCCTACTCTTTTTGGTAGCTCAAATCGAAGATCAAAAGGTAAGAAGTGAATAGATGCCGCCTCTAAACGAGTATTTAAAACCCCCCAGGAGCTGCCTCGAGGGAATACCTTCCCATGAGACGAAGGCATCAGAACGGCGAGGGACGTTACAGCGAAAATCATTATACCAAATTCCCAGTTACTCAAATACGTACAAAGAATAGCCCTGGGCTCAAGCCCGTAAGGGTTGCGACCAGTAAAATTAACGTATACTGGATATCTGAAATAAGTTTGCTTTTGGACTGGTGGGAGTGGTACTGTGTCCCTTTAGTAAGCAAGGGTGACACCTAACTGAAATGGCTGGCACGATAATATCACAATTGCCTTCGTCTCTGGCAGGTCTTCAAGTGCATTCAAAACACGTCGCCATTAAATTGGCCGTACAGGTATAGTTGAGACGAACTCCTGATTTTGCGTCTGGCCGGCACTGAACACAAACTCCACAAAGCGTGAAATAATGCAACAGTCGGCTGGCAAGGTTATGGCGTCTGTATTTTGGGATGCATATGGAATAATTTTCATTAACTACCTAGCATAGCGTTATTGGGCTGTTTAAAGGACGAAATCGACGAAAAATGGCCGCATTTGAAGAAAAATGAAGTGCTGTTTCACCAACACAGTGCACCGCGTCACAAGTCACAAGTGAAATCGATAGCAAAAATCCATGAATTTCCCTTCGAATTGCTACCACATCCACCGTATTCTCCAGATCTGGCCCCCAGTGACCATTTCCTGTTCTCAGATCTCAAAATAAGGCTCTCTGGGAAGAAATTTTCGTCGAATGAGAAGGTGATCGCCGAAACTGAGGCCTATTTTGAAGCAAAGGACAAATCGTACTACAAAAATAGTATAGAAAAGTTGGAGGGTCGTTCTAATCAGTGTGTCACCTTTGAAGGGAACTAAATTAATTTTGCCAAAAAAATTCGTTTTACTATGGTAGGCCGGTGACTTTTTAATTGTCCTGTTACATAATACGGTATGTAGATAAATTAATAATTTAATACAAACAAACTAGTATAAATTGCACAAAGTAGAAGAATGCCACAGCAGTTTGTGGCCGTGTCTGCTAGTAAACAATTATGTTCAAAAAAAATTTACAATAATTATTTTTTGCTTTTAAAATTTATTTTCATAAAAATATTCAACCAATTTAATGTTTTTTTTTACAAGAAAATCATTTAACCGAGTTCGGCCACATATATCCAACGAATAATATCTTAAAGCGGCTCGTCAAGGAAGGTAGCCAATCTGGCAACAATGCTCGTGAGCATAAATAAAAAGGTTTTTTTTTTTTTGAAAATACAAAATCGGTCTTGCGAATATTTTTCACCGGATTACGTCTAAACAAAAACAACCAAAATCAAGAAAGAAGGGCTGTCTGCGGCCATTTCGAAGTATCTTTATACTTTTCACGAACATTTAAAATTTATTACAAATTGCAAAATTCGATTTCGATGATTTTCAGTATCAATATTTATTTGAATGGATATATGAAGAATATCAAATTTCATACTCCTAGCTGCTGTTTTGACGGGTTTTCGGCGCAAAACACCATATCTGAACAAATCGCTATTATGGAAGCTATATGACATAGTCGTCCGATTCCGCTAATTTTGTATAAAATAACGAATTTCACGCTCTTAGACGCGTTTCTTTGAATCAAAATAAAAAACGATCGTATATATAATAAGGTCCGATCTGGCCGGTTCCGACAAATGAGGTACGAGTTTACGTTCGAACAGACGGACATGGCTAAATCAATTCAGCTTGTCATTCTCATATGATCGATATACATTTCGATGGGTCTATCTCTTCTCCTTTTGTTTCTTACATACATACTTCGTACTAAAGTTAATATACCATTTCATATACATGAAAGGTATAAGAAAAGAAATTCGCAAGTGTTTTCAAATTCTCATACAAACAAATTAGATTTGCTTTCATCGTCGTTTCCTTTTCTCTATATTTATTAATTTCTTCGATATCATAGCGTCTTTGTTAAATTTTATAATTATTTATGTATTTAATTTTTTTTTTTGTTTTTATTTTTTTTTTTTAGCAAATATTTATGTGCAGAGATGAAAAATTTCTCTTCTGATTCCTCCCAAAAAATTAGCATTTGTATTTGGGCATATTGTATGTATATTAATATGAATATAAATTGGCCTAAACTGACATCTGTATTGATTCTGCACAAACGTGAAATATATATTCCACGCGGACAATAGAGTAATCCAAAACCAACCACAATTCATACAAAAAATATTTTCCAATTAACATTGCGATGTCCTAGGGTTGGACTATATAATCCATCTCTGCATAATACCCGAGTACTCTATGGAATACCTGCAGGGGATTATATTTTGGAGTATATGCGAAAAATGACTTTAGGACATACTCTTTGGTTTCGAATACCATCTGCTTTGGTGAAAAGTTAGTAAAAGGTAATATATACATATATATAAATTTATATTAATATTAATAATTTATTGTTAATAAATATAATACCCGTTAGTTTGCCTATTTCTTCCACGTCTTTTCTTTGAAATAATAATTAATTCTGCGCGCCTTTTGCGAACCAGCAGAGCTCAACAGTGAAACGAAACTGACTCAGTTTCATTTCCCCACATATTTTCTGTATACGAGTATTAAACTTATTGCGTAATTTTAAATTCGTATAGCGATAGCGATCGGCAAAAAACACGAAGAGTGGTCGTTCTATTCCCTAATCTGGTATAGAAACGTCAATTGGTCCAATAGTTCACAAAAAGGAGTATATTTGTAGGTACTCCAATGGACCAAATGGTCCCCAAATGTTTGCAAGGTATGAATACACATATATAGGTATGTACATAAATATTTACTAATTATAGAAAAGATGATCGTTAAAATTTTTTTGCTGCTTCGAAAAATATTCTTCTGATTAAATAAATACGGAATTTTTTGTTTTAATAAATTTAAAAAAATTATACTACAAGCCAGCCAACTAAGATATCGATCAGTTCCTACATCCATTATATTAGGATTAACTCTTGTCCCCTTGTTTTTAGGTCATGAAATAGCATGTCGACAGCCAAGGGGAACTTTACTTTAACATTTTCATATTCTTTATTGGCTTACGCGATTATTGACGAGTTAACAGCAGCACGCCGGTGGTCTTTTCTTTTAGTTCTTTCCCCGCGGTGTAATGAGGTGTAGTTCTGCTGTTGGGTATGTTGTAACAGTCCTCATCGCTTAACTTGGAAACGTGAGATATGGTAACAAGCCCGTGTGGAGCCTTCGATCACAGCTAAGGCGGTAAAGCATGCCTGTCGTAGGAGGCCACTAAAATACTTACAATAGTTTCCGCATCGGTGAGGTCTTTATATTGAAAGACAGAGAGGTGCGGCTGCGAGCGGGCGTCGGTCTTGATGCAGCTATACAAATATGTTTTTAAATTATATTTACTCGAGGTTTTTCGTAGAAAACAGCTACAATAAAAAGGTTAATACAGCCCCGGAAGACGACGTACTGGAATATATGTGTCAGTGTGACCTGTCATCGTTTTCTCGGTAATTTTTACTTAGATTGCCTTGCAAAACTGCATCTGCAAGCGTAAAAAAGTTTAATAAAACACACTAATTGTTTTTTACGCCCATCATAGATATCACAAATGGCCAACAGTCCTAAGTGTGCAGGATCCCGTGGTCGAGCAGCCTCATTAACTTTTACTTACGTACTTTTTCCCTATATGAAGCGTATTTTTGTCAGAGTTTCTCCCTCTCCTCTAATTTTTGTTTTGACTTGAGTTTTTTTACAGATGAAGAAACTGACATCTTTTAGATACCTCTGAGCTTGTAATAAATGTTCACAAGATGAAGAAATACACTCAAACCATCTATTCCAGCTTCCGCGCCATAAAGAACTTAGGACTACCCCTCGTTTGGAAATCGTCAAACAATGGTCGAATAAAGAGTTAAGAATGGCTCTGTACTACTAGACTAAATGTTATTTCTTTAATTGAGCTCCTGCGTGGCGTGGATCGAGGTAAGTGGTGCAATAAACGCGATGCTAAGTGCAGCCTAACGACTCTACCGCTGCTGGGTTCGCTGACAGACTGAATAGCACGCGACTGGAAAAGGTATTGGCTTTATACGAATATATTGAGTAATGTGCCACTGTATGGAGTACACAATACAGCTTCCTTTTTATCAACCTAATTTCTTGATAAGAGTGGGGGTGTCGCATTTTTTGGAAGATGGAAGGTATGAGCTACTTTGGGTATTGTGATCTATGTATATTTCTCGAGGTAACGCAATTACCAAGGTGCTAAGCATTATGAATTCCTTCCACCTGGTTAGGCTATTCAACAATCTAACGAAACTGCTCAAGGGAGACCGTTTTGAGTCGATAGAGAAGATTCAAGCAGAATAGCTTGAGGAACAGAAGGCCACTCCGGCCGATGAAGATAACAAATATTTTGAAAATGAAAAAAAAAACATCGAGGAAATTACTTTGAAGGCGATGATATACGAGGTGTGTTCAAAGGAAAAGGTAAATTTTGAATTTGTTTTGAAACTTACTTATTTATTCATCAATATCTATTTTGTCCCCTTCAAAGTAATCCCTCCCGGACATAATACACTTGTGTCAACGCTTTTTCCAATCCTCGAAGCACTTCTGAAATACACTTTCGGTATGGCCATCAGCTCTTTCTACGATTCTGACTTGATCTCATCAATTGTGGCAAAATGCTTTTCTTTCATTGTTTTCTTTAGTTTTGGGAATAGAAAAAAGTCGAAGGGAGCCAAATCTGGTGAATACGGTGGTTGAGGCATGATTACGATTTTGTTTTTGGCCAAAAAATTACGAATAAGCATTGATGTGTGAGCTGATGTATTATCGTGATGCAGAATCTACGATTTATTTTTCCACAATTCCGATCGTTTGAGCCGCATTGCTTCACGCAAACGTTGCAAAACTTTCTTGTAGTATTCCTTATTAACTGTACGACCTTTTGGCAGGAACACAAGATGCACCACACCATTGTAATCAAAGAAAACAGTGAGCAAACCCTTCACCTTTTCCTTTGAGCAGATCTCGTAAATTTAGATGAACGTCATGTCATAAAGAAAACACGATCAAACTTATCCGGGGCAATGGCTGGAAACTGCAACACTTAGCCAATAGAGCCAACGCAGTTCCAAGTTCACTACCCTGGCCGTGGGCTTACCAAGCACCGGAAAATCTTCGTAGATAAGAAAACAGAATGAGCTTACAGTACTTATTTAATTAAACTCAAATCATCACCTAACCAACAACTCAGTTTATGTTGTGCGGAAAAAAGGAAACCAGTTTAGAAAAAAAGAACCAAGTAGAACTACCTCAGAGTCTAGATTTCTCAACACTTTTTTTTAATCGTGAATTTTCAAAATCTCAAATTAACAACAAACTGCGCACTGCCAGCAAACTATATCCGCATTTTGTACGTGATTTTCATTTTGTTATATCGTGCTGTGAAATATGACACTCCCCAATTCCGCCAGTTGGGAAAGGCTGAATTGTTCATTTTTCAAGAAGTAAAGAGTTTTGTTTGCAAATTATTAGAACACGTTTCCCATGTTTGCAAATAACAATACTGAATTACATGCAAACATACATACATATATACATATAGATATGTAAATAAAGGGTGATCCAAGTAGAGGTACTTTTTCCAATAGCCTTTGTTTGACAGATCACGCGTGAGCCGTGTCAAGCTGTCATGTTATTTTTGTTCAGTGGAAAGATCTACGCCTGAACAACGTTTACAAATCATTCAACTTTATTACGAAAATTCACGTTCTGTAAAGAATGTGTTTCGCGCGCTTCGCTCAACTTATGGTCAACATAATCGGCCTACTGAGCATACTATTCGCAAAACCATCACCCATCTTGAGACCCAGCATTCGTTACTGGATAATATTTGACCGAATAGACACGAAAAGCGTGAAGAGTCGATTCGTCGCCGTTCGCAGCAACTCGCAATGACGAATAGTACGACTAGGCGCATTCTACGTTGAGATTTTAAATTGAAAGGGTACAAAATACAGTGTGTGTAAGAACTGAAGCTGCTCGACCTTCCCAAGCGACATCGCTTTGCTCTATGGGCTCTTGAAAAGTTCCAAGAAGATTCGACGTTTTCGATGCAAATTTTGTTCAGCGATGAGCCACATTTCTGGCTCAATGGGTATGTAAACAAGCAAAATTTCCGCATTTGGGACGAAGAGCAATCTGAAGAGATTCAAGAGCTGCCATCTCATCCAGAAAAAATAACGGTTTGGTGTGGTATGCAGGCCGGTGGAATCATTGGTCAATAACCGACTATTTGACGCCTGAAATTGAAGCTCGTGCTCTTCGCGACATTTGGTTTCAATAAGACGGCGTCCCTCCCACACATCGCATCAATCAATGGATTTATTGAGAGAACATTCGGTGAGCAGCTTATTTCACGTTTTGGGCCGGTCAATTGGCCACCAAGACCGTGTGATATCACAGCGTTAGAGTTCTTCCTGTGGGGATATGTAAAGTCTAAAGTCTATGCGGACAATCCCGCTGCGATTCAGGTCTTGGAGCAAAACATCACGCATGTCATTCGCCAGTTACCAGTCGAAATGCTCGAAGGAGCGATCGAAAATTGGACTCAACGGATGGACCATCTGAGACGTAGTCGCGGCCAACATTTGAAAGAGATAATCATCAAAAAATAAATGCCAAAAAATGTTCTTTTGCATAATAATAAACATTCCTCATTAGATTTGAATTTTCTGTATTTTGTTTTTTTTTTTCTTTAAAAAATTAGCAAACTTCGAAATGGATCACCCTTTACATACATATAAAGCCAGATGTCGGTTTATTTGGAATTCGGGTAATCAATGATAGAGCCCATAAACGTTGGTTAACAAAAATAAATGTGGTTAAAAATAAAAATAAAAAAATAAATATAAATAAAAAAAATTCATAAAATAGCAAGTTTTGAGTTATAACTAAAGCAAATGTGTTAATAAATCATATAGGCGTGTGTATATTTATACAAATGTGTATGTAGGTATGTAGGCAAACAATGGAGCGTAGACCAGACAGCGCAAGGCAATATATGAATTTACAAAACCGAGATTCTTCTTGGGTGAAGTAAGCAAGTGTTGACTGAAGCTGGCTTCAAAGATATAAAATTCGCAGCCACACATAGTCATACCTTCCGAAGTACTATGTTTATACTCATATGTATATAAATATGTATTTGAATTTATGTTTGTGGCTACAATATGTACGAATTCCCACTAAAAAAAAATATTTCAACAAACGTCAGCGCCTCTCTATACAGTGTTCTCTATCATTTACCATTCTTTGCTATATTTTCATTATTATTTTTTCATTTTATTTCACTTTTTTTGCGCTCTTGCTGTTTACTACCTGTTCGTCAGGTTTTTCTTGTTGCGAAAATAACTACGCGCCACATTTCTCTGACGTTCGTGGGTATCAGTTGACTGCCTCATATGATTTTTGTTTTTATTTCATTTTCCAGACAGCACAAGCAAACATTTTTACATACCTACGAATGCATATATGCCTTCCTATATTTGAATTTTAATTTCAAATATTTTTTACTTCCTTTATACTGTAACGCGATATCGCTATTAAAATCCGTTATTTTAAATTTTAAGCAAAATTAAAAATTAAAAAAAAATTTAATGTGAATTTTTTGTCCAAAAAAGTCAAAATTGTAAATAAAACATCTTAGTATTCACAGCGTAACTGATATTCTCGTAACTCGTTCACTTACTATTGCTCTGTCGGTGTATGTTTGTATTTATGTATCTGCGTATATGCGGCCAAAACCGTGTACCAATGGCATTTGCCACCAGAAAATGCGATTAAAGCAGAAAAAACGCCGCAATTGGAGTACAGTATAAACCGAATTTGTTTATATCCACTTAACATGTACATATAATTGTATGTATGTATGCCTGTGAATTTTTGTATAAATTTACTTGCAGTACCTACATATATGCATATGTGTGTACTTTACGTAAAACACGCTTTTTGACTTTTGCCTTTTTTTTCGTTGACTTTTTGAACGTTTCGGCGACTCGACCGCACTCGCATTACTCCACTTGCACTCTTTTCACAGGCAAGAAATTCATGTATAAGTATGCATATATGTACATATGTAGTAAGGAAAAATGCAAACACTGTATTTTCTTATTCGCTAGAATTACGGATTTCCGCACTAAAAAGTCATAAATTGTATGGCCTTTCTTTCTCCTTTCGTTTTTTTTTTTTTTTTGGCAGAAAAAATATAAATTTGAACACCTAACACACGCGATCAACCGTTTAAGACGTTGAAATATGCCGAAGACTGTTTACAAACTAAACTCAGGTGTACGCGCACAATTTGGCTTGGAGCGTGTGACCAGCGATGATCAGATTTGCTTTGGAGTGGAGAGTAACGAGTTGTGGCTCAAATGGCAGAATACATGCATAAACATAACGAGTGATCCATTTCGTTGTTCCCTACTTTTTTAAAGAAAAATATCACAGAAAATTTAAATTTAATGGATAATGTTTATTTTCGATCGAAAGAACATTCTTTGGCATTTATTTTTTGAAGATTATCTCTTTCAAATGCTGGCCGCGGCTACGTCTCAGATGGTCCATCCGTTGAGTCCAATTTTCGATGACACGTTCGAGCATTTCGACTGGTAACTGGCCTGAATCGAAGCGGGATTGACCGAATAGACTTAAGACTTTACATATCCCCACAGGAAAAAATCTAATGGTGTGACATCACACGATCCACGATCTTGGTGGCCAATCGACCGGCCCAAAACGTGAAATTTACCTACTCACCGAAGTGTTCTTTCAATAAATCCATTGATTGGAGCGGAGATCACGAGCTTCAATTTCAGGCATCAAATAGTCGGTTATCATGGCGCGATAACAGTCGCCATTGACGGCTACGTTTTCAGCGGCATCATTTTTGAAGAAATATAGACCGATTATTCCACCGGCCAACAAGCCACACCAACCCGCTGCTTTTTCTGGATGAAATGGCAGCTCTTGAATCTTTTCAGGCTGCTCTTCGGCCCAAATGCGGCAATTTTGCTTGTTTACATATCTATTGAGCCAGAAATGTGCCTTATCGCTGAACAAAATTTGCGTCGAAAACGTCGGATCTTCTTGGAACTTTTCAAGAGCCCATAGAGCGAAGCGATGTCGCTTCAAAAGGTCGAGCGGCTTAAGTTCTTCCACAAGCTGTATTTTGTACGCTTTCAATTTAAGATCTCGACGTAAAATGCACCAAGTCGTTCCGTACGTCAGTCCGAGTTGCTGCGAACGACGCCGAATCGACTCTCCACGGTCTTCGTGTACACTCTCAGCTACGGCCGCTACATTTTCTTTACTGCTTGCTGGACGAGGTCTATTCGGTAGAGTATTATCCTTATTGGATGAATGCTGAGTCTCATGAAGAGTGATGGTGTACGTTCAGTCGCTCGGTAGGCCGATTATGTTGACGATAAGTTGAGCGAAGCGCGCGAAACACATTCTTTACAGAACGTGAATTTTCGTAACGAATTTGAATGATTTGTAGACGTTGTTCAGTCCCATGATTAAATGCCAAATAATACTGAACAAAAATAATAAGAAAACTTGACACGACTCACGTGTGATCTGTAAAAAAAGCCTATTTAAAAAGAGTGGCCCTACTTGGACCACCCTTTACAAATGTCTACCTACAAGCGCTCACGGCCTCTCTGAGCAAACCATATTTTGAATTTATATTGAGTTTTATAATAATTTATTTATTATTTATTAATTTTTGATCAGAAATCTCACCTCATTTATGCCGAAATCCATTTTTTTAAACTGTAAATTGCATTTAACTGCATTGTTGTTTATTATTATATTTTTTTACTCACTCACATTTCAATTCTTTGTTTAAATTGTTACTCTTTGCCATTTTCTTTTACAAGCCGGTCTCTGTTTTGAGTGTTTTGAGTGATATTTGTATTACTTTTGAGTAAAACTCAAAATTGCATTAACGAAGAAGAAATTTGAAACTGGCAGTTAAGAAATTTGATTTCCATACTTCCGCTGGGCTGATTGCTTAACTCGCTGCAGGAATTCCAGAATGCCGGAGCGTTGGTACTAATATGCAACCATATTTTGATATTGTTCAATACTACGATTCATCGACAAGACCAAACCATAGTATCTATTGCCGCTGAAGCTGCTAATGTTAAGGTCTAGAAGATTAAGGATTTCAACAATCGGGTATTCCCGGTGAAAATTATACATGTTTTCAACATTCTCTTTACTTTTAGTAAATTCTATCATCGGGGAAGCTTCGCTTCGCAGCTCAAGGCCCCAGATACCATTGTCTTTTGCTTCTGGGTGCAAGTCTGTGAATCTCAGCATAGGAAGCAGACTCGTTTCATGTTCCAAGTGAATTCCCTTTCTCAAAATTATTATCGCAAGGATATTTTGCGACTTGAGATCGACAGTCGTTTCTACTTATCCCCGTTTGCGTAACCAGGTTCTTCTTCAACTGAACCTTCCAACGGAGTGCAGGTATTTTTCTTCTTCTGCTTGCACAGATTGGTACTGCATCGAATATTTTAAAGCTGGAGTGCTCTTATCCATTGGGGCCACATGACCTAGTCAGCGTAACCTGCTGCTACTGTGGCTAAGGTCCGGTAGGCAATATGGATGTCGCTTCCCTATTTTAAAAGGTAAATTTTCTATTTTCCGTTTAATAATTAACTAATAGACCAGAAATTAAACAAATTGAAAATTAAATCTAATTTGCAAATTATTAATAATTTCAAAAGTTACTCGCATTAAAAGGGAAGCTATAAAAAACATAAATTCAAAAATAAATTAAATAACCTCAAATAATTTAAAATTGCAAGAATATTTCCAACTGTTCATCAAATTACTGGCAGCACTGACATTTTGAAGCAACGCTGCATCGATTGGCAGCACTTACATTTCGGTCAACTGCTGTACGAAATTGAACGAAGCATTTCAAACGGTCGTTTCGAATTGAGTCGATTGTAGTAAATAGTAGCGGAGTTATTGCGATTATTTTCTTGTGTTTTGTGTATTTAAAAGTGCTATTTTTTGAATTCTTGTGTTAATCAAAAGTTATAACAATGAACACTTCGGCAGGCACAAATAATGCATCGAGCCATCAATCGTCACGCAAGACAAATCAAAATATACAGGTCTATGCGCGTGTAAGGTGAGTGTGCCAAGCAAGAAAATGCTTGGCTTTGGTTTCCTTCTAATATAAATAAATAGTATTTCTATTGTATTTGTGTTTGGTTTCGTTAGGCCTCTAAATGCGCGAGAACGCTGTATACGTTCAGCGGAAGTAGTTGAAACTGTTTCGCCTCGTGAAATAGTGGCCAGACATACATTGGAATCTAAGTTGACAAAGAAGTTTACTTTCGATCGCGTTTTTGGTACAGATTCACGCCAAGCTGATGTATACGGTACGGTTGTTGCGCCGCTCATTGAGGAGGTGCTTTCCGGCTATAATTGCACTGTATTTGCTTATGGGCAAACTGGTACGGGAAAAACACACACAATGGTTGGTACTGAATGCGCGGAATTAAAATCATCTTGGGAAGACGTAAGTAAAATATTATGTGTGTTTAATTATAAAAAAAGGTTCTGATTGGTTTTACCTGGGTGCAAAACCAGTTTGTATTAGAGGGCAAAACAAGTGGCCCTGAAAAATTCGTTTGAATTTAAATTTGCTACCTGCATTTTTTTTATAGATGCCTTTGAATCATTCCAATGTATACACGTATGTGTGCTGTTTGTATAAATAGAAGTAACACCCGTCTAATTTCTCTTAATAGGACTCTGATATTGGTATTATACCACGAGCTTTGAGCCATCTCTTTGATGAGCTGCGTATGACTGAAATGGAATTCTCAATGCGTATATCTTATTTGGAGTTGTATAATGAGGAATTGTGTGATTTACTCTCATCAGATGATAGTGTCAAAATACGCATCTTCGACGATAGCACTAAAAAGGGTTCGGTTATTATACAAGGCTTAGAGGAGATACCAGTACATAGTAAGGATGATGTTTATAAACTGCTGGAGAAGGGAAAAGAGCGTAGAAAAACTGCAACAACATTAATGAATGCACAATCCTCACGTTCACATACTGTATTCTCCATCTTAGTGCATATACGAGAAAACGGCATAGACGGTGAAGAAATGTTGAAAATAGGCAAATTAAATCTAGTAGATTTGGCGGGTAGTGAAAACGTTACAAAAGCAGGCAATGAAAAAGGTATACGTGCAAGAGAAACAGTAAATATAAATCAGAGTTTGTTGACATTAGGGCGTGTCATCACCGCTTTAGTGGAGCGTACACCACATATCCCTTATCGTGAATCAAAATTAACACGTCTGCTACAGGAGTCATTGGGTAAGTATAGATTTTTTGAAACAAAATAATTGATATTAAAAATTATTTGCATTTGCATTTCCTTCTACTAGGTGGTCGTACCAAAACATCTATAATTGCTACAATATCGCCTGGACACAAAGATATTGAGGAAACATTAAGTACATTAGAATATGCACATCGCGCTAAGAACATACAAAATAAGCCGGAAGTCAATCAAAAACTAACAAAGAAAACTGTGCTTAAAGAGTACACTGAGGAGATTGATAAATTGAAACGAGATTTGATGGCATCAAGAGACAAAAATGGCATTTACTTAGCGGAAGAAACCTACAATGAAATGACATTGAAAATGGATTCACAACATCGTGAGCTAAATGAAAAAATGTTATTACTCAAAGCGTTAAAAGATGAGTTGCAAAGTAAAGAACGTATCTTTAATGAAGTTAGCCTGAATTTAGTAGAAAAAACTGAAGAGCTCAAGCGGACTGAACAAAATTTAACACAGACACAAGGCGCATTGCAGCAGACAAAGAGGGTAATTTTGCATATATATATATATATTTTAATAATTACAATTTCAAATTTAATTTTTGGAAACTTACATGTACAGATACTCAATTGCACAAAGCGACGTTATAAGGAGAAGAAAGTATTGTTGCAATCACATATGAAAACAGAAGAAGTGCTAACCAATCAGGCTTTGGAAATATTGGATGTTGCGGACACAGCTACTAAAGATACTCATCAGTTACATGTAAATAAGCATTAGAATTATAAAAAAGCATACTTTTCATGAAACTGAATTTTTACAGAGTACAATTGAGCGCAGAAAGGATGTGGATAAAAAAATTCAAACTGCCTGTGAACGTTTTGCTGAACGTATGCGCGATAACTTCCATTTAATGGATAATAGCTTAAGTAATATGCAAGAACAACAGGAGTCCTATTCCAATTTGTTATTAGAGGAACTTGGTAAGACATTTATGCAATAATTGTTACCACATATTAAAATAACACTTATCTCCTATCTTTCAGGAAGCACTGCTGCGATGCATAAGAAGTTAATAGGTGATAGCGACAAAAAAATTCAAAATGTCAATGATTTATGCAAAGAATCGCTTTCGTCAACATGCACCATCATTGAAAAATGCACGCAAACACTTGGCGATGCCAGCAGTGAACAAAAAATCGCATTAACTAATCTGTTCCGGGAGTTGGAAAATAAACAAATCGAATTATTCACACAAATGCATGAGAAACTACAAGATTTAGCTAAATTTACAGAACAACAGAAGGCAACAGCTGAGAAAATGCAAAAGACAGTGGTGGAGAGCCTCCAAGAGAGATCACGAAATCTACAAACGCATACCACCAATATAACTGTACGTCTTGCAGAAATCAAACAAATCTCTGACAATAACTCGGAACAATTGGCTCAAATGCATGTTGAGGTAGAAAATGAGCGTACTACAGCAGCTGAAGAACGCACACTTATGGAAGATATTATAGAAAAATTAAACACTCTAAAGGATAAATCGTATGCAAATAGAAAAACACGTGCAGACGCACTTAACAATTTAACAAACAAAATAGAGGAAAATACACAAATAATTGTTGAACGCTTACAACAAAACACCGCGTTTGCGCAAGAATTTTGTGAAGAAAGTTGCAATGACAACATAACAACGCAAAAGAAATTTGAAGAACACACCGTTGTTGCTTTGGAATGCTGTGAAAAACAGTCAAATGCGCAGAACACACTAAAGCAGCAACTAGACATCATGCAAAACGATAGTGGCGTACGCGTAAGCGAATTAACAACAACCGCGGCTAGCTACGCAGAGCATACACATAAAGAGCTGGCAGAGCATGTAGATGAGGTGAAGCGTGCACGTCTGGAGAACGAAATGAAAATTGACGAAGCTACTAATGTTGTTAAGAAATGTCTCGCCGAAGATTCTCTACGCTTCAAGCAGCATATCGAAGTTTCTAATGGTTTGACCAACTCATTGCAAGAAAACCTACTCAGCTATGCCAACACTTACCATGATCAGATGGAAACCTGTGTAAACGTTGTTGAAAAGTTTAGACAGAGCGAGTTGAAAACATATGCACCAACAGGTAAATAGTAATTTTTTTTTATATTTGAATATTTGAAGAAGTCTAATATTTTAAAACGTAAAATGTTGCTTTAAATTGTAGGCACTACACCTTCAAAGCGTAACTTTGTATATCCACGTACGCTGGCGTCGACATCACCTCACAATGATATCGTTAAACGCGTTCGACAGGAAAACGACTGGTCTGATTTGGATACAACAGCGCCTATTGATGAGGTATGAATACGGAAATAAAGAAAAAAGATTGATTTTTTTTTTGTCTTTATTTCTTAATACTACATTTTTTATTAATTCGATTTTTATAATTATTGCTTTATTTAATTCTTATTTATCTGTTTCTGTAATATATTTATATAAAAAATTTTTTCTTCATTTTTTATATTTACTTATATAATAATTTTTTTATTTGAAGTTTTAAATAATTTGATTTTATGTTTATTTGTTTTTTATTGATTTGTTTATATTAATTAATTTATTTAATATAAATATTTTTTATCTTATTTCTTACTATTTATTTCTCGTTCTTACCTAATTTTTTAATTTTCTGTTCTATATATTTTATTTTTTATTGATTTCTTTATTTAATTTTCACTTAAATTTGTTTATTTAATTTTTTTTTTCTTATTTTTATTTACTTTTTTTTCTTATTTCATTTATATTATTTATATATTTAGCTTTACTATATATTTGTTTTTTAAACTAATTTTTCATTTGGCCACAAAAAAAGTATATAATTCAGAGCATATATCTAAAATTGTAGCCAAATCCAAGTATAAATCAATTTCTTACCGCCTAGGTTGAAGAGGTGGACCATGAATTACATGAGTGGTCGACAACCATCGGTTAACTTTCGATGTCAAACCTCAAAGCTACAGTTTCGAAGGGTGGTGTCCTCTCTCCGATGCTGTTTAATTTCTACATTTCTTGGCTTCCTCCATCACCATAGGGCGTCTCTTTGATCTCATACCCCGATGACTGTTCGGTTTTGGCGTCTGACCAGGATAATGATAGCCTTTGTTCGAAAGTAAACTGCTATCTCGCCATCCTTTCCAACTTATTCACTGCACGTCATCTTCAACGACAACCAGCGAAATCATCTGCCACCCTTTTCACCAGCTGGACGAAGGAGTACCGGCTTGAACACAATGTGAAAGTCGATGACGTAAAAATTTCGACCACGAACAACCCAAAGTTTCTGGGTGTCACATTTGAGAGCCTGCACTCCTTCACTGCGCATACGACTGCAATTGCCACCAAAGTACAGAGCCGCAACAAAATCCTCAAATCGATAGCCGGTAGCACCTGGGGAAAAGACAAAGAAACACCGATGGCAACGTAAAAGGCAATTGTCCGGCCGGTCGTAAACTATGCTGCATCGATTTGGACGCCGTGGACTAACGAGACGCAGTTGAAGAAGCTCCAGACTTGTCAGAACACCGCCCTTCGGACCGTGACGGGAAACCTCCTCATGGCGCAGGAGCACCACTCACACAAAGAAACATCTATGCTCCCAGTTAAGGAGCATAATATTATGGCGTAAAATTAAGATCTGGATATTGTATCAGGCTTGTCGGCTATCCAGGATCGACCCTGACATACCCAATACATGTCCCGCATGCAACAAATCCCTTCACGACACTAACCACCTCTTTGCATGCCCACTGAACCCGACTCGTCTAACACCCCTCTTCCTCTGGTCCGAACTCGTCAACGCAGCACGTTTCCTGGGCCTCCCGTTGGATGACCTCGATGACTAAGACCAGACTTGCCTGACCCTAGAAGAGGTTGGCGCAGCCGCCACAATAACGACATAAATCAATTTTTTTTTCTTTTTTTTTCTTTCAATTAAATCGGTCCACAGCCTGAAAATCATCATTCACGTAAATAGAACTATAAATAAAATTTCGAATAGGTTAATTCCAGGTCCACCTCGTGCGGTTATGTGAGATGCAAACAATGTATGAAAACAATCCTTGATGCTGATTATATATCATGCTAAAATTTCAGCTCAATCGGTGTAGAATTTTCTTAGTTTTTGAAGCGTATATATACATATATATATAAATTTTAGCACGATATATAATCAGCATCAATATATATATATATATATACATATATATATATATATATATATATATTTGGCGCTTTGTAACCGCTGAAGCGATTTTCGGCCGAGCTCCTCCTTCAATTTGTGGTTTTGCGTCTTGGTGTTTTTACCAACGCCTCCGAACGGCTGATGGATTTTTATGAGGAGCTTTATTTCATGTCAGAAATACACTCGGGGGTTTGACATTCCCTGCCGAGGGGCGACCGTAATTAGAAAAAAAAATTTTCTATCATTTTGGATGTTGCTCGAACCTGGGCTCGAACCCAGACCTTCCGAATGTCAGTACGCAATGCTAACCACTCGGCTATCGCGGCCGCCTACATATATATATATATATATATATATATATATATATATATTTTGTTATATATATATATATACTTGTTTAATTTTTTTTTTTAATTTTACCATCCATTTTTCATTCTCTTTTTTTAATTTTTTTTTATTTTAGTTTTTTTTCTTCTTTAGATTTTATTACTTTGGTTTTTTATTTATTATTTTTTTTAAATTTTTTTTTAAATTTATTTACGTAATTTTTTATATTCCTTGCTTTAACTTGAAATAATATTTCTATTTATTTTTTATATTTATTTAATATTTTTATCTGCTTATTTTTGTGTTAATTTTTTAAATTTCTTTGTAATTTTTATTTTATTTATTCATTTTTTATTTTATTTATTTATTTTTTATTTTTATTTTTTCATAATTTTCTATTTATTCTTGTTTTATTTGCTTATTGATGTATTTATTTATTGTTAAATATTAATATAATTTTTTAATGGATTTTTTTTTACTAAATATTTTTGAATTAATTTTTTATTTATTACAATTTTCAGGGTAGCGAAGATGAGCACGAGCTGAAAACCTCTGTGCAAGAAATTACAAATACTGAAATTCTGCTAAATTCAACACCAATTGATTTAACAAATTTTGCTACGCCACAACAACAAGAAAGCGCTACAAACAGATTGAATGCTATATTATCCAAAAAGCAATTACGCAATAATAACTCTTTAACCAGTGTGAGTTCGCCGAGTAAAGCAACCTCTACGCATAATTCTTCGGCGCCAATGGTTCGAGTGAGTACCACAAAGAGCAGAAAAATTATTTTCCTGGAAATAAATTTAATTTTTGTACTTCTTTGTTTAATTTACAGTCCAACAAGGAGAATATCGCTTAAGCTTGAAAACAACTTGTTGTCTGAGTGCAACTCTGGGGTCTACACTGCATTAAATTGGTTTTTTTTTATTTTTATTTGTTCCTTTCGTTTATATTAGATAGCTGTATATTTATTTTGAATGAAAATTGTCACTACTACACCATGCTGAAGGTATATTTCTTGCGGCGCACTACCAGCTACGCAATTAGAAACTCTTAGTATTAGATGCAATTTTTTTTTAAACAAATTTATATGTATTAAACTACTTGTGAACAACAGACAAAGGTTGACGAAGCATTTGCTGCATTAGTCACTGCTAAAGGATTTGTTGTACTATACCAAATTGAAAATTTTCAGCTTACAAAAGTTAACAGGAATTTTAAAATATTTTGCATGCGGAATAAGTAATAGAAATAAGTGCTGTAATTGAAACAAATATATATATATTGAATTGGTAGCTTGTAGCCTGCATTAATACCTTTCTTTCTGTTCTTTTCCGTTTAAGTCGCCATTGAATGTTCTTGTAAATTCAATTTTATTTTCGATATTCTTCTGTATAACTTTATTTTATGTTAATTTTAAAATGTATACAATGCTAAATTATTTCACTTTAAATTCACTTTTTTGTGTGTGTAAATATTTTGCTTGTGTTTTGTGTATCGTTTGCTGATTTTCGAAATAGCCAAAACAATAAATAAATAAAAACGAACTACAATTCATTCTAATCATCATCATCTTCATCCTTCAAAATACCCAAACGACGCGCTACTTCCTTAACATTTGCAATGAATTCCTCTTGCACGAGATTGAAGCTCATCGCTAGCAGAGCAATGCCGAATAGTAAGTATAAGGAACAGTAAGCAATTGACTGCTCCGACTCGTCCTTGACACCTTTTGCTGGCACAAAGTCACCAAAACCTAAAAAAATATACACATTCAAAAGAAAAAAAAAATCATATCCACTTGGATAAAATGCAGGAAACCCACCGATTGTGGTTAAAGTTATGAAACAAAAGTAGGCTGAGTCCAAGAATGACCATTTCTCCCAGTAGGCGAAAAGCGCTGCGCCACCCAAAATGTAGCTGATTACCAAGAAGACGCATAACCAAATGGGTACTGGACGATCTTTAGGTGACATGTCGCCATAATAATCACTCCAATCATCGCCATAGTAAGAGTCGTCATCATAATCATAGCTAGGACGGCGACGCACTTGACGTTTCACAGGGAAACCCATCGGTGACATTATGCGCGGCGATGGCGGTAGACGTTCTACGAAGTAAAGTTACTCTGTACATCAAAAAAAAAAAAATGCAAATCACTTTAAGCCTACCCGCACGCTCCCTTCTGTAACGCCTACCTCTGCTGCGCCGTGGATGGGTGGGCTCACGATTGTCGTACTCATCGAAAACATCACGATCGTCCAAGTAATAATCATCGAAATCTTCATCATAATCATCAATAGGCACTGGCGAACGCCCACGTCTTGGTTGGTTCATATGTGACGGCTCGAAATCGGGTATATCCAAGCGATCGCCATAATGTGATTGATGCCCGCCGGAGTGTTGTCGATGTGCGTTGTGCGGCGCTGGTGGTTGTGGTGACGCATGCCGCGGCTGATTGTGATGTGAGTGATATGAACTAACGCCGTTGCTGCGATGCTCATTGTAGTAACCACCACCACCACTGCTTTTGAGTAGAGCCGAACGCGGCATTGACTGACTGCGCGGCGTATGCTTACCACGATACTCGCGTTGCTCAATGCGATTGTGATCGAGCTCATCAATTGCATAACGATTGGGTATGATGGGTGTCTTACGTACAATTTCCTCATCAACAGCATCCTCGTAGTGCAGACGTGGATCAACAGATTTAGCACGTACTGTGGACGGCGCATGCGGTACTGAACGACCGCGTTGCATGCTGCGTGGATTCATTCGATTGAATTCACGCATTTCGCGTGACTCGCGTGGTGGTTCGCGTAAATCACGCATATCTCTTGCCTGCACCGGCGGTGGTGCCACATCACGCCGTGCGCTTGAGGCGCGCACCGAACGCATGCTGTATGTGCGTTTCGTTGGCGGCGGCAGCGGCACGTTGTGGAGATCCTCAAATGAGCCCAGTCGTTGTCTTGAGTGTCCGAGATAGCGTTCGCGTTCGACTGTGTGCCGACCGCGTATACTTTCGCGATTACGTATACTGCGTCCGAACCTTGAACCGCGATTCAGCGTTTGTGTATGTCGCGGTCCTTCATCGTAATAATGTTGTTGCTCATACTGGTAAGGCGGTATATGACCGCGACGATGTGTGCTACCAGAGTGCTGATGGCGTCTGCCACTATTACGTCCACCTTCATAATCGTAACGTCCGCCGCTGATTTCTGGATCTGAATAAGCGTGTGGTAGGCCTACAGAATTGCCAAAACCAGAATCGGCCATTGAACGTTGAGTTAGGCGCATTGAGCGTCGTATTGGTGGCGGTTGCGAGCGTGTTGTATATCGTTGATGGCGTCCACGTTGTCGCGGTCTGCGTGGACGGCGTGTAGCGCGCGTGCAAACGTAACAGCAGACTCGCCAATATATGAACCTTTGTTGGTGGAGACAATCATTGAATATATACATTTTTACCTTGTCTACTCACCTAAATGAAGTTGCCATCACATCTCCGATGTTGGAAAGACACAGCAACATCAGCGGTATGCCCACAATTGCATAGAAAATGGTCGTAACTTTACCCCAGTCCGTACGCGGTGATATGTGTCCATAACCTGGGGAAAAATAATCAAAATACATTCATATGTATGTAGGTATAAATGAAAGAAAGCTTTTTTAGTAGAATCCAAAATATGGCCGTATAATGGCGGTGGCATGAGCCGAATGGTTAACAGTGCTAACCACTAACCAGAGTCATGACATCGAACCCTCGTAAGACCCTAATCTAAAATCATAGGAAATGTCAACCCCTTCGGCAGGAAATGTCAACACCTCCGAGTATATTTCCAAATAAAATAAAACAAGAAATAAAAGTTCCTTCATCAGTCTTTCGTAGGCGGCTTAGAATAAACTCAAGGTCCCTCCATTTGTTGGAAAAAAACATCAAGACAGATAGTAAAATTTGGGTTTGACTTTTTCAACACTGTAGTTTCCTGGATTTATCCTCTTTTTAGTTATTCCTGAGGCAAAACAAGCTTTCGTAGGAACGAAGCAGAACGGATTAAGAGTGACGGCTAAAGTACAACTCCAACGAAATCACCCGTTATGCTAAGACAAAATTTGCTAAGGATGGCGTTGAAGCAGACGGCCTCGGTGGGGCGGAACCACGGCTTACTTCAGCTTTGATATCTTCTATGACATTCCCGATGTGTGAAACTTGAGTACGTGTTCGTCCAGTGTGTTCAGAGGAAAATATTTCTACTGTTGCTAAAACTGCGCTCGAACAGTCATCAACATCAACTTGACACAGTTCACAGGAATTAAACATTTTGTGCACTTTCTTTGTATTAATTCCTCGGTATAAAGGCTATAAATCCAACTGGTTCGAGAACTGAAGCCTCATGAACATGCGCTTGAGGAGCATTTTTACAGCACAACCATCTTGTCCGATGAAGGTCATTTCGGTATAAAGGTTATAAGTCCAACTGGTCCTAGAACTGAAGCCTCATGAACATTCGCTTGAGGAACATTTTTACAGCACAACCATCTTGTCAGATGAAGGTCGTTTTCACAAGCCTTTGGGACTTAGAAAACCCACATCTAACCAGGGAAAAGCTAGTGGATTCGCAACGAGTGACTGTTTGGTGCGACTTCTAAGCCAGCGACATCATGGGCCTGTTTTCTTCGAACAAGAGGAAGATCATTACCGCCTTACTACTACCTTTATCGATCATTACCGTGCCAAGCTCCTAGATTATGTTTCCAAATGTTGAGGAGAATGACATGGACGATATGTGGTTTTAACAGAATGCCGGGCGCCGCATGGCCAACGTTACAAATAAAAAAATCTCATAAATATGCGAAACGACAATGTCAACTAGCCGCTTCGCAGCTGCGATTTGATATTTTGTGAATAGTCGTAAAGGCTAAGTGCTGCGCCAACTATTCAAAGACGATTCATTTCTTGAAACATAAAATTGAAGTCACCGTGGCTGTCATAAAAGGCCACACAAAACGATAATGTGTTGAAAAACTTGGCCGACAACATGGACTACTGCAGGACCAGCTATAGCAGCTATATGAATAAAGCGGCATTCCATCCGGAATGTTTTCTCCTAGTCAGAGTGGGTGGAAAATCAATCTTAAACATGCTCATTCCATAAAGGGCTTCAAGAGATATACAATACATTGGATTCACTTGGTTTATCGGCTCTGCGTACTTAAAGCTGGCCCATGTGTAAGTATAGAGCTTTTTTGCTTCTTGTTTGTATTAATTTTTATCATTTATAATTCGTAAGTTACATATTTAAGTATATTCATGTACATTTGGCAATATTTAATAAATGATTGCAAACAAAATACTCAGCAAAGCAATGAGAAGGTGTTGCAATAGTACACACACGAGGGGCGGTCCAAAAGTTTGTTGTTGGCACCACAAACATGTTTTCCATAACGGGTGATCCATTTCGTGGTTCCTACTTTTTAAAGAAAAAAAAACGCAGAAAATTCAAATTTAATGGGGAATGTTCATTATCATTCGAAAGAACATTCTTTCGCTTTTGTTTTTGGAAGATTATCTCTTTCAAAAGTTGTTTCTCAGATGGTCCATCCTTTGAGCTCAATTTCGATGACTTTTTCGTGTTTTGCTCCAAGGTCTGAATCGAAGCGGGATTGCCCGCATAGACTTTAGACTTTACATATCCTCACAAGAAAAAATCTAACGGTATAATATCACACGATCTTGGAGGCCAATCGACCGGCCCAAAACGTGAAATTACCTGCTCACCGAAGTGTCCTCTTAATAAATCCATTGATTGATGCGATGTGTGGGAAGTGGAGTCATCTTGTTGAAACCAAACGCCGATGATTCCACCGGCCCACAAACCACGCCAAACCGTCGTTTTCTCCGAATGAAATGGCAGCTCTTGAATCTCTTCAGGTTGCTCTTCGTCCCAAATGCGGCAAATTTGCTTGTTTACATACCTATTGAGCCAGAAATGAGCCTCATCGCTGAACAAAATTTGGCTCGAAAATGTCGTATCTTCTTGGAACTTTTCAAGAGCCCTTAGAGCGAAGCGATGTTGCTTGGGAAGGTCGAGCGGCTTCAGTTCTTGTAGAAACTATATTTTGTACGCTTTCAATTTAAGATCTCGACGTAAAATGCGCCTAGTCATTCCATACGACAGTTCGTTGCTGCGAACGACGCCGAATCGACTCTCCACGGTCTTCGTGTACACTCACAGGTACGGCCGCTATATTTTCTTCACTGCGTACTGGACGAGGTCTGTTCGGTCGAATGTTATCCAATAATAAATGCTGGGTCTCAAGATGGGTGATGATGTTGCGAATAGTACGCTCAGTAGGGCGAATATGTTGACCACAAGTTGAGCGAAGCGCGCGAAACACATTATTTACAGAACGTGAATTTTCGTACTTTGTTCAGGCGTAAGTCTTTCCATGATGAAATGCCAAACTATACTGAACAAAAATAACATGACAGCTTGACACGACTCACGCGTGATCTGTCAAAAAAAGGCTATTGAAAAAAGCACCCCTACTTTCATCACCCTTTATAAGTTTCTGGGCTATGCGGTGGAAGTAGCAGTCCTAGACCGGATCAAACTCTTAGTCGTTTCGATATAAAGAGCGAACTATGGGTTGAAGCTGATTCTTACAACAAGCATGCCTTGTTAAGGGCAAATTATTGAAGAGTTCACGCGCAGAGGGGCGTGGGAGGAGAATCAATATAGGGTTACATTGACTTGTGAATGGGTGCGATACCTTCCAGGATGAACACTCTTTTCTCTAAATTTCCTCTATGAAATTCTTTAATTTATCTACAGTAATATGGAGTCGTTGTAGGCATCATGATGATTACATTTTCTTTATAAATGATAAAAAATAATCTTTAATGATCCCAAAATACAATTAAAAATAATTTTCTCAAGTTTAGACTCCTGCGACTGAAGTTTTAAGTATTGAACCCATGGAATTCCGCTGCGAAATCTATCGTTAACCCCATCTTCTGAGGCGACGAGAGTATGAAGGATTCTGTTTATTCTTCAGACGCATCATACAAGTTTCTCTTTCACGATAAGTGAAGCTACCTCGAAGGACCGTTTAAACCGGAGATTGTTTTTAACTGACTCCCGGAGAGAGGCGGTTCGCATTTCATAAAGACTAAGTGAGTAACAGGCGACTGAAACTCTTAGTTTGTAGGGGAGAGGGCAACGACAAAGAGGATAACGTGCCAAAATCATCGCCCACTCCCCTAAAAACAAAAGTCGCCCTGTGTAAACCCAGTCAGAAGCACGTTTATTTTTTCTTATTTTTTATTAGGAATTTTTTCTCACACGTGGTTTGGTTGGTTTTCTCCACAGTTTCAATTAACTTCCGTTTTAATTTTCGTTTGACAGGCGACGTTAAAGCAAGTACCAAAAGGTGCAGGCTTGAAACCTGTCTAAAATATTCATGATTTGTCCACTGCCTGTAAGGCAGTTCTGTCCTCCACTGCAGCTAGCTTTTAGATCCTCCCTCGTACATTTGTTCATAATTGTTACGTAGTTATATGTATATCCATATATTTTTAAACATACATATATTCATATGTGACATGCACATGCCAAGCTCACGATGCCATTGAAAATTGGTCAGCCAACTGTAACGCATTGAGCAAGGCTTCCCAATGACCACATCACGCAGACGCATCTTGCATTAAACTCATTGTTGTGAAGTCTTTATTCAATTCGTGCAATTATGAATTTTATCGTTTTTGAATTTACGCACATACATACATATGTACATATATAATTATTTATTTACCGTAATGCGAAGGAATGAATAACTCAGAATTTGCGGTTTACCAATTGTTTACCTTCTTTATATTGAATGACACACTTTCAATTCAATTGCTGGATTTGTCAAGCATCAAGCAAAAGCGCAGGAAATGTGAGTCAATCTGACAACAGTAGAGTTGTAATTACATAAATGTAAGTTTAAATGTGAAGTTTTCAAAATTAGGGTTAAGCAAATCATTTCTATTCATTTGTAATTCTTTTAAAGGGTTATATAGATGTGAAGGTTACTGACGGATATTATATTAAAGTAAAATAATAATAAATCACTAACCCAACATTAAGTAAAAATAGCGGCTAAATATTAGCGCACTTAATAGTTGTTGGTTAGTAATAAATAATTGAATGTTACAACAACAGAGCACTAGCCTGTGATGTCAGAATCCGTTTGTTATATTCCTGGCAAAAGAAGTCTGCTGAGGAGATGTGGTGATCTCCGAAACGGCAGTCGCTTCTACCCAGTTTTCTTTGTTGTTCAACAAAATATTCAATTCAAAAGTATCTAACAAAATAGGCTCATTTTGTTTTCTCCTTTTCAATAAAGCTCATTCACTTTTAACCACAAAAATAAATATAGATAAATAGAATGAAATAATCTAAAATAAAAATAAAATGAAATTAACTAGTATCAAATAAAATTAAATTAGTAAATATAAAATTAATAAAATAAATTTTATTATTTATTATGCAATGAAAAAAATTATTTTGTTTTAATAAAGTAAATTGATTTAATATTTTAATTGAAAATAATAAAAAATAAAATAAAATTACATGAAATAACATATGTAAAACAGGAAAAAATAAATAAAAATTGAAAGATTAATAATAAAAAGTAATATAAATTAATATGATAACTAATTTAAAAAATTAATTTAAATTAAATAAATAAATATGAGATAAAATAATAAAAGATTGAATAAAAAAATAATTATTATAATATAATAAAAATTATAATTAAAGTGAATTAAATAAATCAAAGAAAAAGCAAAAAAAATATCGAAAAAGAAATATATAAAACAAAGTTAAATAAAACAAATTTTAAGAAAAAGAACACTTCTTTCCAGACACTTACATATGTTTTGAATTGGAATCGAACTTGGGATGCCCACAGCACGAACTAATGGTTAAACCATTAGACTAGGTTTGTGCCGGGTTAACTCATTGTTGTTTTTCACTTTCTCCCTCTTTTTTCATATTTTCATAGTAACACCCTTTAAGAATATGTCCTTAAAAGGATTTTTTGAAATTTAAATTATTTTCGGAGATATATGTAGCTGTTTGCTGACGTGACATCCAAGCCGGCAAGGCCCTTACGTGAAATTTTAAATTCGTTTTTCTCGAAACTGTTTTTCTTAAAATAAACGATTTCTCAAGATCTACTGAGCCGAATTACCTGAATTTTGGTGTAAGTCTTCTTTGTGGACTTCTTTATCGCATGAATTACGCACATCGCCAAATTTTAATAACGCGTGATCTGTTTTGATGTTCCCTCCTTTTTTAAAGGAAAAAAAAAACATAGAAAATTAAATCGGGAATGTTTATTATCATTCGAAAGAACATTCTTTGGCATTTATTTCTTGGAGATTATATCTTTCAAATGTTGGCCGCGGCTACGTCTTAGATGGTCTATCCGTTGAGTCCAATTTTCGATGACTCATGCGAGCATTTCGACTGGTAACTGGCGAATGACATGCGTGATGTTTTGCTCCAAGACCTGAATCGAAGCGGTATTGTCCGCATAGACTTTAGAATTTACATATCTCTACAGGAAAAAGTCTAACGGTGTGATATCACACGACCTTGTTGGCCAATCGATCGGACTAAAACGTGATATTAACTGCTCACCGAAGAGTTCTCTTAATAAATCCATTGATTGATGCGATGTGTGGGAAGTGGCGTCTTGTTGAAACCAAATGTCGCGGAGCTCACGAGCTTCAGTTTCAGGCATCAAATAGTCGGTTATTGTGGCGCGATAACGATCGCCATTGACGGTTACGTTCTCAACGCCATCATTTTTGAATAAATAAGGACCGATGATTTTGCGGCCCACAAACCACACCAAACCGTTGTTTTTTCTGGATGAAATGGCAGCTCTTGAATCTCTTCAGGTTGCTGTTCGTTCCAAATTCGGCAAATCTGCTTGTTTACATACCAATTTAGACAGAAATGGGTCTTATCGCTGAACAAAATTTGGCTCAAAAACGTGGGATCTTGTAACATTTTAAGAGCCCATAGGGCGAAGCGAAGTCACTTGGAAAGGTCGAGCGCCTCTTGCACAAGCTGTATTTTGTACGCTTTCAATTTAAGATCTCGACGTAAAATGCACCAAGTCGTTCCGTACGTCAGTCCGAGTTGCTGCGAACAGCGCATCGACTCTTCACGCTCTGCGTGTACACTTTCAGCTACGGCCGCTATATTTTCTTCACTGCGTGTTGGACATGGTCTATTCGGTCGAATATTATCCAATAATGAATGCTGGGTCTCCAGATGGGTGATGATGTTGCGAATAGTACGCTCAGTAGGCCGATTATGTTGACCATAAGTTGAGCGAAGCGCGTGAAATACATTCTTTACAGAACGTTAATTTTCGTAATAAAGTTAAATAATTTGTAAACGCTGTTCAGTCGTAAGTCTTTCCATGATGAAATTCCAAATAATACAAAACAAAACCAACATGACAGCTTGACACGACTCATGGGTGATCTGTCAAAAAAAGGCTGTTGAAAACAGTACCTCTACTTGCATCACTCTTTGTTTGGCACTGAAGCGATTTTGGCCGAGCTCCTCCTCCAATTTGCGGTTTTGCGTCTTGATTTTTTCCCAACAAATGGAGGGACTTACTGTTTATTATAAGCCGTCTCCGAACGACCGAAGGATTTTTATGAGGAACTTTATTTCATATCAGAAATACACTCGGAGGGCTTGACATTCTCTGCCGAGGGATCTTATTTTATTTAGTTCATTTAATTCAATTTAATTTTTTATAAATTAAACACAATAATTATAAAATAATAAAGTAAAACAAATTTTACAAAGATACCCATTAAAGTTCTTAAGGAGAATTAAAATATCTATAAAAAAATCCATAGTTTAAGGCAATGTAACTATGCCATTGAGTGCAGGCGCTAATGCATAGTGAACCCATACAAATAAATGATTATTTTTATCACAAATGGCTTTGTAAATTTATTAGTATTTACCATAATGAGTATTTTTTTATTTAAATTGAAGCTATTACCGTACTATCGGCCAAGAGCCCAAAACCAAAAATACAAATGTACACAAGTATGTAGCAAACATTTCCGCATGGTGGCCAAATTCATTTGTTTTGATTAGCCGCTTCGGTCAGTAAACTCTGATATCGATGTAAATGAATGAAACGAAAATGACAACACTTTTACAAAATTCTAACAACTAATTAATATGTATACACATATACACTTACATTCGTTTGTATGAGTACTGTTTAATGTAAAAAAAAGTAATTTTGGGAAATTTCAAACGCTTAAGTCTCTATCATTCGTTACTGACCTTGCTCAGTGTTGTGATTTTTTTTTATTTTAATTTTTTGGTAATAAGCG
This sequence comes from Neoceratitis asiatica, assembly GCA_030068015.2. Taxonomy (NCBI): domain Eukaryota; kingdom Metazoa; phylum Arthropoda; class Insecta; order Diptera; family Tephritidae; genus Neoceratitis; species Neoceratitis asiatica. The sequence goes on along the minus strand of CM061526.1, from coordinate 58,823,056 downwards.
TCAGCATCATTATTTTTTGGATTCGCTATTGTGCATTAGAGCATGACATATTTTTGGTTAGCGTTGGCTTTTCACTACTACCAAAATTCGCTCTCATTTATCATCTCGTCATCACCGTTGTTCCCAACCACAGTTTTCAAGGTCAAACACGTGAGAATTAAATTACTTCCGCTGGACAGTTTGTTTGTTGCAGCAATAACAGCAGGTTCCCATCATTGCATTTTCTTCTGTGAGACTAGCTAGCTATGCTATGCTAGCTGAAGTTAGATCCGGGAACAGTTTCGATTGCGGCTGGGGCACGAATTCTGTAGACCCGAACCCAAATGAAATAAAATATGGAACTGAACCCTAGCAAAGGGTTGGCAAACGCTCCGGGACCGCTAGACGCGCATACAGTAGGTATTGGCGGCATGGACCCAACCAAACGGCCTGTGGAGCTAGATCCAAAACGTACTCAAAGCCTTCAGAAAATAGAAAACGCACTCCTGCTGCAAGAGGTCGGTGAAGGAGCAGTGAAGGACGGATGGTGGTAAGCAGACACAACCTATTCCTTCAACTACGGTATTATGGATGTTAGAAGACCTGGAAGAAGCATGCCACCTGAGCATCAATCTTTATTGGAGGCAGCATTTTGGTAGTGACGGTCTTATGGATTTTTAATCCGGTTTGTTTTTCCGAAAGACACTGCTCAATTCGAAAAGTGGGTATTTATACTGGCAATTAATAGTGTTGATAGAGTCTCAGCCAACGCCTTGTCCTCAGGCTGCTGAAGGTACACAACTTTGTCAGCCGGAGGGTGGTTGTAATGTCAAGGATAGAACTACGGGAGGTATCCCATCGCGGTGGCATTCCGGAAGTGGATGCCATCATGTTAGGTATAGATTAAGAATTACACCCATTTCTTGAATCCGAGGGTGGTAGGGCTTTCCTTCTCTTCGCCACCGTGTAATTCGGAGCTGTGAGCCGTCATGTGACCACTGAGCCTGTGCAGGAGTGAGGTCTCGTAGGGAGTACGCACTCTGGAATGGGCGACGCAGAGAAGCAGGCTATGCCACTGCCAACAGGGATTGACAATCCTTTGCCCATGGTCGACCCGTCGACAGGCGTGAATATCTTTCATATACTTTATGTTGGTTGGTGAAAACGACGTCGCCGATGAAGGAACGTGTGGAGGAGCAGCTAAGGACCACGAATTTGCTTGACTACTTATAGATCAGCTTGATATTGGATTAGTCCAGGAGCCTAGTACCATCGGGGACAAGACCATTGGACTATTCACGCCTAACTTCCAACTATGTTATGTCAACTGCGGGCCAGACACTACTCTGTTTTAGCAGATGTGACATCCAGGGAACCAACAGTGGTGAAGTCAGCAAAGCGCCTGCGGCTCCTGACGTCTCTCTATCTACCGTTCGACTCCCCAACTTTATCCCACACGGAAAACCAGATATGCAAGAAGTTATTGGAACATCGATGTGTTTGTGATTCGATCTGACTTTAAAGCCGGCGCCAAACGAGTGGTCGGTCAGCAGTGCGTATTACCATTCAGAAGGTCATGATACCAGTACTGGTTTGACTAACCTCAAAAATTATAGAAAATTTATTTACGTAAATAATTATCCTAATTTTTCTAATTGTGATCGCCCCTCGCCAGGTAATGTCAACCACTGCGAGTGTATTTCTGACATGAATTGAAAACTCCTCACAAATATTCATCCGTCGTTCGGAGGCGGTTTAGTGAAAACTGTAAGTCCCTCCATTTGTTGGAAAAACATTAGGATGCGCACGACAAATTGAAGAGTTCTTCGGAGAAGTTGATTCTAGAGATAAATAGTTTAAGCCGAGAAGGTGCAAACTTGTATAAGAGCTTTTAGTTGCTGACGTATCTTGACGATTTTGATATTATAGGTTTAAATAACAATTCCTTCTAAATTACTGACAGATTCGAGACCAATTAGATCTGTTTTTGCACACCATATCGAGACGATATACCTTTTATCGTTAAACAAATGAGTAGAGCATATAAATTTAGGGTCGAGCACTGACGCATTGTATCCTAACAAATACAAAGAAGCGTGGGCGAAGACAGCTTTTCGCTCCGGCTCTATGTGCTTACTCTGGAAAGACGCTAATCTTATGGTTAATGATGTATCTACCTGAATCCATGTTTTTACGGCTTTTTGAACGTGGCATAAACTAAGTTGTATAGGTGTGATGACTTGTTAATATCAAAAACCAATCTCGAAATGTCGGGACTATGCATAAATCTATTGGTTGACATCAGTAAGCGTACTCCGGTCGGTGAGTGGAATAATTTGACCAATTTTGTTAAATCGAAGTTCAAATTCATAATTACTTTGAACCGTTGTAATCTCGAAATCTTCAAATATACAAAATAATCAACATCGACATATTCGAAAACACAATTTAAAAAAAAATCGCTGTAAAAAATACTTTTATTGTGCGCTCAACCGCAATTCGATGGGAATCATGCACTTTTGGGTGAATGTTTGGTATTTACATATAAACATATGTACATATGTATGTACTTATTTTCATTGCCAATTCATATTCCATGCACGCATAGTTTTTTGAGAATAACAACAATTTGCTTGATCTACACATACACACATATATATGTATATGCACATAAACAAGTGTCTCCTCCTTACCAAAGATCCATTTCAAGCGTTAAATTGTTAATTCTTCGAATGATAAAATTTGATTTATTCGTACATTTATTGGGTGACAAATGTGCGCGTGATTAATGATAGCCTAATGCCAGTGACCACCGAATGATGTTGACGCTGATTGCGCAGCAGGAGTATGTGTCCAGCTCACACACCGCGCTGGTGTTTGAATGATGCATGTTGTCGATAAATCGAACGGTGCAACAGCAATGATCAGCGATTAGAGCGACTTATAATGACTTCGATGGTTATGGGTGGGTCACACACAACAGTTCCACCAAAGGAAAGAAAGCTAAAGCCACAAAGAGACGTGCCGCTTTGTAGCCGAAAATGAGTAATGAAATTTTGGCGAAGCAACCATAATTCAATTTCGCTCGAAATGAATGATTGAATTGAAGTTTTCTAAGTTTTATTTATTTTTATTTTTAATTTTTTTTTTTTTAATTTTTTTTTTTTTTTAATTTTATTTTTATTCCTCAAGATTTTCAGTTTTTTTTTTGTACAATTTTCCGCAAAATATGTTCAATAATTTCCAATAAAATAAATTAATTACTTGTACGTTTGTCTTCTATTTAAGATTCTAATATTTTATAATTGCTTATGTCTCCCAACCGCTTCTTTCTCCCCACTTCTCGCCCTTTCATTAGGCAGACAACGCCACTTGACTTTTCGTTCTCAACCATAAAATCATTAAAACTTGCCAAGCTCTTGCAATCCGCCGTCGTCCACATCATTGCCTTCATCATCATCATCAGCAATGCTTGTGAGTTTAATTAATTTTTTTTTTTTTTTTAATTTTGCTTACATTTTCGGCTGTGCTTCTGTTGATGGTAATGATGACGCTATAGTTGAACGCTCGTCTGCTTCCAAATTTTTTATTTAAGTAGCGTGTGTCCAACTCATGCCAAATTACTCGCGCAACAACCACCGAAGCGATCGAACGCAACATATTATAAGTACATACATACATATGTACATACAACGAGGAAAAAAAGAAAAATATTCTTGGTTTTGCATAGTGAAACTTTCGCTTGAAATTACAACTTTTTCGATTGCAGAGAAAAATAAAAATAAAAAATAAAAAATTAAATGAAATTAAATAAAATAACACAAATAAAATAAAAAAAATTAATTAAATTATAAAAAAAGTGTTTGAAAAAAGTTTATCTATTTCAACAAGACAGTGAATACGCGCGCGCGCTCTTTGCAAGTGGAGGTGAATAAAAATTCTAAATATAATAAAATTTAAAATAATTATTTTACAATGCAATACTCAAAGAATATTTCAAATTGAATAACAAGAAGAAATTCTTCGTTACGATTTAAATATATAGCCTGTGATTTGAAGTGATAAAGCTCAATGATACTCCTCCCATTTATCAGGAATCCAACATAACAGGTCAATTGGAAAGCCCCTGGCCTGACATATAGATGGCACCACTAGATTTAATTAATTAATGATATTTAGTTAGCTCTAACCTTCATAAGACGCATGTATAAATTTGACAGCTGTCGGATTATTAGTTTGTGAACTCTAACGTTTTGAGTGAAGCAACTTTTGTTATTATGGAAAAAAATGTATAAAAAGGAACTTCGCGTGTTGATAAAATATTGCTTTTTGAAGGGAAAAAATATAGTTGAAGCAAAAACTTGGCTTGATGACGAGTTTCCGGACACTGCCTCAGGAAAATCAGCCATTGGTATGCTAAGTTAAGAATGCTTTTACATTGATATCGGTTCACACAGTGAAAATCGCAATTGATTCTGCGAGCTCTCTTTTATCCTGATAGGCGGTTGGGATTCGTAAATCTGTTACAGCCCATCACGGAGCTGCTCCTCGTCGCTAGTTCTCAGGGAAATGATCAGTTACTTGTGGATATTAAAGCTGATGTACTAAATTGTTACTGCTTTACAGTTAGCTTACCAGGTGGTAGCCAAGATGCAAGTGAACTAATGGTAGGAAGATTGATGAGAGACGCTCCGTAATATCTATTAAGTTCAGCTTATCTGCAACCTCATATTCAATGGGTGGTAAAGGTTTTCTCAAAGCTGGATAAAGATCAATCCTTAGCGTACTGTCTAAGGCGGTTTGAACTTTTAATTATTTTGTACCTATCCTTACCTCTCGGATCAGGTATTGTGCAAGATTTGGGCAATATGAATTGATACACGGCCCAAGCCGTGAGTTCTTCTTCCTTATAGACAGACTTTCTTCGAAAAATACTAAACAACTGAGTTGAAGCATGCACTATTTCATCCTCGTTCGTTTCCGAATAACACGGACAGGAGTAGGCCATGGCTAATTTGTTGTTTTTAAAAGGAAACTTTCTTCCATTCTCATTAATTATTCAGAGTCGCAGTCAACAGATCTGAAGGGGTGTTGTACTTGTACAGAAACTGACCACATCTTATTGGACCTGAAATTTGCATTTATTTAATTGCTTTACTAGGACTTGACGTAGAGTCTACCGGATACCATATTCGACTCATCCTCTCTAGGAATTGGCCTAGCTATTTTAGAAGATTTCTAGAACGTAAAAAGTGAATTTAATAATTTTATATCTTTTTCAAAATGCTCGAAAATAATATTCTATTAACGTATGCACTGTTGTCTCTCATTCCAGCAAAGCGAAAATGAATAAACTACAAATAATTATAGCATTCTCAGCACTACTCTGCTGCGTCCAGGCTATGTCGGAAAGAGATGATCATTGGGTATGGTCCAAACGACGTGATGATGCATACCGTTCACGTCCACTCGTCGATAGTTCAGCCAGATATCAGAGCGCTACTCAACAACGTAGTGTACGTATGCGCGACCGTGAACCAACCACCAGACGACCACTACCGGGACAACTACCAAACGATGAAATCGATGACTATCCAGATGAGGAAGTTAATACAAATGTTGGTACACGAAATTTCCCATATCCACCTTTTGGCAATGGTCAACTATTTGGCACCAACTATCCGAGTCTGGGTGGTGGTATAGGTAGCCCGATTGGTAATGGTAATGGCATATTAGTTGGACCTGGTGGCCCGACTGGTGTTATTGGCCGCCCACCGCCACAATATCCGAGTGGATTTCCTGCGAGTGGCCAACCAAGTGGAGTTGGATTTCCAGCGCAACCTGGCATTTTTGGTGGAGGTAATGCACTGGGTAATGGCGGCCAGTTTGGGCAAGCTGGACCTGGTGGGTATCCAGGTGGTGTAAATCCTGTCTTTGGTGGACAATTTGGTGGCGTGGGTCCATTCGGCGTCGGTCAAGGTGGACAGTATCCAGGTGGTGGGCAATTTCCTGGTGGTGGACAGTTTGGTGGAGGTGCGCAATATCCAGGTGCCTTTGCTACAAGTGGTTCACAATATCCCGGCGGTCAGTTTCCCGCCGCACAATATCCGGGCGCTAATGGTGGTGGACCGCTATACACAGAGGGCTATGGTTTAGCTACCGGTGGTTATCCAGGCTACCTGCAATACGCTATAGGTGGTGGGCCTTTCGGTTATGGTAACACATTCAATGACAATGAAAATACAAATCGAAAATTACAACCAGAGGACAAAGATAGCGAGGTGGTCGAAAGCAGTAAGCTGATAAAGCAGCGAGTCGATGATAAACTCAATAAGGGCTACACCAAAGTACCGCATTGAATAAACTAAAGTATTGTATTTTAGTGTAATTTATAATTAATTTTGTAGCTTTAAAAATAAATTAAGTTTAGAAAAATTAAAATAAACACTGCCACTCACCTATAGTTGTTATCACGATTATCGAATAAAATAGTGAGCCCGCAAAGGTCCATTGTGATTTCGTAATGTCTTCATCACCATCCCAACCATTCGTTTTAATTGCAGTCGCTATTTGAGTTTCGAAACCAGCCAAATCCTTCTTTACATTTGCGATCCAATCAATTTGGGAGAGTACAGAGGCATTGTCTGAGAAACGCCAAATTTTATCGGTTAAATTCAGACGTAAGTTTTGAATATCCCTTTTCACCTGGAAATGTTAAAATTTTAAGAAAATATTCGAAAAGGAGACAACTGAAAGGAAAGAGTAACTGTCGTTGAACTCTCACTACAGGCAAAAACCAAGAAATCTAGAGGAAAGAACCAAAAAAGAGATGCCATCGGAAAACGATGAATCAATGGCTCTATGAAACCATACATAAACATAAACCTTCAAGGTTTATGGGACTGTTTTCTAGTGGAAAGGGCTGAAGAAAGCAACGCTAGCTAGAACGAGGGTACGTAGAGCCTCAGTATTACTGTGGCGTGGTCCAACCACAATATTGGCGCGCAATGCCATGCTAAAAATAACGCCTATTCATATTTTTGGTAAATCTGCTGCTGCGAGAACTTCGATCAGTTTACTGCTAGCCTCGAGATCTGTTCATTCGACAATTTTTGGAAGTTTCGACTTCAGCGCTTCATCCTCTGAATGAGCTTTTAATAGTCAATCACCGCTTTCATACCGTCCTGCCCTAATGGCACAGGTCAACCGCATGGAGAGGAGAAGAAGTGAGCTTCTTCTCAAATGGATCGAATCTAGAATTAAGATCGGTAATGAAGTTTTTTGTCGAGAAGTTGCAATCAACTCCGCGATCAGACAACAAGGCTAGTGTTTTTCAAACGGAAATGGATTGCAATGTAAAAAGTGATCGATTACTCCTCCGCAGCGTCATTTGACTTATAAGGACAAGTTTGTTTTATGGCAGCGGTTACTCTACAGCTGATAAGCTTGAACGAACGATTCTTTAACATTGGGCAGCCGTTGATATCTCTAACCACAAGTGTCAGCTCAGCGAACGCAGGGAGACTATTAGAACTTTTGAGATCACAATAACCCGAAATGGATCAATGAGAATAGGGAGATATTCTTTCACTTTTTAAGACACGCCTCCCACTTTTAGTTGGTCTCTGACCGGCCACTATTCGACTGATACTCATGCAGTTAGCACCTTTATTCTCACGTCTTTAAAAACCCTAGTGAGCTTTTATTATTTAGACGTTTTATCGAGTTGTAGGACCAAAGACGTTTAACTAACAAAAGCTTCACTGTGGTGAGCTATTTCGTCTCTTTTTCCTTAAAATTTCTACTTTTACGAGTAAAGGTGAATCCAATACCAGAACACATTACACTGATCTCCTAGCGAAGAATTAGGGTTTTAAGACAAAATTCATTTCTCTGTTGTTCTTGTTGTAGCGGATAGCTCAACCCAGTCTAGGAGCAGGCAAAATCATCCTAATTTTTTTTTTTTGGGAAAGGTCCAAGAAAGGAGCTGTTTCTTTCGAGTAAAGTTTAGTAATATTGTCAGTATTACTCGGGTCTCGAGAGACAGCTCGAGTGCTTCATCTGCTATGGAGGGTGGTTGCATTCCAAGTACATCATTCAATGAAAGAGAGAGTATAAAGATGAATTTAAGGCCTGTGGGCATACTTTACCGTCCAGCAGTTCGAGTCTATGGTGCTGAATAGGGTCCTTTCATATGTCCCTACGCGAACACACACGCAGATATTGCTTATAACATTATGCTTCTTAGCTGGCAGCATAGATATTTAATAGAGTAAATGGTACATGGTAGACATCAAGAGGTTCCCCGTCACGGTTATGGGTCTCAGTCGTATGCGGAATGAAGGAGCGCAGGTTTTGGAAAGTCACTCCCAGTAACTCGTGGTACTTAATTGTCGGATTTTTGATGTCAACGACGATTACTTTTAGTTCGAGCCGGTAATCTAGTGAAGAAGAACACCTTTCTCCCTTGTTTACTGGATAATTAGGTAGAATCCTTGGAAAGTTTCAAGTAGTTAAGGGCTTTCCGAAAGGACAGTAATCCCTTGGACGTGATGGAAGCGTTTGCCATCTCTGGGTCAACTTTATTTTTGGATCTGCCGTTTTGATCTTTCGCTGCACTCGAACTCCACCATTGCGATTTTTTATGGTTGTAGCGGTTCAATAACCCCTTTGAGAAATAGACAAAGGGAAATAGGTGTTAAATGAGTTTCATGACAAATGCAAAGGTGTGGTTAGGTGCATAACGACTCAGGATTTCAATAATGAAATTCACAAGAAGGCAGAATTGAGTAAGTACTCGTCCGATAGCCGGTTCATCGGAGCTGACACCCCAGAAGACGTCAACCTCACTGCGAACTGACGTCGTTTAGATCGAGTTATACAATATCTCTATCTCTATCTGTTTAGAAAGCTTCCTGTGCTTTTACTGAAACTTCGAATTCTTTACTAAACTAGAGCTTCACCCTTCATGCTGGTGCAAATTATGTGTGTATGTATTTGTGTAAACACTAAAATAAATTCCAACTCACTTCAATCTCATGCGGCTTTTCGAGATATTGAAATAGATATGCGCCACCTACACAATAGGAGACTACCATCAGCACGAGAATTACATGCGACACCACGCACGATATTACTTTCCACGAGAAACAAATTGCCGTAACACATTTTCCGCGCGTCGGCTTTTCATCCAACATGTGTGGCGGTAATGATTGGGCGCGTCGAGATGACATTTCAACCACTTTTGCTTTGATTGCACACTTTTTATTTTACTTTAAGAGCTCATATTTATTATGGACCGTTAAATTTTTTTTTTATCGTGTTTGCGATGTTTGTACATATGTACACGTATGTAGGTATGTATGTAAGTACCTCGGAGCGTTTAAAAACTTTTTAAAACCACTTTGGGAGCAGAGTGCTTACCACAACTACATACATATTAAGAAGTTCAAAGTGATCTACATATTTATGTACATAGATACATACATACATAACATATTCGGAGAGAATTCGTTTATTTAAAAGCGTACATACATTTTCTTATATACATCCATATGTACATATATACATTCACAAGTATATGCACCACTAGTGTCTGCGGCTAACGAGACACAAAGGAACCGTCACAAACAAAGATTTTCTATGGATACACACACGCAATATCGAGAGATTTTAGAAAAAAATTTGGAATTTGGAATATTTTAAGAACGCACTCATTGATATTAATTTATATATTCTAGGTCTTTTGAAATAGTTTTTCGTACAGCTCATCAATAATTTTATAATTTACGGTTTTTCTATCAATTTTTTCTACATATGAATACAAAATAATTAACGAAAAAATACAAACAACGCGTTTTTGAACTGTATCCGCCACGTTCTCAGAGAAAACTAATCAGGCCGAATGGCAGAAACTGAAAAACGCTCTACATTTTGGAATACTAGCAGTGTTATTGGCTACATATGCGCTAAACAAAAAAAAAAAAAGAAGAAATAAACAATACAAATATATTTGAAACAGAAGCAGATTTATTTTAATTCCAACTCATAGGGAATACCTTTTTAGATTTACTTATTACATTTGTTGTAATCAAACAATCACAAATTTTAAAAAATCATACGAACTAAGCTCGTTTAGTATACAAACAAAAATACATTAATTTAATTAGAGAAATTGTAAAAATATTCGTAGACCATGTGATGCTGCTGTCCATTTTGTGTACAATTTTAAATTTCAACTAAATTCCTAAAAAGAAAAAAAAACTGAACAGCAAAATGCAAGTAGTTTTAAGTATTTGCCTTGAATATCAATAGCAAAAAAGTATATTTAAAATGCATCGTTGCTCAGAGGGAGTGAGGTAGTGATTTGAAAATTTGGCTTATTGATATTTTGAAATGGTAGGCAGGGGTACAAAGTCAATACGTTTGCCAGCATTGATAAGTCTTGATGAACCACCAACAGAGCTGAAAGCAAAAATATATATATATATGTAATAATTTAAATTATAATTTTTATGCATTATTCTTACCGCCAAAACAAAGAGCTGCCACGCTTGAGTTCGCTACGCGCTTGCAAGTCAATCCAACAATCAAACCAATTTTTGTATTTGGGCATTACTGGTGGGCGGCCGGCCATTAAACGTGAACCCGTCACAGACATGCATGTGGAAACCACTTGTAGGGGATACAAAATGCTTGAGAAGGCAAACTAAAAGTAAACAAAAGTGTTATATAGTTTTTACAATTCTAAAGTTTGAATATGCGGCAAGCATACACTGTACCTGTATAAAGCCCGCATTATACTGTCTACCAATTTTGTCTTTGATAACATATTTATTTAGTACGAACACAGTGGTGCTTGTGAGCACTAAACATGCAACATCACAAAGCAATTTGGGAACTAAACCGGCGAAGAAACCTAAAACTCCTTCCGTTTTGTAAATCTCTCCGATAGAACCAAAAATTGATTGATACAATGTTTCACGACCAATGAATTGCGCCATCATACGCAATGAAATGACATGGAAGGGATGTGAGACAATAATTCCTGAGACGCTCAGCACAACATCCCGCTTCAAGTTCACTTTAAATTGTACATAACTGCAAGTTGAGTTAAGTAAACATTTAAATTTTTCATTCTCTTTTCATTATAACACAAATTTTACTTACAGCTCTTCATCGGTGAGGTCATTGTCGTCTTTATCCTTATCATCGATCGCTGGCAGACCCACCCTATCAGCAATTTTTTCACTAAATATCATACTAACAATTGAACCAACCAATTTGGGTGCTAGACCACGGTAGCAGCCATAGAAACCATCCATTTTTCTGATGTATCCAGCTAAGTAAAACAAAAAAAAAAAAATAAAAAAAAATTGTAAATATAATGTAAACACAGCGTGACGCAAGTCACTCTTATCTTTGGCATGATTATTATTTTTATTTTTATTGTTTGCCCAACTTACCATACTGGAAAATATTCGGTAGCACCATTATGGGTTTACCTAAGAGCGATGTGCCAGGACGTGCTGGTATGGGTTCATAGCCCAATTGAATGAGTACCTTCGAATATTCAAATGGGTGTAGTGCAGCGCTTACCGCTAGACGCATTCCAAACCGTATCCATTCGTTTACCTCCCTATTATCCTCGTTACCATTTATGCTCACAAAGGTTGGATCTAACGCTGCCATGATTTAAGGTATATTTGCAAGTTTAACGATATATTTGCGATAATTTGTAACTACGGAGCGTCTATTTTGATGTTATGGAACCGGCGGCTGCTACAGACTTTTTTCCGAATTTTCGTAAAATAATTTTGGCAGGTTATGAAAAAAAAGTGACATTATAAAAAGTCTTTTTCGTTTCAAACGCCCTGTAAACTAATTTTCGGAGAAAAATAAAGGGTGACACATATTCCCATTTTCAATAACTTAACTTTTGTAAAGAATTAAATATTTAAATGTTTGTCAAAATAGTAATTCAATACAAGGTCTTTGTAAATGTTATAAATTAAATTAAATTAATTCCATATCATCGGTCTGTCGTAGTTGTATTATGTAGAACCGAAGAACGTATATGGAATTTATGTACGTTCCTTGCCAGTATCAGCTGATAGCGTTTATTTACGCAACACAATTGCACGAACATATGTATTTAGGTATGTTCAAAAATTTGAGCCGGCAAAATGAATCGCTACTTGTTAAATATTTCCTATATTGGCACGAATTTCCGGTTAGTATCTGTAATTCTTTTCCCACTTATTTCAAATAACAAATGTACATAAAACTATTTTGTTTAATAAAGAGGTATACAGAAAACAGTAAATAACGCCCAGGAAGAACGCGTGGACACCAAAACCATACAAGGGTGCATAGAGTTGGCCTGTCGTGCTCTGAATCCGCTAAACGAGATTGATACAGTTATTTCGAGTCGGTAAGAATTTGAATAATTTTGAGTTCGAAAAGATGGTTCAATTTAGATTATATTAAAAAAAATTATATTATTTTATAAAAAAAATTTAGTGCTTTACAATGAGGTTAGCAAGAGTTGAACGCTACACTTTTGCTCTATACTTAAAAAAAATTTATATTATTAATTTTGTGCAAAATTTAATTTTGAATCACAGCACAGACGCCGGTGTCCATGCATTACACTCCACTCTTCATGTGGATCTGGAGCGTCGCAATTCGATGCCCTACGACCCAACTACAATAACATGTGTACTAAATAGGTTGTTAAATAAACACACATTTCCCATACGAATATTAAGCACCCAACAAGTGCCGGATACCTTCCATTGTCGTTATCATGCGCTTGGACGTACATATTTGTATCGATTTGCGGTGGCCAAAAATGGCATCGTGGACAATAATAGGTTAAAAAATCACAATTTTGAGGCATTTTTACCAGTGGAAGAAATAGATCGTTGCTTCTTTTTGCAGTAAGTTGCAAAGAATTGTGGGTGAAGAATCTTACTAGTTAAAAGAAGTTATGTATTAATTTTAGAAATAGCACCTTTGACATTGAACGTCTACGTGCTGGCACCCATATGTTACTCGGTCGTCATGATTTTCGTACGTTTACGAGCGTCAGTAATCAACATAGTCCCACACGCGATCATCCCAACTATACGGTGCGTACAATCGATGAAATAACCGTGAGACCGGGCAAATCTGCAGCGATTGGTGCAAATGCCGAATTGGCAGAAAGCCTATATAATTATTGGGAGATTGAGGTTAAAGCTAAAGCGTTTCTCTACAAACAAGTTAGTTCGTTCAATTCAATATACATATGTATGTATTAGTAGATATAATAATGATTTTTACTTTGTTTGCAGGTGCGACGCATGGTTGGCGCATTACTTTCGCTAGCTACTGGACGTATCGATGAGCGTTCTATATACGAAATGTTAACAATCCCTTCCAAAAACTCTTGGGATCCACGCATATTACTCTCGCCAGCATTTGGTCTATATTTGTGTCGCGTACATTATGATGAAAACGATCTGAAACTGCCACAAGCGAATTTAATTAAACAAAATGAGTTTCCTACAGCAACTACAAAATAAACGTTCAGCTTTAAAAGCCACTAAAACCACTGTGACCACAGCTAGTGGCAAACGTTTCATAGAAGCAAGCACATCTACCTCAACACCAATACAAATACTTGAAGAACAATCTTATGGTTTTGTTGTGGATACAAAACCTGACACGGTGCTAGCATGCATTTTAAGCGATTTCCTTTACCTAGGCTCACAAGATGCCGTAAATTGTGAGAACATAGACGCATACAAGCTAACACATATACTAAGCGTAGGCATTGAGACACCACATTTAGCCGATGAGCAAGTGCAAACAAAATTTCTCACCTGCCTCGATTTGCCGGAAACTCCTCTCAACGAGGTTGTCATACCCGCAGCTAATGCATTCTTGAATGAGGTGCATCGTGCAGCTGGTCGTGTGCTGGTACATTGTAATGCTGGCGTTTCACGTGCGGCTAGTATAGTTATTGCATATTTGATATTAGAACGTGGAATGCCCTATGACGACGCATATGCCTGGGTAAAATCGAAACGGGAATGCATACAACCAAATGTAGGATTTATTAAGCAATTAAAGAAATTAAGTATAGCCGAAAAGGCGCTAGTGTAAATGTAATGATGTACATATGTATGTAAGTAACTAAGATTTTCACTTCTATTTAATGGTTAGTTAGTTTTTATATATGTAGTTATTTAGCGCCGTCTGGTATAAAATGTAAGAGTATAATTGTGACTAAAAGGACATTTAAAGTACCAAGCATAGTGATAGCTTGAGGATTCCTATTTTTTTATATTTTTTAATGACCACTCCATCACTCATCCCTCGATATAATGAACACTTCGATATGGTGAAGACCGAAGTTTTTACATGGAGTACTCTAAATACAACCGAAAGCTTCGAATAGTGAATTTTTTAATTTATTACTGGAATAGCTGCGGCTATTTGATGCTAGTTTTTACTTGTTTCTTGTCGAGTAGAAACCGCTTATGAGTGAATATGCTTTGTTTTGTGTTTTTAAACATTTTTATGTACTAATAAATTTGTGTTATCATGCCAGTGAGGAAATTCCTTTCGTTAAGGCAAAAATCTGAAATTATTGAAAAAAGTGGAAAATTCGCTAGTATTTCTTTCTTGGCAAAGATTTATGGTGTAGCTAAATTAACGATTTCGGGAATAAAAAAATACTCGTAATGTGTATCCCACCAGACGATTGGAGCATCCAAACGGAAGACTCTTAGAAAAGGCGAGTAGGCCCGCATGAAGAAGATGTTATACAAGTAATTTATGGCTCAACGAGAAAAAAAAACTGTCCAATTACAGGGGAAATGCTTAGGGAAGAGGCAACAAAGTTGCACGCTGACTTTCAAGAAGTTGAGGATAGCTTTCATGCTAGCTCCGGGTGGTTATCTGTATGTAATTCTCGGAGTACCGGCTTGAACTCAATGTGAAGGTCGATGACGTAAAAATTCCGACCGCGAACAACCCAAAGTTACTGGGAGTCACATTTGATAGCCTGCACTCCTTCACTCCGCATACGACTGCAATTGCCACCAAAGTACAAAGCCGCAAAAAAAAAATCCTCAAATCGCTAGCCGGTAGCACCTGGGGGAAAGACAAAGAAACACTGCTGGCAACGTATAAGGCAATTGGCCAGCCAGTCGTAAACTATGCTGCATCGATTTGGACGCCGGGGACTAGTCAGACGCAGTTGAAGAAGCTCCAGACTTGCCAGAACATCGCCCTTCGGACCGTGACGAGAAACCTCCTGATGGTGCTGGAAACACACACAGTGAAACAACTATGCTCCCAGTTAAGGAGCATAATGTTATGCTGTGTAAGCAATATCTGGAAGGGAGTACTTGACTACCGGGACGCCATACAGCAATATAGACAAGACCCGCTGGACAGGACGGCGTATGGATAGACCATAAAAACCATTTACCGAGAGTCCGTTAACACCTTCGTGAACTCTATTCCCGTGAATGGTGTTCTCGGAGTCCAGTCACCACCCATTGCAGAACAAGAGTTCGACCTGCCTCGAGAGACCCGCGTAACCCTGTCACAATTAAAATCTGGATGCTGTAGCAGGCTTAACTCCTACCTATCCAGACTCGACTCTGAAATACTCAACACACGTCCCGCATGCAACGAATAACCGAACGACATTAACCACCTCTTTGCATGACCTCTTAACCCACCTCATCTAACACCCCTCTCCCACTGGTCCGAGCCCGTCGAAACAGCACGTTTCCTGGGCCTACCGTTAGATTACCTCGATGACTGAAACCTACACTGAAAATGATACGAAGTGGAATACAATCGAGAGTGACAAACCAATTGATTTAGATAAAGATGCCGACGATACTGAATAATCGGATGATGACGGCCAAGGCGAAGGACAGATCGGCTACTCCATCTAATATTTTCAAAGCTGGAGCGCTTATCCATTCGGACGACATGACCTAGCCAGCGTGGCCGCTGTCCCTTGATTCGCTGAACAATGTCAATGCCGTCGTATAGCTCGTATAGCTCATCGTTCCATCGTTGGATTTCAAGGCTTATATTGTTGGTATTGTTAATGCTGGATCCCACATAGACGAAATTATCTACGACTTCAAAGCTGTCACTGTCAACAGTGACGTGGGAGCCAAGTCGCGAGTGCGATGACTGTTTATTTGATGACAGTAGATATTTGGTCTTGCAATCGTTCACTATTAGACCCATTCGCTTCGCTTCTTTGTCTAATCTGGAGAACGTAGAACTTACGGTGTGGTTGCTATGACCAATTATATCAATATCATCGGCATACGCCAACAATTGCACACTCTTGTAGAAGATTGTGCCTGGTCTATTTAGCTCTGCAGCACATATTATTTTCTCCAGCATCAAATTAAAGAAATCACACGATAAAGAGTCCTTCTCTGAAATCTCGTTTGGGATCGAATGGCTCGGAGAGGTCTTTCCCAATTCTGACTGCGCTTCTTGTATTATCCAGGGTCAGTTTACATAGCGGTATGAGTTTTGTGCGGATATCAAATTTAGACTTAGCGGCGTATAGGCAGTTCCTTATCGTGCTGTTGAAGACAGCTTTAAAATCGATAAAAAAGGTGGCGTGTATCGTTTTTTTCTCTCGGGTCTTCTCCAAGATTTGGCGCATGGCGAATATCTGGTCAATGGTGGATTTGCCAGGTCTAAAGCCACACTGATAAGGTCCGATCAGTTTGTTGATGGTGGGCTTTAGTCTCTCGCACAGTACGCTAGATAGGACCTTATATGCGATATTAAGGACGATTATCCCACGATAATTGGCGCAGATTGTGGGGTCTCCTTTTTTTTGGATTGGGCAGGGCCCATTTAGGTTCCATTCGTCAGGCATGTTTTCGTCCGACCATATTCTGCAAAGAAGCTGATGCATGCTCCTGGTCAGCTCTTCGCCGCCATATTTAAATAGTTCTGCCGCTAAGCCATCGACTCCCGCCGCTATGTTATTTTTTAAGCGTTCAATCGCTATTCGAACTTCTTCATATTCGGATGATGGCACGTCTATACCCTTGTCATGGATTCGGGTTTCAGGTACGCCATCACCGGAGTTTTCACTTTCACTGCCATTGGGCAGGAGTTGGAGAAGTGTTCCCTCCTTACACTAAGTATACTCTGGACATCTGTCACCAGATTACCTCCATGATCTCCATACGAGTTTGCTCCGGTCTTGATACCTGCTGTAAGTCGCCGCATCTTCTCAAGGAATTTTCGAGCATTACCCTTGTCGGCCAGCTTCTCAAGCTCTTCATACTCACGCATTACGGCCTCTTTCTTTTTTCGTCTTTTTTCAGCTCTCGGTATCTATCCCACCCCGCACGTGTTGTAGTCGATCGCAAAGTTGTGAGATAGGCAGGCGTCTGCTTTCTCTCCACTGCAGTTCGACATTCTTCATCGTACCAGCTGTTTTTCTGGTATACAGATTCTACTGTATATTAAAAAAAAAAAAAACATAATAAAACAATTTCAATTTTCTTTTCTACATTAAGATTTATTGAATTTTATAATTTTCTCACTCTGTATCTCAAGAGTTACAATAGGATACCAAGCCGACTTGTATCAATCGTTTTCACCACTAACATAGGAATACATAGAATTTATAATATAAATAAGTAAATATACATACATGTAGCGTTTGAAATAAATTAAAATAAATGCGAAATAATTTTTTTTTTAATAAATCTTAAAGATTTTTTTTTTGACTAAATCGAAATGTTAAAACGCCACTTTCTGTGGTGTGGTCTTCTGATTGGATATAAATATTTATGCATAAAATGTTCCCAAGAGAAATGTTGTTATGACACACCAATTCACATTAGTAAGTGCAGAAGAAGTAATTTAAATATTTTCTAAATTATTAATAATAAAATCGAATAAAAAATTTAAAAAAGAGAAAAAAAAAATAAATAAAAAATAAAAAAAATAAAAATAAAAATAAAAAATTAATAAAATGAAATAAATTAAATTAAATTAATATAAAATAAAATAAAATTATATAAAACTAAATTAATTAAAAAAAATAATAATAATAAAAGAAAAATTTAAAAATTAAAATTTAATTAAATTTGAAAAAAGCAGAAAATTACATTACAAAAAGGTTGCGGCGTTACTAAGAGCTAAGAGCTAAGAGCTAAGTAGATATGTTACATTAGTAAATCATTAATATATATATACAACAAATTTTAAATAAATTAACTTATGCATATGTATTGTACATACAATTGTTTTATACATATGAACGTATGTAGTACAGTTACAAAAATGCTAGCAAGCAAATTTGCCCCCTTTTTTTTTTTTTGTAGAAATTGCGATTTTTTGTAATAATTTCTTAAACAATTTTTCGCTTAAAATATCACATTTAAAATTATATATGTTTTTTTCCATTAAATTAACATTACTCAATGACATACACGGCATTGTTATTATTATAACAGTATAAGATAGATAACTGGCCAAAAAAAAAGGTTTTGAGGAAATTGCAAATCTAAACTTGAAGTCTTTTCAAGCTGCTAAAGACTGGCTCAGGCGTATCAAAGAGACTCGTGCAAAATTTCTCAAATAGTTTAGATAAATACTGTTATAGTCGAAAAAATTCACGGCATTTAGATGCGTATTTTTATATCATTTTTTTATTATAATTTTTTTTGACATCTTGGAAGAACTCAAGATCTTCGTTGCGCGCTTTTCTCTTCGAATTTAATACAAAAAACTTCTTTTTTTTCAGTAGCTGCCCATTTATATATTTCTATTAATGTATATATGTATGTTATGTATATATATATGTATGTATAGGTTTTTATTGCATTACCGTTTAATTAAAAATCAATTTTAAACGACAAGAATTTGGCTTTTGACTACATACTCGTAGTTATATCGGCACTTAAGCAAGCAGCTGCCAACTTTTCTTTGATTATATATTTGTATTGTGCTAAAATAACCGTTATATGCTTTAAAAAATATGCATTCGGATATATTTTTTCTCCTTCCGGAAGCATAAAGCGCAGAAGCACATTTACTAGTAGCGTAGAGTAGAGTAGAGTAGAGTAGAGTAGCGTCGAGTGGAGTGTGATGCGATGCAGCAGTGATTTTGAAGAAAACTCGCACCACTCGCCACTGCGCCAAGTCATTTAAGCTATAATAAACGATGTGGAAGACTTTTGAAGTCTTTGACAACTAACGCTCGACTGGCTAGAATCCGCGCCATCTTATAAGCTCAGTTGTACAGCCTGCAGCATGGCAACTTTAAGATCCGCCGCCAAATGACTAATATCCACCACCGAGTCGACCATTTCTTGCACGGCCGTGACGCTAGGAAATTGCGCTGCGGCTTTCTTTGATTTTTGCACGCATGTCTTGAGCGCTTCGGAGAGCGCATCTGTGCAGCGTAAGATTTTTTCCTTCAACTCCGGCTTGGAGATATTGCGATGCACTATATCGCCAATTGTGACCAGATTGTGTGCGCTGACGACGACAAATTTGCCATAGGCAATGAAAAATTTCGGTGGTTGATTCTTTTCCACCGTCTCCAGGAAGGAGTCGATCGCCTGCTGTAGATTACCCATATGCGTTGAGATTTGTACGGCATAGTAGCATATCAATTTCTTGTCCTTCACCGTTAACTCTTGCTTTTTGGCGTTGTTGTTGTAGTTGTTGTTTGTGGCAACCGAGGTGGATACATTGGAGGCGGCCATTACGGTGGTCTCTGCCGCTTTAATGACAGTGTCGAAGTTTTTCTTCAAATTCGCTGGTATAGCCTCACGCAGTGCAGAGTTCTTTTTCGCTGCTGCATCTTTCGACTCAAACGAAACGTAATCGTAATCTTCCACCCACTCCGAGCTGCCACGATTTGTTTGATCTTGTGCTGAGCTCGCGCATTTCGCGCTCTCCACCGCCGTCTCGTCCTCGGTGGCCGTTTCGCTTAGACTGCGCTTAAATAGTAGCGGCGCATTGCCGTTTATGAAGGATGTTGTCTGTCGCACGTCCTCGGTGAGCGTTTGGGCGCAGGCAATCAGCTGATCGAGACTATCGGGCGGTTTGCTGATTGTTTTGTATTTCTCTTCACTGCGTAACAGCTGCTCGATTGCCCAACCCTGTGCGTTCAACGTTTCGTTGGTGTCGTGCACGAGTTTATCAGCGTCGCGTAGTGCGCGCACATGTGGGCGCAATTTCAGCGCCAAATTGCGATCCTCGGAGCGTGTGGCATTACCCAGAGCGCCCTCACTGAATTCGCAGAGGTCATGCAGTGCGGTGCGTAGACGCACAGCGTTCAACTTGACCTCCATCAGGATGGGCTCGAGTTTATCGCGTTGACGCCAGCTCGGCGTGACAAAGGAGAGTAACCTAAGAGAGAGAGAAAGGATATTAGTTATACATAAAATGAAGTGAGAAGCACAATGCGGAATTACTCACTTTGTAATCGCCGTTGTCGCCTCGAATTGCAACTTATCTAGCGTATACAGCGCAGAGTTCAACTCCAGTGGCAATTCCTTGCTTGCGGCTACGGCCATTAGTGTGGCGTTCGGTGAGATCTTCTCCGCTACAGGTGTGCTCACGTTCGATGGCAGTGGAAAGCCGTAGGCGCCGCATTGACCATTTACACCTTGCGCCGACTGCTGTTGTTGTTGTTTCTGTTGTTGTTGTAAAAGTTGTTGCTGTTGTTGCACCGCCCGCACCGGCAACGGATTGCGACGCGGCACATCATATTCGGGCATATTCGCTAACGAGGATCGATTCGACGATGAAAAAGATAAACTCAGACTTTCGCTGGTCAACAGCGATGAGTTCGAGCTGCTCGGCGTCAATGTGTTCTGATGCTGCAACAGCGAATTCAGCGGACGCGGAAAATCATACGATTCCTCTTGTATGGGTGTCGAGCAGATTTTCATATTGTGCAGCTGCGTTGCTGATGTTGGTGTACGGCACACATTCTTCGAACAATCGTAATTGGCTGGCGTGGCCGGCTTTGATGTATCGTACGTCTCGAATTCGCTGCCATTGGACATCGTGGAGATATTCTGATAGATATTTTGGTTGCTGTATATATGTTCTTGTTGTTGATAGGGCTGACTATGCCAACGATTGAAGAGACTGAGGGATGATGATGATGATGATGTGTTTGCAGCGGCCGGACAGTTGTAGATGTAAACATCACCGTGTCGCTGTGGGGTTATGACCTGTGGTAGGGAGAGTGAAGAATAGAAAAGAAAGTAAAAGGATTAATTATGTTAATGGCAGTACTAAAATGATAACGGTAATGCGGTAAATTTTCTTTGAAATATATTTCAATAGACAAACGGATGTGCTTATACACCTACATACATATATCGTCATATAACTACGTATGTAAGTACGTATCTGGCATGCAACACAAACATTGACCGACTCTCACGCTCACCTACTCAGATGATATTTCCGCTGTGTATCCTTATACCATAAATACGGCTGCGAGTGAATAGACAAGACGTAAGATAACGTAGAAAAACATCTTATCGATTTTTTTCTACACACGCACACACACACACACGCGCGGCGACAGACAATTCAAGGTGGCACACTTGCACGCACAAAAAACTTCAAAGGATACCGTAGATGTTTGCTGGGCTAAGATCAAACATCCTTTTTCTTTATCAAAATTACACGTTTTTTTTTTAATAGAGAAGAGCACACTGAAAACTAAAGGACTATTTTATGTTAAGTGGAAAAAAATTTTAAATCGTTTATCCTTTCAAAACCGTTTTCGTTCACCGTCTACACGCAACACCACTCAAACGCACAGCAACGAGCCCAAATCACTACTGACTATTGCATTGTCGGCCAAACAAATAGACCAATTTCTTTGCCCTCTATTGCTCTCTTCAACGCATGCGTCTTACATCGGTTGCGCCCAGATGGCGCTGTGAGCATTAAATTCACTATTCTGGCTATGTGTTGCGCCTGGTGCAAGGATCTTCCTGGTTTTTATTTATTTTTTATTTTATTCTATTTATTTTTCCTTTCTTTGTGTGTAAACAACACGATACGAGCGAGTGTTATACATGTCACTGCCAAGGTAAGGCAAGTGTTGTGAGGTCCTAGCTACCTCCTTCAACTTCAATCACTCGTATGAGCTTTGTGAAATTGGCGGCTTTTAATGCATCCATGCTGTTTGCGCCATAAAGTCACTTAGGGGCGTAGTCAAGGCGCTCACATTGTGTGTGTGTGTGTGTGTGCCAAAGCAAAGGTACACAACAGTGCCATGTAACAGTGGGCTTATGTGCATTGTGGGTGTGTGTGTGTTGCAGGATGCACTTGTATGTGCAAATGTCAGTGCTTCCTTATTGCGTATAAATCACTCTAATTTTGCTTGAAAACAAATGGTTTGTGGAAATGCATGTTGAGTGCTTTTTAATTATTGTTTTTACTGACTTTTCATAGGTATTTCTGTAGGTTAAAACTTGAATAATCAGAAAAATTTTGGTATTTCGTAGAACGAATAAAAATTTCGTCTTCACTCAGTTTTCCATACTTTCTTTTGAATGAAAATATTATAATAAATTTCATTCGACTATAAAGCGATAAAAAAACTTAGAAATATTACCAGTGAGTCCTTATTTCTTCCACTTTTTTATAGATTCTAGCCGGACTTCATAGTCTATTTGGGCTCCTAGTCTGAAAAAAGTAGTTTCCCTTAAACCCGGAATTCTATATAACATATATAACTTCCGTTTCTTCAATGATGTTAAAAGAACCCAAAAATAAGATTAGAAAGAAAATTTCCAACTAAACAATCACGAATTCTAACATATGAAGCCTTGGTTTGATAGCCAATAGCTATCTCTCTGTAAGGATAACAGAAGTCATGAAGTCATGTTCGACGGATCCACTTAATAAGCTCAACTGACAATAGAAATATTGATTTGGAAAGTTATAGCAGGTTTTGCTTAACGATACTTTTACTAAGAACGATTTGGACATAGCGATATACTAAACCAGCTCACTACAGCTTTAAGTAAATTAGACCGTATTCCCTCAGATTAGGTTTCACTAGTTGTTTGTATGTGACGTTAATGAAGACGAAGATTCATTGGAGAGGAGGACAAAGAACCAATTAACACCGATGGATCCAAAATGGATCGCATAATGGGAAAGTGGATATATTCCGAAGATATTAAAATATTCCTTTCTTTGCGTTTATGGCAACTAAATACTCAGATAGCCAGGCGGTCTCGAGGGCCTTTTCATCGCAAATGATAAATTCCTACTTCGTCAGAAATTGTAGGAAGGCTCTAAACTTTGGTAGCGATCAGGAAAGAACTTCACTTGCAATTTCAACAAATAGTACTGAACATATGGAAATTCATATCCAATTGTAAGATAACGACCCACATTTGACCCTAGTGTGAAAGTACAAAAAAAAACCTTCCAAACACGCCTAGGAAAAATATATAGACTTATTATGCAAAAACGGCCAGAAACGACCGAAAGGTGACAAGGTGATTTTGCAAAGCTCCGCTTCACATGTGACTGTATCAGTTAAAAACTACCTGGAAATGCGGAAATGGGCTACTCACCACCGCGTTCTGCAGACCCTACTTCTTCCGACTACTGGCTTTTTCGATGGAAAATCGAAGAATAGCTCATTGATTGGATCGAGAACTGAGAGCACTTATTTTTAAGAGGTGATATTTGAAAATTGCGAGACAGAGATGGGAAAAAATAGTCGCTCCCGACGGATGCTTACTTTTTTTAAATCAAAAAGCACTTTTTTGAACAGAGAAAAACGGAATTAATTTGTACACCCAATATATGAAGGGTTCTTTTTTTGTATTTCAAGTTGGATTTATTATTAATAATTAAATTTTGTTTTCCACAAAAATATCCCCGATCTATCACTAAAATATCTATAAAACTAACTATTTTTTGTTCGATGGATTTTAGATGAATCTTACAGAATTTGTATTGGACACCGCAAGGCACTTCTATTGGAACACAAACAGCTTTACAATATTTTTTTTTCATTATTATTTTAATAAAGGGTGTAGAGGTACTTGTTTCAATAGCCTTTTTTTGACAGATCACGTTATTTTTGTTCAGTATTGTTTGGCATTTCATCATGGGAATTCTTACGCCTGAACAACGTTTTCAACTCATTCAACTTTATTACGAAAATTCACGTTCTCTACAGAATTTGTTTCGCGCTTCGCTCAACTTATGGTCAACATAAGCGACCTACTGAGCGTACTATTCGCAACACCATCACCCATCTTGAGACCCAACATTCAATATTGGATAATATTCGGCCGAATAGACCACGTCCAGCACGCACTGAAGAAAATATAGCGGTCGTAGCTGAGAGTGTACACGAAGACCGTGGATAGTCGATTCGGCGCCGTTCGCAGCAACTCGAACTGACGTATGGAACGACTTTGCGCATTTTACGTGGAGATCTTAAATTGAAAGCGTACGAAATACAGCTTATGCAATAACTGAAGCCTTCGTAAGCGACATCGCTTTGCTCTATGGGCTCTAGAAAAGTTCCAAGAATATCCGACGTTTTCGAACCAAATTTGTTCAGCGATGAGGCCTATTTCTGGCTCAATGGGTATGCAAACCAGCAAAATTATGCATTTGGGACGAAGAGCAGCCTGAAGAGATTCAAGAGCTGCCATTTCATCTAGAAAAACCAATGGTTTGGTGTGGTTTGTGGGCCGGCGGAATTATCGGTTCCTATTTCTTCGAAAATGATGCCGGTGAGAACGTAACCGTTAATGGCGACCGTTATCATGTCATGATAACCGACTATTTGATGCCTGAATTTGAACATTTTCACGTTTTTGGCCGGTCGATTGACCACCAAAATCGTGTGATATTACACCGTTAAACTTTTTCCTGTGGGGATATGTAAAGTGCAAAGTCTATGCGGATAATCTCGCTTCCATTCAGGACTTGAAGCAAAACATCACGCGTGTCATTCGCCAGTTACCAGTCGAAATGCTTGAACGAGTCATCAAAAACTGGACTCAACGGATGGACCATCTGAGACATACTTGCGGCCAACATTTATAAGAGATAATCTTCAAAACATAAATGCCAAAGAATGTTCTTTCGAATGATAATAAACATTCCCCATTAAATTTGCATATTCTGTGTTTTATTATTATTTTTCAAATTTTCGTGTAGCTATGTGTTGTTATAACTCCATCTTATTAATTATTTAAAGTAAAATATTTCACTGCCAGAAAAAAGATATTGAAAATTATAATTTTTCATGCCTCTGACTACCCACCCCTAACTCCTTCAAATTTATAATAATTTTTTACAACATTTTATTACATACATATACATTGGCGTATAAATTCCTAAAATTTTTGGTAATAAAAACCAACTCGCTATACGTTAGTCATAATTTAAGGTTCAAATATAAGTTTTCAAAAAAAAAAAAAAAAGAGAAAATAATTATTCAAAAATTATTATGTAACCCGATATCATCATTTTAAATAAAATATGTATAAAACTTATGTTTTCAATACTAACTATAGCAACTATACCTATTATTACCACTCCAGCTTAGTAAACCGCAAGTAGCACCCCTTTCCTGCGCACGCACCGCACCCTTCTTTACTTCTTTATAGGCATTCGGTCAATACTTGTAAATTTCTTTTGACAATAATTGACGCGTAACACGAGTCATATTTCCACTCCGCATACCTTCTATTCATTTTAGAATGCATTCGATAAGAATAAATTATTATTTACACAATTTGAATGCATTCGGTGCAGATGCTTAGAGGGTTAGCACAGCTGCAAAGTGCTAAATATGCTCATTTTCCAAAATATATAATTTATCAAGGGTAAAAGGTAAAAGTGTGAAATTCAAAAAAAAAAAAAAAAAAAAGAGGAAAGAAGCGGAAAGTGGCCGCAGGCAATTGCAAATAACAATTTGAAGATCAATAGAATTCGATAAAATTGTTGCAATGATGCAATACAAACGACATCTGCACTCCACACAAGTCACTTCACGGCGACGAACTCTAACGAATGGTGGTGAGGAGAAAGGGAAAAATGTGTTGACGCAATTTGAGGCATACTCAAAAGGAAAGTTTAGAACAATAAGCGAATTAATTGCGTACTACAAAATAGGGAAAGCAAAAAAAAAAAGAAGTGGAAAATTGAAGTAACGGTATATTTTCAAGAGTAAACTCCTTTAACGAACATTTGTTACATTTTTCTAACGCTGCCTAAGGGTGCAGCTGGAAGAGATGATTTTTAACAGCTTTTTTTTGGCTCTCTTGGTATATTAGAAAACGTGTTGAAATTATTAATCAAGACAAATTCAATATTTCAATGTGAATTTGCTCAACAAACTCTCTAGGCATTTTCTTTCATAAATCTTCATTAATCTGACATTAGCGAAACAGCCAATAATGGTATGTTCTCCGAGCAGTATCACTTTCAATGAAGCATTGCATTCTTTTGAAACATTCTTGCAAATGATTACTGCACTTTTGATGTAAAATTACAATAAAAAAGTTTTTTATGAAGATATTTGGACACTAAAATATTTCGAGTCCAATTTCTCGAGTGATCTGCGCTTTCTTCAACTACATTCGCATTCCTTAGCAGTGCATACTACCATGAGGTGTGGTCAGACCAACATCCAAAAATTGTAGAAAATTAATTTGCTCAACCATGGTCGCTCCTCGACAGAGAAGGTCAACTCCTTCCAGTGTATTTCTGACATAAAATAAAAGCTCTTTACACAAATTCATCAGCCGTTCGGAAGCAGTTTTGAATAAGCTAAGTAACTCCTTGATTTCATAGAAAAACATCAAGACGCATACCAAAAATTCGATCCGTTTGAGGTAATTTTAGACTGCTTTTTGGCACATATTGGGCTGCACCTCAGTCATGACTGGACGAATGTTGATTTTCAAGTCCTCAAAATTCTAAATTTTTATCCGCATAAACACTGTCTTTCACGTAGCCTCACAAAAAAAAGTCTAACGGAATCAAGTCACACGATCTCGGTAGCCAATTGAACCACATGTTGGCCAAAGTCATGTTCATCAATTGCAGGCCAAAAAAGTCGGTTATCATATGACCATAACTCTGGCACAGAAGTAAGGTCCAATTACACCTCCGGACCAAAGAGCGCACCAGACAATAGGTATGTTTGTGTGAGGATTCCCGAAGCCCCTATGGCGACAATTTTTCTAATTAACGTATCCATCGAGTAAGAAATGTGCCTCGTCGCTGAAGAAGGATACATCGCGGTTCACTGCTTGCTGTTCAAGCCCCAAATCGACGTTCCTACGGCGTAAAGCCCAGTGCAAAATACCCCATAATGTGCCGTAAGAAAGTCCCAACTGTTTAGAACTTCGAGAAATATGCTTTTTTGGGTCTGCGGCTGCACTTTCACTTACAGCAGCGATATTTGAGGAGGAACGAACAAAACGAAGCTGCACAGGCCTTACAATATCTGTAACTGATCCAGTCTCTTAAAATTTGTTTCAAATTTTACCAATTGCTTAAGTAGTTGGATAATTATGTGCACTAAAATCTCTCCTTAAAGCACGAAACCACTTTGGAAGAGGTTTCAACAATTTTAACGCTTTTTCCGGTCGTTAATGGATAACTCTATGTTTTACGTAGTCAAGAAAACGCAAAAATGCTATGAAAAAAGGTGGCGACTTACAGAAGTCTTCAAGATTGGATCATACTTATGTAGGAACCACAGCGATAATCTGGTAGCCGATATCCAGGTCATACTTTTTTTTATCGGCAATACTTCTCCAGTCTGCTGAATTTCAACGAAAGTTAAATATCCGGCACAGGTGGACATCGCCATAACGTTCCATAATCGAGACGATGCTGGCGATAAACTGAGAAAGTCTGCGACAACTAACGTAGGATGAGCCTCTTTAATATTGAATATAGGGTTTCATATATATTATTTGAAAACAAATCGACCCTGTTATGATGCACGGAAAACATAGTATCTCCAGTGTTCTAGATGTGCGTGTGCAACGATGACATAAAATTGACTCGGACCACTATGATATAGAAATCAACACACACAAGAAATTTTCGACGTCCAAAATAAGAACAGACAGCCGGTTTACGGCTCGATTTGCACTTCCGCTTACTGAGTACTCGGCATGATTAAACTGTGGCAAAACACAGCAGTCGGGAAGCTGGCTGACAAATGTAAGCCCAAAAATTCTATGATCAGCGACCCTAATTCTGTCTCAATAATGGTGGTCTAAGTCACCCCAATATAAAGTTTTATTCACCATATCGTGTAAAAGATTAAATAAAGCACACCGTAAACGAACTTTTCGGATCTCAATAATGAGGATTTAGAACTGACAGATCCATCATAGACCATCTATTCTACATGCGACAAATCTTGTGAATGGTCGGTGAGTAAAAGGTTGACACACACAACCCCTTCGTTGATTTTAAAGGGGTATAGTACCTGACTCTACGCCACTGTGTCCAAATATAGACAGTGTAAACTGAATTACACCGCAAGCGCATATATATTTGTAAAGCACCACCTATCCGGTACAAAATCAGGTTTTAGACAGATGACTCTTTATCGTATGTTTTCTCCAGGCATGGGCTAATGATAATGACATCATTGGCTTGAACAACCACGCCAATAAATCTATTGTCTCTATAATGGACAAGGAAACGAAGCGATTGGGTTTGGTAGGGATTGAGGACAATATGAATATATTGAAACGAATTGAATTGAATATGATGAAAACGCCTCCGCTTTGAAAGTATTCGTTACTATTACAGGATAAGGTGGAAAAGGATCTCGCGTCATACGGTGTATCGCATTAGAACTAATCAGCGAAAGGTAGAAAGGACTGCCTCTGTTTGTCCGATGTATCATACAACGAGATCAAAAAAATGCTCTCAGTGATGAAATTGAGAAGGCTACGTATGATGTCACGTGCGACGCTTTAGCAAGATCTTATCGTAGGAAAAGCTATTTATGAACAAATAATCACGACTCAGCATGAAGTATAATATTTGCCAATTTTTTGCCACGTCAACCATGATTGGACTTACTCATCCCGATAACTATCAAAAAAAAGTAAAAAAAAAATACATATGTACATACAACGATAATAATTAATAGCAAACCAGCCACAGTCACCAAAGGTGAACAATCGATTTCACTGTTCGGCAAATTCGATGAACACATGTTCACTTATACTCGCACATATTTATGTATGCACATTTATTTGTACGATATGTTGGTGCACTTGTCAATATTTAGAGCACTTTCAAAGAATACCAAGAACATTCTTTGTCTATCTATGCAACATGACCATATGTAGTTACTTTAGACATAAATAAATGTTATGTAGTTATCGATAGTCATCAGTATGAGTTGGCACAAGTTCTCATATTCATGTTCACTCATATCATAATATTGTTGTTGCAAGCTTACACTTACTTAAGCAGTATTATTATTACATTTGTTATTATTATAGTATGCTTGTAGGGAAGACAAATCGATCAGTATGTAGTTTCAAGGAGCTTCTTTCCACAATAGTCGTAAAATAACTGTTGATTTTTTTCTTTCAGTCTAAAAATTTCAGCAAATTTTCTTACAGTTTGCTTTCCTGCTGGGTATGCATAATCACACTCCCATTTTGGGTAGATTATTTTATGTGCCCTATTTTTTTAGGTTATAAAAACCGGCTAGTAAAAGAATTCATAAAGCGCTCATGACATATTTGGGCCAAACCAAGAGGTAGTTAGTTAAGAAGGGGTCAGCGAAATGGGCGCGTTGTGACTTTGCATTGTTCTTTTCCTTGATTTTCTTAGAGATTGAAGACAGACTCTGCCTTTTAATTATAAGCTTATATTTAAGCGCGGAAGTATTTAAATAATTTCGCAAAAAAATAAAAAGAAAAATTATCGCACGCCATAAAAAAATTTGCGCTAAAAAGAAAAAGCTGAAGAACAGGCGGACAGCACCAATTATATATATTTTAATTGCCAGAAAAGTGCGCACAATTAAGGTGTGAAGTGTTGATCATTAATTTTAATTTAAAAAAAGGAAATTATTTTCGAAAGCGTTTTGGGTCAGAGTAGAATACATGGTAATTTGAAAAAAAGAGAGGAAAAAAAGATTTTTTCGACTGTCGAATTTCGTTGACCAAGACACTCGAATGAACTGATAGCAGCTGTCTGAGGGAGGGTTGCCCAGAATCCAATGCTCTCAATATTTTAGCTCATTAAGTCTGCCTGCACAGGCGTGAACAAGGCCTTAATGGCTACTGGTTTCCACAAAATGATGCGCCATGCCACACTGCAAATCAAACTCTAAAATGTTTGAGACAAAAATTCTCCGTACCTTTGATTTCAAAACGAGCCGGCACTCACTGACCACTCAAATCGCCAGATTCCACAACACTTCACTTCTTTCTGTCAGGTTATTTGCAAAAACGGAAATCATATGCCAGCAATCCTCGAACCATTAACGGGTTCAAGGCAAAGATTCATGCCAAAAACTTTGTTATGCCGAACGAGATGCTGTGACCAAAAAAAGAAGCCACTTGCTTGAAGTCTAAATAAATAAAGAACCAGAATAGTCAGAAAAT
Source organism: Neoceratitis asiatica (assembly GCA_030068015.2). NCBI lineage: Eukaryota > Metazoa > Arthropoda > Insecta > Diptera > Tephritidae > Neoceratitis > Neoceratitis asiatica. The sequence goes on along the minus strand of CM061526.1, from coordinate 58,792,391 downwards.
AGCTCAAGTATATGTCGCGTATTCTCAAAATACACCTTCTCTTCGAATTTCATTGAAATCTTTTGAGTGCTTAGGAATTCTAGCCACTGAAAAATAACGAGTGATCCATTTCGACGTTCCCTACTTTTTTATAGAAAAAAAAAACACATAAAATTAAAATCTAATAGGGAATGTTTATTATCATTCGAAAGAACATTATTGACTTTTATTTTTTGATGATTATTTCTTTCAAATGTTGGCCGCGGCTACATCTCAGATGGTCCATTCGTTGAGTCCAATTTTCGATGACTCGTTCGAGCAGTTCGACTGGTAACTGGCGAATGACATGCGTGATGTTTTGCTCCAAGGCCTGAATCCAAGCGGTTTTGTCCGCATAGACTTCAGATTTTACATATCCCCACAGGAAAAAGTCTAACGGTGTGATATCACATGATCTTGGTGGCCAATCGACCGACCCAAAAGGTGATATTAACTGCTCACCGAAGTGTTCTCTCAATAAATCCATTAATTGATGCGATGTGTGGGTAGTGGCGCCGTCTTCTTGAAACCAAATGTCGCGGAGATCACGGAGTTCAATTTCAGGCATCAAATAGTCGGTTATCATAGCGGTATAACTGTCATTGACGGATACGTTCTCACCGGCATTATATTGAAGAAATATGGACTGATCACTCCACCGGCCCACAAATCACACCAAATCGTTGTTTTTTCTGGATGAAATGGCAGCTCTTGAATCTCTTCAGGTTGCTCTTCGTCCCAAATGCGGCAATTTTGCTTGTCGTTTCATACGTCAGTCCGAGTTGATGCGAACGGCGCCGAATCGACTCTTCACGGTCTTCGTGTACACTTTTCGCTACGGCCGCTATATTTTCTTCACTGCGTGCTGGACGTGGTCTATTCGGTCAAATATTATCCAATAATGAATGCTGGGTCTCAAGATGGGTGATGGTGCTGCGAGTAGTACGCTCAGTGGGCCGATTATGTTGACTGAGCGAAGCTCGCGAAACACATTCTCTACAGAGCGTGAATATTCGTAAGAAATTTGAATGATTTGTAGACGTTGTTCAGGCGTAAGTCTTTCCATGATGAAATGTCAAGCAATACTGAACAAAAATAACATGAGAGCTTGAGATGACTCACGCGTGATCTGTCAAAAAAAGGCTATTGAAAAAAGGTTCTCTACTTGGATCACCCATGTATTTTAGTTGATTATCTAATGTTCGCCTTTCACCGGAACTTAGTTTTCATGACTTGTTATTTTATCTGTGTGTTTCTTATTGGAAGATCATCCGGTAGTTGTCCCACATTCAGAATTCTTGCAGATCCTAACATGTTGGTTTTGAAACAGTGAAGACGACGACGGTTTGACTATTGCGTATTACTGCAAGTTATGGGATCTGAGCTTTACGAAGTCTACAATATGATATATTTGGGAGTAGTAAAATTCAGTTTCTCGGGGAAGGGCAGAGTTTTGGGATGGACGCACTGCCGTCAAATCGCACTAGGTAAAACATGGTTGGCCTGGTATCTAATTAACCAATTAAGACGAAAAAGAAGAGAAAGAGAAGTAATTCGAAAATCTTCTCCAAACACACATTAACATGCAAAATTCGATAGAAATAACAAAAAAAAAATCCAATTTTTGCATTCCTAACATGCCTTTCGCAAATGTATTCTTAGAAATACCTGATTTAGTCATTCAAATGAATGTTCCTGCATGAAGAAGTTTTGAAACACATTAACACATACATATGTATGTACATACAACGCACGTAAACGTAACTCTGCATAAAGGAAGTTGTTTATTTTGTGCGCACATTCCACAAAATCAGTTTTATTTCTTTTCTTCTTCTTCTTCTTCTTCCTTTGTTTGCTAAATGACGCTACTGTATTCAATTTAGATTTTGACTGCAGGTAAAAATTGAAGAAAATAAGAGAGAAAAAAGATTTCCCAATCGACACTTATGCGCTTCCAGTACACGTCGTTGGCCGTGTCGTGCCGCGCCAAAAAAGGAGCAAAGATTTATTCAAACAAATATTTATTCAAGTTTATTATTGTTTTTGTTTTTATTTTTATTTTTTTTATTTTATTTTTTATTTCTTTTCATTTATTTTCTTTTTTCTGGGCATATTCTCTACTGACGAGCCATCATCCTCAGCATTCAGCATTTCTTTCGTATTTCATGTTTAGATAAATTGTTGTTATTTTTGTAATATCTTTCTTCATTTCTTTCTTGAACATCACATAAAAGTCGCTGCCAAAATCATCATTTCTTTCACCATACCATTGGTTAGTTATGTGTACGCTGGTTGCTGCTGCTGCTGCAGTGGCCTTCTCAATGCTATGCCATGCCTTGCCATGCCGTTCAGCGCAACGAATTCCCATAATGTGCCAGCGAGTTGCAGCAGCACGCACGTCCGTTTTGGCGAAATTTCTCTCACACACATGACCATAACAAGCGGCACGTCGCACGAGACGAACGTAGGGACGAATGGACGGGCGGACGGACGGTTAGTAGTTGGTAGTTGTTTGGCTGGCATGATGGTCAAAATGTTGAGGCCAGCCAGCATGCCAAATGGTCTAGCCATAAGTATGGTCGGGCATACGAGTAGTAGGCATGCGTCCAACAAGCATCATGTGCCACACTGTACAACGGACTCACGTCAAAATACTACATTCCGAATGGAACAAAAAGAAGTTGTTATTTTGCTGGCTGCTGTTTTAGCTCGCTGTTCGCTTAAGTCATTGTCTTTTGTTTTGCATTGTAGTTGTTGTTGTGCTGTTGATATGACCGGCCGTTATTGGCAACTGTGCACTCATAAGTCTGTAAAATATTATACGAGTAGTCTTCATATGGCCACTGCCCGGAGTTAAGCAACATTTACGATTATAAATAGACAGTGAGCAAAGTAAATTCTCAAACTCGCGTCAAGAGTCGGGTTTCTCTCTCCAGTATTAGAACTCTTCTTCGTATAAAAAATTTGCTCCTTCCTCGCCTACAAATTTTTTGAAAATTCTATCCTATAATTCAATAGCTATTTCGAAAACTGGGACCCAGATTTCTTGCACCCACAGTGCCTTGAAACTCTTCTGCACTCGTTCAATACTAATACGACCATAGTTTAGTTTGACTGAAGGACAACGGTCTTGTATGTGTGGATATCAAGCCCCTTTCCATAAATATTTTTCTCATAGAGTAGGGAGGCCTTCTGTATGCATCTGTTGAGTACAGTATGGTAATCCTCATCGTATCAGCTCTTTTTTGTACTTTTCGATGACCAAAGACGCCTGCAAGTAGGGAGCTTGAAATGCCATCCAATACTTTCCTTATACCGAGGTCTTGATGAGTACTCTCAGAGTACAATTCGAGTAGAAAACTGCTGGGTTATCTGTTTTTATTGCAGCTTTTCGACGCCCAGTTTCACTGTATTTGTTGACGAGCGTTCTTGGCTACACAGAGGCGGATGTGTATCTGGGTTACAACAACTCCTGAGAGTGCGCACAGCTAACACCGAAGACGTCTCTTCCGTCAATCAGAACTTGGTCGATCAAGTTTCGAGATGTTGTTGCTGTTTTAGCGGCTCACCTTTCCCGCCAAGGGTTAGATAGGTCTAGTCGTAGTCATCGAGGTCATCCAAATGGAGGCCCGGGAAACGTGTTGTTTCGACCAGAGGGACAGGAGTGTTAGTGGGCATGCAAAGACGTGGATTGTGTCGTACGGAGACTCACTGCATGCAGAACATACGTTAGGCATGTCGGGGTCGAGTCTGTACAGGTAGGAATTAAGTAGACTGCAATATTCTGACCTTAACTGTGCCAGTGTTACTTGGGTCTCTAGGCAGCTCGAGCTCTTGTTTCTCAAGTTTCGAGAATTTCGATCCAGTGAGAACCAAGTATCTTGATATTTTCTTTTCTGTTTGAATCTGGTTATGCTCCTAATCATATTTCGCTTCTCGGCGAAATCGATCAGCTTCTACCATTTGGGGACGAAACATAGGGGCTGAATTTTCCGACATCTTTTTTGTCCAGTCTGGAAATTGCCAAACACGATTTTGATGTCACGAAGAGCTTGAAGAAGACATCTTTGTTCAGCAGATCGTTGAAGAACCTCGCTTTGATGCGGATTGCTACAGGGAGGCGTTCGTCCACCGGAAGGAACGTTAGTTGTCGATGGCTGTGTGTCTTTCCCACTACAAATACAACACGGAACTGGCGCTCCTTTATATGAGCACTGTAATAAGTGTCATAAAACCTTATTTTCTTCCGTACTTGTCCTGTTTATCGCATTTTCTAACTGGCGGTGATGTCAGCATTTCTTTTTATGAGGACATCAAGCAGCTGGACAGCGGCATCTTACCATCAAAGGATAGGCTTTGTCAAGTTTTTCGTCGAAACTCTGGTTTTTACGGGGCGAGTTGCAAATCCAGCGCACAACCTCGCTAGACGAGCTGAATTTACGACCTTTCTTCAGCTTTCAAAAATATACTTCAAAAAAGAGGAAGCAAAATAAATGTGGTTGAAACAATGAGAGCATGTCCAGAGATTATTCTAGCTCTAATGACTGAGCACCACCCTAAGTATTTGATAAGTAAGTCGTTTCGATAACCTCTTAAAGCTTTTGAAGAACTTTTTAGTCTTTCTAAGAGCTTTTTACCGTGGCCTAAGCTTAGATTAAGTTCAATGCTTCAGATATACAGTCGGTAGGTACAGTGTGCCAGGCGAGAATTGATCGTTTTCGAACTCAGTCTGTCTCTGCTCTGAATGAGAGCCTTAGCATTTTTTCTAAACTAAAATTTCAAGCAAATACAACAATCCAGGAACTTTACTAAAACACCGTATTCTATGTACGTATGTATATTCGCATACAGTTATACATCGCACTATATGAGCTTGTAAGTGACCACTGTGCACATTACTCGTACAAGCTATTGTGGCAGCGCGTCTGCATTTGGTCAAGACGTGGCCATTTTTAGGAAACAACAAACTAGCTCGTTGTAAACCAAACACTCAGTCGTGTCTACGTACATACATACTCTCATACTGTATATATTAGCAATTTCAACAACAACAACCGCAATAACAACAACGGTCATATCACCGCCTGCGGTCAATCCCGCTAGCAGCAGCAACAGCAACAGCAGCAACTTCGTCATACAGAAGTTCAAAGCAGCAACAGCAGCACTTTGACGCCTCAGCGCGCTAACAAGCGGCATCAGCTATAGGCAGAGCACTTAGCTTAGCTTACAGCTAACATATTATTGGCTTACACGGGTTGAGCATCAACAACATTTTGGTCTGAATATTTTAGTTGTAACTGCTACCACTCCATTTAGCGCCCGCCTCGTTGGTTTCTAACTACATTTGTTGTTGTTGTTGCTTGTTTGTTTTGATTTCGTGTAGCAATTGCTGGAGCATGTAGTTGCTCTTACTGTCCATATACGTATGTGGAATCAAGGAACTTGACGAGCGTTCCGAGCGTCGTTTTGACCATAAAGTAAAATATCACTTGGCAGCGCCATAATGGGCCAGCGGTCAGCAGCAGTGCGCAATAACGGCTTCAGCGACTTTGTATGTCGTCAACATAACCATTTGTGAGTGATTTTTTTTAATCTATTTTTCCATATTCAACGTCACAAGTATGCATGGAATTTTTTTTTCTTTTTATTATTATTATTATTATTATTTTTTTTTTTTTTTGAAAAAATTGTTCTGCATTTTTGTGCTTTAAAATATTTTTATTATCATTTCTTACTATTTTAATTTTATTTGCTTTTAATTTTTGTTGTTGCTATTTTCCATATGCATTTCCTATGAAAACTCATGCCACATACATAGTTTTATCGCTTGGACGCGTGTGGGCCGCTCAATTACTCAATTTACATTTCCGCTCCACATTCTGAAAATATTTTTTTCAATTTTTTTCATTTACATTTTACAATATTCTGACCAGTTTTTTATCACCTTCTCGGCCAACGCGCGGCGCATTGCCACTCGCAATCGGTAAGTTCATTTACTCGTGCATTTACTTACTCACATTTATTGGAATACTTGAAATTCGTAGAAAAATATAAAAGATAATTTTTTCCTCAATGAAATATTCACATTTTTTCGGCGCATGTGCTGGCCAGTGGGCGTTAAATTTAAATATGAATTTAATTTTATTTTTAATCTATTTTTTCATATTTACTTCTGCAGTTGTTCGAATGCACTCGATTGCATGTTAAATGCAAATTAATTTTTTTCTTACGTTTGAATTTTGTGGATTTATAGCTTTAGGCGTAATTTTGACGTTGCAGCAGGTACTTAATGATACATATGAGTATGTATGTGTATGTACGTAGATCTATGAGTAACAACGAAACGGCACAAGGTTAAAAGTGCTATGGATTAAAACATGCAAAAAATATTGAACTTATTAAAAAAAAAAATATTTTCAGAACAATGTTCCTACATAAATTGTATTTAAATTATTTTAAGTAATTTTTCTGTTGTTTCTTGCTGAGGTAAGCCAATTGATATGAATTTCAATATTATTCCAAGTCAAAATCTCAGTATAAAACCCTGTTCCATTGCTTAATCCAATGAAAGAATGTCTTAGCTGAAAGCAAAGGAAGACTTCCTCTCGCTTCTTCAATACCTCCTGAGGGCAAAAAGTTGCTGAAAACAAATATTCTTTAAACTAGAGCTGTAGATACTCGAGTATCAAACAGTGCGAGCAGCTCGATGCTTGCTCGATACTCGCTCAATGTTCAGCTGCTCAGCGATCAAAAAATGATGAATTTCGTTTGTTAAATTTCTCTGGCGTTTCAATGATTTTTAAACTTTGGATAAATAAATTTAAAATTATTAAAAAAAAACTTCTTAGAAAAAATTCAAAGTTTTTAACAAAATACTCGAAATGCTCGTGCTCGAGCAATGAGTAAGTGTGGGTGCGCTCATTGCTCAAATGCTCGCACTGCTCGTAAATGTTAAAGCAAAATCTTGAGCTCTACTTTAAACTAAAGAAAAAAAAATCACTTATTGGGTGTACAATTTAATTCGGTCCCTTTTTTATGATCAAAAAAGTGTTTTTTTTTTATTCAAAAAAGTAAAAAAATACAAAAAAAAGTAAAAAAAAAGTACATCATTCAATGTATTCTCCGTCGGAAGCGACTACTTTTTCCCACCTCTCTGGTAATTTTCAAATACCAACTCTAAAAAATAAATCCTCTCTCCCCTCGATCAAATCATTGAGCCATTCTTCGATTTCTCCAAATGACCCGAACCGGTTAGGTAGGGTAAGATCTCCCATTTTAGCATTTCCGATTAGTTTTTGGCCGTTAGAACTACGTGGGAACGAGTGTTGTCATATTGCAAAATCACCTTGTCATGGCTTTCAATCATTTTTGGCCGTTTTTCGCGCAATGCACAGCTCAAGCGCTTTAGTTGTAGTCGATAACGGGTTCAGTTTGGGTTTGGCACGGATCTTGATCCAGTAAAGCCTCTAAACCATCCTTTTCCAACTTTTTGGGTTGGCTAGAACGCTATTTGTCCAATTGAAAAAAAAACTTCACTGCAAATATTGTCTATTTTACTTAAATCGGAACATTCTCGAAGAGGCAAAAACATTGCTGTTATTAGAAACAGACGCTGATGCACACAAATTATTGTTGACAGCTGCGAAACTGTTGGTAATCGCTTCCGAAATTGGCCCCAACTTGCAGGTAGAACCATTTTTTGAAAACGACCCAAATTAAAGTGTGCACTCAAAAGGAGTTCAAAAATTTTCATTCTTCAATTTCAAACAGTTTCTAAAAACACTTTTATTCTATTGGGTTATATAAAAGTCTATGCGTTTTTAGTCGAGGGTTGGTACTCTAACTTCTGGCAACCCTAATCCGATTGTGTGAAACGAAAACGTGCTTGAGAGCTGACACATCAAGCAAATTTTTCCTGAAGATTTTGGGCTTATGAAATCCTGCAACCGATGGTGCTAGATCGGCAAACAGGCTGGCTGGCGATAGTGGCTGCATTAGGCATCACCCACGTAACAGTTTGGAATCATCATTTAAAAATCTCTGTCTAGTCAAAGAAGCTTTGTTTTTGCATGCTACTTGAATTAACGCAAATAAATTTAATTGACGGGATTACCATCAGTGAAATGTTTCTGCAACGCGACATAATCGAAGGATTTTTGAAGCGACTTATCACTGGGGATGGAAAATTTATTGGATATGAGAATAGGAAAGGAAAAAAAATCATCCGTTACCATTATAAGCTGCTATAACCTAGCGTAACGGCCAATTCTGAGTTCTACTGTCAAGAAATAACCACTTTACGAAAAATCCTCAAAAAAAAGGGAAAAGCCCAAAACTTATCAATAGAAAATGTGTTGTTTCTCATCATGAATTAAGGACCTATTAAACAGGTCTTGGAAGAATATTTATAGACTGACAATCACAACAAAGAGACACTTACCCAATAACAGCCGTTGACGTAGCTGTGAATTAGAGGGAAGGAAGGAAACAGTTGTCAATTTTCTCAGTGAGTGCCGAACTCTCTTACAAATTCAACATAGAACACTTGAAATTGTATGTATCCATCAGGTGCCAAACCTTGATAAGCTTTCTACAAAACACAGTTAAATATTTTTTTTTTGTTTTTATTTTTTGTTGATGAAACTTAAAAAGCGTTAACCTAAAGATAAAACGCGAGAGCTGGTTAATGAAGGTTTTACGAGGTTCCATCAATATGGTGCATCCAGTGCTAATTGTGCACGAAATTCTAAAAAATTTCGGGCAACACTCCGACCTACCCACCTACGTTCTTTATTCAATTTATTACAAAAGTATTCTGAATTTTTTAGATTTGAATGCCGATAACCTTATAGATCTGGTGGTGGAATTTTAGTGAAGCATATTGGAAACATATCTATTGAAATTAAGGAATTCATTAACTTTTGTTGTTTTGATCTTCCGACAGGGTGGTAAATTGTTTTAAAATTGAACGATTTTCCGTCATTCCTTGTCAATTTTGGTTTTTCGACAAACCGGTTTCGGCGTTCCGCCATCTTCAATGCCTAGTTTCCTTCGAAACGCCAAAACCGGTTTGTCGAAAAACCAAAATTGACAAGGAATGACGGAAAATCGTTCCATTTTAAAACAATTCATTAACAGATATTATCTGGATCTCAGATAATTATTAGATTGAGTCACGGAAGTAAATATTAGATCTTTTATGCCATTTCTTGGAGGCCAAGATAATATTAATTAATTAATTATTTTAGGGTAATCCATAGATCAACGAAACTTATAGAAATAAAAACACTTTGGATCGCATATTAAGTTGATAAATCGCTACTTATCCTCTTGAATCGAACCAGTTAAACGTGTTTCTGAGAGTATATTCTCTTAATTTCGATTAACATTTTTCTTTTTCTTAAAATACTTTCGCTATTAACTGGGAGTGTTCATATGTATGTTCATATATTTTTGCTCCTTTTAATCCTTTTCAAATTGACTCACCCCATTGTGATAAATATATAAGATTTTATAAAAATTTTTGAATGTTTTTTTCGTTCTTTTAATTTTTTCTTATTTTAAATAAATTAAAGTCGAATTTATCTGAAAGCGGTCAATACCCACAAACGCTGTGCATATTTTTAACTCTAGATCGTGCTATGTATGTCGTTTTTTTGGCGTTTTTTTTTTTGACCAAATTGCGACAAGTAAAAGCGAAATGCGCTCACCGTCCGTCACCACTACAAGCCGTTAGTTGTGAATTTTACGAGTTTTTTTTAGTTCGTAGAAAAAGCTGTCTTACAGCTCTGCTGTTGTTGCCTGCAAGAGGCGGACCACAATTTTTGGACAATCTCAACTTGTTCATTTATTAGTTTAGTGTATTTTGGTATGTACATATGTATATATGTATATGTGTGTATGTGCATTTTTCATTTCATGCTGGTTAAAAGCAATTGCATCGATCTCGCTGTGCTGGCCAAGTGGCAGCAGGCCATACCGGGGGGACGGACGGACCATGTGGTCGGTCGGCCGCTGCTGCTTTGTTCGCTGTTTTTCGATTGTAGTTTAGTGAAATGAATTTACGTGCTTGAATGAGCTTTATGTGATTTTCAGATTGATGGTTTTTGATATTGAGTAGAAGAAATTTTTATGAGGCTATAATTTTCATTGGCAACTTTTTTCACATTTTTTTCTTTTTTTTTTTTTTTTGAATACTGAATTTTCCACTTTTTCTTTTTTCTTTAATGGTTTAAGCAAATTTGATTTGAATTTATTGGAGAAAGGGAAAGTAAGAAATGTTTTTTTTTTTAATTTGCAATTGCATGGCGGAAATATATACAGAGTGAAGGAAGAGTTTCTTTGGTTAAATTTTTATGTATTTGTTTCTTTGGACTAATAAAAAAATCGAAAAAAATTAAAAAAAAAAATACAAGGGAAAAAAATAATAAAATTACAAATTAAATAAATAAAAATTAAGTAAAAAAATAAATAATAAAGGGTGATCCAAGTAGAGGTTCTTTTTTCAATAGCCTTTTTTTTTGACAAATCACGCGTGAGTCGTGTCAAGTTGTCATGTTATTTTTGTTCAGTATCGTTTGGCATTTCATTATGGAACGACTTAAGCCTTACGCAACGTTTACAACTTTATTACGAAAATTCAAGCTCTGTAAAGAATGTGCTTTGCTCTCTTCGCTCAACTTATGGTCAACATAATCGGCCTACTGAGCGTACTATTCGCAACACCATCACCCATCCTGAGGCCCAGCATCCATTATTGGATAATATTCGACCGAATAGACCACGTTCAGCACGCAGTGAAGAAAATATAGCGGCCGTAGCGAAGAGTGTACACGAAGACCGTGAAGAGTCGATTCGGCGCCGACTTGGCGCATTTTACGTCGATATCTTAACCTGAAAGCCTACAAAATACAGCTTGTACAAGAACCTTCCTAAGCGACATCGCTTCGGTTGACTTCGGTTGGGCTCTTAAAAAATTCCAAGAAGATCCGATCTGGCACAATGGATATGTAAACAAGCAAAATTTCCGCATTTGGGACGAGGAGCAACCTGAAGAGATTCAAGATGCCAATGATCCAGAAAAAACAACGGTTTGGTTTGGTGTGTGGGCCGGTGCAATCATCGGTCCATATTTTTTCAGAAATGATGTCGGTGAGAACGTAACCGTCAATGGCGACCGTTTTCGCGCCATGATAACCGACTATTTGATGCCTGAAAATGAAGCTCGTGATCTCCGCGACATTTGGTTTTAAGAAGACGGCGCCACTTCCCACACATCGCTGAGTAGATAATTTCACCTTTTGGACCTGTCGATTGGCCACCAAGATCGTGTGATATCATACCGTTAGACTTTTCCTGTGGGGATATGTAAAGTCTAAAGTCTATGCGGACAATCCCGTTTCGATTCAGGCCTTGGGACAAAACATCACGCGTGTCATTCGCCAGTTACCAGTCGAAATGCTCGAACGAGTCATCGAAAATTGGTCTCAAGTGATGAACCATCTGCGACGTAGCCGTGGCCAACATTTGAAAGAGATAATCTTCAAAAAATAAATGCCAAAGAATGTTCTTTCGAATGAAAATAAATATTCCCCATTAAATTTGAATTTTCTTTGTTTTTTTTTTTAAAGTAGGGAACCTTAAAATAAATCATTCGTTATAATATTAATTATAATAAAAAAATTTAAAAAAATAAAAATAAAAAAATTAAAAAAATAAAAATAAAATAAAATTAAATTATATAAAATTAAATTAAAATAAAATAAAATAAATTAAATTAAATTAAATTAAATTAAATTGAATTAAATAAAACAAAATAAAAAACAATTTAGCTAAGTTAAATTAAATAAAAATAAATCGAATAAAAAAAAAAATATTATAATATAAAAATTAAAAAAAATTAATAAAATAAAATAAAATAAAATTAAATTAAATTATATCAGAAAAATATTTGGTTAAATTAAAAACAAAAACCAAACAAAAAATTATAATATTTAAAAAAAATAAGCAAATTAAATGAATTAAATGAACTCACTCGAATCAGTGCATTGGCCATGCTTTTTTTTTTGGCATTTTAGGTGAAATTTAATTAAATCCGATTCAGTCTTACAAAATTTCAATAAAATTGAAAATAATAGTTGTGAATTTTTTCTTGTCACTTTTTGCACTTTCAACACGTTTTATTAACAAGCTCAAAGACGTAATTGTTGATCATCGTCTCGTTACTTGATCTGCAAACACGATCTTATCGAATGTCAATTGACACCTTTTCACATTATATTCACTTGAATACACACACGCACACACACATACACACACACACTTGTGATACTAATCAAATTGATTTTGACGTCGCGCAAAATCGGATCAAGTGGGCTTTAAAAATTGCCTGCAAGCTGATGGTGGCAAGCCGAGCGTCAAATGCCAATCGGTAGCGAGTAATCAACCACCATCATCAAGCTTTTGGTGTCTGCGCGCCGCCTCTCGTCAACAGTTGCCCACTTTAACAGTTAAAAGTCGCTATAATTTGCAGTCAAAATATGTATATACAATTCAAAATGAGTTAGCGAATTTATTTATTTATTTCAATTTTTTTTAATTTTTTTGCTGCTTAACTCGGCGTTGGTTTGGTTTGAAGTGCTCTAATTGCGTGTGCAAATACTAAATTATATACATACTTATGTGCATATGTATATGTTTTTGTTTACATATATATATATATATATATATATATATATATATATATATATATATATTTATTTACATAGCCCCTTTACTTTTTTGCTTACTCAGACGTCTAGCATGTGACCTCTTTCAGATCTCAATTTCACGAATTCATTTTGCAAAAAGTAGGTGGATTTGTTTGCTAATGATGACCAAATATTTGTGATAATTTTTTTTTTCGAAAATGTGGGTGGAGATTAAAACTGCATAATAATTAAAGCGTAGAATAGATATTTTTTACGCAATAGATAGTCCTAGAAATTTTTCGGTAAAAAATTCCTAAAAATTTTTTTTTAGAGGGATTTTCGCTCCATTTATTTAATTTAATTTTAATTAATTTGATTTTTTTATATTATTTTGTTTTATTGTATAAAATATTTTTTTTTAATATTTTTATTTATTTATTTTTATATCATTTTATTTTATTTTATTTTATATTAATTTATTTATTTATTTAATTTTTATTTTATTTTAATTTTATTTATTTCATTTAATTTAATTTAAATAATATTATTTTATTTTATTTTTATTTTTTTTAATAATATTTTATTTTTATTTTAATTATTTTATTTTAATTTAATTTATTTTATATTAATTTATTTGATTGTATTTTATTTTGTTTTATATTATTTTATTTTTTTAACTTTATTTTATTTTTTTATTTTTTATTTTATTGTATATTATATTATTTTATTTTATTTAAATTTATTTTAATTTTTTTAAATTTTAATTTTTAATTTTTTTAATATTTTTTTTTTATTTTAATTCATTTTATTTTATTTTGTGTTAATTTATTCTATTTTAATTTAAATTTTTTATTTTATTTTATTTTATTTTATATTACTTTATTTTATTTTATTTTATTATGTTTTGTTTTATTTTATGTTATTTTATTTTAAATTATTTTATTTTATTTTATTTTGTTTTGTTTTATTTTATGTTATTTTATTTTAAATTATATTATTTTATTTTATTTTAAATTATTTTATTTTATTTTATATTTTTTATTTTATTATTTTTTTTATTTTATATTATTTTATTTTTTTTTAATTTTTTTTTATATAATTTTATTTTGTTTATATTATTTTATTTTATTTTATTTTATTTTACTTAATTTTTTTCATTCTACTTTATTTTATTTTATATTATGTTATTTTATGTTATTTTATTTTATTTTATTTTAATTTATTTTATTTTATATTATTTTTTAAATTTTATTTTATATTATTTTGTTTTGTTTTAATTTATTCTATTTTAATTTAATTTATATTACTTTATTTTATTTCATTTATATTATTTTATGTTGTTTTATTTTATTTTATTTCTATTTTTTTTTTGTAATTTTTTTTTTAAATTTTTTTTTACTTTTATTTTTTCCTTGTATTTGGTTTTATTTTATTTATTTTTATTTAATATTTTTTATTTCGTTATTTCAATTTCTAGTGCACTTCCTTCATTTTGAAAATTATGTTAATTATGTTTTTAAGCCTTTTTGAGTTTTATTCTGCTTGTGGCGCACTTAATTAGCAAAACAGCCGAATTTCCGGTTGCTCCACACCTTAAGATACCTTATTTCCATATCAACTGTTGCTCTAAAATACTTATGAGCTCCTTAGCTACATACACACACCTTTATATACATGCTATATACATTAATTTCCATACGAAACATTTTCATCGCCTTCTTACCTTATTCGGCGACACATGCCAGGAGCGTCTTGTACCCTGTCGTTGTTGTTGTGTTAGGAGGTGTGTTTGTTGATTGTCACGTAGTAGACTGACACCAACATTGTGGGCGTTTGCATTTGTGTTGGCATGATGACTACTGCTGCTGGCGCTGCTGATAGTGCCACCGCTGCTGTTTATGGACAAATTTTCATAGAGAGCACTCGAATTGCTGTTCAAGGTGATCAGGCTCGGTGCCAATGAGGGACAGGGTGAGGGTGGCGGTGATAGCGAGTAACAGCCGGAATCGAAAGAGTTTAATATGCGCAACCGATTGCCGGGACAGATGCCCTAAAATGAGAAGAGATGAAAATTGGAAAATTACTTAAATATTGCTTTTTGATTTTTGATTTGATTTTTCCATAAAATTGAAATAAATTTTTCAAATCAAAAGCTAAATGGTTAATTGTGATTCATTGCTTTTGCGTAAATGTCCTCAATTGCTTTGTTCACCAACACAATTGCCGCCATTTCATTGTTAGAAAAATTGCTAATAATTATTTGATGGAATTCGAGAGAATTAAAATAAATAAAAATTTATATTAAATAAAATGCAGTAATATTGAAAAATCATAGCATAAACGAGACGACAAATGGTGGGCACATAACCGTTAACCACCAGCATGCAACTGTGGCAACGATGAATTATGATTTTGCAATTAATCGGGCACACATACACATACAAACATATTCAACAGTGCTTTGTTGCATGTGGGTACCTGCATATATGTGTTTGTGTGGCCTACTTAAATAGTACTTAAATTTCAGTTTTCAATTTCATCCCTATAAGAATATCTATACAACGCTTGTTGGCATCTGAAATATGAAACAAAATAAAATAAAATAAAATAATATAAAATAAAATTAAATAAAATAATTTAAAATAAAATTAATTAAATAAATAAAAAACCAAAAAAAAAAATAAAAAATTAAAAACTACAAAAATAAAATAAAATAAAATGAAAGAAAATAAAATAGAATAAAATAAGGTAAGATAAATTCAAATTAAATTTAAAAAAATAAATAAAATAACACTTAAAAAAATAAAAGAAGAGAAATAAATAAATTAAAATAAAGGAAAATAAACAAAATAAAATGAAATAAATGAAATAAAAAATAAAAAAATAAATAAAGAAAATAAATAAAATGTAATAAGATAAAAATTAAATCCTTATAAAATAAAGCAAAATAGAATAAATTAAACAAAATACAGTGAAATAAAATGGAAATAAAATATTTACAAAGAAACGAATGGAAATTGAATAAAATGAAAAGAAATGAAAGTAAATAAAGCGTGATCCATTTCGAGCTTCCCTACTTTTTTAAAGAAAAAAACACAAAAAATTCAAATTTAATGGGTAATGTTCATTTATCATTCGAAAGAACATTCTTTGGCATTTGTTTTTTGAAGATTATCTCTTTCAAATGTTGCCCTCGGCTACGCCTCAGATGGTCCATCCGTTGAGGCCACTCGATCACTCGTTCGAGCATTTCGAGTGGTAGCTGGCGAATGACATGCGTAATGTGTTGCTCCAAGGCCTGAATCGAAGCGGGATTGTCCGCAAAGACCTTAAGACTTTACATATCCCCACAGGAAAAGGTCTAATGGTGTGATATCACACGATCTTGGTGGCCAATCGAACGTCCCAAAACGTGAAATTATCTGCTCATCAAAGTGTTCTCTTAACAAATCCATTGTGTGATGCGATTTGTGGTAAGTGGCGCCGTCTTGTTGAAACCAAATGTCGCGGTGATCACGAGCTTCAATTTCAGGCATCAAATAGTCGGTTATCGTGGCGCGATAGCGTTCGCCATTGACGGTTACGCTCTCACCGGCATCATTTTTGAAAAAAATATGGACCGATGATTCCACCGGCCCACAAACCACACCAAACCGTTGTTTTTTCTGGATGAAATGGGAGCTTATGAATCTCTTCAGGTTGCTCTTCGTCCCAATTTTGTTTGTTTATATACCCATTGAGCCTCATCGCTGAACAAAAGTAGGCTTGAAAACGTCGGATCTACTTGGAACTTTTCAAGAGTCCATAGAGAGAAGCGATGTCGGGAAGGCCGATGTCGACGTAAAATGCGCCAAGTCGTTCCATACGTCAGTCCGAGTTGCTGCGAACGGCGCCGAATCGACTCTCCGCGGTCTTCGTGTACACTCTCAGCTATGGCCGCTATATTTTCTTCACTGCGTGCTGGACGTGGTCTATTCGGTCAAATATTATCCAACAATGAATGCTGGGTCTCCAGATGGGTGATGGTGCTGCGAATTGTACGCTCAGTAGACCGATTATGTTGACCATAAGTTGAGCGAAGCCCGCGGAATTCATTCTTTACAGAACGTGAATTTTCGTAATAAAGTTGAATGATTTGTGAACGTTGTTCGGGCGTAAGTCTTTCCATGATAAAATGCCAAACAACACTGAACAAAAGTAATTTGACAGCTTGACACGACTCATGCGTGAAAAAAAGCTATTAAAAAAAGTAACTCCACTAGGATCACCGTTTATAATCAAATTAAATAATATAAAATAATTTAAGCAAGAACAAAATAAAATACAATAAAATAAACCAAAATCAATCAAAATAAAACAAATTAAACTAAAATTGAAAATGAAATAAAATTAAAATAAAATGAAATATAACACTTAAAATAAAATAATTTAAAAAGTAAAGTAAAAAATAAATCGTAATAAATTAAAAATGTCATTATAACATAATAAATTGAAATAAAATGGATTAAAATAATGCAATAAAATTCCTACAGGGTCACTTTGAATTTTACGAATATATTTATTTCAGTAAATTTTTATAGCTTTGCCACATTGGAAACATGTGCAAATTTATGCCTGTAAATTTTTTGTTGCTATTATATTTTGCGGCTGTCGCCACCGCAGTGATGCTACAAATGTTGTTGATTGCTCCAAATTTGCGACAACCAAACAACAAACCGAGCTGTCAACAAGTAAGCGTACAACATATGTCACAACAACAACAACAACAACAGTAAAGAGGCAGAGGCATGCCAATATATACTCGTATGTACATACATATATATGTATATATTTACTGGCAGTACATTGTTGCCAACGTTGGCGAATACGGGAGCAATAAAATTTTGCTGCCGCTCGGTTTCTAGGTATTGCTGTACATATATACTAATATACCCTGTTTGTTGTTGTTGTTGCATTTGCTTTTGGGTTAATTGTTTTCTATTAAAGTGTGATGTTGCCCCTTTTTAATTAAAGTTTTCCAATTTTTATTGTCGCTCTCGTTTGTTGCAGCAATGTTGTCATCGTCAATGAAAGTGTTGTTATTGTTGTTGTTGCTGCCGCTGTTGGTTTCAATTTCGTATTTGATTTGTTGCTGCCTCTCATTAATTGACAAACTGTTTTGGTACCCAATCATTCACGCGAAATATGTATGTATGTATGTATGTATGTATGTATGTATGTATGCACTCTAATTGTTGTAGCGCTGACAAGTGAGTTTTTTCTTGCTGTTTTTGTTGTTTGATGCTAAGTCGCGGCAACCTGTAAAGCTGTAGAACTGGCGCCAAATGCTTTGTGGCCAATATACATGCATACATTGTGGTGGGGGAATATGAGTGTCTGCCTGTGTACATATATCACCGGGCTTTGTGGCATGTGGCGCATTTAAACGGTGTTTAATTAAATTGTTAACAATCACACGCACTCACACACATGCACATACATATGAGTACTCGCCAAAAAATTTTGTGGCGAACCGAAATCAATGCCCAAGTGTATTAAATTAAAATAAATTAACGTTTGTCTCCCCAGAGCTTGGTGCGTCGATCATAAATATTGATTTAAAACGATTTTTGTTCGCAGGCAATGGAATCAAATTTGCAATAGACTTTCAAGGTTGCACGTCAATGCAATTGATGTATTGGCGAACTATTACATATTTCGATAGCTAATTAATTGGCAGCATATATCTCTGGCATGGGAAATTATCTCATGTCCAATTTAACTGTGTAAACTAAAAAATAATGTGACATAAAAATGAACAAAAAATATTAAATTAAAAAAAAATAAAATACAATTAAATTAAATTAAATTAAATCAAGTTAAATAAAAAAAATAAACAAAAATGAAAAAACATATAAAAATAAATATAAAAAATAATAAAATAAAATAAAATTGTAGAAATAAAACACATAATAAAAATAGATTAAATAAAATAAAAAAACAAAGCAAAAAAAAATTTAGAAAATATAAAATAAAATAAATATAAAAATTAAAAAAAAAAATTAAAAGTAAAAAATAAGATAAAATAAGATAAAACAAAAAAATAAAACAAAAAAAAAATAAAAGAAAAAAAAATATGTTATAATAAAAAAATAAAAATAAAATAAAATAAAAATAAATAAATGAAAATAAATAAAAATATTAAAAAAATAAAAGAAAAAAAGAAAAAATATATAAATGAAATAAAATAAATTTATATAGATTAAAATTAATAAATAGATAGAAAAAATAAAAAAAAATAAAAAATATATTATAAAAAAATAAATAAATAAAATATAAATAAAAAAATAAATAAATGAAAAAAAAATTAAAAAATTAAAAAAAAAAAGAAAGAAATTAATAAATGAAATAAAATAAATTTAAATAGATTAAAATTAAATTAAATTAAAAACATAAAAAAGGGAGTCAAGTAGAATAAGGTTAGGTTAGGTTAAAATGGCTAGCTCACATAGATTTACTGATCCTTTGTAGTGCCAGATGGAGATTGAGTTTTGCTTTGAGCTGAAATAAGCGTCGTGTAAGACTTCATCGCCTTTTGTAAAGTTCAAGAGAGCATTTTGTGAAGTTCAAGATAGCCTTGCTGCTTAATTTTAATATCTCAACTAGTTCTTAAAACTGTAAAGCTCCTAAATATCACACTGAAAGTTGCAAAGAGTACCTGGGGTCTAGCATAGCGCAATCGAGTCCGGCGTTCACTTCGACAGCAATTTTTGACCAGCTCGTGTATATGATGAATGCTCCTGCCCTCTTTTAACGTGGCTTGAAACCTTCTTTTCCTGATAAAGGCTGAGGTATATTATCTATTTTCTCTACCATTCTCTTGCTTATAGAGCTATGACCGAGGAATCTTACAGATAATTCACCAAACGCCGATAATCGCGAAGCGAATTTCGCTGCAAAGTTTCCCACTGCAATGCTGATTGGCGGTAGTTTGAGGAAATTTCGAATTCAGTCATTGAAGTGGCTTTTAAGAGCTATGGGGAGTTGTTTTTTCAGCGGTAGACCGCAACAAAAGCACCGTAGAGCAAAATTGGCTTGAGCACAGCTGTGTAAGACCAAAGCATGAGATCAGGCGATATGCTCCAAGTAGAGCCTAACAACTTCTTACATGCTTACTAGTGGCTTTCTTCACTCTATTCTCCGCTTTGAATTTCAACAGTAGTTTGTTATACAAAATTACTCCCTAGATTTGGCTTGTTCCTTAATTTTTAGCTCAACCTGTTTTATCGCCATTTAATGCTAATTTAGCCGCTATCGCCCATCAGTGTATGACCCTTAGAGCGTTCTCCATCACTTGTGTCTTGGAACTACACCGTCACTAGCATACTTACATATCTACGTGCTAGCCTCACCGGTTTGACTACGTTTCATTCCGCGTTAATCTGCCTGCAGTTCCGTATAGTTTTTATCTATAATTGGATGGCAGGGTCTACCCAGGTTGCTCCACTTATGTCTAGAAATATACTTAGGGAGTGTTCGTTATACTTTAGAGCTTTTTTCAATATTTAGGGTTATTGAGATAAACGCAGTCTCAATGAATGCACCTTTCGCATAGGCGTGCTGCGCCTCTACGTTATCTGATAAAAATTGGAAATTGATAATGTCTGTACACCCCGGAAAATGTGTATTGTGTTGAACAGGTATTCCAGTGAATTCTCACTACGTTCAGTCCCCTCTCCTCATTTTTTGAGTATTGGCCTAGGTGTAGTTGGAAACCTATTTATTATGAAAATTCAATTATTACGAAAATTCACGTTCTGTAAAGTTCTGCAAGAACTGAAGCCGCTCGATCTTCTCAAGCGACATCGCTTCGCTCTATGGGCTCTTGAAAAGTTCCAAGAGGATCCGACGTTTTCGAACCAAATTTAGTTCAGCGATGAGGCCGAGTTCTGGTTCAATGAGTATGTAAACAAGCAAAATTGCCACATTTGAGACGAGGAGCAACCTGAAGAGATTCAAGAGCTGTCATTTCATCCAGAAAAAAGAGGTTTGGTGTGGTTTGTGGGCCGATGGAATCATCAGTCCATATTTTTTCAAAAATGATGCCGGTGAGAACGTAACCGTCAATGACAACTGTTATCGCGCAATTATAACCGACTATTCGATGCCTGAAATTGAAGCTCATAATCTCCGGGACATTTGGTTTTAACAAGAAGGCGCCACTTCCCACACATCGCATCAATCAATAGATTTATTGAGAGAACACTTCGGTGAGCAGATAATTTCACGATTTTGGCCGGTGCATTGGCCACTAAGATCATGTGATATCACACCGTTAGACTACTTCCTGTGGGGATATGTAAAATCTAAAGTCTATGCGGACAATCCCGCATCAAATCAGGCCTTTTAGCAAAACATCACTATGTTTTTATCTTTAAAAAAAGTAGGGAACCTCGAAATGGATCCCCTTTCAAAAAAAAAAGGAAAAAAATAATAAAATGAAATATGCAGATGGCGCTAAGTACCCATCAAGTGTATTTTCTATAATTCTTCGACTTGAGTGAAATAAAATTGAATTGAAATGCAAAAAATAATTGAATGTGACTGTTTATCCCTCAGAGGCCCATAATCCTGCTTTGCCATTACTGCTGCAGGGATATGTATATATGTTACTTTTGCGTTTAATTTCCATTTATATTATAAAAGCTACGTAAACACTTCCAAAGTGCTTGTCTAAGAATTAACACCACACCACACTAACCCCAACAACAAGTTTTTGAAATGCCTCTAGGCAAGAAGAAATGTTGCCAGCCAACAACAACGCCGCCAACATTTCGAAGTTGTGTATGAAAACCACAAAAAAGTTTTGAAATGTTCTGCAATTTGCGTGCAATTAAAATCTAAATTCCACTGCGTGACGAGCATGCGCTCCAGCATGTCGCTGCAGGCTCAACAACAGCAACAACAAGAATAGCACACTTGGCTGATTGCCAGCCCCATTCCCATTTCCACCTCATATTCTACTTTGTAATTATTCCTGCGCTAAAAATAGCTGCAAAACTAAAATACTGTGAAATTAAAATACCCTCGACCTCCGCTCTACGCTTTACACTCAACTCGGTTGCAGATGCATCTCACTGATAGACAGGAAAGTCACAGCTGGTGAAGAGATGTGTACTCGATTGCATAGTTGCTCGGTTGCGTTGATACATAGATTGAGTAATTTTGCATATTTTATTAATAACAAAGCTGTCACTCTGCCAATCAGAGAAGTGAGTCCTGTAGAGTTAAACACTTCACACACCCCAACTCGTGCAAATAATTGTCGTATCCTCTTGCGCATGTTCTTTGTTCTTTGTTCTTCTTCTTTTTCTTCCTTTAAGTTGGCCAGCCTCGGGCATTTCACGCATTACAAATGGTTTACTGATTGAAATCTGACAAAAGTTGTTAATTTGCTTTCCACAATTTTTTTGCTTTTTTTTTGTCTTTCTCAAATTGCTTACCTCTCGTCCGCGCAAACAGCAAAGCCACCAACCTTCCAAGCCCTCTGTATCCTGTTCTATGACAGTGAGGACATCGCCTTTTTTGAAGGCCAACTCATCGGGCGAATCGGCAAAGTTATCGTAGATGGCCTTTGCATAAAGTTTCTGTAATTAGAGAGAAAAATAATTGGAAATTAGTGGATTTTCTACGCTCAATTGAGTTAGGATTAATAGATGAGAGATATATAAATAGATTTTTATTAGCTAATTTTACTTATATGAGAACCTACATTCTTCACAGAATTCATAAAAAAGTATAGAGTTGACAAAGTGATTGTATCAACTTCGTCTACCTAGCTTGTTCTCTTTAGGAGAAGTTACAAAATTCCAGTAATAAATTCATTAGTAGTAAATGAGACTGATCTCAACATAGGTACAAGGCTTTCATTGTCATCTATGACTGCATGAAATAGCTATTCAAAAGAAGTGAGGTCAGGGCCGTCGACATCGAGCCACTTGACCTACGTATTTGCGTTTCATAAATCCTTGAAACTTATATTTTTGAGCCAACACCATACAAATAGGTCAGAGATCGGGGAAAAATGAAGGTGGCTTTTTTCGCGAAATCTGGAACTTTCCGCCATCACGAAAAACTCTAAAATCGTTTCAGAGTATACAGATCTCGTCAGAAAATTACTATGTAAAAAAGTCAACCTATCGTTTGGCGCATGAACTAGTACAAATTGCCATCGAACAGGTTTTTCAGTTGGACACACCCACCACATTGAGTGAAATTACAACTTGCTGCATTGAAAACCTAGGCAAAATAAATAGATTTGGGACTAAAAGAGATATAGGGTAGGTTGAAATGGCTGTTTGGCATCAGCTTAATTAGGCTTAGGCCACCAAATGGATCCATTGTGATAGTACTGAAGATCCTTTTAGACCCCACCCGCTAGTCAAACCGACTTGTGAAGTTAGCAAAACAGTCTTTAAAGGTTCCGGCTCTAGAAACTTAAACCTACCTTTCCGATTTTCGGTGCATTCGAAAATGAAGTGCTTTAAGATTTCAAGTATTTCATTCGCTCAACAACTCCTGCAGAAGTAATTTGATGGTACGCCAAGTTTCATCCTCCTAGGCACATTGCAACCATTGAGACCTTTTCATATTAAGTTAGCATCTGTGATGAAAAACTCTCTTAAAGTGAGCTTAAAAATGGAGAGCGCGATGCCTAAACTTTTCTATGATGGCGAATGTGTAAGCTCGTCCGTCATCATGTTACTGTGACCTGTGACCCATACTGAGTTCAGAGAGATAATTGCTTAGCCATCACCCTTATTGATTTGCTGCAATTCTCTACCCTTTTTGGTTTTATTATGACGGATTCCCGGACTCTTAGTGCTGTCTGGTTATACGAGAAGATATACACTGATACAATTCATCGAAAGTGTCATTATATCTAGACAATTAACAGCCTCATGTATGACCGCCTCTTGCGCTTGTGAGGAATTTGTTACTCTCAAGTTCCTTTAGGTAGATTCAACTACCGAACCTATTTAGTAGTTTTGAGCCTGCATGCACTGCAATGCGGTTCATATCCGGAATAACAACCTTGGAGATGTTTGTGAAGTCAGTGAAGGTGGTATGAGGCGTACTCTCTATGAAAAGAGGATGCTTCCCAGGTTAAATGAACTCAAATACGCCTTTGTCTAATATAAACGCAGTCTGTAAGACTAAGTGCGCCTAACAGAGTGTGTAGTATGCGCCTCATAACCGCAAACGATTTTCTGCCGAGTTCCTCTTCCAAGGGTGCTGTGCAGAATCAGCTCACACTTTTAAATGCATCACACTATATCTTCCCAAGCTTGAATTTCAATAGTAACTTCCAAGTGAGCTTACACTCTAGAGTCTAATATAGGAGGAGCATACATTATCAGTCAATACCGACGAGTACAAAGCGGGATGAGAACAGGAGTTTACCTTAATGATCTTGGCCTCTCGCTCTCTAAAGGCGCTTTACTTAAAAATTGAGCAAATATCTCAGAACAGGTGGAAATATGTACATATATGAAAGTATTACAGAATAAGCACTAATATCTGCTAAATAGATCTAGATCTAGATACGAATGTATATACTTGCAATCACAATAATAGGCTATTGATGTTTTGGTGAGCATACATTCAAACTGGGTCTAAGCTAAAAGAGTCATTGGCGGAAATAGTCTTCCATTTGCTCTGTAGGTGCACAGCTCTCTCCCAAACTCAGCATGGAACACTTGGAACGTCTCAGGTACCATAACTTGAATGGTTGTCCACAAAAAACATATCGGACACTCTTATAAATGGTGATCCAATTAGAGGTACTTTCTTCAATGCCCTTTTTTTGACAGATCACGAGTGACGCATGTCAAGCTGTCATGTTATTTTTGTTGTTTGGCATTTCATCATGTAAAGACTTACGAAAATTCACGTTCTGTAAAGAATGTGTTTCGCGCGCTTCGCTACACTTATGGTCAACATAATCGACCTACTGAACATACCATTCGCAACACCATCACCCATCTTGAGACGCAGCATTCATTACCGGATAATATTCGACCGAATAGACCACGCCCAGCACGCAGAAAATATAGCGGCCGTAGCTACGAGTGTACACCGAGACCGTGGAGAGTCGATTCGGCGCCGTTCGCAGCAACTCGGACAGACGTATGGATCGACTTGGAGCATTTGACGTCGAGATCTTAAATTGAATGCCAAAATATAGCTTGACAGCTTGTGTAAGAACTGAAGCCGCTCGACCTACCCAAGAGCAGTCGATTCGCTTTATGGGCTCTTGAAAGGTTGCAAGAAAATCCGACTTTTTCGAGCCAAATTTTGTTCAGCGATGAGGCCCATTTCTGGCTCAATGGGTATGTAAACAAGCAAAATTGCGGTATTTGCGACGAAGAGAAACCTCAAGAGATTCAAGAGCTGCCACTTCATCCAGCAAAAAAAAAAAAACGGTTTGATGTGGTTTGTTGGCTGGTGGAATCATCAGTCCATATTTATTCAAAAATGATGCCGGTAAGAACGTAACCGTCAATGGCGAACATTATCGCGCCATGATAACTGACTATTTGATGCATGAAATTTAAGCTCGTGATCTCCGCGACATTTGGTTTCAACAGGACGGTGCCACTTTCAACACATCGCATCAATTAATGGAGAAAACACTTCGGTGAGCAGATCATTTCACATTTTGGGCGGGTCGTGTGATATCACACCGTTAGACTTTTTCCTGTGGGGATATGTAAACATCACGCGTGTCATTCACCAGTTGCCAGTCGAAATTCTCGAACGAGTTATCGAAAATGGGACTCAATGGATGGACCATCTGAGACGTAGCCGCGGCCAACATTTGTATGAGATAATCTTCAAAAATGAATGATAATAAATATTCCCCATTAAATCTGAACTTCCGTGCTTTTTTTTTCTTTAAAAGGTAGAAAATCTCGAAATGGATAACCCCTTATACATGTACGAATATATAGTTTTACAGGCGTATATATGTAGGTGTGTAATTTTTCATTAATGGATTTTCGCGAAAGTCTTGCCCAAAACTCAAAACACATTACTTGACCTTCACGAAACCGGCATACGAAATTAGATTTTGTATTTTTGCTTCAAATTTGATTTTCTGCATTATCTACTCGCTTCTCTCCTCCACCTCACACAGTGCCGAAAAACATACTCGTATTTGCAGTGTGCGGTTTTTGTGACTTAATTAAAAGGCAGGTAAGCGAATTTCCAAGAATCCAAACAAGTTTTTGTTTTTCGGTTTATATGTGAAATCTGAGCAGATAAAGGAGTTGTTGTTGTTGTGTTTAATGGTGGCAGCAAGCGGTAGAGTAAGCCAGGCTTTCGTGCTAACAATACATACACACATACATATTTTTTTTATAACCATATGTAGGTGTTTCTTCCCTACACTGACACTCACGTAAGAGCCATAGCGTGGGCTCTGGTGGCGTCAACATTTACAGAATTGTGAATGAATGCGCTTGAATAAGCCCCACAGTTGTCTGAGACACTTCTCGCCTGGCATTTCCTGTTTACGGCTAAGCCTTTCGGCAATACAGTTAGAATAAATACAATATATTTATTTATTTATTTTATTTATTTGCGTTGTGTGTGTCTCAAATGGTGTTAAACTTTACTTCATTCATATAAATATGTATCAAAAATATGCATGTAACAGGTCAATTGAAAAGTCGCCGGTCTACCATACTAAAACACATTTCTTTTGGCAAAATTCATTTTTTTTATTCAATATAGTTCCCTTTAAGGGTGATCCACCGATTATAGTGACCCTCTAACTTTTCGATACCATTTTTGTAGCACAATTTGTCCTTTGCTTCAAAATAGGCATAAGTTATGGCGATCATCTCTTCATGTGACGAATATTTCTTAACAGCAAGCATTCTTTTTTGAGATCTGAGAACAGAAAATAGTCGCTGGAGGCCAGATCTGAAGAATGCGGTGGATGAGGAAGCAATTTAAAGCCCAACTCATGAATTTTTGCCATCGATTTCAGTGGCTTATGACTCGGTGCATGGTCTTGGTGTAGCAGCACTTTCTTTTTCTTCAAATGCAGCCGTTTTTCGGCGATTTCGTACTTCAAATGGTCCAATAATGCTATGTAATAGTCGCTGTTAAGGGCCTTTCCTTTTTCAAGGTGGTCAATGAAAATTATTCCATGAGCATGCCAAAATACAGACCCCGTAACCTTGTCAGCCGTGCCGGTTCATCGTGTGCAGTCCACTCGGATGACTATCGATTGAACTTCGGAGTGAAGTGATGGAGTCGTGTTTCATGCATTGTCACTTATCGACGTAAAAACTCGGGTTTATTACGCTTGAACATCTCCAAACACTGATTCGAATCATCAACTCTTCGTTGGTTTTGGTCAAAAATGAGCTGGCGCGGCACCCACTTTGCACAGATCATTCTCATACCCAAATATTCGTGACTGATATGATCTACACGTCCAGTTGATATCTTTAGAGTGCCTTGGTATTTCATTCAATTTCAATTTACGGTCATTCAACATCATTTTGTGAATTTTTTTCTCGATGTTTTCCTCGGTAAACAACCTCTTTTGGGCGTCCGCTGCGTTCACCGTCTCCGGCGCTCATTTCACCACGTCTAAACCTGGCATACAAATTATTGATGGTTGATTTTCCTGGGGCAGTGTCCGGAAAATCTTCATGAAGCCAAGTTTTTGCTTTAACTGTATTTTTGACCCTCAGAAAGCCATATTTTATCAACACGCGAAATTCTTTTTTATGCATTTTTTTAAGGTTAGGGCTAACTAAAAATTCTGCGAGTTTAATTATTCTCAATTCCATCTGTGTGTCAGCCGGGGACTTTTCAATTGACGTGTTTTGTAAATATGTATTTATATGTGAATTTTCTCCGAAAGCCATAAAGCACCGCGCACAGCCATTTCGAGGCTTGCCATGTGACTTTTGCTGTGTTCATAGATGACTCGCGTTGATTTTTTCTTGATTTTATGGACTCCACGTCTTGCTATTGAAATTGTTTCTAAATATATATGTACATACGTGTCTACATACAAATATATTTAGAAACTTGATTTTTTCGTTTTTTTTTTTTTTTTTTTGTTGATAAACAATTTTTTTTACATAAATTATTATTCTTATTTTTTTTTTTTTTGCTTTCCACTTTATGTACTTTTAGTTGATTTGTTTTCGAAATACAAAAAAAATACTCACACTATTTTCTTTGTTTGAAGAAAAGCTAACCTCAAAACCACACTTAAATGCCAAGTGTCAAAGTGGCAAAAGGGCTTTTGGTAGAAAACCACTTACAACCACAAAGGTTCACAGCGCGGTGCGTGCCACCACGAAACGCTTTAGAAACAAAAGTAAATATTTTTCTATTAAAAATTTTGGTATTTTTTCTTGTAAATTTTAACATGCGGAAAATGGTTTTTTGTTTTAAAGTCGAAAAATTTAACATTAATTCGTAGACCGCTGAATTTCTGTATAAATTTTTTTATTTCAATTTATTTTAATATTTTTTTGTTTTGTTTTGTTTTACCCCCACCTTTTTTTTTTGATGTGTGGCATGAGAGTGGCTTGTTTAAAATGCCGCTATTAGTGCCTGCGTAGTGTCTGCATAGCAACAATGCTAATTGAAAATGTCAATATGTCTATGTGTCAGTCGATTTGACCGACTTGTTCGATAGCTCATCTAACGATCTATTGGTTATCTCATGGTTTGCTGATTTATTACAGTTAGAGCCAGTTAATTGTTAAGTTTGTGCAAACGCTTTTGTGTAGCGACCCGCTCGTTCGTTCGCTCATTCCTCTTGTTCGTATTTGCTCTGGGGCGAAATTGTAAATAATGTTTTGGTTTGAAAATGTATTGATTTTCTATATATTTTATGTTTTTGGTGTAAAATTATTTGTTGATTTGTAATTTGTTTATTTTACACTCCATAGTTGACAGTAGGTAAATATGTAACTTTACAATGAAAAGTAAACGTTTCGTGTTCGTTTCTTCTTGTTTAAGTTTAAGTTTTTGTATAAATTTGAATAAATACATTTTTTAGAATACATTAAGTGTAACGGTGTTTTAATGCAAATACAGTATTGTGCAGTGTGATGACTAGGCAGTGCGCTTGGAAGAAGGAAAATGAAGGTTTTTGGGTCTGAAATATTTTCAAAAGTGGCATTTGCTGAAAAAATCTAAATGATCTAGTTACTTAGTAGCAGTGACGACTAGATCGCTAAGATCAAGCTCAATTTTAATCTACATACCTTTATCAGTTACGTTAGTTTTATAAAATTGCTATACAGTGTTGTGCGCAAAGACCAAGCACACTGGGACTGAAGTTTTAGGAACTAGGGAAACGATGACTTTACCATTGCACTTAAGAACATATATATTGCTCTCTGCTACGCTTTTAAGTAGATAGTTAGGCATATTAATCTCAAGCATATGCATCCATTTCACCCAAAGGTCAAAAATATTCTCAGAAAACTTTTGGTTGCCCGTGCTGGGCGTGGTCTGTTCGGTCGAATATTATCCAATAATGAATTCTGGGTCTCAAGATGATGGTGCTGCGAATAGTACGCTCAGTAGGCCGATTATGTTGACCATAAGCTGAGCGAAGCACGCGAAACACACTCTTCAGAGAACGTGAATTTTCGTAATAAAGTTGAATGATTTTTAAACGTTGTTCAGGCGTAAGTGTTTCCATGATGAAAGGCCAAACAACACTGAACAAAAATAACATAACAGCTTGACACGACTCACGTGTGATCTGTTAAAAAATGCTATTTTAAAAAGTACCTCTATTTGGATCAGCACTTATATATTTTTAAGTTTTTCGAGGCAATGTGTAAACATAACTTTCAGAAGTCTCCGTGTTTCAGTATTAAAGTAATTAACTAACTTTTCTCCTTCCATAGAAATTTTTAATCTCGATTCAATAGCTTTCTTTCATGACAGTACTCTAAGTAACATCTAATAATGCCGCCTAAATGTAGGCAATATTTTAGCAGACAAAAATATAATAAAAATGAAACATTGCCTACCTTTAGGCGATTTATGTATTGAAATAACTTTTATTTCTTTGTTCTTTCTATATAGGTAGAGCTTTAGATTGATATTTGACATTTAAAAAAGAATAATAACATTAAAGCTTAGGGGAACCATTAATTATTATAATTTTGATTAATTTTGTATTAAATATTTTTTTTATAATTGAAATTAGAGGAAAAAATTGAAAATATTTACTGGAAAGCTGAGTACGTGTTTTTTAAATCAAAAGGTGTGAGACCATTTTTCGCCATTTTGAATCTCATAATTAAGTACTCAAATTAATGTTGCTACAAATATAGTTTTTTCCAAACTTCTTTCCTTCGTAACTGCTGATTGCTAAAGAGCTCATCAAGCAAATCAACATTTGTGCAAACCTACCATAATGATGGTCAAAGAAAAAAGAGTATGTGAGGGGAAAAATGATAATAATTAATAAACAACGGAATGGCAATAAAAAAAAAACATAACTGTCGAGTGCAAAACTTTCTGCCAAAAGGTTATTAAACCAACGCAGCGTAGAAAGAAAGAAATCAGCAAGAAATCAACGCTCGTTAAAAACGCTTAAGAAAAAACTTACTTACGCAAAGGTTAATGAAAAGGTGAGAAAGCAGAAACAGGGAATATTCAAAATATGAACATTAACACACACACACACTTACAAACATACATAAACATAATATGTATGTATGTAAATTGAAATAAACGCAAGTTAACGCTTAATGAACATTTTTACAGAATATTTTTGCTGACTGTGTGACCGACTGAAGCGTAAGCAGAAAATGAAAAAAAAATAAAATAAAAAAATAAAAAAATTCCAATTCCCAGCTTGAGCTCTTACTAAGAGTATCAGTTTACCAAGTTGCGCCATCACTGCTCAGCAGCTGATAAAAATCACCGACGGCCGCAAAGAAAGAAGGCTTAGGCACTTAGTCCCTCTCTTTTACACCGTGCGAAAAATGAGAAAACAGAATGTGTAAGTGTGAAATATGATGAATCATTTGAAACTTTTTTTTAAAGTGTTGGCACTTTTTGTTATTTAAATATTGTCATAACTTGTTGATTGAGGTGTTACACAAAAAGCCGCTCAGAAGTTAATGGGATTTTTCTCTTTATTTTATTTTTATTTTTTTGCTTTTTTTAAGCGGTAGAAAGGATGCACTTAGCGCTGATTCGCTTCGGCAGCATTGAGTACGAAAAAGCCGCTTAAGGCATGAATGACATTTGTGTAAATGCGGCTGAGATTGCAAATTAATGAATGTCCTTTTGCTGCTGTAAGCTACTGAATTTCTTCTTTTTTTCTGAAGAAAGTTCATGAGAATAATTGAGATAATAAAATTTCAAGTATTTTGTATAAGTTTAGGAAACTTGGAAACAAATTAAATTAAAATAAAACCTTGTGTTGTCCGTCGAAAGCGATTACTTTTTCCCATCTCTCTGTAATTTTCAAATACCAACTCTAAAAAACTAGTCCTCTCTGTCCTCGAACCAATCATTAAGCTTTTCTTAGAGTTCTTCAACAGACTCGGACCGGTGACTACCAAATCGTTTTGCATCCGTTGAAAAAGCCAGTAATCGGAAGGAGCATGGTCTGGAGAACACGTCGAGTCGGGTAATATCCCCCATTTTAGCATTTCCAACTAGTTTTTGACCGTTCCAATCGCGTGGGGCCGGTATTTTTCGCGCAATACTCAATTCAAACGCATTATTTGTAGTCGATACCGAGTTCAGTTTGCGTTTGGCACGAATCTTGATCCAATAAAGCCTTCAATTCCTCATCTTCAAACTTTTTAGGCTTGTCAGGATGCTCTTTCACAATTCCTCTCTTTGCCTAAAAGCTGCGAAACCACTATTTGCATGACTATCGGTTGGCGAAAATTCACCATATGTTTCCACAAACAATCGACGAGCTTAAGCTGCACATTCCGGGAAATTTTGTTTATTTGGCAGAAATCCGAGCATTTCCGAAGAAGCTAAAAACAGGCGCTGAATATAAATGACATAGACAATCGCTTCCACGATCCACGACAACTTGCAGGTGGAGCCATCTTTTGAGAACGGATCGAACTAATTTGTATGCTTGAGAAGAAATCGTACTTCTTCTGCTCCGGAAAAAAACTCCTAGAATCACTTATGTTGCTTAAGGGTCAAAAAATCGATTTTATTTTCACAATTTCTTACAAGTTTATTATCTTAAAAATATAGTATTAATTTAAATAAAATCTCTGAAAATTTTAAATGAGTCCTATAAATACTTTTCGAAATTTAACAAGGGTTCTTCAGGTGTTCGTCTCCAGCTATAAATACATATTTTTTGAATCGGTAAAAACAGTAACTCGAAAAACGCTCAGCAAATTTCATTGAAATATAGTTTTTGAAAAACGTTGAAAAGTAGTGGCCGCTCAGATAATTTTTTATTTAATTTCGAATAATAACTAAAACAAGCTTCGATTAAACACTTCAAAAACTTAATTTGTTTAATATTCACAAACTAGTCATTTATTTTATCTAACAGGGCTTGAAATAATGAAACTGCATTTTTAAGGGGTTAGGCCATTCTAGGGGGCCACAAAATCTGATTTTTGACAAAAGGAATTTATTATAAATATAATTAACTGCTTATAACAATTTTTTAAGAAAATTTAGTTTAGAAATGGCGGCTATACAGCGTTCTCCCTAGGACGTCTCAATTTTTTCGGTAACCACGGCGGGACACACAGCTCCTGCAGTTTTTTATTTTAATAAGTTGTTGAACGGTTACCGCTTGTAAATATCAATAGCTACAGAAGTACGTGGGATTTTTTCAATATATGCATTTTTGACAAAATGGTGGGTCTCTAAAGGAAAAAGTAACAATTTGGCCTAAAAATTTATTCGAAATTTGTTAATAACAGAAAAAAAAACTATGGAATATAAAAAAAAGTCAAATCGGTTGTAAATTGTTTGAGTTATGTTTTCGGCCAACTTGAAAAAAGCAGTTTTGACATAAACGCGTTTAAAGTTTTGAGTATGTCTTACTGACTGAAACAGACGCTTTAACTAGAGAATGAAAATGGTGTATTTGGAAATTTTTATCTGTCATAATCTTTCGGGAGAACATTTTTGAGACCATAATGTATCATTTGAAAGAAAAAAATCCATTTTCCGAAAATTCTAGAGTGGCCTAACGCCCTAATAAAAAAATCCACTACTCGTTTGCCTTAGATCAGGGCGTACCATATTTAAAATAAAATATCAAAGCTTACTTCTGTCAAAGCACTATAAATGTATACATACGTTCCATATTTATTTATTTTTTACGCCGAAATGTAGGCAGCTTTTCTTGCTTTTCATTGTACGTCGTTTTTAACCGATTAAAATTATATCTAAGTAAATAAAATTTATTGGGTTTTCCAATAAATCTGCTGGTCGAATATGAAAGACAAAAAGATCAAATTCTTCTTAAAAAAAAATACATTTAAAACTCGAATTAAATATTTCTTAATATTTATTTTTATATTTATGCTTTTAATTTTATGAATTACTGATTTCAAAAACAATTTTGCATTAAATCAAAGCTCTTAAAGAAAAATGTTTAAATTATATAAGCAAGAGAAAAATTGTAGCAGAGTTTTTGTTAAACTTTAATATAAAACTATTTCCAGCTTATTGATTTAAAAGAATAAATCTTTATTTTTTCTTATATTAATTTCCAGATAAAAATATTAATTTCGCTTCACTTATAACCACTCCGATAAGTAACGTAAGTACGTGCTGAAATATGCAATTTCATTTTATTTGATACATTGTTACTGTTTATTCAAACTATATATCGGTATGTACACATGGACACATATAAATTATTCTTTTAAATTTTATATGTCACAAAAATATGTTTGTTGTGCTTAGAAACTTTGCACCTTGCGCGCTAAATGAGCATTTTCTAGAACACATGTGTAATACAGAACGCCCATGTGACGCTCTAAAGGGCAATCTAGAACGTAGTCTAATCACGTTTTGAAAATGTTATTCGAGAATTACAATTTATTTGTATGCAAAGGATGATTAATTGCATATTGTGAACTTGTAATGGGTGGACTTTGAATTTCTCGAAACACCTGTTGATTAATTATGATTATTTCGATTTTTTTTAATTAAAAAAATTTATAATTTTTAATTTTTAAAATAATTTTTTCATTATTAGTTTGATTAATTTTTAATTTTAAGAATTTTAATTTTTATTTTGCGAAATTTTAGTTTTAAATTTTTGGGTTTTTTAGGTTTATAATTTTTAATTTTTGTGAATTTTTTATGAAATATTTTGAAACAAAAAAAATTTAATAGTAAGCGAAATACATTAGATGTGAACAAATACACTTGAAAATTAACTACTTCGTAGAAACAGCTCAGTTTAATTGCTTAAAAAAAATATTAAATTTTCAGTTTTTAAAAAGAGCTCAACAAATATTGGTCTTCATTCTCGAATAAAAAAACCCAAAGTCATGTACATACATACATATGTATATTCATATGCATAAATATGAGCTTAAATACAGACTCGTACTATACATGAAATGGGTACAACGACTTTTGGGTACGTGATCTTTAGACGAAATGCACAAAAAAAATATTTTTTATATAACCATATTCATATACATACATATATAAATACCATGTATAAGTCTATGCATGTATATGAAATTTTTGTAATCTAAAATTCCCAAACCAACGACATTGTGATGGTTCAAGTTCACAGCACATTTATTTTGCTTGTTAAAGCAGATAAAGTACAAGCATAACATTCATAAATCATCTTTAAATTCAAAAAAAAAAAATTAAAAAATTTTAAAAAATATGTACATTAACAAAATGTGTGCTCAAATTAGCTTGTGACAGTTGTGAAACATTTACATACGAATATAAGTATGTATGTATATATAAGTATAAAAAATAAATAATAAAAATAATTTTTTCTTCTGGGTTCTAATCATCTATTCGTAAACTCATTTCGAATATTTCTTTGCAAATAAGTAACAAATCAATTGGAAAGTCCTCGACCTGACTCATAGATGGCGCTAGTAAAATCGTTAAAGACTTTAAGTTAGCCCTAACCTTCAAAAGACGCGTGCATAAATTTGACAGCTGTCTTATCATTAGTTTGTGAATTAGAGCGTTTTGAGTGAAGCAAGTTTTGTTATTCTAAAAAAAAAATGAATAAAAAAATAATTTCGCGTGTTGAAAAAACACCGCTTTTTGAAGGGAAAAAATACAGTTGAACTAAAAACTTGTCTTGATGATGAGTTTAGGGACACTGCCCCAGGGTAATCAACCATCAAGAATTGATATGCGAAGTTACGAACTGTTGTGGTTGTTGTAATCGAAAATTTATTCCCCAAATTGAGTGATAGTAACTTGCGGGTAAAAAACCGGATCATTCCGTTACAAACAATCTACCATGAAGTGAACTATATATTGTAGTCGCCTCTTTTGATAGACATGCCGTAAGGCGGATATACTCTGAATTGCAGATCAATTCCGCATCTTCAATTACGGTTTGGAAGGGTCTCGTTTGAAACTCTTTCGTTGTCTAAGTTGCCTTATGCTTTGGGCAAGATACGACACAGCAGAATCGCTTCGTTAGCTACTTTCGAAGTTGCCTCAGTATCGATATCCTTTTCATGCCGGTTCGATGTCGCCAAGGAATATTATTAGAAGCTATTCACATTTGAAATTTCTTCACTATGCCTCGTCTGCCGTTGCTGAGATATACCGTAGAACTCAAATGTGGGCCTTTAAAAAAAGCAAAACCAATAAGAGGGGTAAAACCCGACCTCCGCATGATAGTAAAAAATTTTGTATCAAATTTAGTTTGAAACGGTTACTGGGCAGCAGCAAGTTTAGGCTACCGAAAATGAGCTGTAATGATGACACTAGAGCCCCGCTTCCAATCCAGTGTATGAAGTTTGCAGAGCGCGGAGCAACGGAGGTATTCATCTTTGCTACCGGTAGTTCGCTTAAGACTCTAAAGGCGGCAGGCCTTAGAGGCTTTGACTTGCCTCCTGTAAAGTGTGGGTTCAGGAAAAAACTTAGACTGCATGCTTTTCACTCATTTCTAGAACTTCTGCAGAAATCATTTGATGGTACGCTGAGTCTACTTGCTTACCTCCTGCAGGGAGACTCTTTAATTGTAAGTAACTTCTTCCTCTTTTTGAGATAACCTCTTGAGGTCTTTTAACTCATTATCCTTATTCATACCTAGCATCTCCACCTTATAATCTCATGTGAAAACAACGATAGTTATGCAGCAGACCGCCTAAGCGGGTGGATGGATCCTTTTCAAAATGTTAGTATGACCGCAGTTTACCAGTTGTTTTGAGTAAGGCTTCTTCTATAGTCTCACCGTTTTACGTCAATAGAAAACAGTTTTATGGCCTTAGTATGTAAAGTCCGCAATGCTCCCCTGATACAAGGAGTGAGTGCTGCTCTCTGCACTCTGCACCAGAGGCCGCTACAACACTACTGCATAGAGAAGTATAGATCTCACCACTGCAATGCACTCGTATTATTTTAGGGTGCATGCAATATTTTTGCACTACGGGGTTTTTTTTAGGTTTAGAGGACGGTAATTGCCTTCCGCATATAATAATCTGAGTACTGTCATTTAATTTAAAATAAATTGAAGGTTTTAACTTGCTAAGCAGGTAAGTACAAACTAAAATAAATGACTAAAGGTCCGAATACCCCAGCTGTAAATTGACAGAGACCACGAGGGACACATAACTCACCTCTCAAGTGTTAAAGTACATTATTTCACAAGAAATAAGAATTTTTATTATAAACTCATATATAAACTCAGTCAACCGGTGAGCTCAAAATTAAAAAAAAGAAGAGAAAAGCTAAAAGCTAACGCATTTTAGCTGAGCCTAATCGACAGACTTCCTTAATAAATCATCATATTCATACATATATACTTGTATATATATATATATCAAAAACTAGAACATTTCTCAGCGCAGTATCTCAAAGTGGCTTGATGACTCATGCGCGCACCGTTTTTAAAGCCGATCTGCGTCAGAGCATATTAGAACTAATGGAAAATCATTAAATGTCAAAAAAAGTGAAAAATCTCACTACAATCTTAACAACATTGAAGAACATGAGGAATGTGTTGTAAGAATGTGTATTAATCCATCATTGAGTGGCTGGAGAACC
The DNA here is from genome assembly GCA_030068015.2 of Neoceratitis asiatica. Classification (NCBI taxonomy): domain Eukaryota; kingdom Metazoa; phylum Arthropoda; class Insecta; order Diptera; family Tephritidae; genus Neoceratitis; species Neoceratitis asiatica. The sequence goes on along the minus strand of CM061526.1, from coordinate 58,755,423 downwards.
ACCACAAACGCTGAAAGATCGTTGAACGAGATGACAGCAGAAGATCGTTGAACGAGATGACAGCAGATCCATTAAAAAAATAGTGGAATTCAAAAAACAATACGAAAACGCAACAAATAGCTTACAAATATACATCACGCGTACATTTTCATATATACATACATATACGTATGTATGTATTTAACATTTTTGTTTAGAATTTCTTAGATAAGTGAATGACTTGCACCAGTCACATTGAACAACAACAACACTGTTTATAAGCCCTTCAATCTACAATTGCGCCGGAAGTGCCAACAAAGATATTTCAATAAAACAAAAAATTGTTGAATGCATAAAGTGTAATTAAAAAAAAAGAAAAAGTAAAATACAAAAAATCTTAAGCATTATGCTTGACAAGCGCTTAGAGCTGTCATGTGTGGGTGTCAAACTTGTTAACCACGTTCTTAGCCGCAATCTTGTTTACTTTTTTCCACTCTTTAACTTACTACTACGCCTCACCGCTCCAGCCTTTCTTCATAATTACATATTTAAATATGAATGTGGCGGCTGCTGCCTTTGCTGCTGTTGCTGCGTGCTCATTCACTTAAGGCACATGCATACATACCTGCATCTGTAGGCAGCCGTGATAAGTTTTAGCTTTGGCGCCTGCGAGCAGACCGGCACATTTATTGAACCGGTTAGTAAAAAAATATAAAAAAATAAAATTTGTTTTTAAAAGTTAGAAATTTTTTTTTAAATATATAAAAAATGAAATTAAAAATATTTAAAAAAAATTAAAACAAGTTTAAATTTGAAAAAAAAACAACATTCCACTGAACTTACGTCGTGACGTATTTTATTTTATTTTATTTTTATTTTTATTTTTATTTTATTTTATATTTTTTTTGCTGCCTCGCATCGGATGCCACCGGTAGTGAGTATGCGTCACGCATTTTTCGTATGCGTTGCGGGGAGATTCCAAATTTTTCATATATGTACTTATTTATGACTCTTTTGTAACGCTCTTGACTATTTCGCCGAATTTTCGATGAATCGTTAACGCTAAAAGCGAAGCTGCTGAGCGAGTTAATTACACATTATTTGGCACGAAATCGATCAATGACATTCGCTCAAAAGAAACGCACATTTACGAGGTGTGTTCTAAGGAGAAGGTGAATTTTGATTTTTTTTTAAATATATATTTTTATCCATGAATATCTATTTTGTAACACTCAAAGTAATACCCTTCGGATATAATACACTTGTGACAACGCCTTTTCTAATCCTCGAAGCACTTCTGAAATGTGCTTTTCGGTATGACCATCAGATATTTCTTCCATTCTGATTTGATCTCATCAATTGTGACAAAACGCTTTGCTTTCATTGATTTCTTTAGTTTTGGAAATAGGAAAAAGTCGCAGGGAGTCAAATCTGGTGAACACGGTGGTTGAGGCATGATTACGATCTTGTTTTTGGCCAAAAAAAAAAATCAGGAATAAGCATTGACAGTGTGAATTGGTGTATTACGAGTATCGTGATGCCGAATCCGCGATTTATTTTTCCACAATTCCGATCGTTTGAGCCGTATTGCTTCACGCAAACGTTACATAACTTCCTCGTAGTATTCCTTATTAACTGTACGACCTTTTGGCAGGAACTCGTGATGCATCACACCATTGTAATCACAGAAAACAGTGAGAAAAACCTTCACATTTGATCGAACTTCGCGTGCCTTTTTCGGTACCGGTTTATCTGGCAGCTTCCATTGGGATGATTAGGTCTTGGTTTCGACGTAATAACCATATACCCACGGCCACCAGTTATGACCTATTTGAGCAAACCAGGATCCTTGTTGACGTCATTCAATAACTCCTGAGCGATACTAAAGCGACATCGCTTTTGCTCAAAATTTAGCAATTTCGGAACAAACTTCGCTACCACACGCTTTATGCCAAAAACATTCGAGAAAATAGAATGGCATGAGCCAATTGATATGCCAACACCCTCTGAAACTTCCCTAATAGTGATTCGACGATTTTCAAGAACAATTTTTTTCACTGTTTCGATATTGTCTTCGCTTCTTGACGTGGTCGTACCTCTGGTCGACACTCATCGTCATCAATATCTTCTCGGTCTTCTGTAAAGCATTTGTTCTACTTATAAACACTTTTTTGCGACAAAGTGAACTCACCGAATGCCACAGTCAACATTTCAAATGCCTTGGAGCACTTTATTCCTTTTTTAGAGCACACAAAAACGTGACTAATCTCTTCTGTTGTCAAAATCAAACTACTAGTCTAAATTGGCCCCTAATGCAAGCACATAATAAGCATATGTGTCCGATTATAGGAAAAACAAAATATCGATAATCGAATGCACACAGCCCGCGAAAAATCAAAATTCACCTTTTCCTTTGAACATACCTCGTTTTATGCACTGCGGGCTGTTCGATTTTGTTATTCAACACGTGGTGAAAATGTTAAATCACTTTATTACTAAAACATTAATATAAAATCGCCGCGCACGATCGGCGGTGCTTTCACAAAAGCGCTGATTTTTGATTAGCTTTCATAAGCCATTTCATGTAGCTAAAGCTCAGTCACGACTTTCGTTTGTCAACGAGTGCTTAAAGCGTTAGAGAGTAAAAAATTAAAACTTATAGTTAAAAGCAAATATTAATTAAGTTGTTTTTTAATTTTTATTTCTATTTTCACTTTATTTTCTTTTCAATAAAAGTACATTTCACCATTTCATGAACCCTCAAGCAGCGCGTGCTTGCATTTGTTAGCCCTTAAGCGCTCACTGATTGCAGCTGTGCTGCGTGCATTGAGTCAGCTGTTGATTAATTGTCATTATTTGAAGTCTCAGTTGAAAATCAATTTACACAGCACTACATACATACATACATATAGCATATATTTCCAATTAACGTGATTTATGCGCTACTTTAATGCTTTTTTAAGATGAAGTTTTTCCGCCACAAGGGAGTGTTGATTGATTTTTTCTTGCGCTAAATAAATATTGTTTTTTTTTTCCTATTATTGCTGCAAAAACTTGCAATGTTTTAACGCTTATGCAATGCAATTGTGAGCTTTAATTATATTTTGGCCAATATTTTTCGCTACTAACTGTTTGTGTTTTTTTACTCTTTATACGCTTTTGTTGGTTTCAAGGTCGTGCGCTTTTTTGTTTTGTCGCTTTATCTACTGCTTTACGCTAAGCTATTGTGTGCTCACACCCGTTTTATGAAATTTGAAAGACAAAAAATTTGCAAAATTTTAAACGTGTTTTCGATTATGGCAATTAGTTGTATATATGTATATATGAGTTTTTTTTTAATATTTAATCACTTTTCGCAAGACATTTAAGTTATCTTGATCGATCGAATCGAAACAAATACATACGTTAAACAATTAATTGAGGGTTTTTTTTGGTAATTCTTGGTGCAAAATTCAACTTTCTGGCTAATAAGTAATATTTCAGCTACACTGGAAAAAAATTTCGATTATTCTAGAATTATAATGCGCGATTTCAAATAAGGCTTTGTGTTTTATTGACAGCTGAAAATAACTATTTTTAAAATTAATAATTAATTAAAATAAATAGATCGTTTACCAACCCAAATCCATCTATATTTTAGTTTTTAGTAAGCAATACATCAAACTGTAACAAAAGGGTTTTCCAATAGGGATGATATGATTTCTATGTGTCGTTTTGGCCATTTTTAATATGTCATGATGTGTCATTCAGTAATGTTTACAATTTCATCATGGCAAGATATACGCAAGAACAACTTTGCAAATTTAGGAACAACTTGAAAACTATAGCGATTTTTTTAAGAAAATCATCGTCTCCGATGAGGTTCACATTCATCTGAGTGGTGCGGTAAATAAACAAACAAACTGTCTATTCTGGTGCGAAGAAAATCCACAAATTATTCATGAACAACCATTACATTCACCTAAACTGACAGTTTGGTGTGGTTTTTGGTCTGGTGGAATCAATGGTGCGTACTTCTTTCGAAGTGAAGCTGGTAGCATCGTTACTGTCAATGCAGAGCGGTATAGATCGATGATGACCAACTTTTTATGGCCACAATTGGAAGAAGTTGATCTTAACAACATCTGGTTTGAACAAGACGGAGCTACGTGTCTTACAGCACTTGCAACAACCGAATTATTGCGAGAAAGGTTTGAAGATTCGATTATTTCAAGAAATTGCGTCATTGAATGACCTCCAATAAGTCGTGATTTAACACCATTAGACTACCTCTTGCGAGGTTATTTGAAGTCATTGGTCTTTATCAATAAACCAGACTCTCTTCAAGCTTTAAAAGTCAAAATTGAACGTGCTATTCATGATATGCGACTTGATTTAGTGGAAATGTTGCTCAAAAATTGGGTTCACTGAATACGTTCCTGCAAAAGAAGTCGGGGAAGCCATTTGAATCATGTTATATTCGGAACTTAATTGTATCAATTGTACTGCACATCAAATAAAAAACATTTGAAATTCCTTAACAATTCAAGATTCAATGTAAATCGTAAGTAACCTCATTTATAAACATTAGTTACATAAAACTTTGTGGTTTGAATTTTTATTAAGTTTTATGCCAATTTCGTAGAAAACAACAGTTTTATTAACACTTTTATTTATTTCTTAGAGGAAAAATAAAACACTTGCATCAACACTTTTATGTCTTGTACTTATTTTTATTGGCAAAAAAACTTAATTAATCTTATTTATTTATTAATAGTAAAGTATTATTAACACTCGAGTTATTATCAAAATAAAACACCTGCTGGCGTCAGCACTATAAATTATTTGATTTGTAATAAGTTGTAGACCTCAAGGCAGAGGAGAAGCACCTTGTGATAGTCTCTGATAGCCTGTATCTCCTTATCTTTAAGTTACTATAATTAAAACTGATAAGGGACTTCAATAAAAAAAAATTATTTATTTTTACCTTATATTATATAGCAGTAAATAAGTGATAACAACAATGCTTTCTTCTTTCTTAAAAAATTGTAAGTTCGTATTTACTGTTTATTAGAACTGTTTTTTTTATATATAAAATGTTGAAACAATAATTAAATAAGTAAATATTTTGGTAAATAATTATTAATTTTTAAATTATACTTTCAGTTTTTCATTTAAATTCATTTCATTTTTTATTTTATTAATTTATTTTATTATATATTTTTTTAAACTTAATTACTTTGATTTACTTTTTTTTTTTTACTTTACTCTCATTTTTAAATTCATTAAATTTAGCTTAATTTAAATTATTTATCCATTTTATTTCATTTATATTATTTTGTTTAACTCTATTTTATTTTATTTTATTTTTTTTTCAAAATTTAATTTCAATTATATTAATTTTATTTTATTCTATTTTAATTTTATTTAAGTAATTTAATATATTTTAATTTCTTTTCCTTTACTTTATTTTATTTTAATTACTTTTTATTTTATAATTTATTTTGCATTCCTTTTATTTATTTCCTTCAGTTTATTTATTAATTTTTTGCTTGTATTATTTTACTCTATTTTATTTATAATAGTTTTTTATTTGATTTTATTTTATTTTCTTTGATATATTTACCTTAGTTCTTTTAATTTTTATTTTGAGGTTTCCAAAAAAAAAACCCTGAATAAAATGCATTTAAATTTTTAATTTATTTCATGAAATTCCTTTTTTATTATAATATTTGATCCTGTGCGGCATTTGCGGATTTGCGGCATGTGAAACATCATTAATTCACCGCCTCGTGAATTTTTGCAAAATTCATTCCGTTTGTGGCAATTTCCGACCACTTTTTGGCACATAATGTTCGGTATCTCAGCCATAACTTGACGAATATAGGTTTTCAAGTGCCCAAGAGTTGAAGGTTTATCCGCATAAAGACGATCTTTCGCGTAGCCTCACAAATAAACTCCAACGGTGTCAAATCGCGCGATGTCGGTAGCCATTTGGCATCGCCAAGACTAAAGATTACGCGGCCGGGAAATTTCTCTCTCAATAAAGCCATATTCGTTCGTGTTGTGTGGAATGTCACACCATCTAGTTAGAACCACATATTGTCCAAGTTGTATTCTTTAAGTGTGGGCCAAAAAAAGTCGTTTATCATACGACTATAACGTTCCGAATTGACAGTGGCAGTCTTGACGTTAGCATTTTCAGAGAAGTAAAGTCCAGTCACACTTACGGACCAAAGAGTGCACCAGAGAAAGATTTTTTTGTTACATGTAATGGAATCTTTTCAATTATTTGAGGATTCTCAAATCCCTAAATGATACAATTTTGCTTCTTTACATACCCACCGAGTGAGAAATGTGTCTCGCTGCTAAAGAAAATTTTGTTAGATAAATCGCGATCTATTGATTGTTGTTCAAGCACCTGATCGACGTAACTACGGCGTTGTGAATGGTCAGCTGGTCTCAATTGTTGTGTGAGCTGGACTTTACATGGATTAGGTGTAAATCAAAGTGCAGAATACGCCATAATTTGCCGTAAGAAAGTCTTAAACTCTTGATAACGTCGAGGAATAGACACATTCGGGTCTTCGGCCACACTTGCACTTACATGTAGCATCGATATTTGAGGTGTAACGAGTAAAACGATATCTGTAACCTATCCAGTCTCTTAAAATTTCTTTCAAATTTTATCAATTGCTGGAGTAGTTGGACGATTATGGTGCACCATAATCTCCTCTTAAAACGTGAAACGAGGGCACGTTTGAATCACCATATTTGTAGTAGATTTCAACAATTTTAACGCGTTGTGCGGTTGTTAAGCGATCCATTCTCATAATTGCCTGACTAAGCTTAGCTTGCTAAAACAAAACACATTTGACTTGACAGTTATGTTTGAAAGATGTCAAAATACAGCCCTGCGCTTTCGAAACCATTAGTATTATATTCTCCTCTTTTGCTTTATATTATTTTTTATCTTATCTTATTTTTTTTGTATTTTTTCTTCTTTTTTTATATTTGTCTTTTTTAATATAATTTTATTTAAATTATTCTTTTTTTATATTCTTTTATTTGTTTTTTTTTTTAGGTTTCCTTCGTTTTTTTTACTTTATTTATTTTCTTTTTCATAAAATTTATTTTTTAAATTATTATAATAATTTTTATTTTTTTACATATGTATTTTTTTATTTTACTATTTTATTTTATTTTATTTCACTTATTTTAATTTTTTTACAATTATTTATTTTATTTTATTTGATTTTACTTTATTTTAATTTTTTCAATTTATTTTATTTTAATATAAATTTTTTTATTATTTTTTTTTCCTTTATTTTATTTTATTTGTTTTATTTTCTATACTAAATTTCCTTTGATTTATGTTGCTTTGCTTTAATAGCAAAATTAATTGTACAATAATACTTTAATATTATTAATTGGTGCTCTCTTGATGTGACATGTGGTTAATTACGCTTATTATTAGCAATTTTTTATATTTCACTAATGACAACCGTTTAAATTTTTATAAAGCATTAATTGCATAAAAATTAAATGAAAACATTTTGAATTGTATTTTTTTCGAGGAAGCAGTATTCCTATAGAAAGGGTTTTCCAATAGGGATGATATGATTTTGCCTTAGAACAACTTGAAAACGATAACGATTTTTTTAAGAAAATCATCTTTTCCGATTAGGCTCACTTTCATCTGAGTGGTGCGTTAAATAAACAAAACTGTCGATTCTGGTACGAAGAAAATCCACAAATTATTCATGAACAACCATTACATTCACCTAAATTGACAATTTGGTGTGATTTTTGGTCTGGTCTGGTGGTATCATCGGTCCGTACTTCTTTCGAAATGAAGCTGGTAGCACCGTTACCGTCAATGAAGAGCGGTATAGATCGATGATGACCAACTTTTTATGGCCACAATTGGAAGAAGTTGATCTTAACAACAACTAGTTCCAACAAAACGGGGCTACGTGTCACACAGCACGTGCAACAACCGAATTACTGCGAGAAAGGTTTGGTGATTCGATTATTTCAAGAATTGCGACATTGAATGACCTCCAATAAGTCGTGATTTAACACCATTAGACTACCTCTTGCGAGGTTATTTGAAGTCATTGGTCTTTAGCAATAAACCAGACTCTTTTCAAGCTTTAAAAGTCAATACTGAACGGGCTATTCATGACGTACGACTTGATTTTGTCGAAAAAGTGCTCAAAAATTGTGTTCATCCAATTCGTTCCTGCAAAAGAAGTCGTGGAGGCCACATGGATGATGTTATATTCAGATCTTAATTATATCGGTTGTAATTCGCATTAAATAAAAAACATTTGAATTTCCTTAACAATTAGTGTTTTTTTTTTTTTTTCAAAGAAATCATATCACTCTTATTGGGAAACCCTATATATTATATTATATAATTTTATTCTATTTTTTTTTTAACTTAACAAATAATTTAGTTCACTTAACTAGCCAATATTTCTGTTGCGCCATATTTAATTCTCACATATACATATTTACATATAGATATAAGCACTAGTAATTAGTGCGATAAATACTTTGAGTTGAATAGGAAACTGGAAATGAGAGCATTTTTGCAATTACCTCAAATATTCTTATCACTTTTTGCATGTGAAAGTAGTGAAAAAATGAATGCAAAAATAACTGCTATATACCAAACACAAATATATAAGTAGATATGTGTATGACTGTATGGTATGTATGCCTGTACAGTATGTGCGCAGCAGACGATAATGTCGACACCTGTCTGGAGATTCGCCCAATGTGTGCTTGAAATGTACAATAAAAGTATGAGACGAACGAAAAAGGAACGAGCAAACATATATATACGTATTCACATGCATACTTATGTATGGATTTAAGTTTTCATATGATTTTTTGTAGCAAACTTAGCAAATGATAACAAATCGTGTGACGTTTATGGCCTACAATCGAGTATAAATAATATCTATTATTTGCTGTCATATATTTATATAACATTTATCTTTATTTGACTATAATATATGTATGTAATATAAGTTCATCATTGCAAAATACGCACGAAATTCTGTTACTTAATTTTTGCATCTAAAAAACTATTTTAGCATTTGTGTAATGTCATTTTCCATCAGAGAATAAACTCGGTTTGAGTTCAAATTTATTCGTCTGAAAAGGCTAAGCAATTTGTCTACATAAATTCCGATTAGTTCAATGCGTAACCTTCTTTGGCGTAGGCATCGCTTTCGCGATTATAGCCGCATCAACAATATCGCGCCACTCATACCTTCTCTTCGCTGTTTGGTGCTAGTTGGTAATACCAAGTGATAGCAGTTCGCTCTCCACCTGATCCTTCCAACGGCGTGGATGTCTTCCTCTTCCTCTGCTTCCCCCAGTGGGTATTCCATCGAGTAGTTTCAAAGATGGAACCCGTTCATCCATTCCGTAGTCGCTTTCTCTTGATTCGCTGAACTATGTCATTGTCGTCTAACTCGTACAGCTCATCGCTCCATCGTATGCGTTATTCGCCGTTGCGAATGCGCAAAAGACATTAATATTTCGCAAAACTTTTCTGTGGAAAATCCTAAAGTCAACTCATGGGATGTCGACATCGTGCAGCCTTAGGCACCATATGTCAGGAAGGGAATGATGATGCGTTGGATTTTAAGGCTGACATTGTTGATGTTGTTAATGCTGGTTCCTGGATAGACGAAATTATCTACGACTTTGAAGTTATGACTGTAAGCAATGACGTGAGAGTCAGGTCGCGAGTGAGATGACTGTTTATTTGATGACACTACATATATTCCGTCTTGCCCTCGTTCACTACCAGACCCATTCGCTTCGCTTCTTTATCTAATCTGGAGTACGCAGAACTTACGGTGCGGTTGTTATGACCAATTATATCAATATCATCGGCATACGCCAACAACTGTATACTCTTGTAGAACATTGTACCTGGTCTATTCAGCTCTGCAGCTCGCATTATTTTCTCCAGCATCAAATTGAATAAATCACACGATAAAGAGTTACCCTGTCTGGAACCTCGTTTGGTATCGAACGACTCGGAGCGCTGACTGCGCTTCTGGTATTATCCAGAGTCAGCTTGTATAGCTGTATGACTTTTGTGTGGATATCAAATTCAGACATAGCGACGTAGAGGCAGTTCTTTATCGTGCTGTTGATGGCAGCTTTAAAATCGATGAAAAGATGGTGTGTATCGATTCTTTACTCTCGGGCCTTCTCTAAGAGTTGGCGCATGGTGAATATCTGGTCAATGGTGGATTTGCTAGGTCTAAAAAGCCACACTGATAAGGTCCGCTCAGTTTGTTGGCGATACAATTTTATATTAACGGAAGTACTTCAGAAACAATTAAAGTATTAAAAACATGAAAGCTCAAAGTGTAAGTAGCAAAAACTCATATACAAGCTCATATTTATCTAAAGTATAAGCTAAATTTTGAAAAATTGTTAGATATGAAAGTTGCTTTCAATTTAAATTTATTTAATTTAAATTCCTTAAATTTTTTTATTTTTCTTTTCTTTTATTAATTTAATTTAATTTTAATGTTTACATTTTATTTTATTATAGCTTATTTTATATCTCTTTATTTTATTATATTTTATTTTGACTTACTTTATTTTACTTTTTAATTACATTGTATTATATATTATTTCATTTATATTACTTATTTTATTTGTTTTTATTTTTTTTATTTCTTTTTTATTTTGTATTATTTTTTATTATGATTAGTTTTATTTTACTTTAATTTATATCATTTTTTGTTATTAGTTTTAAATTTTTTTATAACATTTTTAATTTATTTTTTAATATTTTATTTTGTTTCAATTATTGTATTTTAATTTATGTTTTTTGGTTTATTTATTAATTTTTTATATTTTTTATTTGAACTTATTGTATTTTATATCGTTCATATATTTTTTAACTTGCATTATATTATTTTAATTCATTTTATGTTTTTTATTTATTTTATTTTATGTTGTACTTTGTTTTGCTTAAATTTCTTTTATTAATTTTTATTTGTTTAGTTTGTTTTATTCTACTTTATTAATTTTTTAAATATTTTTTTAGTCTTTTTTTTACTTTATTATTATTATTATTATTTTTTAATGTATTTTATTTCAATTATATTAATTTATTTTAATATATTTGGTTTTTTATTTCATTTTATTTTATTTCTTTATTGGTTTAAAAAAATAGTAATTTTCATTTTTTTTTAAATTTATTTTAATTTCTTCAATTTTACATTATGCTGTTTTACTTAATAATATTTTGCTTTGTTCTGATTTAAATAATATTGTTTAATTTTATTTTAATATTATTTTATTTTATTAATGGTTTTGAATTCAATTTTATTTTTGATATAATTCATTTAATTTTTTATGTGATTTAAATTTACTTAAATTTTATTATTATGATACTGTATTTAATTCCTTTTATTTAATTTTTTTCTTTTTTTTAGTTTTTATTTATTCTATTTTAATTTTTTTATCGTTTTAATTTTTTTTTAATGTTTTTTTTGTTAATTTGATTTTTTCATTTTTATTCAAATTTTTTTATATTTGTTATTTTTTAATCTGGCTTAAGTTAAAAAAAACATATATTTATATATTTAATTTTACTTTGTATTAAATTTTATTTCACTTACTTAAATTTATATATTTTTTTTTGATTTTTTAATTTCATTTCAATTAATTTTGTCTTAATTTTATAAATTTTTTATTTTTATTTTTATTTTTATTTACTTTATTTTATTTTTATAAATTTTTTATTTTTATTTTTATTTATTTTATTGTTTTTATTACACTTTTTATTAATTGAATTTAAATATAATCAAATTTTTTTGTTATAATATTTTCGAATATAATTAAAAAATTTAATTTTAAATAAATTTTTTTTTTTGTATTTCATGTAATTTTTTTATTTTATTTATGTTTTATTTCATTTTAATCTTATTTTTATTCTTACCCATATGAGTATATTCATTTCAACCATTTGCATATCCGCAACCTGCATCAATAATTGTTTTTTGTTACTTTTTTTAAAATAAAATGAGGTAAATAAAGCACGCAAGATAGAACTGCTTGATACATACGCAACGACATCTAGCAAGAATAAAGTTAATAAAAAAATATAGCTACATACATATGAACGAGTATAGAACGAATAGAACATGTAGCAAAAGGCGTAAACAAAATTGATACTTCATGTCACGTTGTGTCTGGAACCTCTATATATAAGTATATAGTACATATAATTTCTTAAGATCACACAATAGAACGTAGTAGAGAAGTGGCGGCAACTTGCAACAGTGACATATGTACATACATATGTTCATATACTCCGCCGCTCACTACTTTGCCACCACAGGCATTCCCATGGTTAAATTTACAATTCATAAAGCGAAGTTTGTAGGCAAAACACTGCATTTAGAATTAGTTGCAAGACATAGAAACATATGTACATATGTATATATGTATATGCATGCAACATAAGAACTACATGCGCTGCAATAATGAAGGAAAAAAGGTTGTGGTAAAAGTTATGTACTTCACAAACGGAGTTCACGCTGCATAATGAATAAAATTTATTTGTAAATACATTCACATGTGTGTATGTAGATATGTATGCGTGCATTTGCGTAATGCACTGTCTGTCGCCAGGATACTTTTTTATGCGCAACACAAACTCATTAAAGTTCCATTGGAATGTGCGTAATGGTGAATGAATGGCGAGAATTTTAAATAGTTTTTGTATAAAAATTTTGTTTTGCATGTAAAGCAAAAAAGAAAATAAAAGAAAAAAATTTCAAAGAATAAATTTTACTATTTTTTCTAGTTTTTTTATAGAAATTTACAAAAGCACTCTAATTGGCTTGAGTGAAGCCAGTGTGGTCATTTGCTATTTTGTTTTTTCTGTTTCGAAAATTTCAACTTCCGATTGAATTTCAAATTATGCATAAAGGCCAGCCAATTTGAATATTAGCAGCGATCGAAAGAAAAAATCGCTGAATATCAAGGCATTTTGCAATTTAAAGTTCCTTAAAGCTGTTTGTATGTAAATATATACCAGTAAGTACATATGTACATACATATGGACATGTATGTATGCCTGTCCATCCCAGCTACAACCAGCTTTATGTTATGTGTGTTGCATAAGGTCACGGTTCTCAAGTGGTTCACCATTCAGTTCAATGGAACTCTTTTGTAAGGCAAATTATTGGAGCATGGAATATGGCTTGTGTGTTTGTGTTTATGTATGTATGTATAATAAATGTTCAATTTAAATTGCCGCTGTCTTTACAGTAGTTTTTAATGAATACAAATTTTTTACATATAAAAGGTGATCCATTTCGAATGGATCCATTCAGAATGGACCAACCGTTGAGTCCAATCTTTGATGGCTCGTTCGAGCATTTCGACTGGTAACTGGCGCATGACACGCGTGATGTTTTGCACCAAGGCCTGAATCGAAGCGGGATTGTCCGTATATACTTTAGACTTTACATCTCCCCACAGGAAAAAGTCTAACGCACTGATATCACATGGGTGCCAATCGACCGACCCAAAACGTGAAATTATCTGCTCACCGAAGTGTTCTCTCAAATCCATTGACTGATGCGATGTGTTCTTTCACAAGCTGTATTTTGTACGCTTTCACTTTGAGATCTCGACGTAAAATGCGCCAAGTCGTTCCATCCGTCAGTCCAAGTTGCTGCGAACGGCGCCGAAGCGACTCTCCACCGTCTTCGTATACACTCTCAGATACGGCCGCTATATTTTCTTCACTGCATGCTGGACGTGGTCTATTCGGTCGAATATTATCCAATAATGAATGCTGGGTCGCAAGATGGATGATGGATGGAAGCACATTCTTTACAGAACGTGAATTCTCGTAATAAAGTTGAATGATTTGTAAACGTTGTTTAGGCATAAGTCTTTCCTCGATGAAACGCCGAACAATACTGAATAAAAAAACATGACAACTTGACATCACACACGCGTGATCTGTCAAAAAAAGGCTATTGAAAAAAGTATCTCTACTTGGATCACCCCTTAAATACTCGTATATTTATGTATGTAGGAATGAATGCACATAAGTTTCATTCAATCGAAAAAGGAAAACCTCAACCGACGACTGAATGACGTAAAAATTGTGGCAGCCACAATTGAGAACTTGCGGTTATGGCAATTGAGTAAACAGAAAACATACAAAAAAAAAAAAAAACAGCAACAACAGCAACGACAAAAATCTGCAGAAATCGAATAAAAGCAACAGACGTCAATTTGACAGCCAGACTTCAGAGACGAGATGCAACAAAAAAGAAAAAAGAAAAAATATATATAAAAAAAATTACAAAATAATAATAAAAAACAAAAAAATATAAATAAAAAAATTAAAAATAAAATAAATCCATCTTCATTCATCATTTATTCACATATATGTATGTATAAATTAATTTTTATTTGTCAAAATGCTTCACATATACATACATATATTCATACATATACTCATATATTCATACATTTTAATTGAGCAATTAACTTTTCCATCAAACACAATAAATACTGATTTTATTTTTGCATAACTACAATAATACTATCGAGCGGCATAAATAATTGCAAGCTTTGCAGTATTGCTTTGATTTCTTCTTCTTCTTCTTCTCCTTCTTTCTTCTCTCTACCACAAAATGTTAGTTATTATTTTCCATAACTATTACCCATTTACATACATTTCATAGATAAGCGTTATGCTCATGCAACTGGTTATTAATTTTAAATGTCAGTTTAGTTTTGAAAAGAAAAACCAGCTTTTCAAGCAGTTATCATTGGAAAATATCAGTGTAATCACTTATGTTTAAATTATAATGACTAAATGTATGTTTTTAGTGTAATAAGTTAAACATAGATGACATACATGCACATATATATATAGTGAACGAAAATTGTTTTGCCGTTTCTAGTTCCCATTAAGGAGAAGATTTTCGCTTAAAAAATATGCCGGGAATAAGAAATAATTGTGCCCGAAGTGAGCGTTTTGTAGGAATACTGAAGAAAAGCTCATTTTTAACCCATGAAATATTGAAAAAATTGAATTATAGAAATATGTTTCGATCCTTTCTACTATTTAAAAATTATAATTTTCAAAAATCCAAACGATCGATAAATAAATATCAATTTTTTCTATTATATTCTAAAAATTTAGCGTTTTCCAATAGGTGTGATATGATTTCTTAAAAAAAAAAACACACTAAATGTTTTTTATTCAATGTGAAGTACAATCGATATAATTAAGCTCTGAATATAACATCATTCAAATGGTGGCCTCCGCGACTTCTTTTGCAGGAACGGATTTGATGAACCCAATTCTTGAGCACTTTTTCCACTAAATCAAGTCGTATGTCGTGAATAGCAACGTTCAAGATTGACTTTTTAAGCTTGAAGGACCTATGAATTTAAATATCTCCACAAGAAGTAGTCTAATGATGTTCAATCACAACTTCTTGTTGGCCATTCAGTGTCACAATTTTTTGAAATAATCGAATTTCCTAACCTTTCGCGCAATAATTCGGTTGTTGCACGTGCTGTGTGACTCGTAGCCCGGTTTTTTTGAAACCGAAGGTTGTTAAGATCAACTTCTTCCAACTGTGCTTCAAAATAGGCCTCAGTTACGGCGATCACCTCCTCTTTCGATGAAAATTTCTTTCCAGCGAGCATTATTTTGAGGCCTGAGAACAGGAAATAGTCGCTGGGAGCCAAATCTGGATAATACGGTAGATGCGGAAGCGATTCGAAGCAAAATTCGTGGATTTTTGCTATCGATTTCACTTGTGACTTGTGTCACTGTGCATTGTCTTGGTGAAACTGCACCTTCATTTCTTCTAAAAAATGTGGCCGTTTTTCGGCGATTTCGTCCTTCAAAGGGTCTAATAACGCTACGTAATAGGCGCATAAAATTATTCAATGCGCATCCCAAAATACAGACGTCATAACCTTGTTAGCCAACTGTTGCGAGTTTTCCACGCTTTGGAGCGGGTTCATCGTGTGCAGTCCTCTCGAATGGCTGTCGATTGGACATCGGAGTGAAATAATGGAACCATGTTTCATCCATTACCATATATCGACACAAAAACTCGGGCTTAATACACTTGAACATCTTCAAATACTGCTCCGAATCATCAACTCTTCGTTGCTTTTGGTCAAAAATGAGCTAGTGCGGCACCTACTTTGTATAAAGCTTTCTCAAAGCCAAATATTCGCGAATAATGTGATGTACACGTTCAGTTGATATTTTCAGAGTTCCTGCTATTTCATTCAATTTCAATTCACGGTCATTCAAAATCATTTAGTGGATTTTTTTGATGTTTTTGTAGGTAACAACCTCTTTCTGGGCGTCTCTTGCATTCAACGCATTCGGTGCTCGTTTCACCACGTCTAAGCTTGGCATACCTATCCTTCTTGGTTGATTTTCCTGGGGCAGTATCCGGAAGCTCATCATCAAGACAAGTTTTTGCTTCAACTGTATTGTTTCCCTTCAACACGCGAAATTCCTTTTTATCCTTTTTTCATAATAGCAAAAGTTGCTTCACTATAATGCTATAATTGACCAACTGATGATCCGACAGCTGTTTAACTTCTTTTGAAAGTTAAGGGTAACTTAAAATTATATGGATTCCATCTAATTATCCGGCCTGGTACTTTTCAATTGATTTTATATCTCCGGCGTTTGCCAGATCTTAAAGTATGTAAAATACATTAAATTTTCTGTAAAAAGGAAAGAGTTTTTTTGCTGCTGAAGTTTCTCAAGTCCTCCATTATGGTATTCATCTACTAGATTAGCTGTTTACTTTACTTTATAAGTATTAAGGTGGTTATAAAAACAGTAACTGATAACAAAAAAAAAATTTTTTTAACTAATTTTTAAAAACATTGTATAATTGGGAGTAAACAGCGTCTAGGTAGGTCAGAATTGTCAACTGTCTGGATGCTCCAGCATTGAAACAACCTATAAAAACATTGTGAATGCGAAAAAAATTGTTATGGAGCATCATAGAATCACCAACAGAGAAGCTGCTGAGGGTGTCATGCAACACATTTTGCTTTCCGGATAGATTTAGCTTGTAGTATGTTCCTTCCAAAATTGCTGAAATTCGAGTAAGACAAAAAACACTCCATCGCTCAGAAATTGTTGAAATAAGGCAACAAAGATCTGAAATTGCTAAAAAATTTGCATCACTAGTGATGAGTATATGGCTATGAAATCGAAAGCAAAGCCCAATCGTCGTAATAGAAGGGCCCAGGTGAGCCAATATTGTGAAAAGGAAGTCAAGAGTCATAGTATTGCTCACTGTTTTTTTCGGTTATTATTACGGAGTGCATGAAGACTGTTTAACACCATAAGGCTTTCATGAATCAGTACAAAAAGAACTTTCGTAATAGTGGAAAAACAAATCAATCTTTGCGACAAGATAACTCGATGCTTATTTGAGACATTATGTTTCTGATTTTTTTTAACAAGAACAACACCGTATTCCTGCTCCAGTCACCGTAGGAGACATCTCTGATTCCTAAGATTCAAAAAACCCATGAAAGGACGACATTTTCTGACGATTCAAGAGATTAAAGACACAAATATTTTGAGGACGCATGTAATAGGAACTTCTTTAAAGGGAATAAAACTAAAAATTTATGAATAAATAAATATATATTTTTTGAAAAATATAAAGAGAATCTTATTTTTTGAACATAAATATTGTCTAAGCTTGGGGTGTACGACACAGAGAGTGTTGTTGAGTAGATAGAGCGAGAATATCGCCTCGTCAAAAGTGTGTTAAAGAACTATCAACTTTTAGACATTCCTGGTGTTGGCAAAGCTTTCGCTCATGTACCAAGCACTCGGGCTTATTACCTCGCTGTTCACTTGAGAAATGCACTGAAATGCTAAAGCCGAAAAAATTCGGGGAATTTCGAGCATAGAGTGTTGGTAGTTTTATTGTTGTTAGGGGCTCAGATTTTCAGCCGATGTTCTTTTCATACTTGTCCCGTGCGAATTATGGTTTTCCAACAAATAAGTCAAATAAGGAGAAGTTTTTCCTCACACCAATTTTTGTGGGGAACTACAATATTTTTTCAAATTTAGAAATACGCTCCGAAATATTTACATTCTTTGTCGGGGAACGAGCACATATTGAATAATTTTCTTGGTATTGATCTGGTTAAATTTTCAAACGCTGAAATACTAGGCTACAATGCTCTCCTCTGACATACATATTTCGTTATTTCACATGCAAACCATTTTTTTATCGATTCTTATTGCGTCCCACCGTCACCCACATCAGTGTCAATCCCGTAGAAGAGCGACATATATTTTAGAAAAACAGAAAATAAGTGAAAAACAGTTGCAATGAATGCGATAATCAACTCGGTAACAATATAAACAACTTCACAACACAAATTCTAAACAAATTTGCACTGAATTCAGTATTTTTCCACAACAGAAGTTGAAAAAAACGAAAAGAAGCAAAAATTCAACACGAAAAACAAAATTTTGCACTTATCATATATTATCACATAACGTTGATTAGTTCAGCAAAGGCTTCGGTATGTGAGAAGTAGCCAAGGGGCTAGGGCATTCATGAAAACTTAACTGCTTTTTCTAGTCTCACTAACAATGTCCGATAACAAACGCTCGCCTTATCTACGTTGTAGTCTCGATATTTCCAACGTGCGCTCTTGATTTAAGCTCTCGCACAAAGTTATTGCCTACAAATTAGATAAATAACGGCTAATTAGTGGACCACGTGTGTGGTGTGGAGCCTGTACATGCAAAATAACAAGTAACACAAAACCATGTGCCGCTGCGCCACATCACCACATCGCATACGACCGTGGATGCAAACAAGTATGCGAACATGAGCAAGAACATGAGTCGCAGACGCTGAGTCGGAGCGAAATTGCGCTTAATGCCGCCAGCTAACAACTTCATGGAGCCATGAATGGATTCATCGATCTCGATTACCACTAGATATGTATGTGCATACGAGTGCGTATGTGAGTCCGAGTTTGTATGCCTGATCGCTGTAATTAGGCCCATGGCATTGCTCCAGCTTCTGGCGGCCGACGACTAGCGTAGCGGGCTGTTGCTGCGGGTAGGTGGTGGCTTGGGCGTGTTGCACACCACATCCGGAGGGTTTCAATTACGTACACAACTCCTGTTTTAAGCTAACAGCTGCTGACACTAAGTACGCTATAATTAAAGGGGAGGGAGGGAAGGTGGACGACAGAGAGGTGAGCACACTAGAAAATTGAGATGATGAAGAAGAAGAACAAGAAAAAGCAATAATTCTACAGTTTTGTTTTTGTTTTTATTATTGGCCTATCGATCGCCACAAACCCCACAGAGTATTACCAAGATAATACTCAGGTATCAACCAAGCGATTAGAAATGAATAGCAGCAAACACAACAATAACAACAAAAGCATAGAGTTACAATGTTGCAGAGCAGCGCGAGAGTAGCGTTGAAACGGAGCTGAGATTTCGGTTTCGAATGAGGAAAAAACATTTGATTTATTTTAGCTTCAAGTCTCTTTTCCCATTAATTCCCATTCATTTGGCTCAGACTCCATCAACTCAAAGCCGTAACAACCCTAATGGTTGACCCCGCTTAACGTGATCTTTGCGAAGAGGACACGGTTCCTTCCCCGATCCCGATAGAAAACCTCTCTGATTCTGGTTCCCGTGAATAATGAGCCATTTTTCATAGATTTTACAAAGTTTTCTGTAAAGTTATGAACTTAGCTTGAAAAATATCTTTGAATTTTCCCCCTTACTCTTTGAAACGTCTCATGCTGATCCAAGTTGGACTCGACTTAGTTTACCAAAGTATACACAAATCATAGACTCTAACTCTGGTTCTGGTTCCGACTTCGGTACCGCAACGTACCTATCACACAACGTCAAGCCTCTCTCTTTCTTTCCCACTACCACCCAACCACCATCAAGCGCTCGCTATGCAAAGATCACTTGGAGCCCGTAAGCACAACCACAAGCATTCACATACGAGTACACTGAAAGTGATCTGTCTCTAGTTGAAAAGAAGAATGAATGAATGAATGAATGAGTGAGGAGGCTCAGCAGCGTTTTCCAAGTGAGATTAATATAAATGGTGCTCCAAATGTGCGCAAAAGCGAAAAGTAATTGCTGTTGCCGTCATTGCTGCCAACGCCGTAACCAATTTGCACAGCCTCCTCTGGCGCAAAGTCTGTGTAACTGATGACTGAGGTCTGGGTACGACGAGGAGGTCTGAAGCGAAAGCTGCAGATCAGTGCAAAAGTCTAGCCGCTGTTTGCTTTTATTAGCATACGGATGCTAATACAACAACAACAACAACACCAACAACAACGCGCACACACTGAGTAACAACAACAACTCGTACACCATAAAAAACTATGGCAGTGAGATAGTAAATACAGAGATCTGATTGACGGTCTGACTGAATGGCTAGCTGGTTGGCAGACTGAGTGAGTGGTGGAAGTATGACGGTTTGCTTAGATACTTGGTTGGCTGGCTTTTTACTGTCTTCCCAGCTAACTCGGCAACTTGCAATTAATACATTTGTGCGAAAATGCCACAAGGCATTCTTCAATCTCAGGCGAAAGGCTAGAAAACCCAAAACAACAAAACTCGCTCTGAGTCTCATCCTCTCGAGCGCGATTGATGTGCATACATACGAGTATCAGTTTCGACATGCTTTTAGCAGCATTTACATCTGAGTAGCGTAGCCAATATGGGTGGTGGTCGGGGAGCGTTATGCTTGATTTAAAAGCGCTTATTTAATTTTCTAAATGACTTCAATGTTCGTCGGTCGATCAAATTGCCTTGGTCTTCTTAGCTTGGTGAAGAAGTGGAGCCACCACCATCACCGTTGGTGCTCCAGCTTCCCAGCTAAGCGGTGATGAATGTGTGCGCTGTCATCTTATGTTTCATTTCATTTTTATTTTATCTTTGTCTTCTTGTGTGCTTTTTCTTCTGCTTTGCTGCTGACTTGATCGTTTGATGTATTGCTGTTATAATCAGGGGCGGAATATTTTGCGGATACAGGGAAATCAGCATACATACATTCATCAATCTATGTTTACCAGTGTACACTGCTGGGCAAAAAAAAGTGGATGGGAACTTTTATATTTCATATTTTCTTTTTTGACCGAAAAACCGAACCGAATCTGTGTTTGACAGTTATTTCATGTCGAAAACGCTAACAACTTGGATTTCTGTTCTTCGGAATTTGTATTTTCTTTCAGGAGCGCAAAAAAATCAAAACAAAAGTATAATTCCTTATCAAGTTCATATTAGCGTCTAAAATATCTCGATTTTCTGAGTTTTTTTTTGTTTCGATTTTTTACCAAATTAACCTTCAAAAAATCCAGATAGATAGATATTCTCTCTTTTCGTCTTTTAATTAAACTACAACAAAGAAACATTCAATTTAGCAATATTGCGCGTCTGATGAAAAGACTAAAAATTTCTTGTAACTTTTATCTGGACACCAGTGTACAGGTACACACAGTGCTTTCCCACGAGAAAAATTTATTTACTAAGCGCATCCCTGTACCCAAACTTTTATAAACAGATAACTACGAATATTTTATTTTTTCATTTCTTAAATTTATTTAATTTTACGGTAAAAAAAACTTTTCTTCTTATTTTATATTATTTTGTTTTTTATTTTATTTTACTTTATTTAAGTAAATTAATTTTTTTAAATTTATTTATTTTAATTTTTAAATAAAATTTATTCTTTTTTATTTTATTTTATTATTTTACATTATAATTAATTTTAATTTGTAATTCAATTTCTTTTGTTCTATTTTATTTTATTTCTCTTTGTTTTGTTTTACTTTATTCTATTTAATTTTATTGGTGTTTATTTTGTTTATTTCATTTTATTTTATTTCTCCTTATTTTGTTCTAAAGGTTGATCCATTTCGGGGTTACCTACTTAAAAAAAAAATTATGGGGAATGTTTATTATCATTCGAAAGAACATTCTTTGATATTTATTTTTTGAAGTTTATCTCTTTCAAGTGTTGGCCGCGGCTACGTCTCAGATGGTCCATCCGTTGAGTCCAATTTTCGATGACTCATTCGAGCATTTCGACTGGTAACTGGTGACGTTTTGCTCCAAGGCCTAAATAGAAGCTGGCTTGCCCGCATTGAATTTGGACTTTACATATCCTCACAGGAAAAAGTCTAACGGTGTGAGATCACAGGATCTTGGAGGCCAATCGACCGGCCCAAAACGTGAAATTATCTGCTCACCGAAGTGTTCATTCAATAAACCAATTGATTGATGCGATGTGTGGGAAGTGGCGCCGTCTTGTTGAAATCTAATGTAGCGGAGATCACGAGCTTCAATTTCATGCATCAAATAGTCATTTTTTGAAGAAATATGGACCGATGATTCCACCGGCCCATAAATCACACCAAACCGTTGGTTTTTCTGGATGAAATGGCAGCTATTAAATCTTTTCAGGTTGGTGTTCGTCCCAAATGTGGCAATTTTGCTTGTTTACATACTCATTGAGCCAGAAATGAGCCTCATCGCTGAACAAAATTTGGCTCGAAAAAGTCGGATCTCCTTGAAACTTTTCAAGAGTCTATAGAGCGAAGCGATGTCGCTAGGGAAGGTCGAGCGGCTTCAGTTCTTGCACAAGCTGTATTTTGAACGCTTTCAATTTAAGATGTCGACATAAAATGTGCCAGTTCATTCTACACGTCAGTCCGAGTTGCTGCGAACGGCGCCGAATCGACTCTCCACGGTCTTCGTGTACACTCTCAGCTACGACCGCTATATTTTCTTCACTGCGTGCTGGACGTGGTCTATTCAGTGGAATATTATCCAATAATGAATGTGGGGTCTCAAGCTGGACGTGGTCTATTCAGTGGAATATTATCCAATAATGAATGTGGGGTCTCAAGATGAGTGTTGGTGTTGCGATTAGTACGCTCAGTAGGCCGATTATGTTGACCATAAGTTGAGCGAAGCGCGCACGAAACACATTCTTTACAGAACGTGAAATTTCGTAATAAAGTTAAATGATTTATAAAAGTTGTTCAGGCGTAAGTTTTTTTCAAGATGAAAGGCCAAACTGATACTGAACAAAATCAACATAACAGCTTGAGACGACTCACGCGTGATTTGTCGAAAAAAGGATATTGAAAATAGTATCTCTTCTTGGATCACCCTTTATTTTAATTTATTTTAATTTAGTCTATTTTAGTTAACTTAATTTTCATGTGAATTTTTTTTAAATTTATTTAATTTTAATTTCCTAATTCAATTTTTTGGAAATTTTATTTTATTTTAATTTCTTTATTTTTATTTTCATCCGTCCTGTCATATTCAATTCATTTTCATTTAATTTTTTATTTTATTGAATAATATTTTATGCAATAAATTTTTATATTTTATTTTATTTTATTTCTCTTTATTTGTTTTAATTTTACTTTTTTCTTTAATTATTTTAATTTTATTGAATTTTATTGAGTTTTGTATAAAGTTATTTTATTTTCTTTCCTATTTTATTTTTTATTTCTAATAATTTTTTTTTATTTTTCAGTTTATTTTTCTAAATTTTTTTTAAATTATATTTTACGTTAATTTTTTTCTAAAATATTTTTATTTTATTTTATTTTATTTTAATTTATTTTATTTCTAATTATTTTCTAGCTTTTTGTTCTAGTCATTTTCACTTTGGTATTTTATGTATTACATTTTTTATAATAAATTTTTTTATTTGATTTTTATTTATTTCTGCTAATTTTGTTTTGCTTTATTTTAATTAGGTTTAATTTTATTTTATTTTTTATCTTTTATGTGTTTATTTCATTTTTTTACCTTATATAATTTAATATATTTTATTTTTAGTTAATTTTTCTTTAATTTAATTTAATTTTGTTTCAATTTTTTTTTTCAATTTAATTTTTTTAATTTTATTTTTATTATATTGTAATTTATTTTCTTCTATTTCGTTTTAATTCTATTTTTTTCTTTTGTTTTTTTTTCTTTTGATTTTATCTAGTCTTATTTTTGTTGTATTTATATAAATTTTTTTTTAATTTTGTTTTTGCTTTATTTAGTTTAATTTTATTTTAATATATTTTATTTTACTTTAATTTATTTTATTAAATTTTATTCATTTTATTTCATGTTATTTTTTATCAAAATCGCTTAATTTAAAATTTTATATTGCTTTCGTCTTTTTTAAAGCTGTGAATTATTCTTAAAAAAATATTTTTACAGTGTTATACAAAAATTTAGATCATTATTTTAATGCTTTATAGCATTGATTTATTTATATTATTTTCTTTAAATGATTTCTTTCTACTTTAATCTTATTTTATCTAGCAGCACAAGTGTGTTAGTTGATAATATTAAAAAAAATTCTGTAGTTTTTTTATATTTTTTTGTAATTTTTTTATATTTTTTTGTAATTTTTTTATAATATTTTTTTTAAATTTAATTTTCATTACATTTTCTTTCCTACCGGGGTCATTTAAAAGGCGCAAATAACAAATACAAATTGCATAAAATCATAAATAGCGATCGTTCTGCTCTCCATGCCACTGGCATAATTGATTATTGTGATTATTACTAGCAATTGAAAGTTGAAAAATTATCGTTTTTCTTTTTAAATTTGTGTGTATGTATAATCGACAATATTTGATTATCTGCTGTTGCCAGCAGGGTTGGCTTAAGCAAAATCACATTTCTTTCAATAAGATATAAATATGTGTGCACACACACCTACACAGTGTATGTACCAGTTCATAGTTATGTCCATAGATATTTTTGAGTAATTGCTGCATAGCACATTCATCAACGCTTATCAGTTAATTGATTAGAAATTTGCTGATTAGCTACATACGGAACACAGCTCTTCAAAAATGTTCAATTTCAAAATTTTATTACATTATTTCTTGCGTTGACAGAAAATTTAATTGAATTTAATTAAGCCACGCCGTTCATAGGGTATACTCGCATACATATATTACTTTACAAATTAAGTGTGTCTCTCCGAAATGAAGTAATAAATTGTAATTTAACGAAAAAATTCTATAAAAAACAATTTTTGTGATTAGATTAATGTGCATGTTTTGTACATATAAATTACAAACACACGCGCATTTCATATCTAAATTCATTTATAAGCATTTATATAAAAGTAAACGTTTTTTTACTTTTTTTCCTCATTTTAAACCAGATGTTTTTTATTTTTCTTGGTCTCACGCCTTATCGCCTTTATTGTTCTTGTATACACTCATTTTCTACATTTGTGTTTTCTCGGTAACAAAGAATTTGACCACACGTTAAGAAAAATGTCCTTTTTGTTTTCTCATTTCTCTTCATTTTACGCCTTCTTTCGCCATGGGAGATAATGAGTTTTAAAATTTCAAACAAAAATACTTTCTCATTTCTTTTGTATTCATTTACCTACTTGTTGTTTTTATTGTTATCGCTTTGTCTCGTTAGTTGTAAGTGTTCTTTTCTAAACGACCTAAGCCTATTTATCTCATTAACTGCTTTCATTTTGTTCTTATAAGCTATTAAAATGAGTAACACTTGACTCTGTTCTTTTCAAATGCTGTTAACCCAGATGTTTAATAAAAAATGGCGCCAGCATCTTAATTGATAAGATGGAATTAACGTTGATTTTGTCAGCATTTAAGAACTGAGGGAACTTTTCTTTAAAAAAAAGTACGAAGAATATATTTTGGACCAAGGACCGTGAAGGATAAAAAACAACAACTATGTACTAAAATTTAATATTTAAATTTCATTTAAATTAATTTTTCACGAATACCAGAGATTGACTTTGCTGACCAATATTTAAAAAAAATTATGTAGTATGTCTTAAGAGCAAAATCCAAGCAAGTTGCTAATCCAGATTGTATAAAAATACTTCAAATTTTAAAAATTGGCTGTAATTATTTTCAACGTTATTAAATTTTCACAAAAAAAAAAACATTTAGAAACGTTGAAAAGAGTCTTCAAATTGACTGCTTTTGTCAGCTACAAAAGGATATATTAGAGTACATACTTTGTGATGGCTCAGCGTTTCGGCAGACAGAAAGTGATGTTACAAAAGCCCAAAATACCTACAAAAACTCGCTAAGAAAACAGTAATACGAGGTATGTTGTAAAAGGTGAATTTCGATTTTTCGCGGGCTACCTACATTCGATTATCGATATTTTGTTTTTGTTATAATCGAACACATATGCTTATCATGTGCTTGCATTAGGAGTCATTTTCGATTAGTAGTTTGTTTTTGACAACAGTAGAGGTTAGTCACTTTTTTGTGTGCTCTTCGATTTTTGACGTTCGGAAGAAATAGGTCAAAGAATATGTATTAAATTTTGCGTTAAAAATGGAATAAAGTGCTTCAAGGTACTTGAAATGTTAACTGTGTGTGTGTGGCATTCGGTGAGTCCACTTTGTCGCAAAAAAGTGTTTACAAGTAGAACAAGCGCTTTACAGAAGGCCGAGAAGATATTGATGACGCTGAGTGTCCTGGAGATGCGACCACGTCAACAAGCGAAGAAAATATCGAAACAGTTAAAAAAACTCTGGTAAAAAATTACTCGACTGAAGAGCTACTGAAAATCAGTTGGCCTAGTTGTTCGCCAATAAACCACAGAGGTTCTACACTGATCGAATTATAAAGCGAACCGAAAAATGGTAAAAGGTCATAATTTTCAATAAAAAAATTTTTGCTCAAAAATTTCTAAAATTCCATTGAGACCTTTTTTTCAATATATATTTTGATTTTTTCTACAATCTCTTTTCTTTGCGATAATATTTTCCTCACGTATTCTAGAACGCTTTTAAAATTTCCATTCTCTGTAGAAATGCATAAATAATTTAATTAAATTCAATATGAAGCCTAAATCCCCAACAACAGCTCCCTTTGTTTGTGTGATTTCGAAATTATAAAAATTTTATGGCAAATCAATGCCAAATGCCAATTTGCATAAAAATGCGCATAATCCATATATCATCGTATATGCAGCAGAGCCGAAAATGGCGCGTCTTATGAACCATATTTTTATGCAAGCGATTTTCAATTAGCTTCCATTATGAGCAAAAAAAAGTTATAGTTTTCCCAGCGGCTACGATGCGGCGTAATTTCGCTAAATCTCGAAAAACGATTCACATGTCCGATTACCAGCTGCTTAACGTCATTTGTATGTAGTTGTAAATGTGTGTCTGTTTATGGATTTATGGATATATGGATGCCTGCATAAATGTTTATAGATCACTTAGTAGCCAGCGAGCGCTGTGATCGAGCGATCAGCAATATGCCGCAATTATGCTTCAGATATTGTACTGAGTAAGTACAATATGTGCATAAGTATGTATGCAACCGGCAATAGTTGGCAATCGTCGCCAACACCGTCACCACCGTCACCACCGTCACCACCGTCACTACCGCCACCGCTACCGCCAGCAATCGGCATTGAAGCAACAATTCTTGGCGCCGTGACTAGACTAGAAAAACGCGCGGCAACGCGTGAGTGAACAAAATATGGCACCAGCAGAAGGAGCAGCAACAACGGCAAAACGACTGACGATTAGAGTGAGCGATAAGAACAACAGCGACGACGATGAATGACAACAGCGGCAATGGCAAAAGTAATAGCAACAGCAATAGCAACAGCAGTAGCAGCAGCAACAACAATAACAGCGCTGCAAATGGCATCAGCAACTGTCAAAGGCTGCTCAATGAAGTGTATGACATACAAGAGAGAGACATACATACATACATACATACGAACTACTTGCAGTACAGCTCAATTGTTTTGAATGCATTGGTAGGTTGCTTGAGTGTTTGCAGTCAGTCGGTTGGTCTGCGTGTCGGTCGGCCAGTGGTTTGGTGCAGTCATGCATATAAACATGCTTGTTTGTATGTATATAAGTATGTATCTAGTGTTGTCATATGCCGCCAATATGTTGTCAATTGCTTAATCGCGGTTTTGATCTAAAAAAATTGCAACAACAGCAATAACAACAGCAACATTGCAGAAATGTAATAACAATTACTGGGCGGCTCAGTATTGCGAGTCAAATACTCGCACAAATCTGCTGCGGTTTCCCTTTGTGAAAAAAAAACATTGGCATGCAAATTACTAACAATTAAATTGACAACTAAAAACAACATTTCAACAACAATAGTTGTAAAGCGTAATTAAAACTGCCATAATCCGCATTTAAATGCCAACAACAACTTTAAGCGCGGCGTTTACTGCTTTTATACCTTCAATGACTTCAATTGCTGCTCGTGATAGTTGGTAGTTTACATAAATCGGAAGAAAAATGAGGGAACAACTAAAATTATTTAGCAGAAATATGTTAGTAGAGAGAATCCTTTGCTAGGCGGGCAGTAGAGGACTCATCGTGAAACCGAGGAAATCCTTCATACCAGCATCTGAGTCTAATCAAGACATAAATTCACGTATGAAAGTCGTTTCTTCAAAATATAATAATATAAGGTGATCCAAGTAGAGGTACTTTTTTAATAGTCATTTTTTGACAGGTCTCGCGTGAGTCCTGTCAAGCTGTCATGTTATTTTTGTTCAGTATTGTTTGGTACGCCTGAACAATGTTTCAACTTTATTACGAAAATTCACGTTCTGTAAAGAATGTCACGCGCTTCGCTCAACTTATAGTCAACATAATTGGCCTACTGAGCGTACTTATCGCAACACCATCACCATCTTGAGACCCAGAGTTCATTATTGGATAATATTCGACCGAATAGACCACGTCCACCTCGCAGTGAAGAAAATATGGCGGCCGTAGCTGAGAGTGTACACGAAGACCGGGGAGAGTCGATTCGGCGCCCTCCGCAGCAACTCAGTCTGACGTATGGAACGACTTGGCGCATTTTACGTCGAGATCTTAAATTGAAAGCGTACCAAATACAGCTTGTGCAAGAACTGAAGCCGCTCGACCCTCCCAAGGTTTGCACCTTTGAAAAGGTGGTAAGAACCTTATGGCGTTATCACAATTATCCTATAAGCTTAAGTGCTTTGGCCACTGATCAACAGCCCCATCAACTCAACTTCGTCGACACTTGATGACTTCGACAACGACCAAGATAGTGGAGAGTATAAACCGTCAAAGAATATAACCGGTGATCCACTTCGAAGTTTCCTACTTTTTTAAAGAAAAAGACACAGAAAAGTCAAATATAATGGGGAATGTGTATTATCATTCGAAAGAACATTCGTTGGCATTTAGTTTTTGAAGATTATCTCCGTCAAATGTTGGCCGTGGCTACGTTTTAGATAGTCCATCATTTGAGTCCAATTTTCGACGACTCGTTCGAGCATTTGGACTGGTAGCTGGCAAATGAAACGCGTGATGTTTTGCTCCAAGGCTTAAATCGAAGCGGGATTGTCCGCATGGACTTACATATCCTCACAGGAAAAAGGCTAACGGTCTGATATCACATAATCTTGGTGGCCAATCGACCGACCCAAAACGTGAAATCAAGCGTCGCGGAGATCACAAGCTTCAATTTCATGCATCAAATAGTTGGTAATCATGTCGCGATAACGGTCGCCATTGACGGTTACGTTCTCACGGGCATCATTTTTGAAGAAATATGGACCAATGATTACACCGATCCACAAACCACACCAAACCGTTGTTTCTTCTGGATGAAAGAGCAGCTTTTGAATATCTTCAGGTTGTAATTCGTAACAAATGCAGCAATTTTGCTTGTTTACATATCCATTGCGCCAGAAATGGGCCTCATCGCTGAACAAAATTTGGTTCGAAAACGTCGTGTCTTCTTGGAACTTTTCAAGAGCCCATACACCGAAGCGATGTCGCTTGGGAAGGTCGAGCGGCTTCAATTCTTGCACAAGCTGTTTTTTGTACGCTTTCATTTTCTTCACTGCGTACTGGACGTGGTCTATTCGGACGAATATTATCCAATAATGAATGCTGGGTCTCAAGATAGGTGATGGTGTTGCTAATAGTACGCACAGTAGGCCGATATTGACCATTAGTTGAGCGAAGCGCGTGAAACACATTCTTTACAGAACGTGAATTTTCGTAATAAAGTTGAATGATTTGTAAAAGTTGTTTAGGCGTAAGTCTTTCCATGATGAAATGCCAAACAATACTGAACAAAAATAACATGACAATTGTCATCGAGAGATAGATTCAAACACTTATGACTCCTTATTGTCGAATTTTGGGACGATTTTTGAAACATAGAGTAGCAGTACAAAATCTACTTCGCAAATTTATTCTTCTGAGTTCTCACGAAAAAGTTGAGGTTTTAGACAAATTTAGAAAAATTTCTGTTTCAAACAAAAAAATTTTAGATTGTTCAATGCGGCCTGTAATTGTTTTTGGTTGCAAGTGAATGAGCTGTAGCAATCCTACTTATATACATTTCTCAGACAATTAATTCCTGAATGTATGCAAGATTGAAAAACCCAACATTAAGTAAAACGTAGAGGCTAAATATTAGCGCACTTAATAGTTGTTGGTTAGTAAAAAATTGAATAATACAACCACAGATTACATGGTAGACTTTGGCTCAGTTGTTAGAGCACTCGCCTGTGATGCCAGAATCCGTCGGTTCGACTCCTGGCAAAAGCAGTCTGATGAGGAGATGTGGTGATCTCCGAAACAGCTGTCACTTCTACCAATTTTTCTTTGTTGTATAACAAAATATTCAATTAATAATA
The DNA here is from genome assembly GCA_030068015.2 of Neoceratitis asiatica. Lineage (NCBI taxonomy): Eukaryota > Metazoa > Arthropoda > Insecta > Diptera > Tephritidae > Neoceratitis > Neoceratitis asiatica. The sequence continues at coordinate 58,724,678 of CM061526.1, read as the reverse complement.
ATTTTTCTAACAAAAAGAGGCATTTGAATGCAGCTCATTTACTTATAACCAAAAAAAAAAAACTTTAATTTTGTTTATCAAAATTTCTTTGGCGTTTCAATGATTTTTTCCACTTTTCATAAATAAAATTTAAAATTAAGAAAAAAAAAGGTTTTGAGAAAAAAGTCTAAGTGTTTGCCAAAATACACGAAATGCTCGTGCACGGCTCGAAAATTTCCGAGTAATGACCAATAAGCAGATGTGCGCGTACTCGCCGCTCACATGCTCGAACTGCTCGAAAATGTTTAAGCAAAATCTGGAGGTCTATTTTGTATTCACTTTAAAAAAAATATCCGACATAATTTTTGAATATTTTACTTCGTTCACTAGATAAAAAAAAAAATTTTTTTCAACACTAAAAGAGAAGCGCTTCAAAAAATAAAGTAATAACAAAAAATACATTCATACATTAGTATGTCGTAAAGGGTATATCAATTAAAACTCGTTTTAATAAAAAATCGTTTATTATTTTGTTTTCTAACTGATTTCATAACTGACATTTTACTTTGACACATTAAATTTGTATTTTCTTTTATTATTTTCATTAATTTTTTTTTTTAATTGTTCGTTGCCAACATATGTATGTAGGTACATAACATACATATACATAAGTATGTAAATTTGACTTGGAAACTTATATGACTAAACAATTTTTAATTATGTAATTTTGACTATTATATTGGCGACTACAAACCTTTTGAATTTTTATGGCTTGTGGACGTGGGACATCATAGTCCTGCATGTAACTGGTATTCAACATTTTTTTGTTTTTGGTCGTTGAAAAGCGAAAATAAATTTTTCGTTGCAAATTTTAAGTAAAATCGTGGGTGGTTTTTTTTTTGTTGTTGGTTTTGTCTTCAAAGATTATGCAGTCATAATATTTACAATTTTATTTGCGTTTTAACAATTTTTGACAAACTCGTTTTTGATAATTTTTTTTTTTAATTTTTGTCTCACTTTTACTACGCGCCAAAAATCGAGTTATTTAAGTATATTTAATCCAGGACAATATAAATAAATAAAACTCAATTTTTTTTTGGTGCCACTGTAACACAGATTTTCGTTTGCAACTGTTGTTGTTGTTGTTGTGATTCTTGTGATTTTTGTTGTGGCCAATAACATGAGCACTTCTATCCTATCGGAAAGTAGGCGCCTTCACTTCGACTTCAAATACTTCATAAATCTTGTTAATTAAAAAATTGTGTTTACTACTTTTCTTGTTGTTTGTATGTATGTATGTATGTATGTCAGGATGTATGAATGTACTTTATACCATCTTTGTCACTACACAATTTCACAGCTCATAATGATAAAGCCACTGCTAACGACAACCAAACACAGAGAACAGACTTGTTTTTGCGCTCGTAATTTTTTTTTGAATTTTTTATTTTTTATTAAAATTTTTTCCAAATGGAATTCATCAGTAAAAGCAGTATAGTTTCATATTTTGCTTATTTTTTATTTATTATTTATTTTTTTTATATTTTTTTTCTTTCTTATTTTTTATTTTTTATTTTTGCAAGCTCAGCTTAAAAATCAAGTTTAGCATGAACGGCAACAAGCGAAGTGAAATATTAACAAAACATATACATAGAAACATCCACAAAACCGCCACAATTTATAGACATATCCACGTACGTATAGATGTTTGCACCGTAAGTAGCAACAATTCACAACAAAAGACAATAACGACGATTCCGCGCGGACGCTCAAAACAACACTAGTCTCTTATGTACCCTCTTTGAAGTTAAAAAAAAATACCGACAACAACAAATGATGCCAAAAAGATATTGACAAAAAAAAAAGAGAAGTTTTTTGCCAAAAAACACCGCTGAGCCAATTCGAAAATTTTCGATTGCTTCGTCGCCGTCTCAACAGTCCTGCAGGCGGTGCAGCTACTCCGATACGTTAACGCAAATCCGTTCCAACTTAACCAAAATGTACCGAAATAGTTAACGCGAGCTCTCGTACATATATGTTACGACTCGTCGCCACTACTAAACGAACACACGAGCTCGTATACACTACAATGAGAAGTTAAATAAAATCAACCGCAATACAAAAAGCAAACGTATTTGCTACGGCAACGTTTCTCAAACGACTGACTGATTTGGTAAACAAGCGACGAAACAACGCAACGACTCGTTTAGCGTGGTGTTGTTGTGTGGCGCTGCCACCAGTTTGTGTATTTAACTGAGAAGTGGTGGATTTTTTGAAAGTGTTTGCTGCTTGCTGGGCGCACAGTTGGGGATTTGTCGTTCACCGCTTTGTGAGAGGAAATACTCTTAGCGTATTATTTGCCTTTCTTTCTTTACTTTTCTGGGTTTGGTTTCACCGCTGAAGTAGGCGTCTTTCTGATGAATGTACATTTCCAGCTTCCTTTCTAAATGGGTACAGCACCGAGAGTGAACAGCACCCTTAGTCTTGTATTTTTAGCTTTGTCATATCTTTTGAAGCTCTCCGTACAACTTTATAGCATCTCAAGCGATTTGCGGATGAGCTGCTTCCCTAATTTTGGGAGTGCATTTTGATAGTTGGGAAGGTTTTATAGCTTTTCTACGCCGCCTACGATCGTCTGTTAGATTTTTATGAGGATCTTTTTATTCTTTGCCTAGGACCCGCGTGATGAGGGACATGTGTGAAGCATCAAAAATTGTCAAAAGCTTCTCTTCGCCATAACCCCGGAATCAAAAACACTCGCAGTCTTGTTTTCAGCCTAGTCATTCCCGAATCGAACCACCTCGCAGTGCTTTATAGGCACTATGGGATTTCCGGCATAGTCTTTCCTTTTATCTTTTTCCACCAAGCGGAGAGACCTAAAGCTTATCTTAAAGTTACGAGGGTTCACATTTGACAGCCTGCACTCATTCACTCCGCATACGACTGCAATTGTCATCAAAGTACAGAGCCGCAAAAAATTCTCAAATCGCTAGCCGGTAGCACCTGGGGAAAAGACAAATAGACACTGCTGGCAACGTACAAGGCAATTGGCTGGCCGGTCGTAAATTATGCTGCATCGATTTGGATGCCAGGGACTAACGAGACGCAGTTGAAAAAGATTCAGACTTGTCAGAACACCGCCCTTCGGACCGTGACGGGAAACCTCCTGATGTCGCCGGAGCACCACTTACACTGCCTCGAGAGACCCGAGTTACCCTGGCGCAATTAAGGTTTGAATATTGTAGCAGGCTTAACTTCTACCTATCCAGACTCGACCCTGACATACTCAACACATGTTCCGCATGCAACGAATCCCCGCACGACACTAACCACCTCTGTGCATGCCCACTTAACCCTACTCATTGTATTATTATTATTACCCCTCTCCCTCTGGACCGAACCCGTCGAAACAGCACGTTTCCTGGGGTTGGCAAAGCCAACAACCTAAACCTTATACTAAACCGCCTCCGAACGTATGATGGGTATCTATTTAGCGCTTTTTGTTTTATATCAAATTTACACTCGGAGGGGTTGGCTTTCCTTGCCGTGGGCTATAGTATTTATAAACCCTCTTCTAAAATTTTGGCTAATGGTCGGAGCTCGAACCCATGAACATCTGCATAAGAATATCCACTGTTAACCATTTGTCTACAGCGGTCGCCGAATCCAACAATTCAACTTGTTATAGTTGTTGATTGATTGCATTACATAGTCGAGGTGATTGGAAGTCACAGTAAAGGGTCGCTTGAACATCTCGTTTTTTTTTTGTCAATGCAAAGTTAAGAAACTCTTTGAACCTTAAGGAGCAGATCATCCTGTAAAACTTTCTTTTTCACTTCCGCCTCGATTAGACTGCAAATATGCTTTACTTCATCGGAGAGTCGAGGTGATTTGAGGACTACTATATTGTTACACTAAAAGATAGACTGATTCAGCCTTTAAATCTTTGAAAAGAAAGAAGCAGTTCCATTGTGAAAGTTTTTTCCGATATCTCATGCTCTTTGCACTTACTTTCCGCACCGTTTTTCAAGAGACTTGAACTAAGCTTACCTTCTCCAAACCTGAAACCTTTCTTTTTGCCGAAGAGCGCTAATGCCGAATATACCAACCTTTTCCGGGTGTGTCTAGCTTTAGTCTTATCCATCGTGCGCTCAAATTTTACGCCCGTCAACACTGCCACTCGGCGACAGCCAGGAAACCGGACCGCATTTCGTATCCGACGACTATATCGATTTGTTTCAGTCCAATTGATGGAGGAATCATTGAGATTGAGGTTCTTTCCACTTAGATAACCGAAGCGGAAAATATTTTTCTAAGGTTAAATTTAATTTTCTCCAGGGTCTATCAATGCATTTGAAGGATCCTTCTGTGATGAAGTTTAATGCACCATTTCTTGTGAAATATTTCAACCAAAAGAGCTGATGTAACTTGCCTAAGAAACAAAAGAAAATTCCAGGTTCATAGACCTTCACGCTTTTGTTGTAGATATTATCCAGTTTGGAAGACCTATTGGGACTTTGCTTCTTATTAGCAGATTTTTTTCTGTGCGAATCTCAAGTATGATATGAGGAGCGGCAGAACTCGACTTCTTCCACTTGGTACACAACACGAATTCTTCTTCACTAAGCGAAGGATCTAAAGTACAAATCGGAAAAAGTCTCAGTCATTTGGATGAGAAGAACTTAGGAAAACTTTTCTTTTTACTGTGAGCCTCTGCGAATTGCTACTTCGACATCGTGCAACTTGTCCTACTGGCCACATACGAGTGTACTACCTCGTATAGCTATGCAAATGTGTGGTTTACATGTATATACATACATATGCCACCCGCAGACGTTGACGCATGAATGTCATGTCACTCACAGGACAGACATCGGACGGACACGTCTCGTTGGCACAACTCCTGGACGAGTTTATTGTGAGTTCTTGCTTTTTTTGTGTTGCGCGAAACTGGTTTTTGCATGTAAACAAAGGCAATATGCGTGTGCATGCGGGCACTTCTATGAACTCACATACATAACATCCATTCACGTATGTTTGTTGGTATTTGTTTGTTTGTGTAAATATTGTATACATAGAAAAAAATACGCATTGTTTCAAGGCGTAGGGGTTGCATGAAACGAGTACGATAGAGAGATTTCAGCGATTGTATTTTTGTTAATCAGAATTTTTTGAATAAAATTTTTTAATTTTAATCATCCCAATTCAATTGCAGTGGACTGTGGATCTGGCGGGTCGTAAATGTTTGATGGGTGATAGAGTGTGAGCGTGAAATACCCTAACTCGCCTCCCAAAGATCATGCCGGCGGATGTGTATTGGTGGTGCAATAAACTCCGAAGCATCAGAAATCATGTCGAAACGTTTATTTGGTCCATTTGATTTCCCATTAAAATTAATTGCATATTTGTAGGTACCATTTATTCATTTCCTCTTTACACTTAAAATATAGGGTGAAGAGTTAGGAAGAATTAATACGAAATTTCGTTACGTTTATTTGAAAGACCATTCAATTTGAAGTGATTGCTGCGACTTACCAGAATTCAATCTCCTAGCTAAAACTGGACTGCCCAGAAGGGTATCAAATATCGCTGATCGGGCTTCGCCTGAATAGATTTATTGAGCTGAACCTAATTGTTTTCTTTTTTGCAGCGATTTCTTGGGTGAGGTGCTGCTTCCATATAAGATTTCATAAATTGAGGTTACTTTACCAACTTGGATCATTTTGTTTAGTATGTAGACTCTTTACTATTTACAGACCAGACTCTTCCCACTAACGTGGCACTTTATACCCACTGAAGCAATTTCCGACCGAGCTCAACCTCCAATTTGTGGGGTGCGTCAGGATGTTCTTTCAACAAATTGAGGGACCTACAGTTTCCTCTAAGCCGCCTCGGAACGGCTGATAGATTTTCATTAAGAGCGTTATTACCTCAAGTCAGAGTTGCAATCGGAGAAGTGTCCATTTGCTACCGAGATAAAAATGATGTTTTTATAATTAAGATAATGGTCTGGTCAGGGTTCGAATTAATCCACTGGAATTCACATCGTAGCACGCATACCACGCGAACCACATACTATTTCGGCCGCCATTTTGCCCAACTCAATAATATGTAGAAACCCAGGCGTTTCTCATTGCTTTTTGGTCTCCATTGTAGGAATAAAGTAAAGCCAGTAGCCACCCCAGCTTTAAAATGGTAGAAGGTTTTCCTTTTTTTTCGACTTTCAGTGGTTACCACATCGAGGGCCTTCAAAGATGTTCATCCATTCGGAGGCATGACGTAACTATGCTGGCTGTCAATTGTTCCATTGTCCATCGTCTGCGGTATTCGCGCTGCAAAGGTATGGTTGACGTTTAGTAAATTTTTGTTTGTTCGTCAAGAGATGAACCAGATAACAAAAGGGATACCCAAGAGCCTTAGTAATAGTAAATTCTGCCCGGCAGTTAACAAAGGCTTTCGGAGAAACAGAGAGAGTAGTGATGCATAACACGATTGTGGTGGATAAGTGTGCATTCTAATCATGGGCGGTGCGACATTTATTAAATAATTCAACATTGAAAGTGAATTCCACCCAGTGAAAGCAATAGTGGTTCCTCCAAATCTCGTTGTTCTGAGAGAGAGAGAAGTTTTTCTCTTCGTACTAAAATTTTTTTTGCTCGCGTCTTATATTCGTGCTGGCAAGTTTTTCTGTCGGACTTCGGGCCTTGTGTCGATTAAGATACCAACATTGGGAAACACTGCACGATTTGATGCGATCTGTTTAAACTTCTGTCACAAGGATGCGATAATACTTTTTAGTTTTGAAATAAATCATGAGTACCTTGTCGGGCTAAGATTTTTTGATTGTGTTCGGTTCTAAAATGACAATTCTGATTGTTCCATCATTCGTTTAGCGAAAAGTAGAAGTTGCCCAGGACGAATAGAGTTGGATTGAACTATGGCCGGCAAACTCAGAACTTTTGACCTATTGTCATACAACTACGAGCATCCTATTTCCTTCTCAACTGCACGATTTAGAACATCTGATAAATCTTGTGAGATGCTCGCTCTGGTTAGCTCAGACGAAACAGCACTGAGTGCTGGTCAGTGTCGGGAGGTAGTGCTTGACATATTCTTCTTCTTCCGCGTCCATGACAAAATTCGCACTAATGACTAACTTTTGCTCAACTTCTATCGAACTCACGATGAGTCGGCCGATATGTAAGAAGTAAAAGTCTTGAGAGAGTTCTTTCACATTATAACCTCGTAAGAATTATGATCTTTTTAATTTAATTTCTTTTTTAATTTCTTAGACTCCTTCGGGAGGAGCTTAAGAACCTAACTGCAAGCTGCCGAAATTCCTAAGCCACTAAGCGCACCCCTGTCTATTCCAACTAAGTATTTGCGAACTATTCGCTCGATTTAATCAATTATTTTAATTTCTTCCAACCACCACCGTCGTAAGACTGAAGATGAAAGCAACGTAAAAGATATGAAATCTCAATTGGCTGAAGGTCGGACACTCGTAAAGCTAGTGCTCCAGCTTTCACCACGAGATAATCTCGTTTACAGATTTCTCCGTCCCAGCTACGCATCCTATGATGCTTTTGCGACACCTTCCTTGTATCGCCGCAACTTCCTTGCGGCCTGCTTCAAAAAGCGCAACAATATAATCAAGCTCAGGCCACGGGCAATGTTATAGGTATGTTCTATATGCTGACGAACATGGGCAGTAACACTTTCGGTCGTTTGGTCGAAGAATTATACATTTTGTCTGATCCGAGTAGAGGTACTTTTTTCAATGGCCATTTTTTGACAGATCTCGCGTGAGTCGTCTCCAACTGTCATGTTTTTTTTATTCAGTATTGTTTGGCATTTCATCATGGAGAGACTTGTAAACAACGTTTACAAATTATTCAACTTTATTACGAAAATTCACGTTCTGTAAAGAATGTGTTTCGCGCGCTTCGCTCAACTTATGGTCAAAATAATCGGCCTATTGAGCGTATTATTCGCAACACCATCACACATCTTGAGACCCAGCATTCATTATTGGATAATATTCAACCGAATAGACTACGTCCAGCATGCTGTGAAGAAAATATAGCAGCCTTAGCTGAGAGTGTTCACGAATACCGTGGAGAGTCGCTTTGGCGCCGTTCGCAGCAACTCGGACTGACGTATGGAACGACGATTTGGTATGGTTCTTCAAAACTGATGCCGGTGAGAACGTAACCGTCAAAGGCGACAGTTATTGCTCCATGATAACCGACTATTTGATGGCTGAAAATGAAGCTCGTAATCTCCTCTACATTTGGTTTCAACAAGACGGCGCCACTTCCCACACATCACATCAATCAATGGATTTATTGAGAGAACACTTCGGTGAACAGATAATTTCACGTTTTGGGCCGGTCGTTTGGCCAGCAAGGTCGTGTGATATCACATCGTTAGACTTTTTTCTGTGGAGAAAATCTTCAAAAAATAAATTAAATTTGAATTTTCTGTGTTTTTTCCTTTAAAAAAGTAGGTAACCCCGAAATGGATCACCTTTGGTGATTGTAATTTTGACTGCTATGACTTTTGGTCATGGCGATGATATCTTAATGCTATATTAGCAAGTCTGCCTGTGAGGTAGATCGCACAATACCTGTGAGGTAGACCGCATAATCATGCCCAGTTTACCATCAGTTCGATCTCGAATCGACAACGACTGTTTCGATACTTACATACGAGTAAAACTACAGCAAGGCTTCTCCTCCTCTTTTCTCTGAAATTGTTAGCTGTTGTTGTTGCATACGGATTGCTAACTGCTCACCCTATACGCATTTTTAATTCTATTTAATGGCACACCTCTTTCCCAGAGGAGCTTCAAAGAAATTGTAATCAGAAAATGTACCCGATCGCCTGATAGGAATGCGTAAAGATAAGAAATTTCTGTGTTTGTGTCTTTTATACTCGTTTTTATTGTAGACATTTGTAATCGAAGTGATAAGTTCAAGAAAGAAAATGTTTACGATTTTAAAGTGTTTGATTGTAAAATTGAATTTTTCGTAAAATGTTCTTCTTCTTCTTCTTCTTGTTATTATTAATCATCGGAAGTGAATTTTATAATCATTTATGATTGTGCAATAATTGATTGTGCCCTAGTCAATCAATTGCATTGTATTTTAGACTAGAGTGCAATGAAGACAATAAATGTTTGAAAGCGTGTATGTATGTGTGTGGACCTTTCCACATGTACCCGGGCACAATGCGCCCACTCGAAACGACAGTCGGCAGCTGGCCGACGTCAATTGGCATTGTGCAAGTACAAATGAGGAAAACAAATATTTTTTTTTCGTACGCGTTCCTTTCTTAAAGATACCCGCATCATTATGATTGGAAAGTTTGGCAAGGAGTGTCTCCAGCACACATATTTTATTGTTTTCTATAGGACACACCTTCGCTGTGGCGAAGGCAGTACACACACACAAGACGGACTGCGCAAGAAACTGACACTCAAAACACTGGTGTGCTGTGTGGCTGCAGTTCAATTGCATGGTATGAGTGAGTGCAAGTGCGCCTGTGACATCAACAACTTTGACACTGACGAACTGATTGACTTCTTCCTCTTCACGGGCTTCCCATACAGCACTAAAGGCGCGCACTTTCAAAAATCAACGCTGAAGAAGCTGAAAAAAAAATGAGTTTCCGTGGGGAGAGCACTTAGTGACGAGTATCACGTGACCTACTCGAACTGCGCGAAATACTCGAAACTTTTCTGTTCTTAATCAGCCTTTATACTTTTCGATTCACTTTCTTTGATTGAGTTTTCCTTCCTTTTCTTCTTCTTGCTGTTTACCAAACGTGTAATAAACAAACAACAGGTAAGCGCAAATTTCATCGTCTATCGACGCTCCTACTCCTACAGATCCTTTGTTGTGCTCACGTAATTCGATACTGACCAACAAGAACAACAATAAATAAGCCGTTAATCGTTTGCTACTTACTTAATGCTATTTACCTTATTGGTCTGCTTGGTTACACATATTGATACACATGTATACAAACCAACATACATACCAGTATGCACGTGTATTTGGTCAGTTGTTTGGCTAACACACCCAAGAAAAAAAATGCATGCAGCACTGGGAAGTGATTTAACATTTGCGGTCAGGGTCAAACTAGCGGATGCCATTGACACTAAATATTTTTTGAAGATATCAAATTTTTTTAAGGAGTAAAGTATAAAATGTCAGGTGCATGGGTTTGCCTTCTCTCTTTCTATAGTTCAAAGTGCTTTTATGACTAAAGCACCAGCAACAGGACTTTGCTTGACGGATTTTTTTTAATTCCTCCTCAATACAATTTCTTAAGCTAATAATTTACTGCTTGTCTGGACAAATAAAAATGGTTTTTGTAAAACAAAGCAGTAAAATTTTCAAAAATTTAACATTCCGTACGAATCCTTCAAGGGAATTACTAAAGTTACTAATTGTGACCTTTCCGACAATTAAAAATCATTTCTGCGGTATTTTTGGTGTATTTTTGAACTAAAAAAGCGAAGAACAACAATGAGTTAACCCGGCACACACGTAGGTTTAACCATTGGTTTGTGTTGTGGACATCCCAAGTTCACATCCAATTCGAACAATGGTGTCTGGAAAGAAGTCTGATGAAGAAACGAGGTGGTTTTCGAAATAGCTATTACTTCTACCGCTCAGACTGTTGTTGTAATTTTTTCACCTTTCCCAGAAACAAAATATGTTCTGACACAGCTAAAAAAAACTAATTCATAAAATTTTCTTTATTGAAAATTTATTTTGATCTAATACATATTGACTATTATGATTTATAACATTATGAGATTTTTCAGTTAGCCATCATCAGTGTAAGAATGGCTGCCCCACGAAGAGCTTATAAAAGGTGCTCCAAGTAGAGCTTCTTTTCTCAATAGCCTTTTTTGACAGATCACGCGTGAGACGTGCCAAACTGTCATGTTATTCTTGCTCAGTATTGTTTGGCAATTCATCATGGAAAGACTTACGCCTGAACAACGTTTTCAAATCAATCAACTTTATTACGAAAATTCACGTTCTGTAAAGAATGTGTTCGCGCGCTTCGCTCAACTTATGGTCAACAAAATCGGCCTTCTGAGCGTACATTCGCGACACCATCACCCATCTTGAGACCCAGCATTTATTATTGGATAATATTCGACCGAATAGACCACGTTCAGCATGCAGTGAAGAAAATAAAGCGGTCGTAGCTGAGAGTGTGCACGAAGACCGTGGAGAGTTGATTGGTTGACGTATGGAACGACTTAACGACTTGGCGCATTTTATGTCGAGATCTTAAATTGAAAGCGTACAAAATACAACTTGCGCAAGAACTGAAGCCGCTCGACCTTCCCAAGCGACACCGCTTCGCTCCATGGGCTCTTGAAAAGTTCCAAGAATATCCGACGTTTTCGAGCCAACTTTTTTTCAGCGATGAAGCCCATTTCTGGTTCAACGGGTAGGTAAACAAGCCAAATTAATGCATTTAAGACAAAGAACAACCTGGAAAGATTCAAGAGCTGCCATTTCATCCAGAAAAAACAACGGTTTGGTGTGGTTTGTGGGCCGGTGGAATCATCGGTCCATAATTCTTCAAAAATGATGCCGGTGAGAACGTAACCGTCAATGGCGACTGTCTTCGCGCCAAGATAACCGAATAACTGATGCCTGAAATTGAAGCTCGTGTTCTCCGCGACATTTGGTTTCAACAAGACGGCGCCACTTCCCACACATCGCATCAATCAATGGATTTATTTAGAGAACACTTCGGTGAGCAGATAATTTCACGCGTGTCATTCGCCAGTTACCAGTCGAAATGCTCGAACGAGTCATCGAAAATTGGACTCAACGTATGGACCATCTGATACGTAGCCGCGGCCAATATTCTAAAGAGATAATCTTATAATAAACATTCCTTAAAAAAGTAGGGAACCTCGAAATAGGTCACCCTTTAAAAGGAATGAAATGAAAATAACATCTATTCTATAGTCACTGATTTGGAGTATCGGATTCGCCTACTCCTGGTTTTCGGGCATACAGTTTACTCTGGGCAACAGACGCTAGATTACCTCTTTGTGCCCTACATGAGTAAGCTTCGGTCTTGAATCCTTCTATAAGTCGGCGCATCTTTTCGAGAAAGTTTTGAACGTCTCGCTTTCTCTTCAACTCTTGGTATCTCTCAAACACAGCATATCGTCCCACAGTTACCTTATACCAGGTTGCTGATGAGTGCTCTTAGAGAGCAGAAGTGCCAGTTTGACATTGAATTTTTTTTGTGTTCTAGGCTAAAGCATATTGATCCTAATTGATGCTATGCTGTCGGTGTGCACGCATGCCTAGGGCGCTGAAGACATGTCGTCTTTCTATCACAACATGATCGATCTGGTGCGAGTGTTTTGATACAGAAACAATGAAGTTGATAAATTTTCTTGATTTGGTATTTAGTACTACGAACTACCATAGTTCGTGCCGCGGCGAAGTCGTTTAGCCTCCATCCATTTGGAGATGTTTCGTCATGGAAGTTGGATTTTCCGACTGTTTTGCCGAAGATACATTCTTTTCCCGCCTTAGTGTTGAAACGTTGGTGGGGAGACGTTGATCCACTGGAGTGATTACCAGGACTCAGCGACTGAGTTTCTCTCTTCTACCACAAAACTAACACCAACTTTGAGGTCCTTTATATTGAGGATGCAGTGCATTTCATAAGGATCTACTCGTTCGCTACATAATTTTTATCCTGTCCATTATAATTATTGGACGGCGGTAAGACCAGCCTTTGGTCTTACGAGGAGATTAACCAACTATTCAGAAAAGGAGGGGACTCTCATCTAAGTAAGTTGTAGCTTTTTTATTGGAGCTGGTTTCTACGTGGCGAGTCCGAAACAAGCGCGCAGCCGCGCGTTTGATGAACAGACGCTGCAAAAAGACTGTAATGGACCTTAAACCGGATATGTCATTGTACCTTCACTGAAGCTCCAGGCTTTTAGCTGTGACCCTAGGCTTCGAACGGGTTGGTTACCGCGTCATGCACAAATCTGAAGAGCAATTGCCCACCTGAAGAACAACAAAACGACAGGAGCCGATGGTTTACCGATTGAGCTATTCGAATATGGCGGCGAGGAACTGCAAGGTGTATGCATCAGCTTCTTTGCAGAATATGGGAAGGACGAAAGCACGATTGACAATCAGAACCTCATTACCAGAGGACCTAAGCGGGGTTAAGTCGACAAAAGGGTTACAGCCCTTTGCCGGATAAATTCCGGTTCGTGAGAGTCGGTCTTCTTCACTGCACTACACTTACACTTACAGTCTGCAAAATCCTCTGCCACCCTTTGTACCAGCTGGACGAAGGAGTACCGGCAAAAGCTCAATGTTGAGGCCAAGTTATTTAGAGTCACATTTGACAGCCTGCACCTCTTCACTACGCATACGACTGCAATTGGCACTAAAGTACAGGTTGGCCAGTCGTAAACTATGTTTCTCCGATTTGAAGAAGTTACAACTTTGTCAAAACACCACCCTTCGGACCGTGACAGGAAACCTCCTGATGGCGGCAGCGCATCACTTACACAGTGAAACATCTATGCTCCAAGATTAGGAACATAGTGTTATGCTGTGTAAACAAGGATGTTACCGCAGCGATAACCCCAACAGACGCCTATTAGAATTTGAAGCCGAACCTCCACCTAGACAGATCGGGAAGGAAGTACTTTACTACCGCGACTTCGTACAGCAATACCGACAAGACGGCATACTGACAAGCTTTAAACACCATTCGCCGGAAGTCCGTTAACACCTTTCTGAACTCACTTCATGTGAATGGCGTTCTCGGAATCCAATCACTACCCATTGCAGAACAAGATCTGGGTATTGTGGTAGACTCAACTCCTTCGTATCCAGACTCGACCCTGACATACCCAACGTATTTCCCGCATGCAAAGAATCTCCGCACGACACTAATCAGTCGAAACAGCACGTTTTCTGGGCCTTCCTCGATGATTAAGACTGGACTTACCTGATCCTAGGCGAGGTTAGTGAGCCGGTACAAAAACAACAACTGACTCCTTTTTTGATTTAAGAAATTTGTATTGGCACTCAATATAATCTTACTCCTTACACTAGTCATCTGCTGGGTGGAAGTAGAATAAGAAGACCTTTCCTTCCTCAAAAAATCCATGCGATTATTCTCTCCCATTAAGATTAAAGTAGGTTATTTCTTTCTCAATAATATGCTTCGTCAAGCCATCCTTAGGCAAATGGAGTTTTTTAAAGTATCAGATCTGCCAATACAGAAACTTTAGGTTAGGTAGAAGAAAAAAAGAAAGCCATCGATATTACCTCTATTTAATTTATGTTTTAATGAGTGAGCGAGTTTGTTCCTGAACAATAATACATTTAGGAATGCCCGTATAACGAATTTCTGAGTATTTTCGGTGTTTTGAATACCTAAAAAATAAACACTTGCGCACAAACAGCTACATATCAATAAGGCAATTAGTATTTTCTAAGTCGACAACTGTCACATCCGCCCTTGTGGGATGCGAGCAAAGGCTCGCTAAATACGCTGTGAGGGAGGATTTCACTAGAAATTTATACGATCATTATGCGGGTGATGGGTCACCTAATGAACTGCAATTATTTCAGAACAAATGTTGCCGCAGCGAGTTGGGCCATTCTCTGCCTGTTTGTTTGTTTGTTTTCTTCTTTAGGGGCATTCTTCGGTTCGCCATGTGCTGCAGTGCATATTAACAACTCAATTAATGCGATACCGATCGAGTTCTGATGAAAATGTTTACAAGTCTGTTTGCGCGTGCCTCGATTTTAATGGCGTTGTGTTAACAGGGAACAGCTGTGGATGTGCACTGAAAAGGTGAAGTACATTTCGGCTATCAACGCTTTTTTGTATGTATGTTTGTGCTCATTATAAATATGTGCTTCAAGTACTAAATATTAACTTCATATATGAAGATGAATATGCATACATTTTTATATACATAACATACTTAGCATATGTATTTTCATACACGTATGTACAAAACTATGTGTATATTGTGGAGTTTCTTCAGTCTGTAATTGTTTTCTACACAAAACAGGTGACCGTCAATGAGTGATTCATTGTTTATCAAAAAATTTGCATTTACTCGTCTTGACAACGCACAAAATGAAATATGTGTGTTTGTTTGTAGTGAATGACTATTATTTTTCTTTTCTTATTTAATTTAATTTTCTATTTTACGTTTTTATTTAGTCGTGTTCTAAATTATTTAATTTTTGTAATTTTTTTTTTTTTACTTTATTTATTTTTTATTTAATTTTATTTCAATTTACTTAATTTTATTTTATATAATTTTAATATACTATTTAATTTAATTTAATTTAATTTTATTTTTCATTATACCTTTCATGTAAAAAATTGGTATACTACCTTTGGACCGAATTTTTTAAGTACCAGAAGGAGGAGAAATAGGCCCACCGAAATTTATACTGACCGTATCAGAATCATAAACTGAGTTGATTTAGCTACGTCCGCCTGTCCGTCAGTCTCTTTGAACGCAAACTAGTCCATTAATTTTTGAAGATATTTCTACCAAACTTGGTAGGAAGATGCACCTATACGCTTAAACGATCATCTGTCGGAACCGGCCAGATCGGACCACACGTACAGATTTTTCAAATCTAAAATGTTGGGTCATAAATCCGTCAATAAAGTACCTACGAACGTGAAATGTGGTACATTACACGAACATAATGAATTACATATTGGTTCTGAAAGGCATCGAAATCGGAATACTATAACACATAGCTCCCAAACACCGCTGTTTTCAGATGTGAGGTTTTGGTCAAAACTCAGTCAAAAATGCATTTAGGTGCATGAAATTTGGTATTATACACACACGTTATAAAAATTCCATATTGGTAGTGAAAATCATCGAAATCAGAATACTAACAGGTGATTCATTTCGAGGTTCCCTACTTTTTTAAAGAAAAAAAACACAGAAAATTCAAATTTAATGGGGAATGTTTATTATCATTCGAAAGAACATTCTTTGGCATTTATTTTTTGAAGATTATCTCCTTCAAATTTTGGTCGCGTCTACGTCTGAGATTGTCCATGCATTGAGTCCAATTCTCGATGACTCGTTCGAGCATTTCGGTTGGTAACTGGCGAATGACACGCGTGATGTTTTGTCCCAATGTCTGAATCGAAGCGGAATTGCCCGTATAGACTTTAAACTTTACATCTCCCCACAGGAAAAAGTCTAACGCAGTGATATCACACGGTTGCCAATCGACCGGCCCAAAACGTGAAATTATCTGCTCACCGAAGTGTTCTCTCAATAAATCCATTGACTGATGCGATGTGTTCTTGCACAAGCTGTATTTTGTACGCTTTCGCTTTGAGATCTCGTCGTGTTGCGCACGGCGCTGAGTCGACTCTCCACGGTCTTCCTGTACACTCTCAGCTACGGCCGCTATATTTTATTCACTGCGTGCTGGACGTGGTTTATTCGGTCGAATATTATCCAATAATGAATGCTGGGTCTCAAAATGGGTGATGGTGTTGCGAATAGTACGCTCAGTAGACCGATTATGTTGACCATAAGTTGAGCGAAGCACGCGATACAACGTTGTTCAGGCTTTGTTAAGTCTTTCCATGATGGGATGCCAAACAATACTGAACAAAAATTACATGACAAATTTATCCGACTCACGCGTGATCTGTCAAAAAAAAGGCTATTAAAATCATCGGATCATCCGTTATTTCTCTGAAAACTTAGTTTCTAAGCATATTGTGAAAAGTTACCATTATTATATTTCTAATATCTGACAGTGAAAGATTTCACTATTTGAAAAGAAAAACGAACCAACTCACTGATATAGCATAATTCCAATCTCTGAATCTCCTCCACCAGCCTTCATCAGCAGTCAGTATCGCATTCTTTCTTGAGGGTGATAAAATGAAGTGTGACCAAGAGGTTATCATCCACCACACTTTCATGCCTGCAAACACATACATACGTCTATATGAATGTTGCATTCATGCTCAAAAAGTGTTGCACCAAGTGAAACAACTAACTGTATTTCTACAATTATTTACTCCACCACCAAAAACAAGTAAAGTAAATATCATAAGTGTGACAATCAATTCAATTGAATATGTAACAAATAAGTATGTACGAGTATGCACAAACATCCATAAAATAAATAATTTCGTATTTTATCAGTGTCTCAAATGGTCCATAAAGCGTAAGATATCTGTTTTCAGTAGCAGAACTTTGAGCCGTACACAGCTTGGCAAAGAAAATTTCCATTGTTTTTGGGGTGATTTTGTCAAAAGTCATAAATTATACTGTTAGTTAGTTATTGCCACTTGAGTTGCCACTTTGAACGCAGCGGAGAGTCGCTTAAGAAATACTTTGATGGAATATTTGTTTTCGAATTTTAGTTTTCGTTAATGGCTTAACAATTGCACTTTTGCTGCCTCTCAAAGCAACTTTAAACTCCAATAAAATGAAGTCATTCAAATCTTAGAAGTTGCACTCCCTCCCTACACCCTTTTCAATTGCTTATCGTTTTGTATCCGTTAAATGGTATTATTCATTGAGGTCCCTGCAAGCAGCTGCGGGAGAAGAAAGTACCAATGTTCCATGCATCCTCATTCTCGTTTGATTTGGAGAAATATAATTGTGTAAAAATAAAAATAAAAATAAAAAATTTACAAAAAAATTTCGACTCTGCGCACGTTTTTCGCATTTAAAAAAATCCAATATTTATTTATATACTCGTACATATGTCAGTATGTATGCACTATTATTGTTGAACGATTATTATAAGTTTTTGTTTTTGCTTGCTTGGTGGAAGGGTGTTCACCAAATATTGTTGCCGTTATGAAGTGCTCATTGTTTGCATTTCCAATTCGAATACGAAATGTGGGTGAAAAAGAAGAAGGCTTGTAGGACTTGGTTGTCATAAGAGCCTTGTCATGGCCACAATTGTCGAAAGAATAACAATTAGAGATCTGGCGAAATCAGCATCTGAAAAATTTTCCATTTGCGATCACCCTATGGCAGGGTTTATTAACCTCATTTATTTCTTGGGAGGGGATTTGAAAATATAAGTCATCTCATCCAAAAATCATCTTCAATTATTTACTTATTTATGATGACGGCGCCCTTTGTTTGGATGTCTTCATCAGAAATAATAAATCAAGAACCCCGAGCTCCTGCTAGACTAACTCTATTATTATTTATAGACGAATATCTCAGTAGTGAGTTGAGTGGGTGATAAATTCTATAGATCCCTATATAGTTGATTACTAGAAATGAGTCATTAATTTCATTCCGGATTTTGTTTGATGTCATAAATAATGGGTGACCTATTTCGACGTTCCCTAACTTTTTATTGAAAAAAACACAGAAAATTCAAATATAATAGAGAATGTTTATTATCATTCGAAAGAACATTCTTTAGCATTTATTTTTTTGAAAATTATCTCTTTCAAAAATTGGCCGCGGCTACGTCTCAGATGAGCCATCCGTTGAGTCCCATTTTCGTTGACTCGTTCGAGCATTTCGACTGGTAACTGTCAAATGACAGGCGTGATGTTTTGTTCCAAAGCCTTAATCGAAGCGGGATTCTCCGCATAGATTTCACACTTTACATATCCCCATAGGAAAAAGTTTAGCTGTCACACGATCGGTGGCCAATCGACCGGCCCAAAACGTGAAATGTCTGTTCACCGAAGTGTTCTCTGTCTTGTTGAAACCAAACGGCGCGGAGATCACGAGCTTCAATTTCAGGCATTAAATAGTCGATTATCATGGCGCGATAATTCCACCGTCCCACAAACCACACCAAACCGTTGTTTCTTCTGGATGGAATTGCAGCTCTTGAATCTTTTCAGGCTGCTCTTCAGGTCCCAAAAGCGGCAATTTTGCTTGTTTACATACCCATTGAGTCCGAAATGGGCCTCATTGCTGAACAAAGTTTGGCCCAAAACCGTCGGATCTTCTTGGAACTTTTCAAGAGCCCATAGAGCGAAGCGATGTCGCTTAGGAAGGTCGCTTCAGTTCTTTCACAGTTGTATTTTGTACGCTTTCAATTTAAGATCTCCACGTAAAATTTGCAAGTCGTTCCATTCGTCAGTCTGAGTTGCTGCGAACTGCGAAGAATCGATTCTCCACGGTCTTCGTGTACACTCTCAGCTACGGCCGCTATGTTTTCTTCACTGCGTGCTGTGGACGTGGTCTATTCGGTCGAATATTATCCAATAATAAATGCTGGGTCTCAAGATGGGTGATGGTGTTGCGAATAGTACGCCGATTATGTTGAAAATAAGTTGAGCGAAGCGCGTGAAACACATTCTTTACAGAACGTGAATTTGAGTAATAAAGTTGAACGATTTGTAAACGACTCACGCGTGATCTGTCAATAACAGACTATTGAAAAAAGTAGCTCTACTTGGATCACGCCTTACTAAGGTATTGGTTAGCGGCCAAACAGACTTGGTTAGTTCGACTCTACTCACTTTCTTGCTAAAAAAATACTGAGGATTTTTAATTTTATTTCTAAAAAGTCCGGGAGTTTTCGTTGGATTGCTTCACCCATAATCTTCACGTCCGACCGCCCTAGTCGATTGCTTGTCGGTCTTGGCGAGAAAGAATGCCTCTACTGCGATTATTGAGCTTTAATTTCGACGTCATATCCGTAAACCCATCCTCTCATCGCCTCTTATGAACAAAGCTCTTTGGAACAAATTTTGCTGCCTTGTTGATATCCTGTTTTGTTTGTCATCTTCTTAATAGGTAGGAGTTGAATTACTCGAATAGATTCAACAGACCTTAGTTTTGCCAGTTTTACTCGAGCTCTTCGTCTGGTATGAATAGGATTGGATTCCAAGCACGACATACACGAGAAGAGATTTGATAAAAGTGTTGAAGTACTCTCTGTGAATGGCTTATGAAGCCTGCTGTCAGATCGTCCTGTCCAACGATTCTGTCATGTAGTGCTGAATGGAGTCCATTAGGTCAGATTCTCCCTTCTTGGTGATTTACCTTTTAGTAGTTGTCTGCAAATCTATGGTAGCATCCAAGAAGTTATTGCTTACAAAGAATGAAATTATGTTTCTTAGTAGGGAGCATAGATGTTTCACTATGTATGTGGCGGCCTCAGGACACTTTCAACACTTACAGTGTAGATCCTATGACCGTGATTGGTTGGTTAAATTATTTTATATTTTACCAAAGATGTTGTGGCCGTGATTACTTTCTAGTGAAGCTTTTCCCACAAAAGCTTTTGCATTGTCGCGTTAGGTCGTAACACTCGGGAACTCAGACATAAGCGTTGTATGCTCATACATTTCAGTACGATATCGGTTATAAAACATGTTATTTGACAATTCCGGAATACTGATCCAATCTCGCTTTTTTGGAATAATCTTTCTGTAAATTATATCTAATAATGCTTAAAAGGTATAAGAGGGAAATAAAGAAGCGTATTCTCCTTTTGTAAGAAGTTTGTAAGAAGGCCAAAGTAGGGACATGTTCCTTATGCGACTGGGTCATGACGATGCATACATAGTCAGATTGGGTATCTGATTCCCTAAAGTAGGTAACTCGGTAAGCATATAGGTATGTTGGTTTAAGTGGTTGCTGATTTACGACCATCGACATACGTAGGTCAAACTAAATCCCTTTGTGGTACCAAGAAGAATTTTCTTAAATTTTCTTTACCCATTCACTTAGACTCTCTTATGCATTTCATTTACTCCCACATGGTAAAGACTATATATTGAAAAAAATCCAAAATGCCGAAGTATATTTCTCCTTAGAGCAGGGCAATCGCATAACATGTCCAAACAGGTCTCTTCCTCTTCGTCATTTCTGCAAGATGCTGCTTAAAGGGCGACTTTTCTGCTTGTTGTCCTGTCAGCATCCCAATTACCTTTAATTTTTGCTCTCTTTTCAGCAGATATAAGCCATTTGACCTTCGCCAGCCCTAAGTTTGACCGTATTGCTTCTCGTTTTGCGACACATCAAGGTTTGTTGCCACCTTAACGCGACTTGTCTGTGAAAGCATTCCCTTAGCAGCAGTTTGTGTGCACCAAAAATTGGTTGGAAGGGTTTTGGTAGTAAGTCAGGTCTTTAAATTTAAATGCAGTTTGTCATATCGAGCCTATATCTTCAATTGCTATCTAACATTTCCTAGTGTTTAACAGCTTCCAGAATAGCGTTGATTTCAGACTGGAGTACACTGCAATGATCCGGTGAAAAATAGTATACAATGCTCTTGGGCTTAGAATTTAAATTTACAAAAAAGCTATTTGAAGTCTGAAATATCTACATTTCGTATATTGAGACGAAAAACATTCGAATTCATCACATTTGAGTCCAATCGTTATGAATAAAAAAAGTTTAAAATTTTTTTCATTTTCTTCTGGACGGATTTTTCTCTTAGATCGTCGTCTTTCATCCCAGAAATATAGGAAATATTATGTTAGGTTCCGAAAATTTGTGTTTGCCGATCTTTAAGGGAAATGGGATCCGGTTTTGTTTGTTGGTTTCATACAAGGTAAAAAAGTTTCAACTTAAGAAAAATATTTCTGAGCTGTCCTTAAATTCCTTTTCCGCAGGAATTTCAGCTGTTTTTTTTTTTTTGTTGTTGATTTGATTCGGTACCATATAGACATGCTCTGTAGCTGGACGATATAATAAGATCTCAGCTTTAATATGCTTTTCAGCCTTTATTAAGGTGCATTTTTCAATTTGAAAATCTCTATATTATAGAGATTAATGGAGCATAGCTTCCCACTTGGGTTCTATTTGTATGGTTCGTAAAAAAAAAGAATTCTCTTCAACTCAATTTGTTCCTAGCAGCTTCTTCCTCAATACACCCACTCACAAAAACATGTGTGCACTTAATGTTGCAAGGCGAAAGAAACGACACATTTGTATTCTGCGTTTAATACTCCTTCGCCGTATTCAATTTGGCATTTATGTAGGAAAAATCGCCTGTGGACTTGTGGGTTCGTACATATGAAATTCAATTCCGACTAAACAAAAATATTCGCGCATGAAATTTGTTTGCCCTCAAGCGTAACGTGTGCACACTGGCACCTCGGCTTTTGCAATTGAGATCTCGTACTTGAGAGTACAAAGCGCGTCACTAACCGTCAGCTTCCTTACACTCATAGCGGCCGCTGCTGCTGCTTGCTGTTCGCCTCGCCTTGCGGGAAGTTCGTTGGAGTGGAGTTGAGTTCAACACCCACAACCGTCATAAATTTTCGCAACACTTTTGTTGCTTTTATTTATTTCGTTAAGTGCTTATGCACTTCATATATACATACACCACCAGCGAGGCAATAGCGAGCGCATCATTCATTACAGTTACACATGATGCATGCGGCAGAATTGCTTGCTGTTTGCCTTGCGGTTTCTGTTTTTGGTGTTGCAGCTGCAATTGTTTTGGTGTAAATTGTTGTTGTTGCTGCCTTTATTGCCAGCTTTTGTGATTTTCGATTTCAATTTATTTGCTTACGAGCTACAAATATCTCAATTACATTCCCGGGCGATATATGCATTTCCAAATTGCCAGCCCAAGATGCATATCTTCTTGATGGCGTACATTGGCGCCAAGAGAGAGGGCTGATGCATGGTAGTATGTAGAGTGTGAGCGCCATAATTTCATTGTGTGGCGTAAGGAATTTAATATGAAACCATCTTTCTATACATAGGAAGGCTGGGAAGACTGAGCATATTATAGATGTTTGAAATTTCGAAATTTCTTTTTTCAAATATCAATTTCAAAAGGAAAGCATCTAAGCCTGCAACTACGATCTAGTGAGGAGTAAGACTTTGTAATGGTGGGTGTCCATAACCTTCACCTCGGTAATAATTAATGTAGAGCTCCAGAATACCGGAAAAATTCTTCCCAAAAGGGCACTTTACTTTGCTGAAATGAGGTCCGCTACTTGGTACTGCATTATCTCAGCTATTAAGAGTAGTCTCTCGTGGTATGAACGCTGACATAGCGCCTCGAGTTCTCTCACTTAGGGTAGACTATTGCGCCTTATTTAACCTCAGTAGTATAGCAAGTATAACGCGAAAATGGAGCGCAGATCAGCAGCAAAAATATTCGATGATTTCGGGGAATTTTGTAAAAATTCGGGTCGTTCCGGGAAAAAAACCCGACTGTAGCAGGGACTATTGGATTTTAGTCGCCGTTTACGAGAGGCATGCCTTACAGCGGATAAATTTTTGAGCATACATGGAGGGAAATCTTAAAGTAATTTGTGTTCTTCTTCGAGTAAGGAATTAGAAGATTAGTTAGGTAGTTTGCTTAGGCCTACTTGCTGGTTGAGATATAAACATCGGGCCTGTGAAGAAGGTCCATCCCACTTTTTTACCATTTAGTACATTATGTGACACCAAAAAAGTTTATGACACTTACTGAAACTAATTCTGTAAAGTAAGCGACGTCGGGCCGCTCTGAGGGCAGGCCAGCGGCAGAACCAGTAATCTAACGACTCGTTCTTATCTATACCCCATCCCCCTACCATAAGTCGCAATCAGACAATGTTCAGTGATTATATTTGTTGGATACTAATGGAAGCCCGGCGTAAAAGGAGTAGAAGCTGCTTTTGTTCTCTCTCTCTGTCTCTATCTCTACCATTTGATCGATTTCCATATCTATTTGGTTATATTGCAAGCGGTTTCCACCCACCATCTCCTACTAGTTAAGGCCAATCCAAAATTATAAAATATTCTAAATGACTCCGAGTGTATTTCTGACATGAAATGAAAGCTCCTCATAAAAATCGATCAACCCTTCGGAGGCGGCTTAGAATAAAGTGTAGGTCTATCCATTTGTTAAAAAACATCAAGATGTATACCACAAATTGGAGAAGGAACACGGCTGAAAATCGCTTCAACGGTTACATAGCGCCAATTCCCTTTCCACCCAGCTCATCGACATAACAGTTTCCTAAAACTCTCTATGTAGAAACCAACGATATTTCGCATACAGTCCCGAGTTTTTCTGAAATTTCCTCGAAGCGTGATAGAGTCCCTGTCAAATATAAATTTAAACTTATCTTCCGTTTCGGCTGATCCCAGAACTATAAACGACCTAGAAAAAGTTACCTACGAAATCACAGTGTTAGGGAAATCCATAACATTACATTCGAATATTATCGTGGACTATATTTCTAAGCCGAATCCTGTGCGGAGAGTTATACGCAGCGCTCTCCAATTACAGCTCATGTTAAGTTTTTCCAATTAACGGCTCTTTGTAACATCTTAAAATAATCGAGATAGTTAAATATATGTATCTTTGATCTACATTAGACTCGATGGATTCAGGAAGCAAGTGGATTTTGGCATATCTGTATGTATATCTATCCATGCGTCCGTTCGTACAACCCCTAGCTATGAAATCTGTATAAAAGTAAATGCAGAAACCTGTTTTAGCTAGTTTTGGTACTTATAATCCCAAGGGCCAAATAAAACCAAACTTTGGTAGACCTTCACGCCCTTAGAATGTTCTTTCGAATGCTATTAAACATTCCCCATTGAATTTGAAATTTCTGTGTCTTTCCTTTAAAAAAGTAGGGAACCCCGAAATGTATAGATTCAATGTAATCCATCCCTTCTCACATGATGCACTTATTATTTTTTACGCGTCGGCTGAATCAACTCTTAATATTGAAAGTGTTGACCAACGCAAAGGCATAGTACCGAATGTCATGCAAACCTAACCATATCGGGTCTTGCTTTCTACGAAATGCTACCCCTGTTTGTTCGTATGGATTAAAATTAAATGAAATTTAATTTCCGATATTTACTTTAAATGCACAAAATTTTTGCATATGAAAAAAAATAATAATAATCAAAGAATCAATAATTTGCATTTCAGAGTATTTCAGATCAATAATTAAATATTCAAGAGTCTGAAATTCACTTCAGCCGCGTTGTTTATATATCAAAGAAAAATTCCTCTTAATTTTATTATCTTTGGAGTAATACAAGTACATACATACATATGTATGCATTATTGTTATATGTTTCCTTGTTTGAATATTTTTCTCACTTTTTGCTTCCTTTCCAAATTTTTTTTTTTTTTTTTTGCTTCAGTTTTTTGGAGTTAAACAAACAATTGTTCTGTTTCCGTGGAATCTGTTGCAATTACTATTGACTCTACAATAATTGTTGTTATTTGTGTGGTGATTGTTTTCATTGCTTGGTTGTGCCAAATTGATGCAGTGCATTTTTTTCCCCTACTTATAAACACACACACACACTCATTATAACATTTTTGTATGCATTTGTGTCGGCGTGTCAAAGAGAATCCAAAATTTTTTGCGCTTTTTTAATTTTTTTCAGATTTTTTTTGTGTTTTTAAGTTAATTTTTGTATGTCTCGACGGGTGGCTATGCTCTGCATGCACCGCCTTCACCGACAACCGTTTTGGTATTCGTACACACTTATTTTGGTGCATATGTATGTATGCATGTATTTATGCATGCATTTTGTCTGACAACACGTTGTAATGCCGCCGCAATGGAGATTCACATGTGTGACTTATGGACAGTCTATCGACGGCCTGGCACTGACTTTTTTTTTGGAACTCACAGTCGTTAATATTGCATATGTCCGAGATTCGGCGACTTTAGTTGGCGACAATATAAACATTACACATCCATACATTTACTATTAATTGTATTGTTTGTACCCTTACTATCGTATATATGTAAAGAAATAGGTAAGTGCTTATTTCATTCTAGTTATTTTTTTTTATTTTTATTTTTTTTTATAATATTTTATCTAATAAAGGATGATCCAAGTAGAGGTACTTTTTTCAATAGCCTTTTTTTGACAGATCAGTGACGACATCCGATGAGTCGGCTTTAGGAGTTTTCGAGAGAGAAAAGTTTTGGGGAAGATTTATGGTCCTTTGCGCGTTGGCAACAGCGCATACCGTAGACGTTGAAACGATGAGCTGTGCGAGCTATGCAACAAGATTGACATAGTTCAAGAGGCAGCGGATGGATGAAAGCTCTCCATCTCTGAAATATTCGATGGAGGATCCACTGTTGTAAGTAGAGGAAGAGGAAGGTCTCCACCGCTGTTGTTAATGCGGCTATAATCGCGTAAGCGGCACCTACGACAAAGAAGAGAAAGATATAGTCCACACTCAAGTTAATATTGGCGCGGAAAATAATAGAAATCGAACATAGCAATTTGTAGTAAATTTGATATGTACATTAAAGATACATAGACTTGGGCATAGCCGAAGACAGCCCTTCCTTCTTGTTTATTTTATATTTTATTTTACTATATTTTAATCTTTTAATTTTAGTTTAGTTTAATTTTATTTTATTTTACTTTAATTTATTTTTATTTATTATATTTTATTTCATGTTATTTTATTTTTTATTTATTAATTTTTATTATTTAACTTAATATAATTTAATTTAATTTTTTCCTTTAAGTTTTTCTGAATTTTTTTTCTTTAATTGATTTTTCTAAACTATATTTTAATTCATTATTTTTTATTTCATTAATTTTTTACTGTTTATTTTTATTTTTTTTTTATTTTTTTTTAGTGTTTTTTTTTATTATATTTTATTTCATGTTATTTTATTTTTTATTTATTAATTTTTATTATTTAACTTAATATAATTTAATTTAATTTTTTGCTCAAAGTTTTTCTTATTTTTTTTCTTTAATTTTTTTTTCTAAATTATATTTTAATTTATTATTTTTTATTTCATTAATTTTTTACTGTTTATTTTTATATTTGTTTATTTTTATTTTTTTTTATTTCTTTTAAGTGTTTTTATATTATTTTACTTTATAAATTTAATTTGTATTATATTATTTTATTTTATTTACTTTACTTATTTGTTTGTTCTATTACTTGATATTTCAAAGATGTAACAGTTCTTTCAGAAGCTCTGCTTCACTGATTATTTTCATTATCAAAAAATGCAAGGTAAGAAGTAAATATATCACGGTGAGTCATGAGCAAAAGATGCGGTACAACTGTATCCACATGTATGTATGTATGTATGTATGTATGATTGCTATAGATATATCACTCTTCAATCTCATGTTTATTTATCACACAACTGTAATGCACTACAACAACACATTTTATTTACCAACTGAAATTCCACGCCATAAGAATGCTGAATACTCTTGTAATCGTACATACAAACAAGCAATTACCGCCAATGGGGAATGCTTTACTGAGAAAGTGTCGCAATTCGCGCATCTTGCATACCTACAATTGTATACTCGTTCCTACGTACATACATTTGTACATGTTACGCATATTTACGATTGCGACCTTGTAGGAGCATTGAAAATCTATATTTTATAAATTCAATTTCCTGTACGATATTTGGTCAAACTTCTCCGCTGGTTTGGCTGCTGTCATTTCTTTCTAAAAATCATTAGACTCTACTTGACTTAGGCGGGATATTTTTATGAGAAACTTAAATTTTTATGCCTTAGATTCGGAGGTGATGAAGCTTCCTGCCTGAGCGGCCAAATTTCATATTTCTTTAGGGAAAGTTTATTTGAGCTAATTGACCAATTGAAACCGAAAAAATATCTTAGCTCTCCAAGTCTAGCCATTAAAAGTAAGTCAATCAGCTGCGTTCAGACTACCAACATTCGAAACTGAGCTTATCAGAAATGAACTCTGAATTGAAGGTAAAGGGCGATCCAAGTAGAGATACTTTTTTCAATAGAGTTTTTTTGACAGATCACGCGTGAGTCGTGTCAAGCTGAAGATTTACGCCTGAAAAACGTTTACAAATCATTCAACTTTATTACGAAACTTCACGTTCTGTAAAGAATGTGTTTCGCGCACTTCGCTTCCACTTGTGGTCAACATAATCGGCCTACTGAACGTACTATTCGCAACACCGTCAGCCATCTTGAGACCCAGCATTCATTATTGGATAATATTCGACCGAATACACCACGTCCAGCACGCAGTGAAGAAAATATACCGGCGAGAGTGCACACGAGGACCGAAGACCGTGGAGAGTCGATTCGGCGCCGTTCGCAGCAACTCGGACTGACGTATGGAACGACTTGAGGCATCTAACGTCGAGATCTTAAATTGGAAGCATACAAAATACAGCTTGTGCAAGAACTGCAGTCGCTCGACCTTCCCAAACGACATCGCTTCACTCTATAGGCTCTTGAAAAGTACCTGGAAAATCCGACGTTTTCATCCAGGGCCGGTGGAATCATCGGTCCATCCTTTTTCAAAAATGATGTCAGTGAGAACGTAACCCTCAGTGGCGACCGTTATCGTGCCATGATAACCGACTATTCGACGCCTGAAATTTAAACTCATGATCTCCGTGACATTTGGTTTTACCAAGACCTCCAACACATCGCATCAATCAATGGATTTATTGAGAGAACACTTCGGTGAGCAGATGTTTTCACGTCTTGGGTCGATCGATTGGCCACCAAGATCGTGTGATATCACACCGTTAGATTTTTTCCTGTGGGAATATTTAAAGTCTAAAGTCTATGTGGACAATCCCGCTTCGATTCAGGCCTTGGAGCAAAACATCATGCATGTCATTCGCCAGTTACCAGTCGAAATGCTCAAACGAGTCATTGAAAATTGGACTCAACGGACGCATGGTCATCTGAGATTTAGCCGCGGCCAACATTTGAAAGAGATAATCTTCAAATAATAAATGCCAAAGAATGTTCTTTCGAAAGATAATAAACATTCCCTATTAGATTTTAATTTTATGTGTTTTTTTTTTCTTTAAAAAAGTAGGGAACCTCGAAATGGATCACCCGTTGCATATATATAAGATCAGGCAGAAGATGCGAACTCTTCGAAAGGAAACTATCTGAGAAACATCAGTTTCCCTGGTATAGTTTTCTCCCCACACAGGAATTTTCAACCATAAGTGAGTTCACTTATGTAATTCTAGGTCGGAACTGGCGATGTAAAACTAAACACAAATCTCAATACTCCGAAGTGAGAACGTCGGGAGAAACAGAAACTTCGAAACCTCTTCAAAGAAAACGTTTCACAGTTTTGAAATTGCAAGTCACTTTGCTATTTCGGGATTCCAGCAAGGCACTTGCCAACATTGCGGCATATAGAATTGCCAATAAAGTTGAAAATTTATATCAACAACCAATGCAACACTTCAGAACCGGCAACTGCGGCCGGTTATAGGAGCAAATAGAAATAAGTTTCGTCGCGCTTATCAATTGTTTGCGGCCGAAGCTGAGGCAGCAAAGTAAATGTCAATTGAATGGGAAGCAACACATGGCGCGAAGACTGAGGTTACACATGCACACATGCATATATATATATATATATATATATGTATTATATACATATGTATGCTTGCAATGCGTAGCCATAAATATGTATGCGCACTGCACACAGTAATTGAAATAGGAGTAAGTTCCTCGAAGCCTTCCCTTACCTCATTACAACTCCACCATTGAGACATGATGGTCTGGAAGCCGCAACTCATACATGAGTGTAATAAAATATTTGCAAATTCATGCCACATTTACAATGGATATCTCTACTCCATATGACTTCTGAACCCTCACAAAATGTAAATATTTCCACCAGCACCTACCACTGTTCACAGCAGTGCTGTAGCATCATGCGATTGTTGTTGTAATAAATTGTTGTTGATTTTATTCAAGCCAATTTAACGCCTTTTGCAAATGCAATTGCACTGTCATTCCGCTTATTGTATGCGAAACAAATCCGAGCTCTGGAATACAATACACAGCTGTGGCATTTACTGCATTCAACTGCCGTTGCAATTGATCCACTAAGCCGCTGAAGAAGTTGAGACGCCGCTGCCGCCGCCGTTGTTGTATTGGATTGGCATGGACAAAAGGAAGTTGAAAATTATTGTGCTTGATTTGCACAAAGCATCAATTTAAAATTAATTGTATTGTAGTGATTTCATTAGTCGATGGATGATGGGGGTCACTGGAATTATGCTGAGAGCTCAATTAAACACTATATTATGTTATGGCAGTGTAGGAAGGTGAGGGATTTGCCTGAGCTTTAATATAACAGATGGAGATTTCATATTTAATTCTCTTAATTAACTGATAATTTCTTCCTTTTCAATTTGACTGGCATCTAAAAGTTCAAAAAAAAAAAGAGAAAAAAAATTAAATTAAAGCAAATGAAATGAAGCAAAAACATAAAACAAAGTAAAATAAATTATATTAATTAAAACAAATTAAATAGAAAATAAAAATATATTTATATAAAAAACAGGAAAGAAAGGCTGTTTTGGTCATGCCGAAGTCTTTATACCTTTCATGAACATATAAAATTTATTGCAAATTACAAAACTCGATTTTGATAATTTTCATTGTCAATGTAAACTTCAACTATCATCTCTTAAATTCCAAATTTCACGCAATTGTTGACTGATTTTTGAACAAAGCCTGATATCTGAATAAATCGGTTATAGTGGGGCTATGTGATATAATATTCCGATTTCTAAACTTTTCACTACCAATGTATATTTTAATATATTTGTGTGAGATACCAAATGAAAAATTTTTTTGACTGAGTTTTGACTAAAGCCTCGAATCTGAATCAATCGGTGTCTGGAAGCTATATGCTATATTTATCCGATTTCGATCATTTTTAGAATCAATATGAAAATAATTATGTTTGTGCAGTGTAAAAAATTTTATATTCTTAGCTAAATCTTTTTCAACAGACTTATGACCCAAAATTTGAAATCTGAAAAGTCGGTATATATGCCATCTGAAAGTGCATCCGCTTACTAAGTTTGGTTGAAATATCTCAAAAACTGAGGGCTTAGTTTACGTTCAAACAGACAGATGCACAGACGGTCAGACGGACATGGTTTAACCAACTAGCTCCTCATTCTGATACGATCGGTATAAATCTTACATACTTCGGACCGAAGTGTATACAGCATTTCATGTGCATGAAAGGTAGGTATAAAAATGAATGAAAATTAAAAATTACAAAATTAAAATATTTAGTATAGTGAAATGAAATATATAAAACAGTTACAGATGTAATTGAAAAGTCTACCATAGTAAAACTAATTTTTTTGGCAAATTAATTTTTTTATTCAACATAGATCCCTACATTGATTATAGCGACCCTCCAACTTTTCGATAACATTTCAGTAGTACGATTTGCCCGTTGCTTCAAAATAGGCTTCAGTTAAGGCGAGCACCTCTTCATTCGACGAAAATTTCTTCCCAGCGAGCATTCTTTTGAGATCTGAAAACAGGAAATAGCCATCGATTTCACTGACTTGTGACACGGTGCATTTGTATTGGCACTCCGCACTTTCTTTTTCTCCAAATGCGCCCGTTTTTCGACGATTACATCCCTCAGACGGTCCAATAACGCTATGTGATAGTCGCTGTTGATGGCCCTTCCTTTCTCAAGGTAGTCAATGAAGATTATTGCATGAGCATCCCAAAATGCAGACACCATAACTTTGTCAGCTGACTGTTGCGTTTTTCCACGCTTTGGAGTGGGTTCATCGCGTGCAATCTACTCGGATGACTGTCGATTGGACATTATAGTGAAATGATGGAGCCATGTTTCATGCATTGCCACATATCGACTCAAAACATCGGGTTTATTACACTTGAACATCTCCAAACACTGCTCCAAATCATCAACTCGTCGTAGTTTTTGGTCAAAAGTAAGCTCGCGCGGCACCCATTTTGCACAGAGCTTTCTCATACCCTAATATTCCCGAATGATATGATATACACTTTCAGTTGATATCTTTCAATTTCATTCAATTTCTGTTTACGGTCATTCAAAATCATTTTGTGGATTTTTTTGATGTTTTCGTCGGTAACAACCCTTTTTGGGCTCACTGAACACCGTATTTGATGCTCATTTCAGCATGTCTAAACTTAGCATACCAATCTGTGATGATTAATTTTCTTGGGGCAGTGTCCGGAATCTCGTCACCAAGCCACGTTATTGCTTCAACTATATTTTTCCCTTCAAAAAGCAATATTTTATCAACACGCGAACGTCTTTTTTATCCACTTTTTTCACAATAACAGAAGTTGCTTTACTCAAAATGATATAATTCTTAAACTAATGATCCGACAGCTGTAAAATTTAAACACGCAACTTTTGAAGGTTAGGGCTAACTAAAAACGGATATGGATATAATTCTACTAGCACCATCTGTATTGCGAACCGGAGACTTTCCAATTGACCTGTTGGTATTAACTGAAAAAAATTAAAAAAAGTAAATTAAATAAAAATAAATTAAATTAACAAAAAAAAAATTTAATTAAATAAAAATAATAATATTAAAATATAATAAAAAAAAAATTGGCAAGAAGGAGATCAAAAAATAAAAATTAAAAAACTTTAATATATAAAATAGATAAAATAAAATAAATAAAAATAAAGTAGAATAAAATGAAATGAATTAAAAAAAGGAAACGAAAGAAAAAAAAAAATAAAATGAAAAAAAAAAATAAAAATAAAATAAAATAAAATAAAAAATGTTTAAAATAAAATTAAAATATAGGAAAATTTAATGCAATAAAAAATTAATAAAAAATAGAATAATTAAAATAAAATTAAGTAAAATATAAAAAAACTAAATAAAGAAATATAATAAATCAAAATAAAATTAGAAACTTGAAATTAAATATATACAAAACCAAAATCAAATAAAATAGAAAAGAATGACATATATAATTGAATAAAATAAAGTTAAATTAAAAAAGATACAAAATAGAACAAAATATTGAAAGTTATGAATCAACTGAACAACCATAGCATATATCTATGTATATATTATATATTTCGAAGATTCTTACTGATTTCGTTAGAATACTTCAAATGGTCTGCTGTCTTGGCAAGTACGTCCATCATTTTATCATTCTTCTCGCTCAATCTAGTTTAAATTTCCGATCTCCCACAGAGTTTTAGATACAGCTCGCCTTCATTTGCTTTGTTTAGCCGCATAACTGTTGCTTAGAACAACAATAACAAGCCATAAGTAATACTTTAGAAATGTCGTTAAAAATTAATTCTCCCACAAATATTTATTTGGTACATAATTTGTTTTTTTCTTTCGAAAAGTACTCAACTTGAGCTCTGGTTTCATTCATACGTTTTTTCAATGTATGCAAAGACAGGAAAAATGCAGTATGTCAATACTATGTTCATATATGTATGTATGTCATTATAAAAATTCAACATAAAGGCATACGAGATTTACCAGACCACAGAGTCAAAGTAAACACTTTTGTGCCTACTTACTTACTTAAATATGAACGCTTCATTGCTTGCCCATACTTATCTGACCACATGGAAAGTCCTTGTGGGCGAAACGCTCAATGTGTGTAAGAGTGTACCCAGCAGAGAAAATGTTAAAGTATATGTTAAAGTATATTTAGAAAGGATTTACAGGAAACTAGAATTTTTTTGAAAAGATCGTTTACATTGCGATAATTTAAAAAGCGAATGTCCGACTAGAATAGTCATCTGTGGGCGGCACAAAACTTATTTGTCGAACCTCACAAGCTAAAAGAACTCAGAATGAGTTGAGTTGAAGCGGCTACTTGCCATCCAAGCTGAAGTTAGTGAGTTGCCTAAAAAATTGTTAGCTCGTCTACCGCACAGTTACTTCATATGTTCCTGTGTCCACGCTCGGAAGGCGCTGGTCTGGTAGTCTCATGATAATAAAAAAATTAGAGCATCTGTGAGTAGATTCCGTAGCCTAACTTTACATTGAGTTTCGAGACGTCAGTGACAAGAAAGAGATTATCAAATCAGTAGTTGGAAGTGGTTTGGTCAACCTTTTCAGGAATTTGTGTGAGGGATAAAATTTGGGCGTGCCCTATACTTATAGTACTATTCCTGGTTGAGTTCTGTTCCTGTTTAATGGCATTGTAACTCACTTGGATTTTGCCGTACAAGTCTAAGGGAAAACAGTTAAGGAGATTTTATAGGACTTTTGAGGGAGTTTACGATAGATCTGCCATTAGGATGAAAGCTGCAGATCGCCTAATGCTATCTTAATAACCGGTGACCAACCGGTGGAGCGAATAAATAGAATAGATCCTACTATCTCTGTTGGTAAGTATTGAAATTCAAAACATAAGATTTGTCACTGGATCTTTACATCTATTGTGAGATCAATACTTTTGTATAGGATGGTTGTTTGGAGACCTACGTAAAACAAAATGGCAAGCGTTAACCTACTAAGCCTAATTCAAAGATCACTGCTGATTAAGTATGAGGATGCACTGAAGACCAGGTCAGAAGGTCAAATATATTTTACCACTGGTCTTAATTGCTTCCCTAAAAGGGAGGAAAGGAGCAATAACACCAGTCCAGCAGTTCAACTCGATAGAAGATTTGGAAGAGTTGTTTTTCAAGGAAACTATATTTTTAGCTCTCTTTAAGGCTATCCGATCAGCATAGTTTATTTCAAGCTGAAATTTCAGCCATTAAGGACGCAGCAGACTACTTGGGAGCCGAACTTTCGAGCAGGGATATATTTATTTTCAGCTATATGCATGGCTCCCTTACAATGAACTCAACAATCCTGCTCGACTCTTGCCGAGCTATACAAGAAATGGCCAAACAGAAGATATTATCTCTCATTTGTGTTCCTTGGTTGGTTCTCATTTGGGTTTACTGGGCCATGAGAAAATTGTAAAATAGATGAACTTGCAGATTCTTCCTGGCGCAAAACGTTACATGCATACTGCTACTCAAATAATTTTCTTATGAACAGACCGAGTTGTGGTGGAATCACACTGCTACTTCTAGAACATCTAAACAAACTTGGCCAAAATGGCATCGGAAAAAGTCACTAGGAATATACTTCTCAAAAAAGAGGAAATCTCTTCGAATATAGGAGTCTTGACAGGCTACTGCTTGGTAGTGCGATATGCGGCAAGGCTGAGAGTTGCTTTTATGAGATGTTGTAGAAGCTGAATGAACGTTGAGGAAGAAACAATAGTCTCTCATTTGCGACTGTCCTGCATTGGCCAGAGGAATCGAAGTGGATGGATAATGAAACTTAGTGATTGGGTAGACATCAGAGTAGTACAATGGGCCTAGGATAGTCGGTCCAACCTAACCTAACTATTTACTACTGTATTTATCCAGTGAGTAATATACGATTTTAGCTTTCCCTTAACGTTATGTCTTGTTTCGGTTCAAGTTGAGTTTGTCATTTTTAGGTCTCCAAACAACCATCCTATTTTTAGGTTGTTCTAAGATATTTCACTTCAGTAGGGAGTGAGTATTTTTTCGGTTTCTGCTAAGTTGGCATCTTGTCCACTGTTCTTGTACTAAATTCCTAAAATGTGTGGTTTTCGAATAGATAGTTTATCAATTGGAGGTTGTTTCCTTACATTGTTAGGACAATAGAGGCAGCGTATGTTAGCGCACCAAAAGCCGGGCTGTTCAGATTCCGGATTAGCGTACCGACTGTTAAACGCCACATGAAAGATAAAATTCCTCCTTATGGGTGCATCTTGGGATGCGCCTAGTGATATAGGCATTGATCATGTCAGCGAAGGTGGTTCTGTATCGCTGTAGTGACTGCTCGAGTTAAAAACTGAGAGTTATTGCCCACATAACGGGCTATTACCTTACAAGGTGAGATCAGTCTCAGAAGTACTCACTCCAATTCAAACCATTTTGGATTTCTGTCATGTACATTCAGAGAAAAAATGAATGAAACTGTAATTTCTCAAGTGCTGAGAAGCACTTATGCTAAGTAAATATGCCAGAACAAATGCTGACATCCTTCTTCGAAGTAGTACCAACCACCATTGCACGTTGCACAATCTTCGCAGTGATATATGTACATACATATCTAGATGGAAATAAAAACAAATGCATATACATATGTACTCGTATGTGCTACCACTCATGCTGAGCTCAGTCAATGGGCGTTAAGTCGGCCGAAGTGAAGATCATTTTCAGACTATGGGAAAGTAACTTAAAGCAAAGCGAATTAGATTTTTTAAGAAAACAAAAAAGCAACAACAAAAAAACGAAAGACCTTGAAAATATTTAAAAAAAAAATGCACAAACAAGCTGAACTGGCATAAAATAGAAAATAACAAGAAAAAATAATAATAATAAAAGTGAATTATGGCAGCTAATGCCTTAGTTTGACGTTTGGTATATGTAGCGGTATTTACCGTACTCAACGTTAGCAAGCATTTACGTTTATAGGTATGATTCACCTACACATGAACGTTATCTTATCGGCCACTCACTGGGCTGTAATGTTATCAACGTGCAATTTTATTTACAAAGCCTGTAAATTTATATATATATACGTAC
The DNA here is from genome assembly GCA_030068015.2 of Neoceratitis asiatica. Classification (NCBI taxonomy): domain Eukaryota; kingdom Metazoa; phylum Arthropoda; class Insecta; order Diptera; family Tephritidae; genus Neoceratitis; species Neoceratitis asiatica. The sequence continues at coordinate 58,688,304 of CM061526.1, read as the reverse complement.
ATAACGGGTGATCTATTTCGAGGTTCCCTACTATTTTAAAGAAAAAAAACAGAACGGTCAAATTTAATGGGGGAAGCTTGGTATCACTCGAAAGAACACTCTTTGGCATTTATTTTTTGCAGATTATCTCTTTCAAATATTGGCCACGGCTACGTCACAGATGGTCCATCCGTTGAGTTCAATTTTCAATGACTCGTTCGAGCATTTCGACTGTTAACTGGCGAATTACACGCGTGATGTTCTGCTCCAAGGCCTGAATGGAAGCGGGATTGCCCTCATAGACTTTAAATTTTACATATACCCAAGGGAAAAAGTCACACGATCCAGGTGGCCAATCGACTGGCCTAAAACGTGAAATTATTTGCTCACTGAAGTGTTTTCTCAATAAATCCATTGATTGATGCGATTTGTGGGAAGTGGCGCCATCTTGTTGAAACCAAATGTCGCGGAGATCATGAGCTTTAATTTGAGGGATCAAAAATCAGTTATCATGACGCGATAACGGTCACCATTGACGGTTACGTTCTCATCGGCATCAGTTTTGAAGAAATATGGACCGATGACTCCAACGGCCCACAAACCACACCAAACCGCTGTTTCTTCTGGATGAACTGACAGCTCTTGAATCTCTTCAGGTTTCTCTTCGTCCCAAATATGGAAATTTTGCTTGTTTGCATATCCATTGAGCCAGAAATGAGCCTCATCACTGAACGAAATTTGGCTCGAACACAGCGGATCTTCTTGGAATTTTTCAAGAGCCCATAGAAGGGAAGGGCGAGCGGCTTCAGTTCTTCCACAAGCTGTATTTTGTACGCTTTCAATTTAAGATCTCGACGTAAAATGCGCCAAGTCGTTCCATACGTCAGTCCGAGTTGCTGAAAACGGCGCCGAATCGACTCTCCACGGTCTGTGTGTACACTCTCAGAACATAACTTTTCATAATAAAATTAATTGAGTTGTAAACGTTGTTCAGGTTAGGTTTTCCATGATGAAATGCCAAACCATATTGAACAAACATAACACGACTCATGCGTGATCTGTCAATAAAAGGCTATTGAAAAAAGTACCTCTACTTGGATCACCCTCTCTATACATACATACATACATACATATGGACATCCATTTTATGAGTTAAAATAATTTTTCGAGAATTTTATTTTGTTGTCAGAAATGTGCTAAAATTTGGTGCAAACGCTCGCTGACTCTGAAGTATTTTCTTTTATCTAATCTTTTGTTATCATTATTTTTGTTTATCAGCCAGCAATGCAAAGCGAAATCATAATGTAAATATTATAAATGACTGACTGTATACACGAGCCTGCTAATTTGTTGGCGTGGCTCAGCCCTGCTCAGCTCAACTAAATTCAACTCAACCGCCTTCCGCCTGCATGCATGAATATGACGCTCAAATTACTAAGTAAATATTTATATGCAAAAGTGTTAACGCGCACAAAAAGTATGTATGTATGTGCGTACAAACTTACATACATACACATATATAACATCTATATATAAGTGTGGAATATATTATGGAATATATGTATTTCTTCCATTTCATTTTTATACCAGTTGAAGCAACTAAAAATTAAATTTCGCCTTTGAGTGGCAGCTCTTTCTTCTTCTTGATATAGTTGTTGGTTTGTTCTGAGATAGGGATATATGGGGAATTTCTTCCTTATTTGCTTCTTGATCACATAAAGGGCTGGTCACCAACAGACTATCCTTATCCCATCAAGAGGTTATAAAATGAGATGGAGCCACTGAAGGAAAGAACAGATAAACAGATCAAATATGGATCAAAGAAGCTGTAGGCACATTGCTTCGGAGCCACAGCGGTGGTAACTACAATGTTGATGGGCTTTCGCTTCGTTGTCAACTTTCGTTGTAGGAGTACTTATCTGCACAGGTGGACATTGAACGAACTCAGCGAAAGCTGGGCTTGCGCCGCAATACGGTTGCAAGATCCGTCAGGTCCAAGATAGACCATGGAGGTCAAAGGCGCTCCACATCTCCACTGCCGTTGTTGAATTAATGTTTCGGGACATTTTCTTACTCTGTGTGACATCACAAAGGGCGTGCATTATGTGTCTAGGTTAAATCCTCTTAGCATCAGGCACTTCTACCTAACCTAACCCAACCTTGTTGGAGGCACTTCCAAAGGGTTGACGGAAAGTTACAGCATTTTGAGTAAAGCAACTTCTGTTATTGTGAAAAAAGTGGATAAAAAAGACGTTCGCGTGTTGATAAAATATTGCTTTTGAAAGGGGAAAAATACAGTTGAAGCCAAACTTGGTATGATGACGAGTTTCCGGACACTGCTCAACGAAAATCAGCCATCACGGATTGGTATGCTAAGTTTAAACGTGGTTAAATTAGCACCGAAGACGGTGAACACAGTGGACGACCAAAAGAGGTTACTACCGACGAAAATTCACGATTATTTGAGTATGAGGAAGCTCTGTGCACAATGAGTGCCGCGCGAGTTGATGATTCGGAGCAGTTTTTGGAGATGTTCAAGTGTAATAAACCCGAGGTTTTGAGTCGATATGTGTCAATGGATGAAACATGGCTCCATAATTTCACTCTCCAATCATCTGATCACAGTCCATCATTTCACAGTCCAATCGACAATCTTCTGAGTGGGCTGCACACGATGAACCCGCTCCAAAGCATGGAAACCAGCAAAAGTCGGCAGGCGGCCTTGATCAGAATATGTGAGAAATATACTCGGAGGTATTGGCATTCACTGCCAAACTTTGTATAAGTTATCCTGGACAGGGTTCGAACGGGTGATTCGGGTTTAGACCATGCTCCTCCTTCAATTTGCGGTACTTGTCTTGATGTCACCGAACGAATTTCGTAGCTTTGGATCAGGCTTCGAAACCATAATCCTCGGCATGGCGGTACACACTGCAAACCACGCGCTTATTGTAACATCCTTGTTATTGTTGTTGCAGTAATAGCGAAAATATTCCCCAACCAGGTTTTAGGGTAATATCACGAGAGTAACAGTCCAGTTCTAGTATAAAGGCCCGACTGTCGCGGAAACTATTGGATATTAGTCGCCTCTTACGACATTCATGCCTTACCACTAACTCACAAAAGGTATTGTTCCCTCCATCTAATACAGCGATGATTGTAAATAAGGACGGAAGAGTGTGATCTTGTCTACTAAAGGACAATTATAGAATAATATAGACTTTTTGCCATCACGTTTACTGGTTGTCAAAGCATTTCAAGATAGAACACATAAAACGAGCATTAAACTTTGACCAACGAAATTTTTGGTACAGAAGTTGTGGAGAAAATGAAAAAAGAAGCAAGAGACTTGCCATTACTACCATTATCATAAACTCATACCATGGTATTTCATCCTTAAGCACTTTAAGAAAACATAGGTTGGGAGTCATATAGCTTTGACGCACCGTTTCATCGGCGTACGTAGCTGAAAGATCTAGCTTGGTTTAGTACAACACTTGCATCAAACCTGGCTGAAATGGAACCCGAAAGAAAACTCAATCTCCAGCCAGAAGCAGAGTGAAACTATTCAATACCACCTTCAATCCAAACGAGGTTTTATTAAAATCTCCTAGAAAAAGCCTCTTAAAGCTAAGGAAAATAAAAATAAAATAAATTCTATGACATTCGCATTTACATTATTAAGAAAAGTGACTTTAGTGTTGTACTCATGCTTGTTTGTGCGTAATTTTTACTTTACAAAGAGCCTGAAAAATTCTACGTAAAAAATGCAAATACAATAAAATAGTAAAACAGTAGGAATGCACTTGAATAAATAGAATTATGAGTTTAGTCGTCGGCTGTAGACTCTTTGTACATATATATATGTATATAACACAGTGAATATAGGAGAGTGCTTAATTCACTTGTCGCTCAACTCATGTGACATGAGACTTTACTACAGATCAGATGTGTTTGCTTGGGCAAATAGCATTTCACCTTGACACATACAGTAAAAACATGTTTGTACAAGTAAGTATGTAGTATATTGAAATGCTTGTTTTTCGAACAACAATTAATGTTTATACAATAATTTACTTATGTAAATATTAAATACTTTCTTTGAAATTCTCTTAAACGTCCTTGCAAAAGTTTTTTTTACCCATTAAAAACCTTCCAAGCTGTAAAACATATTTTCCCAGTGCCAAAAGTCAAACGCCTCCACATACAGTATACATACTACTATGCGAGTAAGAACAATATTAGATGGATTATATTATTGTGTAGCTATGTATGTAAATATATACATATGTTAACGTTTTCGTATCATACTTTTGCATAATTTTATTTTTATTTTATTTTTTGGAAAATTAATATCGCCATCATTCTATTTTCAATTCAATTGAAAAGTTTCCAGCCTACCATAGTAAAACACATTTTTTGGTAAAATTCATTTTTTTTATTCAAGGTAGTTCCATTCAAGGCAGATACACTGATTATAGCGACCCTCCAACTTTTCGATATTATTTTTGTAGTACGATTTGTCCTTTGTTTCAAAATCATCAGTTTCGGCTATCACCTCTTCATTCGACGAAAATTTCTTCCCAGCGACTTATTTTTTAAGATCGGAGAACAGGAAATAGTCGCTGGAAGCCAGATCTGAGTATACGGTGGATGCGGAAGCAATTCAAGGTCCGATTCATGGATTTTTGCCATGGATTTCGCTGACTTGTAACACGGTACATTGTCTTGGTGAAACGGCACTTTCCGTTTTTTTGTCGTGCGGCCGTTCTTCGGCGATTTCGTCCTTTAAACGGTCCAACAACGCCATGTAATAGTTCCTTTTTCAAGGTAGTCAATGAAAATACGCATCCCAAATGGAGCGAATTCATTGTGTGCAGTCTACTCGAATGAGTATCAATTGGACTTCGGAGTAAAATGATTTAACTACGTTTCATCCATTGCTAAATATAGACGCAAAAACGCGGGTTTGTTACGCTTGAAAATCTACAAACACTGCTCCGAATCATCAACGCGTCGTTGCTTGATATGATGTACACGTTCATTTGATATCTTTAGAGTGTCCGCTATTTCATTCAATTTCAATTTACTGTCATTCAAAATCATTTTGTGGATTTTTTTATATTTTCATCGGTAACAACCTCTTTTGGGCGTCCACTGCGTTTACTGTCTTCGGTGCTCATTTCACAACGTCAAAGCTTAGCATACCTATCCCTGATGGTGGATTTTCTTGGGGCAGAGTCCGTAAACTCGTCATCAAAACTGAAAAAATTTTGATTGAAAGCCATATCCCGAACACCTACTATGCATATATTACTTCTAGATCCTCAATTTGGCTATACTCTTGCTTTCGGGTATACAGTAACAGTCGCAGAATAATAGTTAATCTCTTCGATTGCGTCGAATAACCTGGACATGTGAGCAACCCTTGTGCAAAATGTGGTAAAAAAAACTCTGTGGAGCCTTGGGTGACAGCTAAAATAAACGAAGCTTCTGTAGAGCCGCGTTGGCATACTCGGTTCAAAGGTTTAATAAAGTATAAACTAGTGTCTTCAAATAGATTGAGACTGATCGACTTTACCGGTATCCGAAATATGGTTATCTGCAATATCAGATTCCAACATAAAAAATCCATTAAGCTACTTGGCTGCCAGCCGATCGAAAGACACCCTACCAAATCGATTATGTAGCAATAAAATAAAGACAAATCTGTAGTGTTTTAGATGTGCGTACTCTTCGAGATCTTAACATTGATTCTGTCCATTTTCTTGTAGGAAAACATACCCACTCTCATCTGTGCCGTGATTAACGCGCTTCAAAAAATACTTAGTACATTCCGGAATTAGAGAGACGCCAACGAAGGAATTAGTTTTCAAATATATCGACAAAAGAGCTGGTGCAATGAGAAATGCATGTATGATCTATCAATCGTATTGTGTGAAAGACTAAAGCCCAGTGACAATGCGCTGATCGCACCTTATCAGTGTAATTTTAGACCTGTTCGATCGACCATGGTATCTGATATTATACAACCTGGAAGAGAACCATATCATCTCTTTATTGATTTTTGTTCGATGGCACGAATTGAAGCAGCTTAGAGTTATATCTGAATTGGGTATCACTGGGAAAATTATACGGCTGCGCGAAGTGACCCTGAGTAACACCAAAAGCTGCGGCAAAATTAAGAAGGAACTTTCCGAGCCTTTCGATACTGATGAACGAGTTGGCCATTTACCAAGTGACTTCTTCAACCTAATGCTGGAGAAAAAAATACGAGCTGCACAACTAAATAGAGAAGGCATAATGAAGCGAATGGGTCTGGTAGTGAATGCGGACAAGGCGAGATATCTATTGTAATCTAATAAACAGTCAGCGCATACGCGTCTTGGCTCACACGATGATAGTCATGACTTTGAGGTCGGCGAAAAATTCGTCTATCTTAGAACCAACATCAACACCTGTCTGTGTCTTGAAAACCAATGTAGTATCATTTTTTGCAAAGATTGCTACTTTGGACTGAATAGGCAATTGAAAAGTAAAGTTCTCTTTCGTTGAACAAAAACCACGCTCATCAAGTGGTCCATCAATACCGTCTTTCTTTATGTGCAGGAGTGTGAACGATGACGACATTCGATGGGTCTGTACTAGGAGTTTCTGAGATTAAAGCTTTTTGAACGAATTATTTTCCTCTACATATGGCCACTGCGAAATCCGTAGACGATTGAACGATGAGCAGTACATAGTATACGATAACTTTGATTTATATATGTATATCTATATTTATATATTTGTCGCTTTCTCACCGCTGAAGCGATTTTCGGCCGGGCTCCTCCTCAAATTTTTGGTTTTCGCGTCTCCATGTTTTTACCAACAACTGAAGGGACCTACAGTTTATTCTAAGCCGCCTTCGAACGGCCAATGGATTGTTATGAGGAGATTTTATGTCATTACAGAAATACACACGGAGGCTTTGACATTCCCCATGACGTTGATTTAGTTAAGCAAATTAAGAGCCTGTGTAGCAAGGCTGGTTCCGAGGCTTTAAGAAAAGTTGCCTACCAAGCTGCATATATTGTAGGATAAGAAACAGCAATTACGGAGCATATGAGACTGCAGCATATCGCTGTGGCTTGAATGGGGTATAGATAGACTGCTGTTTTATCTGCTACAGTATCTAGATCTAAAATGTGCCAGAAATATACGAGTCTTACTGTACAGTTTAATGTTTTAGTCTTTAATATTAGTGGTAGTTTGAACTTTCCTGACGAAGAATAGTCGAAATATTTATATTTATATGTATATGTATATGTCAATTATGAAGTGATCTCTATATTCTTCCAGGTTTAGGGAATGTTTAGTTAGTTGGTTAAATTTACTATATTATATGAAACACTTGACAATGGCTGGATTCAAAAATTCTTACTGACAGGTTAATTTAAGAATTATGTGGAAACACATTAAAACGGATGAGTGTATCACTACCTTTCAAACAATGTGTTTATACTCAAAAAATTTCAAAACTATTTAATTTAGTTTAGAAATTTATCGCTTTTGTCCTCACGTAGTAGTAACATTATCATTTAATAGCTCAATAAAATTGTAATTTCTGACATAAAAGTGAGCATTTACATGCAGTTTGCATCATAAACACAGACGTCTGCATATCATGCACAAATAAATATATTTTTTTATTGTAACATACTAGTACATTCATAAAAATTTATTACAATAAATATAATTTTGCAATCGCCATTTGTTCCGCTCCCTGCCTTCGAACACAAATTTCTGTCAATGACATAATTTTCCGGAATAAATCAAATGGAAAAGTGTGCATCTCATACATAAAAATATATGCATAACATACACATGTACATTAGACATTTGTGGTATACATATATGCAAAATAAAGCAGATAACATAATTTCGAACAACAAAATTGTTTTAAAAGATCCACACAATGCTTATGCAAGTTGTAAAATCACAAAATTAACACTTTGTTACACCCACACTTATTTGTTCATTCGTGTAGACATACATACATACATACATATGCATCGTATATTCATATGATAAATATGTTACTTTGTAAATTTACAAAAGCATCTGTCACATCTTTTTTTAGTTAGAGCAGATATTCCACATTTATTACATCTGTTTTTAAATTAAGTCGTCAGTGTCAAATACAGACGTATATGTACTATGGGTGTTTATTGAAAAAAGTTTTTTTGTCATCATCAACAAGTTCAGAGTGGTTTTGAGAACTAAATATTATATTTGATTAGATTTTTTTTTGTATTTTTAAAATATTACTTAAGGTCATTTTATATATAATATAATTTTCAAGCACTTTTTCCACTAAATCAAGTCGTATGTCATGAATAGCACGTTCAATATTTACTATTAAAGCTTGAAGGCCAATGACTTCAAATAACCCCACAAGAGGTAGTCTAATGGTGTTAAATCACAACTTCTTGGAAGCCATTCACTGGCACAATTTTGAAATAATCGAATCTCCAAACCTTTCTCGCAATAATTCAATTGCTGCACGTGCTGTGTGACACGTAGCCCCGTCTTGTTGGAGCCCGAGAAATATTTAAGGACAACTTCTTCCAATTGTGGCCACAAAAAAATCGTTATTATCAATGTATACTGCTCTCCATTGACAGTAACGGTGCTACCACCTTCATTTCGAAAGAAGTACGGACCGATGATTCCAGCAGACCAAAAACCATACCAAAATGTCAATTTAGGTGAATGTAATAGTTGTTTATGAATAATTTGTGGATTTTCTTCGCACCAGAATTGACAGTTTTGTTTTTTTACTGCACCATTCAGATGAAAATGAGTCTCATCGGAGAAGATGATTTTCTTTAAAAAAAAATATTGGGTTCATCGAATTCGTTACTGCAAAATATGCCGTGGAGGCCATTTGAATGATGTTATATTCAGATCTTAATTATATCGGTTGCACTTCACATTAAATAAAAAACATTTGAATTTCCTTAACAATTAGTGTGTTTTTTTCTTAAAGAAATCATATCACTCTTATTGGAAAACTCTATAAATTTATATATACAAATGCAAATAGAGTAAAAACCAGCAAATATATTTCTGGAAAATTATAAAATTATTATTTTTTATCATTTATTAATTTATTTATTTTAGGTAAATGAATCTTAGAGTAAAGTATATAATTATAGAATTTTTTCGATGAAATGAAAAATAATCCTATCAGTCCTGGTAGCTAAAAGTACGTCCAACACGAAAAAAAACCCAGAGACCATTGCACGATGTGGTCATAACCAGTGAGGCAAGGACCACCGGTTAAGGTAAGGAGAATAGACAAATTTACTAATTCTTGATATATATGGAACAAAACTTGCTTGAAGTTTCGTCTGTGAATATGAATTTGTATGCATGATAACGCTCACAAGCACACAGCACTTGTGGAATTGGCATTAAGGTTGAAGTTAATAAGTACGAATCTAAAAAAAAATCATCGAATCAATAAAGAACGGAACTCGTCTCTTTTATATGGGCATTAAGAGGTAATATAAAGGTTATTACGGGGGTGTGAATGAGGGTAATTTCGCAGTATAATAATCAGTTTAGCAATAATACTTTGGAGTTCTTCTCAAACTACTCTATATTAAAATTACTCTACAAAATCTAAACTCTATCTGTACAGGTAGAATATTATTATAGAATTCGAAATACTAAATAACTGTACTTTTTTCGGAGTTGATCTCTTTGACAGCTGGTGCTTGATTTATACTCAGTTTGTTTTGCCATTTCATAATGAACAGAATTATTAGGGAACAACGTTTGCAAATCGTGCAAATTTATTACCGAAGTAATGGTTCGTTTCGCATCGCACTCAGCGTCCAATATTCGGTCGAGCAACCTTGGATCGGTTTCGAGCACCACGACGTTTATTCTAATAGATGAAGACGCCACTGCTGCAGAGTATCGAAGAAGACCCACTTGAGTACATCCAATATCTTGGGCAACAATTGAAGCTGGCCCATCCACTTTATGGACAATTTTGCGAAAGGAGCTTGGTTTGTGGGCTTGCAAAATCCAACTCGTTCAAGAATTGAAGCTGAGCGACTATCTAGCGCGTCGCACATTCGGAGAATGGACCCAAAATGAGATGTCTACCGATTCCGGTTGTCACAAGAAAATTTTTTTCGGCGACGTAGCTCACTCTTGGTTCAATGTGTACGTAAATAAGCGAAATTGTCGCATTTTGAGTGATGATAATCCCCAAGCCATTATTGAGACGCCATCACATCCTCAAAAAGTCACTATTTGGTATACTCTATGGGCAGAATCAGTCGTTCATATTTCTTAAAAACTGCAGCTGACCATTATGTCACAGTCAGTAGGGAACGCTATAGATCCATTAGTAATGACTTTTTTCTTGCCTGAATTTGAGAGTGTTGATGTGAACGACCTTTGCTTCCAACCAGATGGCAGTACATTCTACAACGAAACATTTATTTGAGGAAAATTTTAAAGAAATTTGAGAAGACTATGTCGGTTACAGAACTTTCTTACAGCTCATTAAGGCATGTTTTGCGCTTGGACTTCCACCTAAATCGCTTTAAAGTCCAGCTCACACAACAACTAAAAGCAGCTGACCATTCACAACGCCGAAGTTACGTCGATTGGGTACTTGAACAACAAGCAGTGGATCGCGATTTTTTCAACAAAATTTTCTACTGCGGCGAGGCACATTACTCACTCGATGGGTAGGTAAATAAGCAAAATTGTCGCATTTGAGGCTCCAAGAATCCTCAAATAATTGAAGAGAGACCATTACACCCAATAAAAAACTTACTGTCTGGTACGCTCTTTGGTCCAAAGGTATGATTGGACATTATTTTTTTGAGAGACTGTCACTGTTATTTCGGAGGATCGTCATGATCGTATAATAACAGACTTTTTTTTACCTGCCGACTTGGACAATATGTGGTTCCAGCAAGAAGGTGTCACATGCCACAAAACACGAGCGAATATGGCTTTATTGCGAGAGAAATTTTCCGGTCGCGTAATCTCTCGTCTTGGCGATGCCAATTGGTAACCAAGATCGTGTGATTTGACACCGTTGGAATTTATTTTGTGAGGCTACACGAAAAACCGTGTTTATGCGGATAAATCTTTAATTCTTGAGCTTTTGAAAACCAACATTCGTCAAGTTATGGCTGTGATACCGCCCAATATGTGCCAAAAAGTGGTCGAAAATTACCTCAAACGGAACGAAGTTTTCAAAAATTCACGAGGCGGTATGCATGCCACAATGCCACGGGATCAAACTTTATAATATAAAATGGATTTCATGAAAAAATTAGTTTAAATGCGTTTTATTTGCGTTTATTTTGGAAATAGCAAAATGGATAACTCTGTATGATAAACCTTCATGGCCAAAGAAAATATCTCTTTCGTTTTTAAAATTATTTTAATCTGTTTTAAGGTTAGTTTCTTATGAAATTCGAAAGCATTGTACAATGGTATACGTTTTGAAGTCCAAAAAAAATATTGCATTTAAGATATTTTACGCTACACCAAAGTTTGTAATCGAACCGTGAAAAACTTTCCTCGCTGCCAGAAGCTCCCCAAAAGAAAACAAACTTACTTGTGCTTGTTATTTTTTCTTTTTAATGTTTTTTTTTTTTCTTTTTACACGACAAAATCAACATTTGTCTGCCATGTTATAATCTGGCGTAAGAAATCTTGATCATTTAGAGCAATTAATTATTATAAATGTGTGACATTGATATACTTATACACACATGCATACATCGAATTTGACGGAAGCAACCAAAAATAATAAAAAAAACATAAAAGATAAAAATTAAAAAAATTTAAAAAAAATCAAATTAAAAAAATATAATTTGTCCGCGTTCGGTAGCATAACTTGCAAGTGGTGTTGTGGTTGCGGTTGTTTTCAGCCAATCGAAGGAAATTTCATTGACGATAATGGCGACAGTGGTGACATTAAAACCGACACCGTCAATGCACAAAAATCTTTTGGTTTTCAGTTTTTTTTTTTTTTTTTTTTTTTTTTTGGAGGCAGCTGTGAAGCTTCTGCTGGTGTATGTCACGAGTGTGTATTTATTTATTCATGAGCGATGAAAAATATTTATGGCATTGGTGTTAAATGTGGTCCGACAGCAGTTTATGGCTCACTGACACATACACTAATTGACTGTTCATTCAACGAAAGTTTCTTGAAGTATTTCGGGATTCTGGAGCATCGGGAGGTTTTTGTTCTTTGAATATTTATATCAATTTAGAATGTATATGTGTACTTTTTTATTTATATTTTTTTATTCCTACCTGATAAAAATGCATATAGCAATAAATTTATAGAGATCAAAGGGGTGCGTGATACCGCAGAAAGGTGACCTAAAAATTAAATTTATATTAAAGCCTTTAAACCTGATGGAGCTTTGGGGAACCATAAATGAGTTTAAATAATTGAGATTTAGCAAATATTTATTGCTAAAGAGAAATTTTCTTCATATTCTATGAATATACTTAATTGTAGGTTAATTATCGCAATGCTGTTCAAGAAAAATGTGTTTTTAATACCAAAAATTCATATAAATATTCATCGTCATAGTAATAATATATTTTCTTGTTCACCATGCTGCATGTATATCGACTAATGTCTTTCATTTTATGAAAATGTGCTTGGAGGTTAGGATCCACCACCTAAAAAGAATTGATTCACTGAAAAATAACAATATGCCTCGTATGAGAGACCCAGCTTTTCATGATGACCCCTGCAAACATTTTAAGGATCAAGCTTTGAGGACATGCACCTAGAATGTTCGGTCTTTTACTGGGGGAAGGTGCGCTGCTCAGCGGGTTGATGTCCACATAACACTAACGGTTGACATCACCGCTGTTCAAGAAGTGCAATAGACGTTACAAGGACGGAAGAAGGTGGATCCTTGGAAAATCGACTACATCGGTCATATAAAATAGTGCAAATTTGGAGTTAGATATGTGGTGGACGAGAAACGCTTTCGCCGTGTAATAATATTCAAACCGATGGATGAACGTCTAGCCAAAATCCTCATCAATGCGAAGTTCTTCAACATATCGGTGATTTGCGACCATGCACTGGCGGAAGGGAAGAACAATGTGGCCAGATATGGTTTTTATGAGTGCTTGGAGTGTACTTATGAACGCTGCCACCGCCACGATATCAAAATTATGCTTGACAACTTTAACGCCATGGTGGACAAAGAACGTATAAATGACACAAAATATCCCCAAGTGAATTGAGGCGGATTGCATTCGCTAGGGCCCGAAAAATGGTTGTCTGTAGTACTAGATTTCAGCACAAGAAAGTCCCTCACTCAAAGTAACTGGTTATCTATAATCGAAAATCCCGCAAACAAATCTATAACGCTGTGATCGGCGGAAGACATGTCTCTAGTGTTGTAGATGTGCGACGAAAATCTGCACCCCCCTCTATAAAAAGCAGAATGCACGTTAAGAAACGCAATGAAAGCTAGAAAAATTGCAACCGCAAGAGACAGTCGAACGGTTTTTCACTCTACTAGCATTTCTGCTCTCTGAGAGCACTCTTCAACAACTCGGTGCAAGGGAACTGTACAAAGATATTTCAAGCTGTGTACGTACAGCTACAAATGAAACTTTTGGTTCTCGAGTATGTCAAAAGAAGTAGCTGTAACAATGAAGATTGCTCTATCGAAGTGTTGAGAGAAAAAACTAAGTACATCGGAAATATTTACTACTAGATACCGCAAAGTGCACTTTACCAAGAGTTGAAGTGGGAAGCGGGGAGCATTTGTAGACAGAAAAAGCGATAGACCGAAATGCATGTCTATGAAAAGCTTGATAAGCTGGCCATCAGTGGTAATGCTCGAAAATTCTATGAACATACCCGACGACTTACAGAAGGTTTCATGATCGGAGCCTACTTATTAAGTATGAACCAAGGAGATGATTTGTTGTTCGATGTCAAAAGCATCCTGAGTTTACGTAGAGAATACTACTTCAACCCGCTCAATTGCTGCGGCGCGGCATCCGAAGATGGTGAACCTGAATACTTAGTCGATGAAGTTGGAACAGATGATGGGTTAGCCGACCATGATAGAATCCGAGTAGTAGTTTTCCGTCAGAAAAACAACAAAGTGGTGTGAGCCGATGGCTTACCAGCTGAGCTACTCATATCATGTATCAGCTTCTTTGCAGAATTTTACTGGATGATTGGAACTTAATTGTGCTCTGCCTAATCCATAAAAGGGAGAACTTCACAAATGGCGCCAATTATTATCGGATAAACCTCATCAATATCGCATATAAGATCTTTTCGAACGTAGTACGTGGAAGCCAAAGCCCACCGTCAACAAACTGATTGTACCTCATCAGTGCATCGGAGGATCTACCAGTGATATATAATCTCTGAGTATACACAGAGAAGAACAAACCTATGGAGCACAAGCGCCAGGCCCTTAGTTTCATCATTATGGAGAACAGCACGAATAACGCTACGTAGAGGAGCACAATGCACTCACTTGGCAGTGGAGCATACCTTCTGTGTGCCAGGACACAAGAGGAGAACGAAATAGTTGATAAGATTGGCAAAAGTGTTATTCGCCTTATGACGGATTCGAAACCGGAAATGGAGCTCCCGCGAATTCGAAGGAACATAAACACGGTTGTAACGGGTAATCCATTTCGAAGTTTCCTACTTTTTTAAAGAAAAAAAAAACACAGAACATTCAAATTTAATGGGGGATCCTTAGTATCACTCGTAAGAACATTCTTTGGCATCTATTTTTATAAAATTATCTCTTTCAAATGTTGGCCGCGGCTACGTCTCAGATGGTCCATCCGTTGAGTCCAATTTCCGGTGACTCATGCGAGCATTTCGACTGGTAACTGGCGAATGACATGCGTGATGTTTTGCTGCAAGGCCTGAATCGAGGCGGGATTGTCCGCATATACTTAAGACTTTACATATCCCAACAGAAAAAATTCTAACGGTATGATATCACACGATCCAGGTGGCCAATCGACTGGCCCAAAACGTAAAATGATCTGCTCACCGAAGTGTTCTCTCAATAAATCCTTTGATTGATGCGATGTGTGGGAAATGGCGCCTTCTTGTTGAAACCAAATGTCGTGGAGATCACGAGCTTCACTTTCAGTCATCAAATAGTCAGTTATCATGTCGCGATAACGGTCACCTTTCACGGTTACGTTTTTACCGGCATCACTTTTGAAGAAATATGGACCGATGATCCCACCGGCTCACAAACCACACCAAATTCTTGTTTTTTCTGGATAAAATGACAGCTCTTGAATCTCTTTAGGTTGCTCTTCGTCCTAAATGCGGCAATTTTGATTGTTTGCATACCAATTGAGCCAGAAATGGGCCTCATCGGTGAACAAAATTTGGCTCGGAAACGTCGTATCTTCTTGGAACTTTTCAAGAGCCCTTAGAGCGAAGTGATGTCGCTTGGGAAGGTCGAGCGACTTCAATTCTTGCACAAGCTGTATTTTGTACGCTTTCAATTTAAGATCTCGACGTTAGATGCGTCAAGTCGTTCCATACGTCAGTCCGAGTTGCTGCGAACGGCGCCGAATCGACTATGCACAGCCTTCGTGTAAATCTCAACTTCGGTCGCTATATTTTCTTCACTGCGTGCTGGACGTGCTCTATTCGGTCGAATATTATCCAATAATGAATGCTGGGTCTCAAGATGGGTGGTGGTGTTGCGAATAGTACGCTCAGTAGGCCGATTATGTTGACCATAAGTTGAGCGAAGCGCGCGAAACACATATTTGACGGAACGTGAATTTTCGTAATAAAGTTGAATGATTTTTAAACGTTGTTCAGTCTTTCCATGATGAAATGCCAAATAATACTGAACAAAAACTAACATGGCAGCTTGACACGACTCACGCGTGATCTGTCAAAAAATGGCTATTGAAAAAAGTACCTCACCCTTTAAAAAAAATTTAAAAAAATAATTAAAAAAAATTTAACAAACCAATT
Organism: Neoceratitis asiatica; assembly: GCA_030068015.2. Classification (NCBI taxonomy): domain Eukaryota; kingdom Metazoa; phylum Arthropoda; class Insecta; order Diptera; family Tephritidae; genus Neoceratitis; species Neoceratitis asiatica. The sequence continues at coordinate 58,672,280 of CM061526.1, read as the reverse complement.
GCTAGAAAAAACATTAAGCCGCATACCATAAATCAGGGAAAAACTCGATTGAAAATCACTTAAGCGTTTATAAAAGTAAAAATTAAAAATGTTTCATTCTTGAATTCATGGCATTTTTACACCTGCCAATTCAATCAACCATTTTACGAGTCAATTCTTTAGCTAAAGCAATAACTTTTTACTACTACTTAACCTATTATATATGTATGTACTCAAGCACTTGCACTTGTGGCCAAGTATGTTAAGTAGTTTTTGTTTTTAGTTAAGTGCAAGTAAAGCAATTTTTTTCACATTAAAACGACGTTTATCGTAAAATATGTATACATACATACATATATACAAATATATTTGGGTCATAAATTGATGTAAACAAGAATTCAATGTCTTCATATTGCAAATCTTCAAGTTCTCTTCGAGTATTTGCTTGGTTCTAAGTCCGGTTTTTATCAGAGATTCCGGTATATTCGCGCTGTGATTTGTTGTTGTGGCACCCTGTAAAGTGGCGCCATGGAGCGTCATACATTGCCGCTTTTTTCACGGTGGCAAAAATTTTCTGCATTTACAAATCACTTTGCATTTTTACTATTTTTTTCTACCGACGACGCTCAGTAAGGCCGCACAAAGTTGGCTGGAGCAGGTGGCGGTGTGTGGGGTATTGGTTAGAGTAGTGAATGTAATTTGCATTGCAAGTGAATTAAAAACTGCACTTCAAGGTAAGTTTCTATGTATGCAATTATATGCAGATATGCAAGCACACATACGTATATATAAAGCAAAAATGCATTGATAAAAATATTTTTTTTCTTCATTTTTACCTTGGCTTGCGTTCAGCGTCAATTGTCAGGTGGATAATTTCTGTAATGCCTAAATCGTGTAAGTGTTTTTGCATGGCTGTTCTGTATGGGAAAGGGTGATCTAAGTAGAGGTACTTTTTTCAATAGGCTTTCTTTGACAGATCACGCGTGAGTCGTGTCAAGCTGTCATGTTATTTTTGTTACAAATTTTGTTTACAAATTATTCAACTTTATTACGAAAATTCACGTTCTGTAAAGAATGTGTTTCGCGCACTTCGCTCAATTTATGGTCAACATAGTCGGCCTACTGAGCGTACTTTTCGCAACACCATCACCCATCTTGAGACCCAGCACTTATTATTGGATAATATTCGACCGAATAATGAGAGTGTACACGAAGACCGTGGGGAGTCGATTCGGCGCCGTTCGCAGCAACTCAGACTGACGTATGAAACGACTTGACGCATTTAACGTCGAGATCTTAAATTGGAAGCGTACAAAATATAGCTTGTGCAAGAACTGAAGCCGCTCGGCCTTCCCAAGTGACATCGCTTCGCTCTATGGGCTCTTGAAAAGTTCCAAGATGATCCGACGTTTTCGAGCCAAATTTTGTTCTGCGATTAGGCCCATTTCTGGCTCAATGGGTATGTAAACAAGCAAAATTGCCGCATTTGGGATGAAGAGCAACCTGAAGAGATTCAAGAGCCATTTCATCCAGAAAAAACAACGGTTTGGCGTGATTTGTGTACCGGTGGAATCATCGGTCCATATTTCTTCAAAAATGATGCCGGTGAGAACATAACCGTCAATGGGGACTATTATCTCGACATGATAGCCGACTATTTGATGCCTGAAATTGAAGCTCGTGATTTGTGCGGTATTTGGTTTCAACAAGACGGCACCACTTCACGCACATCGCATCAATCAATGGATTTATTGAGAGAACAATTCGATGAGCTCGTTTTGGGCCGGTCGATTGGCCATCAAGATCGTGTGATATCACATCCTGTGGGGATATGTAAAGTCTAAAATCTATGCGGGCAATCCCGCCGCGATTCAGGCCCGGCAACAAAACATTACGCGTGTCAGTCAGCCAGTCGAATTACTCGAACGAGTCTTCGAAAATTGGACTCAACGGATGGATCATCTGGGACGTAGCCGCGGCCAACATTTGAAAAAGTATATCTTCAAAGAATAAATACCAAAGAATATTCTTTCGAATAATAATAAACATTCCACATTAAAGTGGAATTTTCTGTGTTTTGTTATTTAAAAAGTTAAGGAACCTCGAAATGGATCGCCCGTTATGTGCGTGTTTACATAAACGATAAGTTAAACTGCATAATATTTCCGCATCATTATCACTTCTGTCGTTGTTCGTTGAAATCATCTATATTTCTTTCTTGACTCTTCTATTCTTAAATGTTTTTCTTTTGTTTAGCACAACAAGTCTCTATGGAGCCAAAGCGTCGCAGTAGTAGTAAGTTTAATGATGTTGAGATCTATTACCTTCTTGCTACCAGTTGTTAATTGACAAGTTGTCTTTGTATGACAGTTTGATGAATATTTTTATTCCCGGTGGAGTCATTGTTGTTTGTGAAAATTTACCGTTCATCGTGATAGTATTTTGAAATGATGATTGAAGTAATCATTGTATTTGTATATAATATGTTGTATCTCAAGGTGTCTCAATTATAGGGTGTTGAATCGTTTAAAGTGTTAGTAAAAGCTATATTTAAATTAAAATATACACTAAAGATAGTAAGGAAAACGAAAACTAAGTTATGGTGGAATTGAAGATTAATTTCACAGTCAGTCAGCAGTCAGTCAGCAGTCAATCAGCAAACCAGCGGTTGCTATGATCAACAACAACACGTGCGGGATGGGTTAGAAAAGAGATATATAGGTAGTATTAGGAGGTGGAAAAGCGAGGGATAATACTCAAATATTTTATGAAAAGATGGAACCAAGAAGGTAAACTGCTCACCGTTGTCCAGCGCAAACTGTGTTTATGAAGGGGACACTTCTTCAGTCTGCTAAAAGGAAGAATCTGGTGAACCCAAATCCCAAATTGATGTTGACAAAGAAGATGTTCAATTAATGATGCAGTTCGAATAGCGATTGCACGCTTAAAGAATAACAAAGTGGCGGGAGTCAATTATTTACCGGCCGAACTATTTAAATATGGCACAGAATGTGGTTGGATGCCCGACGATTGGAAGCTAAATGTACTGTATCTAATTCATAAAAAGGGAGACCCCATGGCATGCGCCAATCAATATCGCATATAAGAACGTATCTAGCTGATTGTTTGAAAGATTAAAGCCCACTGTCAAAGAATTGATTCGAGCTTATTAGTCTGGCTTCAGATCTGATAGGTTCATCAATAACCAAAACTTGGAAAATACCACTGAGAAGTGAATCGATACCCATCATATTTTCATCGACTTAAAGTAGCCCTCGATAGTAAGATGAGGAGATTCCAGAATCACAATTAAGAAGGATCACTCGGGCCGTTCGGTTCGAAACTAGATTTTAGACAAGTAATTTTTTCCTACAATCTACTAAAATAGCTTATAATTACTGGCGTACACCGATGATATTGATATGATTGACCTTAAACCGCGCCGTTGGTTCTGCTTTCTTCAGACTGGATAAGAGAGCGGAGCGAATGGGTTGGTAGTGAACGTAGAAAATACGAATAACCAACTGTCGTGAAACATACAGTCAGCGTGAAAGGCAGTACGTATGCTGGCATTGTCGATGCTAGTGCTAGATGGTGTTAGCAGAGTAAGAAGGGGACCTCAATTTCATCTCAATTCTGGTGGAGACGGACTTGGAACTACACCATATTCTTGATTCGTCTTTATACGGGATACATATCCAAATATAATCAAATAATGTAATAGCCTGGTGGCTGGTATTAGTTACTGGAGCAACCTTCATTAGTTCTATAAAAATATGTAGCCATCAAGTCTATCCTTCACAGATACAATACATATATGTATCCCGCTAAGATTATTGCTTATAGCGTGCACAATGAGTCTACTCAATGGTTTAGGAGCGACTCTCAGCCTCTCTTATCAGCCAACCAAAAACGATTAATGTTTACTCCCGCAATATAAACACCTCTATACTCTGTGTTTATATTGCGGGAGTAAACATTAATCGTTTTTGGTTGGCTACAACACAGGAGAAAAGTGATTTTTTCGATAGGGATCAAAAGCCTATTCGAGTTCTCGGCGATGATTCCCCCCCAGTAAATATGAAAATTTTATTTGTGTAATTCTGAATAAGGAAAAGAATTGGAACGGCATGAGGTTAGATCAATTTATCCAAGCTTGCGGAGAAGTTAATAGAATGAAATAAAGCTTCAGCTCCAATATTTGCCGCTGGTTTTTTGTATTGTTGTCGTAAGGACATAAATTTTAGACACAGACACTCGAAGGGGAATAATGGACCGAAAATTTTGTTGTTTTAAAGAATGAAATTTACTTGGAGGCTTGGTAGCAAAATTGATAAGGATCGTGTGTATTAACTGTTGTCCTTTAAAGAGAATTTTGCAGATTTTTCGGAAATATTTACAAGCCTCAACAATAAAGTTAATTTAATTACTTCTAAATTTTTGTTAAGTTGACCCTCATAATATACCCTCTCTATTCGGCGACTGTTGTCTCAATTTAACCACCTGAAGGTCCGAAAATAGCGCAAAGTATTTACCCTTTAAACAGGGAGCATATTTTCAAAGAAATATGAGACTTGTCAGGTCATTGTTCAAGAATGGTGACGATAAGGGAAAATTTTACATATCTTACCCACCTACCTGTTTAAGTAGTTGTTAGCTTCGGAACCTCGAAAAATTATCTTACACATATTTTATTTAAAGACTTAATGAAAGTCCATATGATATTATAGTGGCTTCGCCTCTGATTTAAATCAAATGAATGGCCGTTTAACAAAAAACTCTACGATGTAATACGAGTCTGAATAGATATAAATCAGCATTTATTCCAATAATAATTTCCGTCTTGAACCTTTTTTTTAACCCACAGTTGGTATGGAAACTTGAGCTGATCTTTGGTATTGCGTCTAGTAATCGAGCATTCCCTAATAAACGATTTTTTTGCAAAAGGTAATTTCAAGCCCCTTATTGCGCATTTATATATATATGGCGCTTGTAACCGCTGAAGCGATATTCGGCCGAGCTCCCTCCTCTTATTTGAGGTTTTGCGTCGTGATATTTTATCAACGAATTGGACCTACAGTTTATTATAAGCCGACTCCATACGGCCGATGGATTTTTATGAGGAGCTATTTTTCATGTCCGAAATACACCCAGAGGGTGTAAAAAACTTAATATTCTATAATTTTCGATGATGCTCGAACCTGGACCCGAACCCAGGTCTTCCATCTTTTTTAAAGAAAGAAAAAGAAGACTTTATACTTTACAAATCCCCATAGGCAAAAGTCTAACGGTGTGATATAACACGATCTTGGTGGCCAATCGACCGGCCCAAAACATGAAATTATCTGCTCACCGAAGTGTTTTCTAAATAACTCCATTGATTGATGCGATGTGTGGGAAGTGGCTCCATCTTGTTGAAACCAAATGTCGCGGAGATCTCGAGCTACAATTTCAGGCATCAAATAGTCGGTTATCATGGTGCGATAACGGTCGCCATTGATGGTTACGTTCTCACCGGCATCACCGGTTGTTTTTTCTGGATGAAATGACAGCTTTTGGATCTCTTCAGGTTGCTCTTCGTCCCAAATGCGTCAGGTTTGCTTGCTTACATACCCATTAAGACAGAAATGGGTCTCATCGCTGAATAAAATTTGGCTCGAAAACGTCGGATCTTCTTGGAACTATTCAAGAGCCCATAGGGCGAAGCGATATCACTTGGAAAGGTCGAGCGGCCTCAGTTCTTGTAAATACAAGCTGTATTTTGTACGCTTTCAATTTAAGATCTCGCCGTAAAATGCGCTAAATCGTTTCATACGTCAGTCCGAGTTGTTGCGAACGGCGCCGAATCGACTCCCCACGATCTTCGTGTACGCTCTCAGCTACGGCCGCTATATTTTCTTCACTGTGTGCTCAACGCGGTCTATTCGGTCGAATATTATCCACCAATGAATGGTGGGCCTCAAGATGGGTGATGGTGTTGCGAATACTACGCTCAGTCGCTCAGTTGGCCGATTAAGTTGACCATAAGATGAAGGAATCGCACGAAACACATTATTTACAGAACGTGAATTTTCGTAATAAAATTGAATGATTTGTAAACGTTGTAAGTCTTTCCATGATGAAATACCAAACAATACTGAACAAAAATAACAAAAATAACGACTCACGCGTGATCTGTCAAAAAAAGGCTATTGAAAAAAGTGTCTCTACTTGGATCACCCTTTATATTACGATCTTTCTGTCTCATCACTTTTTCTGTGCATAAATATGGAACTAAAGTTGGGAAGAGTAGCAGAAAGTATTGTACTCGTTTCTGGTAAATATTCTTAAATAATAATGTTCGAAGTAAAATGTGCTCAAATATATAATTCTGTAAATCATTCCGACACCATTTAGTAAATTGCATTTCAGCTAACATACTACATACATATGTAAACATAAGTATATGTATGTAAATGTTCGCCAAGCACGCAATCTACCAAAAAATCCAAATAACAAAAAGTAAATAAGAAAACTCCAAGTTCAACAACCATTTCAGAGGCATTCAGCGTGAAATTATTTTTGCCAATAATGCACGAAAAAAAATGAAAACAAAACCAACACAAAATCACAGCAAATTACGGGAATAGTTTGATATTTGCACAAGGTGTTGCACGAAATGGGTATTGCGGGTTGCACGTAAATGGGATACAAAACAGACTCAATGCCAACCCCTGCCTACTTCGTGCAACAAACTCCAAGAAGGATTCATCAATGTGTACTCTCCAGTCGTAATTTCGCTCTCTTTGCCAGTATGCAGAGGAAGAGAGTGTAAGATAAATTCAGCCATGCAATACAGCAACAAAAATTATCATTTTTCAGGAGTAAATTTGTGCAGGATAATAGGCCACACATACTGAGTGACTTGCCGCCATGTATTGACTTCTCTGGTGAGGGACTTAAAATGTCGTATGTGTGCTTTCACAATGAATTCCACCCCAAAGCGTGCTTCAGTTGTGGCAGACAAGTGCAAGGTTGGCTTCAATTGAGCGGCGGCCGGTAGCTGAAATGCCAAAAGGGAGCACGTGAATAATGAAATTTTACGGAGCAGCAGTGTCAGGGTCGCAAGACAATGACTTTTTATATGTAGATATGTACTGTTTGTGTGCGCTAAAGTAGTAAGCTGAGGGCTACTGCCATAAATGGACAATGAATGGTTCCAATAAAGTGGATCATCTGTGGAGTGTGTGGTATATCCGATAGTAAAAGAGATAAGAAAGAAGATGATGATGTTTCTAAGAATATATGAGAGTGTTTGGGTGAGAATGGAGTTATAAAAAACACGTCTTAATATTAATAAGCAAATTTCAAGTTTATTTTATTACTCATTATTAGTTATTTAGACGAAAAGGCAGATATTTCCTGCATTTAGAAATACTTTGTTGGCACGTTGTTCTGGCCACATTTCGAATCCATGAGATCCTCCGCATAGTAATACCCACTCGCCTACAGTCTGGGTAATCAGGAACATTTAATGAAAGCATGATGTACACAGAAATGGAGTTGTACACCTGCAATTCCAGGTTCCTAAAAATCAACTCCCATGACAGAAATAAAACAAAATTATTTAATGAAAATATACCTTTACTAATCTTGAATATAATTCTCTGGCCGTCTATGGGCAACTGGATCTAGATATCGTTGTGCATGACTGAAAGAACTCCTTCCAATTAAGGAATTTAATTAATGCCCTTTTTTCCAGGACACGTCAGATATTGCTTACATAGCATATTACTGAATCTTTAACTGAGATAGTGGCTAGGATATATAGAGTACTAAGTGAAGTCCAAACGACCAAACTCTTCCTGAAAAGTGGAAATTAAGATTGTCCATTCAAGCATTTTTTTTTGTTTTTTCTGGAATTTATTAAGGACATTTTTGAACAGTAGGTTTTTTTTTCTTAACAGTAACCAAATATTACTGTCTTCCCTCTTTCGATTTAAAACAAAATTCGTTGCACCTGCTGTTATTAAGACTAAGAGTTACCAATTCAGCTGACAAAGAGATTACTTTCTCACCCGTCTACAAAACAACTTTAATTTTTTTCATGAAATTCCTTTTTTATTATAAAGTTTGAATCTTGGCATAATATGTGAAATACTACACCATTCAAATGACCTCCGCGTGATTTGATGCACACTTCGATCCATTTGAGGTAGTTTTCGACCACTTTTTGGCACATATTGAGCGGTATCTCAACCATAACTTGACGAATGTTGGTTTGCAAGTTAAAAGTTTATCCGCATAAGCACGGTCTTTCACGTAGCTCCACAAAACAGTTTAATGATGTTAAATCTCACGATCTCGGTGGCCAATTGACATTGCAAAATATATGCGGCCGGGAATTTCTCTCCCAAATTTCAACGTATTGTGTGGCATGTGGCACCATCTTGTTAGAACCACGTATTGTCCAAGCCGTATTCTTCAATTGCAGGCAGAAAAAAGTCGGTCATCATACGATCATAACGTCCCGAATCGACTTTGAAAGACTCGCCGTTACCGTTTTCAAAGAAGTAAGGTCCAATCACATCTCCGGACCAAAGAGCGCTCCGCTTTTTTTCGGTGTAATGATCTCTCTTCAATTATTTTGCGTATCCATCGAGCAAGAAATATGCCTCGTCGCTGAAGCATTTTTCTTTTGTTTTGTTTTGTTTTTTGTTGACGTTGTAAATGGTTAGCTGGCTTCAGTTGTTGTGTTAGCTGGACTTAATATGGATGTTGGTGTAAGTCCAAGTACAAAATATGCCATAATGTGGTGTAAGAAACTCCCAACTCTTGAGAACGTCGAGACATTTAGGTCTTCGTCTACACTTTCAATTGCAGCAACGATATTTGAGGCGAAACGAGCAAAACGATGATGCACAGGCCTTACAATATCTGTAGCCGATCCAGTCTCTTCTAATTTCTTTAAAATGTTATCAATTGCTTGAATAGTTGGACGATTATCTGAACCATAATCTCCTCTTAAAGCACGAGACGTGGCCACGTTTAAATCATCACTTTTGCAGCAGGTTGTCTGGTTGTGATGCGATCCATTTTCGTAAACGTCCGACTTCTAACTAAAACAAAATATGTTTAGCTTGACAGTTAAGTTTGACAAATGTCAAAAATTGAGCGCTGTTTTTTCGAAACCTCTAAATGGATAACCTTCTATTGTTTCTGTAGCTCAAAGTGTGCTCAAACACAGTATTCAACACCAACTCCACATCATTAGCGTTGCAGAAAGACTTCGATATGAATGCATGGGAAGCCTAAATGGTCCAAGAACTGAAGCGCCATAATCCGATGCGATTTCTATTCGCTCAATGGTCTGAAGATCGCTTGGCAGAAGATGAGAATTATTATGGAAAAATAATTTTTTTCATTCATAAAAGTCAATTCATGACTTCATTCATGACTTGAAGCAAAAAAGTTGTCTCAACAGACAGCACAGAATGGGCTCTGCAAAGCTAACCGCGCCAGCTATATGTATGAGGTGGTATTCCATCATTAACCGGAGTGTAGAGGCATTTAAATAAAGCCAAAATCATTGAAAAATATTTATTTTTCCTTTCTAAAACAATACTGACTGAAAACCGTTTGTCTTCACATGTACTGCTTTGGATAAATCTTCAAGAAAGATAGTCTTGAAACATCGAGTCATAGCAATGCCCAGAGGAGAACAATCCCATAAAAATTGAGTGTTTCTTTCCTTTTCAATTTCATTTTTGAGCTTCTGCTGCATGCTCTGTAACAAACTACAGCATTTTAAGTATGCCAACCTATCGGGCAGTGGCCTCTTAAAACTCTTAATACTCGTAACTTGGACATGCATTCTCATTTTCATTTTGCGGACCTTTTCTTCTCCCATCTCGTTCAAGTAACAGTTTGAACATGGTAAAGAGCATTCCAATAAGTTCTTAATCGGGATGAATCTGCTCGGTCGTGACTTGCCTACCAAATTCCTCAATTTTCACACCGGAAATGCAGACATCAGAAGAGTTGATATTGCCGTTGAACTTTTTTTTCTGTAATCAAGTCATATTGCGAAGGCGACGTGTTAATGGGCCTATTAAGTGCTGAATCTAATATTTACTTTGTAGTGCAGAATTTATGAATTTGCGCATACGTGACTCGTATTCAATAATTGCAAGCAAATAAACAAAGTAATAAATGGACTGAAATGTATCTAAGAATATATATACGCATGTGTGTATGTATGGATGTATGCACGTACCATCAGGTGAACTGCCGCCATTCGAATATCCATTAAAGTCAATTTCTAACGTCACTAAATCGCGCCAATAAAACGCCACATTGGTAAAGTCCGATAAATACGTACATACGGGTATATACATACCCTACATACTAGTATATATCGTATGAAAATATTTTTATGCGCATACTACACGCCCAAACAGCGTGGCCTACACCAGCGCCAGCACCAGCACTCACACCACCACTCCTGCAGAACGTGCACACCACCCGACCATCATGGTCCATTCAAATTTCGCCATAGCGAACGGAACGGAAGTGAGGCAAATTCGCTGTTTTTATGACGCCAACAAATTTATAACGCGTCACAGAGCATTAATGAATGAAGTGATTCGTATGTATATGCGGATGTGCGCTTGTACGTACAATGAGATATATACATACATATATACAAATATATCAGTCGGCAAGCGTGAGGACATTGTACTGTAACATAGTCTGCACGGATACATTTTAAACAGAAATTATCCAAGGGAACATGATTGTGAGGATTCCAAAATAATGGATCTATGTGCCATATACAAATCTACACATTTTTCTACACATATTTATTTGCATAATTGCATACATGACGTCCCAAGTATGTGTAGATCTCACACTCTCCTCTATTCACTTTTCACTTGAGCAATGTTCGTCTGCGTCAAAGCTGCCTGCCGTCAACGTTGTCATAATTTTTATTGTAATTGCCCATAAAACAATAAAACCGAGCAGCAAGTAATGTACGCAGATATCATCAAACTGATACTTGCGCTGACGATAGGGTAGAACTGGGTTAAACCCAATCAACAATAACTCGACGCAGAAAAACAAAATTGGAAAGAGTGTAACCTAAGAAATTTCAAAAATTTCGCCTGAGGAGCCCGCGATTATAATAAGTCTGACCATAAAATGTAGGATTTTGAAGCTTTGAACGAGCGGTCCTTTTGGATGTGTGGAGAGCTTAACTTCATTCGTGGAAAAAAGACTTAACTCTCTGGCTGTTTCTTTGTTGTCCCCCATAAAATCATCAAGCATGGTTTGAAATGAGTAGAACGGTCTGTCGAGGGAATCAAAACGTCAACTCCAATAAAGCAGATTTGTTCGTCTTCATGGAATTTATTGAGAACGCTCCAGTGGCCTCCTCATACCAAATTACGTGATAATTGGCAATCAATTCTGCAGGTGCGTCACGACCACTACCGTCCGCTTCATAACGGCAAGACGCATTGCGGATATTTTGTCTGATTGCCGTACTGAAGTTGTAGATCTAATGTAACGGCGTAATTGTCTTCGTCCGACCGATTTCGGAGATCCCCAAATTAGGAAACTCATTACGGCGATTTGGCAACTGATGACCCGCCAATACCGGACCATATGGGAAGAATACTTAAAAACCGTCGTCTGCACAAAGTGGCAAATACCAGGCCGGTGCTTTATTTCATCAAGGAAAAGAATTAGGCTGTTATTGAAAGCCTCCAAATCTATCAACGCAACGAAGTAAGAATGCTGATGATGAAACGTTGGGATCCAGAGGGAGCTGAATTATTATTCGAGGTTCTCAATCTAACTCTGATCGCTCTAAAAGTACCCGTCGATATTTTACTTCATCTCTTTAGCGAAACCACTTAGGGCCTTGAGGTCTTTTAATCGACCCAGCAGCACATTCGCATGGGTTCCGCAAAATTCATTGCACCACCATTCCACTTAAAGCCTTAAACAACCAGATAACTCATAACTCCACCAAAATCGGCACTGCACACGAATTGTCCTAGTGGCACTGGACAAGTCGAAAGCCCTATCTATACATAGTCAAATTCGCAGTGCTTCTGTCGCTTTTTGAAGACTCCTTATTAAAGTTTGGTTTGATGATCAGAAATTTGTATAATTTGAGGAAGACTTTTTTTCTGAGCACGCAGTATCTGCTCTTATGCTGCCACAGAGATTATCCGTGCAGACACTTGCTAAAAGTTGAACCACCTCAGGCACATGCGGAAGGACTTGATTTTACGGCATCCATTAAGCATTTCAACACAGAACCGCTAACCATTCTGCAACTCTCTCACTGTGAATGACGTCATTGGAAGCTCGTTCATCTAACACCACTCTTCCTTTGGTTGGAACCCGTCTACATATCTCGTTTCTTTCGCCTTCCATTAGATGATCTCGATGACATCTGCTAACTATGCCTGCTCTCAAGTGGGCTTCTCTTGCCACTACAACAAAAACAACAACTCTAAAGGTATAGGCTTCAGACGTATTTGAGAGAATTGGTGATGATGATGATAAAGTACATTTCAAACTTTTGAGTTTGAATCATCGTAGGAGGTCCGAGCTCCGATGAGACCAACTCCCTACAAGCCCAATAGCCCACATTCGGCACCTTCCATACATCTGGGTGTTCCTCTACCGAAATGTAATCGTGTCATTGTTACGCTGAGGGTACCTTATCATAAGGTTTACTGGGTATAAATTTGTATTTATGTGTGTAAGCATTTAGCTCTACCTTTGCAGACTACAACATTCTGCAGACAACATTTGAATGCGTATTAATTTTCTTTTCTTTTTCTACGTAAATACATACGTACATATGCCATGCGTACGATAGCAGCGGCAGAGTTGCTTTTTGCCGTTGAGCCGGCACTTTTCGCGCCTCTGCAGATAAATAGAAATATCTACGTTTGGGAGCATAACATACATATGAGCATTTTGCTGACAACACAGCATCCTCTAACGGGATGTTTCGTAGAGTAACACCAAATAGAGATAGAGTTACATACATACATATACGTTTCAGGAGTACGTACCTGCGCACTTTGTGCTTGTTGTAGTACACCAATACCCGCATAACTGATGCCACCTCCACCTCCTCTGCAACTGCCACCACTACCGCCCACAGCCACAGCATTTTGCACTTTAGCACCACCTAGTGGCATGGAATACATTAACCGATGCTTTGGCAGCTCCTCTGATTGTATTTGCTGTAGTTGAGGTAACCGTTGTTGATCGTAGGACTGATGCTGCTGCTTTTGCGGTTGCTGCTGTTGCTGTTCGTTTTGTGTCTTTGGTTTCGTCATTGCTGTTGCGGCTGGTTGCTGTGTTGCTGACTTGCCACCAGATACCGTAATTGGATTTTCTTGCATTTGCGGTTCGCGCGATTCTGTTAATGCGGACATTATTAGCTCGTTACTTACTATACTATGTAGTATATACACACACAAATAATTTTTTGTTTTTGTAATTTTTTATTTTTCATTTATTTGTTATTTATTTAATGGTATTTTCGCAATTTCGCACAATTGCATGTGTGTTACATGTGTCGTCACAACTAAATGAACCGTTATAACACGCACTGAAGTTAAAAACGTACATATGTATGTATGTGTGTATATGCGGTATTAGGTTCGTAAATTCATATAAAATGCGTTGGTGGCGGCGTTTGAGCCAATGGAATGCCACCATCACTTTTCTCTTTGAGATTTGAAATTAATTTAAATGAATTTTTTGCTTATTTAATTTTTTTTTTTAACTTTCTTTGTTTATATTTCAGTTAAATTTTTTATTTTTTTTTATTTACCTTGCTTTGTTTCTCGTTTATATTTGTTTTTTTTTTTCAATTCATTTAATTTTTTATTTAGTGTGAATATCTTATTTTTCTTTCGATATTATTTGAAAATTTATGCCACAGGCATTATATTTTTAATACTAACAATGCCAGCACAGCATTCAGCATTCGCTCTGGTCTCAGGTTGAACTGAATACAAACATAATATGATTATTTATACTCATTGTTTCGTTATTTATTTCATTTTATTTTATTTTATTTTTAAATTTTTTTTATTTGTTTTATATGATTTTATTTTACTTCACTTTTTTGCATAAAACTAGCGGACCCGGCGTGCTTTGCTACACCTATGTATGAAAAAAAGCAAGAAAATCTAACTGAAATTTTGAATTTTCTATTTTTTTTTTTGGAAAAGGAAACGAAAAAAAGAGCGATTTAGATTTTTTTCAAACTTTTTTTTTATTAATTTTTTTTTAAATTTAATTTTTTAATTTTTTTTTCACTTTTTCACTCTTTCAACACCACATACAATGTAATGTACGCGTATTTTGGAATTTTACATGTATTTGTTGTTGCTGCATGTATTTCGTATGGGTAAGCGACCAATGTTCACTAAAATGGTCATATCTCTGGAACGACTGGGCTCATGAAAACTTACACACTAACCTTTTTCTATTATCCCCTTATAACTCCTAAAGAATGTGGTGCAATTTGATCTGGTGGGTCTCAAATTATTTATAGGCGTTCATCAAAATTTGCATTGATGTTTATATATATATATAGATATAGATATAGATTATTTTACTTTTGTTTTTTATTTTATGTTTTTTAATTTTATTCTAATTAGTTTTATTTTGTTAGATATTATTTTATTTTACTTTTAATTTATTTTAATTTTAATTTTATTTTAATTCCTAATTTCTCTGATTTTTTATTCATTGTTTTTTAATTTAATTTACTTTTATTTTGTTGTTGGTAATTTAGTTTTATTTCATTTTTTTTTTTTTTTAATTTAGTTTATTTTGTTTGGTTTTATTATATTTGAGTTTAATTTATTTAATTTTATTTAATTTTACTTTATTTAAATTTTTTCTTTTACCTGTTTTTTTTCATTTATTTTTAATTTTTTTTTCCATTAATTTTATTGTACTTTATTTTATTTTTTTAATTTTATTTTTTTTTTTAATTTATATTATTTTATTTTCTATATTTTATTTTCTATATTTTATTTTATTTTTTTATTATATTTTATTTTATTTTAATAGCTGTATTTTATTTTATCTTATTTTATTTTATTTCGCTTAGTTTATTTCATTTTATTTTATTTTTTAATTTTATTTTATTTGTTTTATTTTATTTTATTTTAATTTAATATTTTATTTTATCTTATTTTATATTATTTTATTTTATTATAATTTAATTTATTATATTATATTTTATTTTAATTTCTGTATTTTATTTTATATTATTTTATTTTATTGTTTTAATATTTTTTTATATTTTTTTTAATTTTTTTATTTTATTTTTTTTATTTTAATTAATTTAATTTATTTTATTTTATTTTATTTTATTTTATTTTGATTTCTGCATTTTATTTTATCTTATTTTATTTTATTTTGTTTAGTTTATTTTATTTTATTTTATTTTTTTAATTTTATTTTATTTGTTTTATTTTATTTTATTTTATTTTAATTTCTATATTTTATTTTATCTTATTTTATATTATTTTATTTTAATTTCTATATTTTATTTTATCTTATTTTATATTATTTTATTTTGTTGTATATTATTTTATTTTATTTTAATTTAATTAATTATATTAAATTTTATTTTAATTTCTGTATTTTATTTTATCTTATTTTATTTTATTTTATTTTTAATTTTTTTTAATTTTTTTTTTTTTTTTTTTTTTTTTTAATTTAAATTATTATATTTTATTTTATTTTATTTTATTTTATTTTAATTTCTGTATTTTATTTTATCTTATTTTATTTTATTTTATTTTATTTTTTTTTAATTTTTTTTTTAATTTTTTTTATTTTTTTTTTTATTTAAAATATTATATTTTATTTTATTTTATTTTATTTTAATTTAAGTTATTTTATTTTATTCTATTTTTTTTTGTATTATTTTTCAAAATATATGTCACACGCAGCGACACAGAAATTTTTCTTATTACATCCCTCTCAGGATAACACTTTATTAGTTTTTTTTTAACACTAACAATGCAAAAACAGCAATTACCATTCACTCGCGTCCCACGTTTTAATGTATACAAACATGGTATTTATGTATGTATGTACATTTGCTGTTAAAAAAAAAATTTGTTCCTTACTTTCTTTACGATGTGAACTTCTTGTTTGGAAAATCAAAACTGAGTAACAAAGTAGCAAATATCTAACGGTAATACTGACTATTTATCTGCAGAAAGTATATTTCAAACTCATATGTACTCAATCTGCACTCAAAATTATCTGCATTGCGCAGTAGCCGGTTGCAGAACAGAAAACAAAGTTAAAATAAAGCGTACAATGTACACTCATACATACATACATATACGTAAATATTCGCAAAAGGGTGGCAGTGGGTGGTTGTTATATACACCGATTTGTAGCACTCATTTTCCTGCATGCATACATACATACCTACCTGAATTCAGCCAACACCGTCAACTACCTTTTTTCAGAAATGTTTTCCCTTTGCTCCGCTATTTGATTTTTCATTCACCAAAGCCAAAAAGCATGACTTGTCAATTGACCAGCGATAAGGCATAGAAGATACTTGTTTTGTACTCAGTCAGTAAATATGTATTTACAACGAGCATATGAAGATAAAAGTATTGAGTTAACTGTCATTGTCAATGTCATTGCTAAATTAATTAGTGATGTAACCGTTAGAATAAATTTATATAACAATAACACGTGGATAATGAAAATCAAAACAAAATCAAAGCAAGATAAATGCAGCTAAAATACATATATACTACATTTATACATAAATATTTAGCAAAGAAGACAAAAATTTGGAACCAAAATTTTGAAATATTTAGGAAGGCAAATCAAATACATAAATTGCTTGTCGAAGTAAAATTAAATAAAAGAAGATTTCTGCCCACGAGAAAATTGATCATGAAAGGGAGGTGAGTCATACAATATGTATACGTTATTTATGTATATACTAGAGCTATAGATACCCGGGTATCGAGCAGTGCGAGGAGCTCTATGCTCGCTCGAAACTGAGAGGCACATCCAGAAAATAAATATATAGAGGCTCTCACGGCTAAACGAATTTTATATTCGTCATGTTAACGACACGATAATGTAGCCAGACTTTTCGCCCTTTTCAACGAGGCCGGTTCGAGGTCAGTACGTTGTGAACAGTCCACCCGACTGTTTCGTGAAAGATGTCAATCCAGTCCCTCGCCAAGTGTAAAATACGCGTCGTCATCCATTATCTCTTTTTGAAGGGAAAACTCCATTTTCCGTTTCAGATTTATAAAGAGGCGAAATGGTAATAAAGCTATGAATCGTACATTCAAGTGGTTTAAGTGGTGTCGCGAGTATAAAAACGGCCATAAGTCTATGCACGAGGAACAAAGGAAGACCTTCAATAGTGATTGACGAAATGTCGGAACAAATGGAAAATGGGCTTCGTGGCAATCGCAAATTGAATGTGGATGAACTTTCTGTGATTCTTTCGCAAATTTCCAGATGCCTACTATTCGAACCATTACAGAAACCCTTGAATTCCGCGAGATGGGACCCACTGAATGGAAGCTACTTCGAGGAAAGCATCAAATAATTGATACCCCACATCTCAATCTGCTTCACCTGAACGGCTTTTTAAATAAAATGTATTGTTTTCGTAAAATGATCTCAACAAATTCTCCTCTAGCTCTATACATTTAGTCCAATTTTTGTATTCCTTCCAAATAATAGGTTTTTTCAAGAACCGCAAAATTGGCATTTGTTTCTCTAATGACCTCTTTATTCGACCCGAATCTCTTACCGCCCAGCCATTCCTTCAGGTTTGGAAACTAGAAATAGCTACAGTGGGCTAAATCAGGAAAATACGCTAGATGGTTCGTCCACACTTTTTTTACCATCTGCTTCAAATCAATATCGAATCTGTTCAAAAGCTCTGAATAATATTCGCCGGTGATCGTTTTACCCTTTTCAAGTTAATCGATTTGAATGAAACCTCTTGCATCCAAAAAAAAACTGTGGTTATGACCTTGTTGGGCAACAGACCCACATTGACCTTCCTTGGTGCACGTTCACTCGGAGAAACCCACTGTCTTGATTTTTCTGATATGGTGAGTTGTAACGAAACGGTGCAAAAATACATTTCGATTGCGATTGAGCATTGCCTAAACACTCGTTTGAAGTGATTATACTGTTGCGCCTATGGTCGTGTGTGTCATGTGTACCCTCTCAGTTGAGATGCCTACAGCCTCGGCCAATTCAATTACTTTACGAATTTTTTGACAATTTCTGACGCGCGACCTCTTTTGGGCGTTCGGCGTCACTTGTACTGTTACAACCACAACGGAACTCAGTAAACCACTTTTCGACCATTGAAATTTATAGTGCAGAGTTCCCATAGTATTTGTAAAGTCTTTCCTTTGTTTCGTGATGGTTTTTTTACGCAAAAAATAATGCTTAATCAGCACACAAAATTCAGTTTTCACGAAGTTATGGCTATCAGCAATGATGTGGGAGCCGAATCGCGACTACTACGACTGTTTGTTTGATGACTGGAGATATTTTGTCTTACCCTCGTTCACCATCAGACCCATTCGCTTCGCTTCTTGATCTAAACTGGAGAAATGCGCGGTTTCTGAGACCAATAATACCAATATCATAGACAAACGCCAAGAAATGTACACTCTTGTAAAATATTGTATCTGGTCTACATAGCTCTTCAGCTTTTATTATATGCTCCAACATCAGGGTGAAGAAATAACATGATAAAGAGTCACACTTTCTGAAAACTCTTTTGATAATAAACGGCTCGCTGAAGTCATTCGCAATTCTGAGGGTCAGTTTACATAGCCATATGAGTTTTGTAGGGATATCAAATTCAGCCATAGCGGCGTGGAGGCAGTTCCTTATCGTGCTGTCGAAGACAGCTTTAAAATCGAGGAAAAGGTGGTGTGTATCGATTCGTTTTTCTCAGCTCTTACCCAAGATTTGTCGCATGGTGAATATCTGGTCTATGATGAATTTACCAGATCTAAAGCAACACTGATAAGGGCCGATCAGTTTGTTGACGGTGGGCTTTAATTTTTCACACAATAAGCTGGCTTGGATCTCATATGTGATATTAAGGAGGCTTATCCCACGGTAATTGGCGAAGATCATGGGTTCCCCCTTTTTTTTTTTGATTGATTTTGGGTCTGAAATAAAGTCCGCAAGCTGTTCGGAAGGGTTTATAAACTTCCCTTAAAACTATTTCTTAAATTGGAGAAAATTGCTTAAGCGATCAGAATGTCCTAATTAATATAATCCTTATTGAACCACATATTTCACATCCACAAAATCGTATGTATTTCAAATGAGTTCGACTATTTCATACTCCTAGCTTAACAAAACTAAAATACCTTACTTACATAGTCCATTCGTGAGCAAATTACGCTTTCTTCGCTCCATTACTTGATGTTGTTCTTATTTGATATCAGCACGCCTACAAATTCCAGAAATTATTTCATAGAAATGTTCTACAAACTTAAACAATAAATTTTATCCAACAAACACATGTTTGACACGTTTTCGAACATTACGCGTGTCTAAGGTGAAGAGAGACACTTGGGGTGATGCCGTGTACCCGCGGCGGCAATTAATTTATGAAAAGAAGAAACATAAATGTTAAATAGTTAACAAAAGAAATTTACATAACTACATGAGTACCTGTATGTTGTGCGTAGTACATATGTACATATGTGAATTATGTTTATGCATACAAGTGTGTATACTTTTGGAAAAAAATAGTTAAAATATGTGTAATGATCTATTGATCGTTTGTTACAGTTAACAATAGTAGAACATAACCATAATCCCCCAGGTACATGCATTATGTATATATAAAGGGTGATCCATTTCTAGATTCCCTACTTTTTTAAAGAAAAAACACAAAAAATTCAAATTTAATGGGGAATGTTTATTATCATTTGAAAGAATATTCTTTGGCATTTACTTTTTGCAAATAATCTCTTGCAAATGTTGGCCGCGGCTACGTTTCAGATGTTTCATCCGTTGAGTTCAATTTTCGATGACTCATTCGAGTATTTTGACTGGTAACTGGCGAATGACACGCGTGTTGTTTTGCTCCAAGGCCTGAATCGAAGCGGAATTGTCCGCATAAACTTTAGACTTTACATATCCCCACAGAAAAAAATCTAACGGTGAGATATCTCACGATCTTGTTAGCCAATCGACCGGCCTAAAACGTGGAATTATATGCTCACCGATGTGTTCTCTCAATAAATCCATTGATTGATGCGATTTGTGGGAAGTGGCCCCGTCTTGTTGAAGCCGAATGTCACGGAGATCACGAGCTTCAATTTCATGCATCAAATAGCCGATTATCATAGTGCGATAATGGTCGCCATTGACGGTTACGTTCTCACCGGCATTATTTTTGAAGTAATATGGACCAAAGATTCCACCGGCCCACAAACCACACCAAACCGTTGTTTTTTCTAGATGACATAACAGCGCCTAAATCTCTTCAGGTTGCTCGTCGTCCCAAATGCTACAATTTTACTTGTTTACATAACCATTGAGCCAGAAATGGGCCTTATCGCTGAATAAAATTTGGCTTCAAAACGTCGGATCTTCTTGGAACTTTTCAAGAGCTCTTAGAGCGAAGCGATGTCGCTTGGGAAGGTGGAGCGCCTTCAGTTCTTGCACAAGCTGTATTTTGTATGCTTTCAGCTAAGATCTCGACGAAAAGTGCGCCAAGTCGTTCCATACGTCAGTCCGAGTTAATGCGAACGGAATCGACTCTCCTCGGTCTTAGTGTACACTCTCAGCTACGGCCGCTATATTCTCTTCACTGCGTGCTGGACGTGGTCCATTCGGTCGAATATTATCCAAAAATAAATACTGGGTCTCAAGATGGGTGATGGTGTTGCGAAAAGTACGCTCAGTAGGCCGATTATGTTGACCATAAATTGAGCGAAGTCCGCGGGACACATTCTTTACAGAATGTGAATTTTCGTAATAAATTTGAATGATTGTAAAAGTTGTTCAGGCGTTAGTCCTTCCATGATGAAATGTCAAACAATACTGAACAAAAGTAAGATAACAGCGAGTCACGCATGATCTGTCAAAAAAAGGTTATTGAAAAAAATTACTCCACGTGGATCACCCTTTATATACCATACACCAATTTATGTCTATATGAAATTTTTCTCATTAATTTTTTTTTATTACTAAAAATGTGTCCCCATAAAATTATGTGGTAACCTAATCTGTTGATCATAACCGTTTTAGCCGCTGGAATGTGACTAACGCAATGGAAGAATTCCCAAACCCCAACTGTTTCATTGTGTAAATATGTACGTATGTGTGTTTAAACACAGCCCAAACGCATGCGCAGTTCATTCAGCCAACAGAAGAATACTTTCTTGTCGGCGTGTCTTTTTGGAGTATCTGTTTTTGTCCCCCCCCCAACAAAGCGATCCAAATATGTCACAGCGTCGATGGTGGTCATCAACAAAGAAAAGAACTATACACAAGAAATGTAAACAAAAAACTGGAATAATAAATATAAATAATGTGAAAAGAGACTGAGCGCGGGTCTAAATGATGCTGCAACACCGGCTCGACCAGACCGGACTCGAACTGACGAATGTGTGTGTTTGCTTGGTGTTAAATATCAAATATAAATAAACACTTGTGTATACAGGTTTTTAGCATAAAATTTATAACAACAACAACAACAACAACAACAACAACAACAACAACAACAACAACAACAATGAAATAAATGACAACAATGTTGTTGTGACAACAAAAACAGCATGCTCAGCGAAGGATTAATATCAAGATTTTATTAAAAATCCATAAAAATCGAACAAAAGTTGCATGCAACAAATGGAGATCAAAACAATGCACCGCAACAACAAGAACAAAAACAACAAGGTGAAAACAAATAGTAATAAAATGCATAAATTCCACATACATTTTCGAATCCTGGCCGGACCAACATTCAAAGTTATAGAGATTTTATTTCAAAAATAATTTTTGGAACTGCGTTGCCCCTCGACAGGGACTGTTAGCCCCTCCGAGTGTAATTTCTACATCGAATAAAAAAACTCCTCATAAAAATTCATCAGCCATTTGGAGACGGCTTATACGAAATTCACTCTATAAGTAGGTCCCTTCATCTGTTGGAAGAAAATACCAAGCCATTCACCACAAATTGGAGGAGGACGGTGATCCTCCAGACTTTATACTGAGAAGCGTACCTTGTCATTGTATGCAACAGCTCTATAAAAGGATGATATACTGAATTCTGGGAAGCAATTCGGCCGCTAAAGCGTCATAGAAAGGCTGATCCTCTTCGTATAATAATACCAACAGATATTGTTATTCGAGCAAGCAGATTATGTGAGATTTACTTCAAAATGTCCTATGTATTGTAGGAAACTGGTGCAAGAAATGTTGATGAGATGTTAATGGAGCAAAAACCGAAATGGTATTTTTTTTTCTACAAGGAGGTCCTTTTAAAGTACCTGATTACAAGGCATGTAGATCATTCCTCTACCGTAGTTAAATCTTTATGGGATAAGCTTAGATAGCAAAGAGATCGAGGAACTCTATGACAGCAATCCGCGCAGGTGCCATTGGTAAGAAATGAGGTCTAAAAACCAGTATTGTCTACAGAATATGCTTTATGCAGCGCTTGTTTGACAAATACTATTCTACGGAACCACCAAGTAGTCAGGAGCAAATTAGAGAGAGTTGAGTCGACTGCAGCTATCATCATAACAAAACCTCTAAAATGGACTTCCTCAAAAGCCCTTGAAATTCTCCTCAATTTCTTTACTATTAACTACCGTCTCCAATGCGTGTTGCAACCAAATTAGATTCAGCCTTGGAGAAATCGCAATATAGGTTGTCCAGATAGGAACGAATTTGAAAACAGAAACGTCTTGGATCAAAGAGAATATATCCATTTGTACAGACGGCTCAAAATTCGTCGACA
Organism: Neoceratitis asiatica; assembly: GCA_030068015.2. Classification (NCBI taxonomy): domain Eukaryota; kingdom Metazoa; phylum Arthropoda; class Insecta; order Diptera; family Tephritidae; genus Neoceratitis; species Neoceratitis asiatica. The sequence goes on along the minus strand of CM061526.1, from coordinate 58,649,254 downwards.
ACGTCTGTCAATCGAAACCTATAGCAATCATGGAAGTCGCAGGGCAATCAATTATGATGATTCTGAGAAAAAAATTGCGATTAGACCTCTATATTGCAACAATACCACGACAGAAGAGGTGATACAATGATGAAGCACTCTGAACAGGCTCTCGAGAAAATATGCCACAGCCGGAGTCTGCGGCCCGAACACAGGGACATCCCAGGCAGCTGCATGGTATATTTAAGAGCTAGCGAGAGGGGAAGCCCTTATAACAACTAGAAACCATGTATCCCGCATCGTGTCCATAGCAAAACACATGCTAAAACTGGCGTTTGCTAAAGAACATTAGACGGCAGCAACGTAAAGCATTGGACGCAAAAATCAATCATTCTATACAAGTTCTCCATCCAGCATAACGAATATAAGGACACTTTTTAATGGGGCTTCACGGAAAGAGAAAGGGTTACTACTCAAGTGATTCTTGTTGATACGGTAGATACGAAGAAAGTTTTATGTTGCCATCCAGTCTTAATATCCGCACATCACTAGTTCGTCGAAAAATACTCTATTGACTGTTTCACAGAGCTGCCCTCTGATAAAATCAGTAACCTCGTAACTATTATAAAGCTCACCAAATGGCTCGCACATTTGACAAGGTGATGGGAAGCTCACGGCAGTAAGACACTAAAGTGCATTGCCCGCTAACCAACTTCCACATCGACTCAACTCTCACCTTAACATAGCTTATGCAAGTCCTTACTAAAAGTAATGTTGACTCGAAATATTCTTGAGGCTTTCTGCCATGGAATTTCTTACTTTCGAAGGCGTCCTTGTTTTTTTACTCACCTGAGGTAACTTGTGGCGATTAAACGTGAATTCCATAGCCCTTTCACTGCTCCCTGTGCTCTCCGGAAGGGTGTGTGAGAAGATGTTGTCCAGTTCAAATCGTGTCTATACGTAATATACTACAGTACTCGAAAAGGGTGGTGTCCGGAGTTAATGTCATTTAAGGTGACCATCCTGTCTTAGAAACCATTTTTATTTTAAAAATGTGTCTGTAAATTGATTCTCTCGGTAGATACCGAAGGTATAGTTTTCCGACTGCCTGGAATCAAAAGTGTCTCGCTGAGTTTATGATTTACAAGAAAGCTTAGTAGGGATTCTAAATAGGTTTCTAATATTCTGCAGTGTGTCACTTGGATTCCATTGGCACTCGGCTACTGTCTGTTCTTCTTGCTCTTTCTCCAAGCATTCCGATTCAAGGTTTGTAGATATTCTAAGGTATCTGCACAATTTGGACTTCATAACCGCCTCCGAACGGCTAATAGATGTTTACGAGTATCCTTTGTATCAGGTCGGAAATATATTCGGAGGGGTTGACTTTCCCTGTCGTGGAGTGACTGCATTTAGAAAAAAACTTGTTCTATAATATTGAATTTTTAAGTTCGAACTCTACCCACGCGCCTCTGCGAAAAATGCTCATCGTTTTCTAGCGATAAGTCACCTTTGATTGCTTACGCTCCCATTTTTGGAGTCATCGACTTTGATGACGACCGCTAACCGCTACTACTTCTCGTAACTTGTAAGAAAGTAGCAGTTACCTTTGACTGGGAGAGAGTAAGGTTTCTCGCTATGAATGAAAACAGAGTTCGTTGAAATAACTATTTGTATTTGAACACGGGTGAATGGTTAGAAATTATCTTAGCCAAAGCTGATTCGGAGATGTAAAAACAATCAGATATTGCAAGCACTCATAATTGAAGACTTTTTCTTTTTTCCATGGAAAAGAAGGAAACTATATTTTTGTCTTTTTCGGAGCCTGAGTTGGAACTGTAACCTTTCCAAAATCAATTTAATATCTTAAGGATGGTCTTCTGAGTCGAAAGTCATGTTCACCTCTGTGCCAAAAATCCATCAGAAGTAAAGCAAGGATTCCGAGCTCTAACTTACGATTGATAAGCATTAGACATGCTTCGGAACGAGTTCTTCAGGGTTTAGAATGGTGGAACCAGAATCGAAATTATTATTTTGCCGTTTTTAGATTTGATAAAACCAGTCGTGATTAAAATTATACATTTTTATTCAGAATTTCTCACCTTTTGGAGTCGAAATCAGAGATTCGTTGCAACCCCATCAGGTACCTTCATTACAAATACCTCATTGGATTCCCTTGCCTATTAATGTGACCGTTTTACACATTACGGATTGTTGATCTACGCCGCTGCTCTTGCTGCGCTATCTATACGCTGCTGATACTGATTACACACGGGCGTAAATTACCGTGAATTTCGCGGAATGAAGCACAAATTGTCAGCGGAGTAAATTATGAAAGGGCTGACGCACTGCACATCACGAACTATGCAGACATTCCGGTATTACGTTGAACGGAGTTGGTTTTGGGTTGGGTTGGGTTGGGTTGTGTTGTGTCTTGCTCGAATCGTCGTTGAGTATTTTGCAAGAAATTTCAATTGCTTTGGACTTTATGATGTGCATTTAATTGTCTTTAAGCTCTCTGGCGGCGACCAGAATGTGCGCGAAAATATGTGAGCAATGTCGTCATGACCAACACTAATTCGCCGTAAATGTCAACAGCATTCCCACTACATCAATGTGTGGACATACGAGCAACAGATAAACATACATACATACATACATATGTGTACATTGGAGTTGATAGCTACACGTGAACGGACGCTGACTACGCGAATGCGCATGATCATCTATCAGCGGCGTGGTAGCAAAAGCAGTAGCCGCCGACATTATCGGTATTGTCGTCTCCATCGCCTTCGCCATCGCCATCAACATCATCACCAACACGACAGCCACTCCCGCTAAATGCTATTAAAGTAATATGTTGCTTCTTCTTCATCTTCTTCCGCCTCTTCTGCACTTGATCAGCCGTCCAGTTGCGTGAAACGTCGAAAGATTTACGATTCATCAGCTCATTTCGTATGTGTCGGTATTTTTGCGTAGCGCAACAAGTCCGATGGGTCGATGGATTGGTTAAAAGAAGTTACAGTTATTGGGCATCGAAATAGTGATTAATTGAATTTCAAGCCGTTGTAGCCGAGGGTACTTCGGTATGTGAAGATAGCCAGAGATCGTGGATTCGAATGCGGAGAATACTACCATAAAAATTTAGCTGACCTCTCTACCATCCGTCCGATGATGAGGTGGAACCACCACCGTCACTGCTAAGGCAAGCCTCTACTGCAGCCAAGCACATGAAAGATAACGTCGTTATTGGATTCAATCTTAACTCGCAGCATAGCTTTGGGGAAGCTCAGACATCAATACACTTTTGCTTTTATTAGGAGCTAGTGATGAGGTTTTCGATCTTATCCCGACTTCTTCTGATTTGGTATCTATTGTATTGGACTGGAGAGTACTAATTGAACGATCTTCTCGGATCGTAGCAACATTCAATATATTCTGGATGAAAAATGTCTTCCTCGAAAATGTTTAAGGATTCTGAGGAGTACTACGGCTTGGCAGGTCTATAGCAATAAACCATCTTTTTGGATCATATATCTTGCACCGGTGGAGAACTTAGTGCTATATTAGTCTGTTAAAGTTTTCATCATTACATATCCCTGCAGGAAAAAGTCTAACGGTGTGATATCACATGATCTTGATGGCGAATCGACCGGCCCAAAACGTGAAATTATCTACTCACCGAAGTGTCTCTCAATAAATCCATCGATTTAAGCGATGTGTGGGAAGTGACGCCGTCTTGTTGAAACCAAATGTCGCGGAGATCACGAGTTTCAATTTCAGGCATCAAATAGTCGGTTATCATGACGCGATAACGGTCGCCATTGACGGTTCCGTTCTCATCGGCATCATTTTTGAAGAAATATGGGCCGATGATTCCACCGGCCCACAAACCACACCAACACGTTAGTTTTTCTGGATAAAATGGCAACTCTTGAATCTCTTCACGTTGCTCTATGTCCCAAATACGGCAATTTTGCTTATTTACATACCCATAGAGCCAGAAATGGGCCTCATCGCTGAACAAAATTTGACTTGAAAACGTGGGATCTTATTTTCAAGAACTTTTCAAGAGCCCATAGAGCGAAGCGATGTCGCTTGGGAAGGTCGAGTGGCTTCAGTTCTTGCACAAGCTGAATTTTGTACGCTTTCAATTTAAGATCTCGACGTTAGATGCGTCAAGTTGTTCCATACATCAGTCCGAGTTGCTGCGATCGGCGCCGAATTGACTATCCACGGTCTTCGTGTACACTCTCAGCTACGGCCGCTATATTTTCTTCACTGCGTGCTGGACGCGGTCTATTCGGTCGAATATTATCCAATAACGTATGCTGAGTCTCAAGATGGGTGATGGTGTTGCGAATAGTACGCTCAGTAGGACGATTATATTGACCATAAGTTGAGCGCAGCCCCTGAAACACATCCTTTACAGCACGTGAATTTTCGTAATAAAGTTGAATGATTTGTAAAAGTTGTTCAGGCTTAAGTCTTTCCATGACGAAATGCCAAATAATACTGAACAAAAATAACATGACAGCTTGACACGACTCACGCGTGATCTGTCAAAAAAAGGCTATTGAAAAAGTACATCTACTTGGATCACCCTTTAATAAGGTTAACAACAAAATTACTAGGATCATGCTCTCGACTGTTCTCCTACAGGAACTCGGTTACACTCGGGGGAGGCTTCAATGAAGTCACTACGATATATTCGGTTTAAGGATTCACTAAAGTCTAATCGCAGCTTCTGTCTATCAGAGGTGTGGCTATGAGCGGGGACCGGTATTGAAACAACCGACTCGCTATATAAATGTGTCTTAAGTAGATCTCCCCTCATGCAACAAGGTTGGTTATTGGATTTAGGATCCGCCACGTAAAAAACTAGTCCAATGAAAAATCAGGCAAAGCTGCGGACCAGATATTACATCTCATATATGGTCCCTTAATTGAGAAGTTATCGCTGTTCAGCTGGTTGATGTCTTAATAAGACTAACGGCGGCATCACCGCCTTGTGAAATCGACTACAGTGGCCATATAGAGGAGCGCAAATTTGATGTTAGGCTTGTGGTGGGAAAGAGACTTAGCCACCGAACCGCATCAAAGCAAATTTCTTCAACATATCGCCGATTTGCGTCCACCTCCCAAAGGAAGGGTAGGAGGATGTGACCAATGAGCTCTTTCCCCCCTACGTGATCAAAATTGTGCCTGGAGTTTTCAACGCCAGGGTGGGCAAATAAGGTATTTTCGGCAAATCGGTAGGACCACGACGAAAACCATCCAAATGGTCTGAAACATGATCATCTGTAACACCAGATTCCAGCATAAAAAACCATAAGAATACTTTGCTATCCCCGGTTCGGAGGAGATGGAACGAAATCTATCATATTGTGCTAGTCAGAAGACATGTCTCCAGTGTTTTAGATGCGTGTACTCTCCGAGTTCCTAACATCGACTCGGGTCATTTTCTTATAACAGCTATGATACGAACTCGTCTTTGTGCAGCGAAGAAAGTGCGTTAACAAACATTTACAAGTTTTGCAATTGAAAAGCTGAAATCACTAGAGACAGCCAAGAAATTTTCTACTAGACTGCTCTTAGAGAGCACTAGTCAACAAACCTGTATGAGAGACCAACGGGACGGAACTTCTAACTCCTTACGTATCGACGTTAAAGAGTTGGTTTTCCGCAATAAGGAATACTGTGCTGCAGTGGAGAAAAAAAGACTGCCTATCTTGCAACGCTGAGATTAATCGTAACATGCGCTGATTTGGAGGATTGCAGAGAGTTGAAAGTGAAAGCGGGACTCACTTGCAGAGAGAAAAATAGGAATACCGCAATGTGTGAGTATGAAAAACTTGAAAGCTGATGGACAGGAGCAATACTCGAAAATTCTATACGAAACTCCAGCAACTAAGAGAAGGTTTCAAGACCGGAGCATACTCCTGTTGCTGTCTCTCCATGGATTTTAAGTATTACACATCAATAATATTATGAAAGCTGTACCATTTCCATGTACGTAACTGTATGTGGAGGCACGCGGTAGCAAGCTCCCGCTAAGAGGTGACCATATGGAAACGCGTCGTTCGAATGTGGCGGCGATCGTTTAAGCTAAAGCTTGAAGAAACCTGCATTGGAAACATAATTGTACATGGCTGTCTGTACGTCTCCGCGATAAGTGTGTCTTCAGCTGCAGTTGTACTATAAACAACAGACAATTTGTCCATATACTCGTTTCGATGTTGATCACATCAGTGTTTCGGCCGCGCCCGCTGATATTTGTTGCCAAGATTGCTACCGCATTACTGTCTGCACTGAAGGCTAATACGGAAAACAGCAGCAGCCGCAGCATTCAGCGATCAAATCATTTGGGACAAGAAGGGGCCGTTTGTTTACGTCTTTCGCTTACAAATTTGGACACAACCTCGATTGGGGCGTTGAATGAAAGCAGCAGCAGCAGACTAGAATTACTTACTACAAATGCGCCTAACAGCAACAGCCAAACGCAGCTGCATGCTTGCTAGCCAAAATTGGTGAATTTTTCTGTTATTCTGCATTTGATGTTCCTATTTTGGCGGCTTGCTGTGGCTCGATTTGCTTTGCTAAGCGGAATTGACAAAAATGGCGGGTGGAGAGCAAGGCTGGGTGCGACGATTGCCTTAATCTTCAAATGTAAATGGTAGTGCATGTTTAGTAAATAGAAATAAAATTTATTTAAAAACTTCGACATGTGGAAATTTCATTGCACTCGCAGGTTTCATTGGCTGAACGCCCTGCTTAGCTATTAGGGTACCCAAATGCAGTATTTATCACTCTCGTGCGGCTCGCGTACAGCGTTCGGATCATCAGAGGAATCTCTGTTGAGTGAGAGAAATCAATATTATTATTAATCAATTTTTTTTTTTTTACATTATTATTTTACTTACATTTCTTCAGTGATGTCGCTTTCGTCTCCATACTCCACGGGATTCTTGCAAATGCAACATATTTTATTGGACTCATCGAAGCAACTTTGACAATAGACCGCTTTACAGTCAGGCGTTGAGCATTCCACTTTGTCACTATTAAAGATGATTGGTTATTTTAAGGATTGAACAGTAGGGACATTCAATCGATGAAAGAGGGTTTTTGTATTATCTATGGAAGCCACCTTTAATAAGGTCCAAGACCTTAAAACCTTATCGAATGTGTACCTGTAGGTAATGTGTATACAGAAGCTCCACCATTGCCGAGAATTGTGGTTTTGTATACTCAGGATCATTCTGCAGTTGTGTAAATTGATCCTGAATAATACCTAGAGCTCCGTCAGGGTCGCGGATCTCTATGTGGATCTCTCCAAGCCGATCGATAAAAAACGGTGTTTCAAACAAGGTGGGTTTTTATGATATGATTTCTTCAACCTAATGCTGGAGAAAAAAATACCAGCTTCAGAACTGAATAGGGAAGATACAATCTTCTATTAGGGTGTACAGCTGCTAGCGTACCTCGATGATATTAATATAATTAGCCACAACAACCACGTCGTGAATTCTGCTTTCTTCTGACTGAATAAGGAGGCGAAGCGTATGGGTCTGGTGGTGAACGAAATAACTCCTGTCATCAAGTAAACAGTCTTCGCATTCGCGACTCTGCTCCCACGTCACTGTTGACAGTCGTAACTTTGAAGTCGTAGATAATTTAGGAGCCATCGCAGAATCACTCTTGCTACTTTGGACTGAGTATGCAATAGAAAAGTAAGACAGAGTCTTAACGAACCAAAACCAAACTCTCCAATTCACTCATCAATTCCTTTTCTGCTATGTGGGGCGGAGACATGGACGTGACAATATCTGATGAGACGGCACTAGGAGCTTTCGAGAAAAAGGGTTTGCGTAAGATTTATGTCCATTGGGAATTGGCACGATGAAATGTGCGAGACATACGACGGCATTGACATAGTTCGACGTATTAAAAGAAAGTGGCTACGCTGGCTAGGTCATGTGTTCCAGCTTTGAAAGTATTCGATGCAGTACCCACCGATGGAATCAAAAAAAGAGGAAGAACTCCAATCCGTTGAAAAGAGCAGGTAGAAAGTGATATGGTTACACTTGGTATTTCCAATTAGCGCTAAACAGCAGAAAGAAGGAATGAATGGGCGGAACCACCTGTGGGTTAGGGGTTCAAGAATTTACCCGCGGTAAGGCATGCCTGACGTAAGAGGCGACTAAAATTCAATAGTTCTCGCGACAGGCGGGTCTTTATACCGAAACGACCAAGTTTTTTTTCCGGCCAAGGACTGCCACTCCCGCAATATTCCCCGAAGCCCAATTTGGGGAATTTTCTGCGGTTACAACAACAACAACAAGGAATGGGCGGTTTTTACTCGACCATAATATAATATATTCTGCGGGTCATATAGTGTCAAAACGATAACCGGACACAACGCGGTATTAGCCCCTAGTTCACTGAGCTGAAGTCAGAACCACGAAAATACAACAAGAGGTTGAGACGCTTCTACCCATTGCTTGTGCGACCAGAATATATTAGCTCTACACTAATTTCCGTCAATACCGCTTGAAAAAAGGTAATAACGGTCTTAATGGCGGACATTTTTACTGAGATTTGATTTTTAACCAGAGCTTGCTAGTCTCAAGGATTATGATTGGGAAATAGCCTGTTAGAAACCAGATTAAAAGACACATCCCAAACTGACCACTAACTAATTATTAGGATTTGTTGAAACGTCTCTAGATAAATTCGTTTTTACCGTCTACAAAATCTAATCCGTGAAAATGGTATTAACCCAACCTGCGCCGAGTTGATGTCAAATCTTAACTGTCAAGTACGAGGTGAGTTCAAAGGAAAAGGTGAATTTAGAATTTTTTTTAAGTACTTATTTATTCATCAACATCTATTTTGTCCCCTTCAAAGTAATCCCCCTCGGATATAATACACTTATGCCAACGCTTTTCCCAACCCTCGAAGCACTTCGGAAATGCGCTTTTCGGTCAGCCGGCCATCAGCGCTTTCTTCGATTCTGACTTGATCTCACCGATTGTAGCAAAATGCATACCTTTCATTAGTTTCTTTAGTTTTTGGAATAGGAAAAAGTCACTGGGAGCCAAATCTGGTGCACACTGTAGTTGAGACATGATTAGGGTTTTGTTTTTGGCCAAAAAACCACAAATAAGCATTAATGTGTGAGCTGGTATATTATCGTGATGCAAAATCCACGATTTGTTTTTCCTCAATTCCTGAGCCGACAAACGTTGCATAACTTCCTTGTAGTATTCCTTATTAACTGTACGACCTTTTGTCAGAAACTCATGATGTACCATACCATTGTAATCAAAGGAAACAGTGAGCGAAACTTTCACCTATTCCTTTGAACAAAACTCGTAGCTGGAACCTTCAAACATGTTTTCTAAGCATAAATATGAAACTGAGCGCAATCCCTCTCATCGGTATTGCAATTCCTGCCGCACGAAAGGGAGGAAATCTTATTCTTATTTTCTTTGAACGCCCTGTCACGGTCAGATGATCTTCTTTCCGAAGGTAACGCATTGGAAACATCTTTTTAAACAGCCTATTTACTGGTTGGTAAGAGTTTACTTGAGGGGGAAAAAATGTTTTTTTGCTTACCAGAAAAATTTGATATGTTCGAAAACGATAATAAACGGAAAATTTAAAATGGCAGCATCGAAGTATCTTATTAGTACCGGCATTTCCTGAAGTGATGAGCTCGACAGCTTTCTGAGTCAATTCACTATATACATCATCCTATGACCTTTATAAGGTATCCTTCCAAAATCAAATTTTTCTTTGAAGTCTTGGTGGGGAGGGGAATACCACATTTACCTTAGCTGGGGGCGCCCATATCGGACTACACCCTAAACCCAAAGCTGTTGAATTAGCTTTCTCTGCTAGCCAACTTAAGCTCTAGAGAATATTTTAGCGTTTCTTAAAGTTTTGAACTTATTTAGAATATACATATTTCCAATAAGTTCATCCATTCAATTGTAAATCTGTTCAAAACTTACCCCTTCAGAGGAAAACCACACAACAGGCACGTATCACCTTTGCGATGGCCAAGTATAAAACGGCAAAGGAAGCAGCTACAAAATAAGAAATTTAAAAAAACAATCTAAAATCCTTCAAAAAACATTGACAAATTGCAAATTACCCCCCAGTCTTCGCACGCAGCCAATCTAAAAACGTATACGGATCTGCTCTGGGATCGTATTTAAATTTGGCACGCGCTTTGCGTCTCAATAGCTTGAGGAATGTCACTGTAAATAGAGAGGGAGAGCGAGAGAGAGACAAAAGTATTTTTTACCTACTCTCTTCTAACACACACATTCACTTACCCCGCTTCAGTAGTATCTCATTGTAAAGCCAAGTGGCGCGTTGACGCGCCTCAGCCGGATAATATAGACGCATAACAATGTGACGCAAACGCAAACCGTAGGGCTCACAAAACAAAAATATCCAAGCCAACAAGCAACAGCCGCCAATTTCGAAATAACGTCGAAAATTAGGACGTCGCGGTTTGGGCAGGCAAGGCGTAGCATCGATATTGTACTTCTCACTGAACGGTTCAAAAGCATCGACGATGCCGCGTAATATTTCCGAAAGGTAACCATCGCCTTCCACATCGACCGCTATGTAGGGATCAACTACAGAATGAAAAAAGAATTTATGGATACAGACAATGTATTCGAGTTAACACACAGAGGGTACACACCCTCAATATTCGCCGACAGACTGGCATAATATGTGATCATAGCCAAAACCCAGTAGAAACAGTAATCAACAAAACAGATACAGGCAATTTGCACGGTGGTTATAAACAAAAACAACATGGAGCGCATCAATCTAAAGACCTCGCGTCGCGTCAGGCGACAACTTGTAATCTTAATAGAGTAGAGAGAAAGAGAGAGGAAAAGAGAGAGAGAGAGAAAATATTAATGCACCCTCCAGCGTTAATCGATCTACAAACCCAGATATATTTTCGTTTTTCAATTTTCTTCAACGGCAATGCACGCTCCTCTTCGGTCAGTTTTCGTTGCTCATCGATCTCCAGAAAGTCTTTCGTCAGGTAGCGATTATCATAGCCTGGCTGACGTAAATATTTCATTTTGAAGTAGAGCGCTCTGTGAGAGAGTACATTTCAATATGTATTTAATTTTTTCCTTTACATATATTTTAGAGCATCAAGCACTCACTTGATTATCACCCAAAAGCACAGAAAACCACTAACCACATCTAACCAACCAAATATGAGAAAGAAACCGCTCATACGCAAATGTATCTCATCCATTATATCACGTCCGACTTCAGTGAGATTCTTCGACGCCACTGTTGAGAAAGTAAAGTCATGTTCGAATGTGACCTTCGCGTCAAACATATTTTTCAATCCATCTGTGAATTCCTTTAATTCTAAAATAGTGAATAAATTGCGTGTACTGAGTATAGATAGATCTGTATATATCCATATTTGACTCACTCTCCATAATGATGCCCAACACACTGTCATCGAAGAATACCACCATCACACAAATCAAGTCAACCACCTTAACACTGTAACAGAGCATTGAGAATAAGTGCGTGGCGTGACAGAGACCTTGAAAGTAGCCTAGTTTTTCTCTGCAAGTAGAGAAGAGGGTATAAGGAGAAATTAGAAAAATTCAAATAATAATTAAAATAATTTAAGAAGAAAAGATAAGTTGCATTTTAAGATTGATTATCATTTACTAGAAAGAAAAAGTTCTTTTCTTGAGATTGTTATGTATCAAATGAATATCTGAAGAAGCTTCCCGCAAGTCGTTTCATTTTCCTATCCTTAAGGTAACGAGTGAATTTTTAAACTGTAATTTTTTCATAGTAGAGAATTGCAGTCAAGCTCATTAACCACACTTGGACACATCTCTTGAGAACTGATCCATTCGAGGTTCCCTACTTTTTTTTAAAGAAAAAACACAGAAAATTCAAATTTAATAGGGAATGTTTATTATCATTCGAAAGAACATTCTTTGGCATTTATTTTTTGAAGATTATCTCTTTCAAATGTTGGCCACGGCTACGTCTCAGGTGGTCCATCCATTGAGTCCAATCTTTGATGACTCGCTCGAGCATTTCGACTGGTAACTGGCGAATGACTCGCGTGGTGTTTTGCTCCAAAGGCCTGAATCGAAGCGGGGTTGTCCGCATAGTCTTTAGACTTTACATATCCCTACAGGAAAAAGTCTAACGGTGTGATTTCACACGACACCAATCCTAGCCAATCGACTGGCCCAAAATGTGAAATTATTTGCTCACGGAAGTGTTCTCTCATTAAATAAATTGATTGATGCGATGTGTGGGAAGTGGTGCCACCTCGTTGAAACCAAATGTCGCAAGCTTCAATTTCAGGCATTAAATAGTCGGTTATTATGGCGCGATAACGGACGCCATTGATGCTTACGTCCTCACCGGCCTCATTTTTTGAAGAAATATGGACCGATGATTCCACCGGCCCACAAACCACACCAACCCGTTGTTTCTTCTGGATGAAATGGCAACTCTTGCATCTCTTCTGTCTATGTCCCAAATGCGGCAATTTTGCTTATTTACATACCCATTGAGCCAGAAATGGGCCTCATCGCTGAACAAAATTTAGCTCGAAAATGTCGGATCTTCTTGGAACTTTTCAAGAGCCCATAGAGCTATGCGATGTGGCTTGGGAAGGTCGAGTGGCTTCAGTTTTGCACAAGCTATACTTTGAATGCTTTCAATTTAAGATCTCGACGTAAAATGCGCCAAGTCGTTCCAATCGACTCCCCACGATCTTCGTGTACACTCTCAGCTACTGCGGCTATATTTTCTTCACTGCATGCTGGACGTGGTCTGTTCGGTTGAATATTATCCAATAATGAATGCTGGGTCTCAAGATGGGTGATGGTGTTGCGAGTAGTATGCTCAGTAGGTCGATTATGTTGACCATAAGTTGAGCGAAACGCGCGAAACACATTCTTGACGGAACGTGAATTTTCGTAATAAAGTTGAATGATTTGTAAACGCTGTTCAGGCGTAAGTCTTTCCATGTTGAAATTCCAAACAATACTGAACAAAAATAACATGACAACTTGGCACGACTCACGCGTGATCTGTCAAAAGAAGGCTATTGAAGAAAGTACCTCCACTTGATTCACCCTATATAACTATAGACTTAACCATTTTATAAAACCATTTATAAAAACTCTTTTCCGTGTTTCGAGAACATAGAATATAGTACTCGGCTTTGTAGCGAGGTTCAGTAATGAGCAATGCTAACGAACATCATATTCAGCTGGTGGGCAGAGCAGCTCAGACCTTACTTCTTGTTTAATTACTAACCTACTAACAAAACTCGTGAGAAAATTATAGACTTGACCCTATGTAGTTAAAATCTAAATGGTTCTATGAGAGATCACTCTCGAACAATATCCTACTTGTGTAAATTAAAGAAGAAATTCCAAAAATACGAACTGGGAAGCATATAAACAAACTCTGTATAACTTACTAGTTAACACTATATATGTTTTCCATCTTCTAACTAAAAAGTCGTAGTAGAAAACACACAAGTGGAAAAAATGTAATAAGGATAGCGAAAAGATCTTAATAAAGAGATTACAGCGGTGGGATTGCGGGTATCGCAGAGACTGCAAGCTTAAGGTCGATCTTCTTTTCAAACTAAATAGGTTTCCTTCAAAAGCAAAATCCAGGAAAAGGAAACCAATGAATTATTACTACAGACCAACATTTCTGAAAGCTCACGGGTACCAGTGAGATTTTCCTACACTTATAGATTATACATATTCCAATTTCAAAAGGAATGATAACATACGCTATTAAAACCCTAAGACAACATGAAGTACTCAGAACAGATGGAACTATCTCTAAGCAATTACAGAATAGAATTTTCCACTTGCAGGCTGAATATAATTTTGGAAGTCGAAAAAAAATAAATAATGGACCCCAGGTCCATAAGCCTACCGTCCTTTGTCTTAAATAACTATAATAATAGAATTAGAGTAATATTCATCTCTCAAACTAAGGCTGTTTTCGAACGATCAGCACACAAGTGAGGAAAGACACACCAACCCATTTTTTATCCAAAAGAATCTGCTTAATCCTACTTTGCCTTGTTAACTTCATCTGCCTTCCATTCTGTAAGCAGAGATACAGAGGAGGGATGGTCTGTTCTGTGTTATTCCTAGACGAGACCTGCGACCGACAAACACGATTTGAGAGTTTAACTTAATGGAGTATTGCTGTCTGGCTGTGTCTGCCTGAAGACGTAGTTGCCTCTTCCTGAAAATTCGAATTAAACGTATTTTCCAGCTTTTATGATAGCTATTTCGACCTGTAAAACACTACAGTCAACCGGCAGCTTGAATGAGAGTTGGAATGACAATTTTCGAGAGAAAAAACTCCAATCTACTCTTCCTTCAAGTCCGTCTATGTATATTTCAATGCTACCAGCCAGAGTATTATAATGGATTACCCATACCAAAAAGATAGAAAAAATTATGTGAAGATGATGACGTAAACCTCTCAGAGCTCCGTTTGTAGCGCTCTATTTTTTTATCAGTAGGCGGCCGTGATAATCGAGTGGTTAGCATACTACCATTCGGAAGGCAAGGGTTTGAGCCCAGGTTCGACCAACGTCCAAAATTAGGGATAACATTTTTTTCTAATTGCGGTCGCCACTCAGCAGGGAATATCAAGCCCTCCGAGTGTGTTTCTGACGTCAGTAACAGTCATAAAAATCCAACTGCCGTTCGGAGGCGGCTTAAAATAAATAAAATGGAGTGACAATTCCATTTGTTGGTAAAAACATTAAGACACAAAACCACAAATTGGAGGAAGAGCTCGACCAAAGATCTCTTTAGCGAGGGTATATGTGAACACGATATACGGAGTGGTCAGTGGAGTCTAACGCCAGCTTCTGAATGATAAAACTTATTTAAATGGTATTTAATTCCCAGGCTGTATAACCAAAGATCTCTGAAACCCCGTTTACATTTCTCTCATAGGAGGGGTCCATATTGTTAAATTCATATTCATCCCATTAATAAATATAATAGACTCCTAATCGGGCGGCCGAAGTAACCTAGTGGTCGGACGTGCACACCACAATGTGGAGAGTCGTGGGTTCGAACCTTACAAATTTAATTTTAAAAAATTTATAATTCCGATCGCTCCTCGTCAGGTAGGGTATTTCTGATATAACGTAAAAATCTCTTCATGAAAATTCATCAGACTTTCCCAGACTACTTGGAATTAATTGTAGTTCGCTCCATTTTTTGGAAAAACGCGGCCGAAAAGCACTTTAACGGTTATAAAGCGTTAATAAAACTACTCAAACATTTTCTCTCGATTCCTCAGCTCCTAGCCCGATCGTAGCTCGATCGCCCCACGCCCTGGAAATTTAATATCTCTGGATGTATATGTAGCTTAGAAACACTTACTAAAAGCTTTCCAATAAAAGGTCAACAGTCTTTTGGAGACCACTCGCCCTTGTTTAGCTTTTCTTACTCATTACCTGCAATCTTTCATCGCATCATCAGCAATTTTCATGCAGCGATCGAAGGGTGTGCCAAATTCCTTGTTGCAAAACTTCACAATGCTATTGAGCCATTCCATCATAACCTTAATACCGCTCACTGCAACAAAAAAAATGTAAGAAAATCGACAACTTGTTAAAAACCAGTGAGACCAAAGCTTCACAAAACTCACAAACCACCAACACCAGCTCTTTAATACGATACATCAACAACTCAACTTTCTTCATAACTTTTTTTATATTATTCATAGCTGTATTGACGGCCTTTTTAATGGCGACCAATGGCTCCTTCATCACCTCCAACATTTCCTCGAGTGCATGTTTAAGCTGCATTTGGCCACAGGATAGACTTGTTGTGAGAGCGTCCACATTACGTAAGATATTCCATGCGGGGCCGGTACCGACCAAAATGAATGCGAATGCAATCAAGAGAGAACGTCCTTTCGAGCTGCACATTATAGGTATGCAGAGGGTCACGATGCAGCTGTGCGGATGAGATATTATAAGTACATTCGCCAGTCTCCGAGAATATTTTTTTTTTCAAACTTACCGCACATTGCGACTGTAGGAGAGAAAAAGGAAAGCTACAATGATTATATTCAACTTCAACCAAAGTCCTTTTGGTAGACGGAAAGAGCCTGTCTCGTATAGTTCCCACACCATAGCCATGCCCATCCCAGTGACATAGCCGAGTATTAAGAGTGTTACAACGGTTTTACTGAAAAATTTAGCAAATTTGTGCTCTGTAGACTTTGCTTTTTCCGGCGTTATGGGTTTGGTGGGAGGTGGCGTTGTGCGTTTGGTGGGAGGTGGTGCCGAGTCTTCTGTTTTGGTTGTGGTTTCTACATCAATTGTTGTAATCGAACCTCCTGATGTTGCCGTCGTTGGTGGGATTGCCGATGTCGATGTGTCGTCGGGCATTTCGTTGTTGTTGTTATTTTTTCTTTTCTTTTTGTAAAATTCTATTTTCTCTTGTTATGATTTTTAGAGAAATTGCTTTTTACCCGAGAACGGAAATTCGTTTGAAAAATCTCGTGAATTTGAAAAATCAAAAACAAAAAAAAAAAATTAAAAAAATTGCCAAGGTATGATTCAAAAAGGTATGTAGTGACTCGTGAATTATGACACTCCCTTACAAACGGTTGCAATTTGGTATGCAGTAGAAAGAGGCGTAAAATATTTCCCGATTTGAGAAAATGCAAAGAAAATAGCCTTAAGTCCTGTTTTTACAACTCATATTTTCTAGTTTAGACCAAGTATCATCTGTTCAGCCAAAAAACATCCCTTTGGACGCTAAAGTGAGAAGGCGGGAGGGTCTGGGATGGGTCCACTTCATAAAAACCTTCTCCAATGAACAAATTTAGCAATATGCTTCCGATAAGAAAGACCCCTTTTGACGACCCCCGAAGCGTAATGGTGTGGCTCCGCAGTTTGTCCTTGTGAAAATCAAGGCTGACTTTAATACCGTCCAAGAACGCTTAAAAAAACAGAAAATTCATATTTAATGCGAATGTTTATTATCATTCGAAAGACAAGACTTAGACTTTACATATCTCCACAGGAAAAAGTCTAACGGTGTTATATCACACGATCTTAGTGGCCAATCGACCGGCCCAAAACGTGAAATTATCTGCTCACCGAAGTGTTCTCTCAATAAATCCATTGATTGATTCGAAGTGTGGGAAGTGGCGCCGTCTTGTTGAAACCAAATTTCGCGGAGATTACGAGCTTCAATTTCAGGCGTCAAATAGTCGGTTATCATGGCGCGATAACGGTTGCCATTGACTGTTACGTTCTCAACGGCATTATTTTTGAAAAATATGGATTGATGAATCGACCGGCCCACAAACCACACCAAACCGTTCTTTTTTCTGGATGAAATGGCAGATCTTGAATCTCTTCAGGTTGCTCTTCGTCCCAATTTTGCTTTTTTACATGCCAATTGAGCCAGAAATTAGCCTCGAAAACGTCGGTTCTTCTTAGAACTTTTCAAGAGGCCATAGAATGAAGCGCCAAGTCGTTCCATACGTCAGCCCGAGTTTCTACGAACGGCGCCGAATCGACTCTCAACGGTCTTGATGTACACTCCTAGCTACTGCGGCTATATTTTCTTCACTGCGTGCTGGTTGTGATCTATTCGGTCGAATATCATCCAATAACGAATGCTGGGTCTCAAGATGGGTGATGGTATTGCGAATAGATCGCTCAGTAGGCCGATTATGTTGACCATAACTTAGCAAAGCGCGCGAAAGACATTCTTTACAGAACGTGAATAAAATTGAATCATTTGTAAGCGTTGTTCAGGCGTAAGTCTTTCCATGATGAAATGTCAAACAATACTGAACAAAAATAACATGACAGCTTGACACGATTCACGCTTGATCTGTCAAAAAAGGCTATTGAAAAAAGTGGCTCTACTTGGATCACACTTTAAAAACAAGGACGGAAGAAAATATGTCCTTGTGAAAGGTACTACGTGGCACTAAACAGGGGCTAAAATTTTGTGTTGAATTTGTGGTATGAAAGAGATTCAGTCGCTGAGTCACAGCATTTATCTCGGCTAATGAACGTCTCGCCACAATCCGCATCAAAACGAAATTCTTCCACTTAATGCTGATTTGCGATCACGCTACGACGGAAAATGTAACCAAAAATTCTTTCAATAAAAGTCTAAAACGCGCCTATGAGCTAGCGCTCAGGATGTCCAAATTCTGTTCTGTTAGGCGATTTTAAAGCCAGGGTGAGCGAAGGAGGCACAACATTTGCAAAATTGAAAAATCTATCTAGCTACTAAGCTGTTTTAGTGTCGAATCCCGTTTAATCATGTTGTGATAGACGGAAGACACTGCATGGTCTAGATGTGTAGATGAGTAATATACCGTTACTCAGCCCTCATTTCAGCGTTGACTTAACTATCGAAAACCAGAATTTCGGTTGCGGTTTCAGACTAATGGTGGGAGTCGTGCTTTGTATTCTCTGAAAAATTATAGAGAGCTCTTAAAAAATGCCAAAGAGATTGCTTAGGTTAGCTGCTACGAATATAAGTAGGCGACACAGAGTAACTGGAAACTTCTTCTAGTCCTATGAACAGCGAAGCTCTTTGGTATCGAAGACGTATTCTAGATGAGGCCAAACCGAAACAGAAAATATTTCAGTTTCCCACTCATACCTTCCTCCTCATCCATCCTGCATGCATCCCTTCTACTAATGCTCATTTTGCTGGCAGCTGATGCCAATATGTTGAGTACTCTCTTTGGTCTCATAGCTGTCCTGCAGTCCTCTCGAGTCCTCGTGAAGAAGCAGTGATTGTGTTTTCCTTAGCTGCCATTGTATACACATATAGATTTTGGTGATCTTGCAGTCTGTTAAGAAATTCCATATCCCCTTGTGATTCATACTCCAGCTTTCTCTAATACATTATAGTGGAGACTCTTTAGTGTCTTTCGTATTTCATGTACTGACTCGGTCGCTAGACGGCTACTACTTTCGGTAATCTCATCAATTATCTCGTTCCGCTCAACGCCCTTGTGGTCTGAAACTTAGTAGATAGGCTGTGAAGTTCTCCGTCTCGATCCCAACACCTAGTTCAGCGAAAAGATGCCGGCGCTGACTCCTTCAGAGAGAGGTTCGGTAAGTTCAAGCGAATTTATATTGGAATTTTCCGCTACCTGTGGGCCTAGTAAAGTCCTCCAGAGATGAGTTGATCTGATGGAGATCGAATTTCCTTCTTCCTGAACGTACGTTCTCTGTTCTCTGGTCTTGGACTCACAAATTATTCTACATTCTCTGATTAATTACTACAGTTTGAATATTTATATTTCTATACATTTGATACACCCGGTGTCATTTTCCTTTCACATTTATTCTAGACAACAACCAATCACTGTAAACAACATATCATTTCCGCAACTTCTGTAAACCTTGTACGTGACTTATAACATTTTCACGATAGATGTCGCCACAAAGTGTATAATCATTTATGCTATATAAAGCATGCGAACATTTCTGTTATTAAAAATTCAAAGCTTGCAACTAAATGCGACAAAAAACTTTCATGTTTCTTCATGTCCATTTTAAATATATATATATATATATATATATTTGGCGGTTTGTAACCGCTGAAACGATTTTCGGCCGAGCTCCTCCTCCAATTTGTGGTTTTGCGTCTTGATGTTTATACCAACAGATGGAGGGACCTACAGTTTATTCTAAGCCGCCTCCGAACGGCTGATGGATTTTTATGAGGAGCTTTATTTCATGCCAGAAATACACTCGAAGGGCTTGACATTCCCTGCCGAGGGGCGACCGCAATTAGAAAATTTTTTTTTTTCTATCATTTTGGATGTTGCTCGAACTTGGGCTCGAACCCAGGCCTTCCGAATGTCAGTACGCAATGCTAACCACTCGGCTATCGCGGCCGCCATTTTAAATATACTTGGTATAAATACTGCTACAACATTAAACACACGCATTTCAATAGAAGAATTGAACATACCACATAATTCCCATATGATTTACCGATTTTACCGTGCAGGAAAAATTTAATAAACAAAATGATAGGGTGTATGCACGGTCATCTAAGGAAGCATCTGAACTGATTCCACGGGTCGAAAAAGGTCATCACCCAGCTTCAGTCATGGTTTGGTGGGGTGTCTCTTATGATGGGGTAACTGACTTGCATTTTTGCGAACAAGGGGTCAAAACATCGGCCAAAGTTTACCAAGAAACCGTTTTGGAAGCTTTTGTAAGAGCACTTAACCCTTCCATGTTCCAAAACCAATCATGGACTTTTCAGCAAGACTCTGCGCCGGCCCATAAAGCTAAAACGACCCAAATCTGGCTCCAAAACAATTTACCAGCATTCATTTCCTCTAAAGAGTGGCCCTCTGGCAGTCCTGATTTGAACCCGCTGGATGGATTACAAATTGTGGACAGTTTTAGAGGACATGGTTTGCCACAAAAGATACCCGAGCATTGATTCTCTTAAGACAGCTTTGATTCGTGCTGTGGCCAATTTCCCAATGGAGGAGGTGCGTGCGGCTATTGATGATTGGCCAGAACAATATATATCAATAAATGTGTAAAAAAAAATTGGTCCAAAAACATTCATTATTTTTTATTTTATAGCATCAAATGTGTGTAACAGTATTTATGTCCCTACTAAGTATTTATATATATTTTTTCTTGATAATTTTTATTAATTATGCATCTCCTTTCAGACTCTTCAATATTGGACGCTGTGTATTGGTAATAACACTCGCATTCATCATATTTCGTAGTAACACCTGGGATTAAACTGAAAAAAAATATAACGGAATTAATAATTAATTATTAAATTAATTTATATGCAATTAATTATTATTCACAGGTAGATAAATTAAATGTATGTGCGCATAATTGATTTCAAATCAAAAATTTTAATGTACTTTTTAGGGTTCTTAAAATATTTTAGTGGAAAAAAATCATTTAAAATTCGAATCTTGTATTAAAAAAGAAAAGAAAAAAGTGCTGTCTTCGGCCATACCGAGGCCGTTATACCTGTAATGAACATATAAAAATTTCGCTGATTTTCAGTGCCAATATAAACCTGAATTTACGTTTGTTGAACCAAATTTCGCGCTTTTAGAAGCTTTTTTTGCGGATTTTTGACCCAAAACCTCATAACTGAACGAATCGGTTGTATGGGGGCTATATGTTGTGGTCGTCCGATTTCGATGATATTCAGAACCAATATGAACAGGTCAATTGAAAAGTCCTCGATCTACCATAGTAAAACACATTTTCTTGGCAAAATAATTTGTATATTCAACGGAAGCTATGTTGCTTAAGAGTGATAAACTGACTATAACGACTCCCCAACCTTTCGATGCCATTTTTGTAGTACGAATTGTCCTTCGCTTCAAAATAGGCCTCAGTTACGCCGATCACCTCTTCATTCGACGAAATTATCTTCCCCGTGAGCATTCTTTTCAGATCTGAGAACAGGAAATAGTCGCTGGGGGTCAGATCTAGAGAATACGGTGGTCAGGGGTTTTTGCCATCGATTTCACAGACTTGTGACACGGTGCATTGTCTTGGTGAAATAGCACTTTCCTGTTCTTCAAATGCTGCTGTTTTTTCGGAGATTTCGTCCTGCAAACGGTCCGATAATGCTATGTAATAGTTGCTATTGATGTCCCTTCCTTTTTCAAGGTAGCCAATGAAAATTATTCCATGCGCATCCCAAAATACAAACGCCATAACCTTATCAGCCGACTGCCTTTCCGAAGTGCTTAATTGCTGTAAAAGTGAAAAACCTGACGAAAAGACGTGATAAAATCCGATTTGCAACAGTAAATCCACTTAAACCTTGGTTCGTGGACTCAGCTATTCAAAAGTGGTGGGGGCGCAAAGTGCATCAAGGCTTTAAACAAAAGTTTAGTCAGATGATACAAAGTGTGCTCTGCCCAGTCCACAATATGAGACACTCCTCAGTATGGACCAATTATCTTGGGATAAGTCTACTCAATCTTCTAGATAAAGTCTTATCTAACACATGGTGAGAAAGATTTTGGCCTAGTATCAACGAACTAATCGAGCCTCATCAGCTTGGCTTCAGACATGGTAAGTACGCCATTGACCTGATGTTAATCATGCGCCAAGTCTGGGAAAAGACCTGTGAAAAGCGTTGCGAGACAAATCACCGCTTTGTCGACAGCACGAATAGGAGCTGCCTCTTCGTTTTTATGTCTGAATTTTTTATTCCCGCTAAACTTTTACAGTTGTATAAACTAACCTTGAACCACAAGGAAAGTTCCGTCAAGATTTGTAAGTAACTGTTCGAGCCGTTCGATACTAGGCGAGAATTTTCAGACAAGATGACTCCTCCTCGATTGCCTTCCTTCACTTAATTCTGGAGAAAATAAACACATCTTTTCGTGAATTCGTCGTAGTTTCGATTATCGATATAAGGATATATGTATGTCAGATGTCTGTTACAACATGACCGATCTGGTTTTGATTGGTCCGGAGACAACCAAGTAGTTTGTGCTGGAAGACAGTACTGCAGACAAACGTATTTAGGGCTCTGGCGAACTCGATCAGCCTCAACCCATTTGTGGATGTTTCCTCATGAAGGCTGAATTTTCCAACTGTTGTGCCGAAACGATCTTCTATGCCCTGGCGACAAGCACAATTTTGTAATCGTGGCTGGGACAGCGTTCGTTAGTACAGTCCAGGCGCTCATAAAAGGCATCCTTGGTCACAACGCGTGAACGTAAATTAGCGATAAGTTGAAGAACTTCGCTTTGATGCGAATTGTGGCGAGACGTTCGTAAACCGGGGTGAATGTCATCAACAGTCTGCAACTGAGTTTCTCCCCCACCACAAATCCAACACTAAATTTGCTGCTGTAGAACATACCACAAGAATCGTCGCAATACTTAGACGGTGCTGATGATGGTATTTAGTTTAACGAGGACATCACCTAGCTATGCAGAGGCACCTTTCCAATTAAGGGAACGGACATTCCAGTCCTTAATACGAGCTCTAGAGCTGAATAGAGAGGGTACAATCTACTAAAAGGGCGTATGGTTGCTGGCGTACGCCGATGGTTTTGATATAATTGACCTCAACAACCTCGTCGTGAGTTCTTCAGACTCAATGAGAAGCGCAGCGTATGGGTCTGGTAGTGAACGAGGCCAACGCGAAATATTTCCTCTCATCAAACAAACAATCATCGCATTCGCGACTCGACGCCCGCGTCACTTTTGACAGTCACAACTTTGCAGTCGTAGATAGTTGCATCTACCTCAGAATCAGCTATAACACCAACAACGATGTCAGCCTTTAAATCCGACGCAGAAACACTTTAGCCAACAGGTGCTACTTTTGACTGAGTAGGAAATTGAAACGGAAAGTCCTCCCTCGACGAACAAATAACAAATTACGAGTCACTCATCATTCCCGTCCTACTATATGCGGGTGCGGAGGCATAAACGGGGTGACAAAATGGATGAGAGCACTCCAGCTTTGAAAGTTTTCCATGCAGTAACTGCCGGTGGAAGTAAATGAAACGGAAGATTGCCACTCCATTGGAAAGATCAGGGAGATAAGCATCAGACTTCGCTTGGTATTTCCAATTGAGCAAAAAGAATACAGGAGTGGCGTGTTGTTGTTAAATCCAAATCCCGAAAGCGGTGTATACGCTAGTAAAGAAAAATTAAAAGAATATGTTTGCAGAGGACGTCATCTAAAACGGGGTCTCTTATCCGAGGCATTACTAACTTTTTCATTGGTTCTGATTTCTATGTGGAGGGTCCAAACCCCGCACAACTTTGCTATGCAAGGGAAAAACTACACATTTATATAGTGAGCCGTCTGCTTTAAAACAGACACCCGCTCTTAGCCGCAACTCAGGGGAACAGACGCCGCAATTATACTTCAACAAAGGATAAATTGGATACGTTGCAGTGGCTCCACTAAAGTTACCTCTCTTTTGGGCATGATCGAGGGATCTACATGGGTTGGTTACCGCATCTCACTCAAGGATTGCTCACGTTTCCAGTGTGTGATTCGAGAATGTAATAGTTGTCATTGAGTATAGACTTGCAACTGCAACTGTTTACTCAGAAGCAGGACTACACCTCATTACAGCCTATCACTTTCACTTTCGCTCATTACCACCTTTTTCTTGACGATAAGTTCGGCACAAAATTTTCTAGCCTCTCTACTTTTTTTCTGGTAACTACTTAACAGGTCAATTAAAAAGTCCCCGGTCTACCGAAGTAAAAGAAATTTTTTTGGCAAAATTCATTTTTCTTTATTCAACATAGTTCCATTTTTTTACACCAAGATGGCTGATCAGAACCAAAGAGCGTTCCAAAAGCAATTTGGCATCAATCTGAACAGAAAACCCAAGCCTGGAGTGACGATGAAAAAGGTTCTCCGTCACTACCGTGATATTGGCTTGGGTTTCAGGACACTCCGTGTGGCCATTGATCGTACCTATATTTACAAGAAGTGCCCATTTGCCCGTACGCAAACGAAAGATGCCACGCTCCGTCGTTTTGAAAAGCAACGCAGAAATATGAGTGTACATTGCTCACCAAGCTTCAGAGATTCAGGAAAGCAGTGATATTGCTTGCCACAATTGGCGAATGTCGTCCACTTTCAAAGACCGTGCGTTTCAGCGTTCTTAAAGTGACAAAGACACAGTGCTCCAAGAAGAGCTTTAAAGAAGTTTTAAGTTCAAATATTTTTAACTTGATGCATTTGAAATAAATAAGTAAACACTAAACACAAGGGTGGGTTACAGCCGACCCTCCAACTTTTCGATACCATTTTTGTAGTACGATTTTGTGCTTTGCTTCAAAATAGGTCTCTCAGTTTGGGCGATCACCTCACTATGCGATGAAAATTTCTTACCAGCGAGCATTCTTTAGAGATCGGAGAACAGGAAATAGTCGCTGGGGGCCGGATCTGGAGTATACGGTGGATGCGGCAGCAATTCGAAGCACAATTCATGGATTTTTGCCATCGATTTCACAGACTTGTGACACGGTGACACGGTGTCTTGGTGAAACAGCACTTTCTTTTTCTTCAAATTTTGTTAAGGTAGTCAATAAAAATCCCAAAATAAAAAAATAAAAAATAAAAATCCCAAAATCAAAAAAAGTCAAGGTCTGAAGAGTATTAAAAATTGCCAAAATTCACTGCACAATTTCCCATGATTATTTATCCAGAAATTAGTTATTATTAACATATACACATACATATGTACATAAACACATACACAATATATTAACTATATTGTAAATTCTTGCCTTAATTATAAACACACTTCCGCAAAGTGCAATTCAAAAACATACAACGGTAAATGTGTAAAATTTTGAAGTGTCAAGAGAAATTGTGCAGAGGAGTGGATATTAATTTAATTACATATTTACATTCATAATTATTGTACAATAACATTAGTGCTAGTAAATATTAGAGCTTTGAATAGAAAAATTTTCCAAATTAAATAAATAGTGTAAAATATATAACAAAAAAAGAAAAAAAAAGAAGAAAAACGAAAAACAAATTATGCGACACGTGTAGTTGGGGCATAAATACAAATATTTACGACATGTAATTGCAATGTAAATACATATGTACATATGTACAAACATATGCACATTGAAATAAATATTTGTCTCTTTCGGTTCTTTTAATCATCAACTGACTTTATTGGCATACTTTGGCATATACTATATACTCGTATGTACGTATGTATGTATTTAAATATGTATGATGCCTTGTATGCATGGTCATAATAAGAGAAATTTATTATTTCACTAGAAATCAAGCAATTATATACACGTGTACACATAATACGCGCATAAATTTGAAATGGAGATGGGAAATGTAATCGCTTGCACTTTGCCTGCCTGCTAAACGGAAGCTGCTACGTCGCTTGTTTGCTTAGTATACATACATACGTACTAGATGATTATCACATATGTACTTGTATATGAATATACTTATGTAGATTTATGTACATACGAGCGAGCCCCTTGAAAATGCAATCAATAAAAATCATTTTAATCAATGTTTGTTGCTGTTTATTCACACTGTGCATTGTGCAATGGCTAAGTAGCTGAGACCCATCGCTGAGCTTTAGCTACTAGAAAAAACAACAGTGCTCTTCGTTTGCATCTTCAGAAGAAAGTCAAAGAAAAGAAAAGAAATTCAGGTAAAGTGCAAATGTTCTTAGAAATTTTCAATTAAATTAAAAAAAAAAAAAATTCCAATATTTTTCAGATAATTTCAATAGGGGTATTCTCTTTGTCTAGGAAATGCATGCTACGGTGCACGGATAGGAAATTTTTTCTACTCGTGCAACGGCACAACAACAAAACACATGCAAAAAACATATGCTACGATAGCAAAAATATCCTATACCAAATCCTATGTATATTTATTTCCCACAGCTAGCAAGAAGGAAAATGCAACCCTGTAAAGGACAAGTAACCCTGTGCCAGTGTGGTTGTTATTGTTTCACTTGAATATGTAAAAATTTTGCAACGGGAGTGCTCTCGATCTCTAGCACAATTTCATAGGAAATATTTGCATAGTATGCATTTCCTAGACAAGGCGAATACCCCTAATAAGTTAGCGCAAAAGGCATACAATCAATCGTGTCTGGTTATAGTGAATTAATTATCGCAATCCGTGCTATTGCTACTGTGGCTACTTGTAATATTTGCTTTTAATAAAAAAATAAATAAAAATTATTGCAAGGCCTGTTCACAGTGTTGAGCATGTTCACAGTACAAGAGGGTTAAAATTTTTGCTCAAAAACTCCTTTTATTTGCTCAAAATACTCTTTGTGTGCTTCTTCTTCTTGTTCTTTTTTTCTTTCTTTTTATTTGAAAAATCTTTTCAAAGTCTCTTTTACTATTTAGAGTTTTTGAATTGTTGTTCACCATTTAGAGTATTCAAGGTAAACATTAGAGTGTTCACTATATATTGAGGTGTTCACTATACCCAGACACGACTGTAAATACATTTCACGAAACAACTTTTTTAGTTTTAGTAAAACCAGAAATTTTCGAATAATCTTATACATAAAAAGGGTGATTAATTTCGAGGTTCCCTACTTTTTCAAAGAAAAGAAAAACACAGAAAATTCAAATTTAACTGGAAATGCATATTACCATTCGAAAGAACATTCTTTGGCATTTATTTTTTGAAGATTTTCTCTTTCAAATATTTGCCGCGGCTACGTCGCAGATGGTCCATCCGTTGAGTCTAATTTTCGATGACTCGTTTCGACTGGTAACTGGCGTATTACACGCGCAATGTTTTGCTCCAAGGCCTGAATCGCAGCGAGATTGTACGCATAGACTTTACATATCCCCACAGGAAAATGTCTAACGGTAAGATATCACACAATCTTAGTGGCCAATCGACCGGCCCAAAACATGAAATTATCTGCTCACCGAAGAGCTCTCTCAATAAATCCTTTGATTGATGCGATGTGTGGGAAGTGGTGCCGTCTTGTTGAAACCAAATGTCACAGAGATCATGTGATTCAATTTCAGGTATCAAATAGTCGGTTATCATGGCGCGATAACGGTCGCCATTAACGGTTATGTTCTCATCGGCATCATTCCGCAAGAAATATGGACCGATGAGTCCACCGGCCCACAAACCACACCAAACCGTTGTTTTTTCTGGATAAAATGGCAGCTCTTGAAGCTCTTCAGGTTGCTCTCTGTCCCAAATACGGCAATTTTGCTTATTTGCATGCCCATTGAGCCAGAAATGGCCCTCATTGCTTAACGAAATTTGGTTCGAAAACGTCGGATCTTCTTGTAACTTTTCAAGAGCCCATAGAGCAAAGCGATGTCGCTTGGGAAGGTCGAGCGGCTTTAGTTCTTGCACAAACTGTTATTTCTACACTTTCAATTTAAGATCTCGACGTTAGATGCGCCAAATTGTTCCATACGTCAGTCGGAGTTGCTGCGAACGCCGCCGAATCGACTCGCCACGGTCTTCGTGTACGCTCTCAGCTACGGCCGCTATATTTTCTTCACTGTGTACTGCATGCTGAACGTGGTCTATTCGGTCGAATATAATGCAATTATGAATTCTGGGTCTCAAGATGGGTGATGGATGGTGTTGCGATTAGTACGCTGAGTAGGCCGATTATGTTGACCATAAGTTGAGCGAAGCGCGCGAAACACATTCTTTACAGAACGTGAATTTTCGTAATAAAGTTGAATGATTTTTAAACGTTGTTCAGGCGTAAGTTTTTTCATGACGAAATGCTAAACTGGTACTGAACAAAAACAACATGACAGCTTGACACGACTCACGCGTGATCTCTCGAAAAAAGGATATTTTGAAAATAGTAATTCTACTTGGGTCATCGCACAATAAAATCCATCGCAATGAGAAAAACAGACCATTCACCCACATGCAGTAAACGATCCCCACCAACCAGTAAACGTAAAAAGAAAAATCAATTTTACTTTGTTTTTGTAAATTTACAGTCGACTTTTATTTTAATCAGTAATTTTAATAGTAGATTTATTTGGATTTTCTTGTTATTTTTTTTTCACTTTTGAAATTAATTCATATTATTTGTTTTTGTTTTTTTTTTTGTGAATTTTTGCATCTCAACTTTTTTTGTTTTACTTTTATTTTTGAATTTGAATAATTTAACTTAAAACCTAAAATGTTCGCTTTCTCATTCATTCAGTTTGTTTAATAAGAATATTTGCATAAAATTAGCTTAGATTTTAAATAATAATATTTAATTATAATTAGAAATAGTGTTTTTGTTATTATTATTGTAATATAAATTAATTCAATTAAATTGAGATAAATTATTATTGTAATTACAAATACACAAGTATATTTTTTCTATAATATATTAATTAATTTAATTTAATTGAAATTAATTTAATAAGAAATTACATTTTATACGCGCTTAAATTGTTAACTAGAAATATTTATGTTTGTATATTTGCATATTTATTTATATATATATTATTTATTTATATGTAAATGTATTATGTATGTATGCATCATGTAGTATATTATTTACTTATATGCTCACTATGGTTTAATGCCGTTTCATTTATTATTCCATTTTGTTTACTATTTATATTTCATGTTTTTTTATTTATGTGTTGTTGTTACTATAAATGTATATATATATATAACGCGTCTGATGACAAATCAAATTAAATATATATATTTTGGTCTTATATATATATATATATGTATTCTTTTGGTATATTTACACTAATTCATATATGTAATTATAAAAACAAAAAACCAAAAAAAAAAAAAGAATAAAATTTTTTATATTTTTTTAAATTAAATTATAATTTTTTTTTATTAAATAACAAAAATGTTTGTTGAAAATATAATACAAAGTGAGCGAGAAAATTAGTAGTAGTAGTAGTCGGCAACTAACTGCACATTGTTTATATGATGAAAGGAAAATCAATAAATGATATTGAATGCATTTAATTTTCAATTATCAATTTTTCTAAAAAAAAAAAAGCTAAAAATATTTTTTGTTGGTTTTTTTTTTTTTTTTTTTGTTAAATTTGTTTTCTACACATTGTTGCGCACATAAATTCATACAATTTTATACAGGCATGTATGCAATGCATGTTTGTGTGGCTGTGGCTGTGATTGTGAATGGGTTATTCACGCCAAACATACAGTCACACACTTTCAATACATTTTTCATTTCCCCGTTTAGGGTCAGGCAAGTTTAGTTTCAGTCATCGAGGTCATCTAACAGGAGGCGCAGGAAACGTGCTGTTTCGACGGGTTCGGACCAAAGGGAGAGGAGTGTCAGATGAGTCGGGTTAAGTGGGCATGCAAAGAGGTGGTTACTGTCGTGCAGGGATTCTTTGCATGCGGGACATGTGTTGGATATGTCAGGGTCGAGTCTGGATAGGTAGGAGTTAAGCCTACTACAGTATCCAGATCTTAATTTGTGTTAGGGTTACGCGGGTCTCACGAGGCAGCTCGAACTCTTGTTCTGCGATGGGTGGTGGTTTGACTCCGAGAAAACCATTCACTGGAAGAGAGTTCAAGAAGGTGTTGACGTACTCTCAGTGAATGGTGTAGATGGCCTGTCTGTAAGCCGTCATGTCCAGCGGGTCTTGTCTGTATTGCTGTATGTTGTCCCAGTAGTCAAGTACTCCCTTCCTGATGTGCCTACGTGGTGGTTCGACTTCCAGCAGGTGCCTGTTGGGATGATCCATACGGTAGCATCCCAGCAGGTACTGCTTACACAGCATAACATTATGCTCCTTAACTGGGAGCATGGATGTTTCACTGTGTAAGTGGTGCTCCGGCGCCATCAGCAGGCTTCCCGTCACGGTCCGAAGGGCGGTGTTCTGGCAAGTCTGGAGCTTCTTCAACTGCGCCGCGCTAGTCCCCGACGTCCAAATCGGTGCAGTATAATTTGAGGATTTTGTTGCGGCTTTGTACTTTGGTGGCAATTGCAGTCGTATGCGGAGTGAAGGAGTGCAGGCTATCGAAGGTTGTTCGTGGTCGGAATTTTTACGTCATCGACCTTCACATCGAGTTCTAGCCGGTACTCCTTCGTCCAGCTGGTGAAAAGGGTGGCAGAGGATTTCGCGGGTTGCAGATGTAAGTGTCGTGCAGTGAAGAAGTTGGAAAGGTCGGCGAGGTAGCAGTTTACTGAAGAGCAAAGGCTATCAATATCGAGGCTGCGATGCCTGCTTGCTCCATTGATGCACTAAAACTAAAATTACCTGATGACCTAAACGTGGTTAGGTCGCCGAGAGGGTGACAGCCCTTGGCCAGATAAAATCCGGGTCAACTCCGGTGCGTAGAACCGGCTGTCGTGGGAGTCGTTTTACTTTTGTTCTTATTTTCGCTAAATAAAAAAAATTGCAATTCTTTATTGTTGTTGTTATTATCATTTACAGCTTTTATATGTTCATGAGATTGCTATTAAAGCATTTTGCATTTTGTTTTGTTAAAATTTTATATATTTATTTACCACTCTCGTTTGCGGAAAATTTCGGGTAAAAAGGTTTGTTGTACGAAAAAATTCAAAAAATGAGAAAGTTGCTTTAGAAAAAGCTTAAAACAAAAAATAGAGATTTTGCTAGTTAAAATTAATTTTCAAAATAACTTTCCTTGTAGGAGTACAAAAAAAAGTGTTTTATTTCTTGTTGTTTCCTCGTTTTTGTGACGCTACAAACAAAAAACAAACAAACAAAATTAAAAAGCTTGCAACCAAACTTTGCGTAGGCAACTAATTTAACAATTCTAATAAAAAACGTAAGAAAATTAATATGCTGAAACAGAAATCCATGCGTTAAACGCAAATACGCTAAAATTCATAACGTCGTATAAACTTTTTTCTTTTTTTTGATTAGCTTTTCAATTGTTTTTGAAAATATTTTTAATTGTAAAAATTTAATTACGTATTTTTTGGTTTTTAACATTTCAACTTTTTTTAACAAAAAAACGCAGAGCGTTAACCCTTTTTGGATATAAAAAATTACGATTTGAGGATTTTAAAATTTTCATTCATGACATTTTTCAATTTTTTTTTTCTCTTTTAATATTTTTTAATTAATTTTTCATTTTAATACTTTTCAATTAATTTTTCTTTTTAAAATTTTCCAAGAAATTTTCTTTTTAACTTTTTTTTCTTTTTTTAATTTATTTTCCATAAATTTTTTTTCAATTCAAATTTTTTAAAAGTAAAGTATTTAATAGCAAAAAAAAAATATATATATTTAACCCCTTTAATTTCACATATGAATTTTGGCGTAGACAAGAAATAGCAATATTCGCAAAAAAAAAAAAGATTTTTTTTGGTTTTTTTTTTGTCAAAAATAATTATATTTAACTTATAGAGATATTAATATTAATGCTTTAAGCGTCGTACACGTTCTGTATGTTTTAGTTTTGAATTTATATTCAAATTTCATTTACTTTTTTTCTAATTTTAAATTTTCTAGACTTACATTTTAGTGGTTTTTTTATATTAATTAAATTGTTTTTAAATTTAATAAAAATAAATTTAAATTTGATTTAATAGAAAAAAAACTAAGTAAATGAAATTAAAGATAAATTCATCAAAAATAGGAAAATATGTATAAATAAAAGCTGCTAGTACATTACTACATAACTAGCGTGAGTGTAGAGCTTTTTCCTTATGCTGTTTAACAGCTTTACGCTGCTAATGCGTTCTCACTTTTTCCAATTAGCGTTTGAAAATTCTGCTATAATAGTATATTTTAGTTTAGTCAGTGGTTGTTGTTGTTGTTTTTTGTAATGTATTTTTTTTGCATATATTTTTTGCCATTGTGGTTGTTGTTTTCCTAAATCGAGTTCACCGAGTTTGCCACTTACTTGTCTTTTATTTTTATTTTATTTTTTCTTTTTGAAATAACATTAGTTGTTATTATTGTAACTCTTCAAAACACTTTTTCATTTTGCATACTTTTATGCTTGCTTTTATTTATTTTATTAAATTTACATTTTTTTTTTCTTTTTAGTTTCAAGTCTTATGCGTTGCATTATTAGGGCAAATGTACTACTGAGCACGTAAAATGCATGTGAAAAAGCAAAAAATAAGAAAAGAAAAAAACGAACGCAAAATTTATACAGCAAGTGAAAGGAAAAATATTATTAGTTAATAATCAACTATAATTGCGCTAATAACTTCATAAATCATGTGACGCGTGTCGTTAGAAAAATTGACAAAAAAAAAATATTTTAGTTTAAAAAAAAATTAAAAAAAGGTGTGCAAGTAAACGCACCAAAAAAAAACTTAAGTTTGAACACGGCGGCGGCGACGGCGTAGATGTGTTTGTATGTGTGTATGCAAAATGCTATGTGTCCGCGCGCGCGTTGCGTTGCAGAGGCTCTCAGCACCCAGGCGCTCACTCACTCACGCACAGTGGCGCGCTAGAGTTTTGCATAAAAACGTTTCAAAAACAATTGTTATTTTTTTAAAATTTTTCTCTTTTACAGTTTACAATTTACAGTTTACAGTTTACAGCTTACAGCTATGAACACACTACATTTGCAACGCTTAAAATTCATTCTAATCGCATAAAAATAGTTTAATTACATATTTTTAATGTGTTTTTTTTTGCATTTTATATTTAAATTTCTTAATTATTTTGTAATTTAGCTAAATGTTTTGTTTCGTATGCAAGAGCACACGTACGTTGTTGGTGTGTGTGTCAATCGAGCGCAATGCACACGCACACGCACACGCTAGCAGCGTTGTTTGTTGCTGTTGTTAATTATTTAATTATTGTATTTATTTGCAAAATTCATAATACATACAAACAAAAGTCAGTTACATATGCATGCACATATGTATATGTAAACTGTGGAAGTAATATGCGTTTGCTGCCGTTTGTTTTTTGCAGTTTTTTTTTGTTTCATTCCGTAAATAATCGAATACAGTTTGCAGTTGAATGCAACGAAACGTTTGTTTATACGTATATAAAGTGATTTTAATTTAGCTAACGCTTTCTTCCACTATTTCCCTTCACACACACTGCGCTGTTGGTTTGTATGTATATATGTGTTGTAGTAAATATTTAGTATTTGTTGTACAGTAATTGTTGCATGAAACTCATAAACTAACTGCTTAAATTGTGTATGCATGTTGGCATATATGTATGTCTGTATGTATGTACATAAGCATATAAATGAATACAATACAGTTAGTTTTCGCTTTCATTACAAAACACACACCCTTTTTGTTTATACGCCTGCAAGTATGCTTTAATTTTCATTCAACTTCCTATATACCTATACGCGTATAGAGTATATATATATATATAATAGTTGCATATGTATGTATGCATATATATTTATTTATATGTAGTAGATGTAGTATACTCGTAGTAAATATTACATATACATATATGTGTTTTTGGAATTTATTAGTATTATATAATAAACTTGACGTTTATACGCATTCAATACACATATACATATGTATGCGTAGTCTAGTTGCTTGTGTGTGTGTGTGTGTAGTAGTAGTAGTGCAGCAAGATTTACATTTTACACATTTATTTCATTACATTTGCATTTATTTAAATATTTAATCGATTTTTTTTCTTATCTTTTGCTCTCATTTTTACTATGATCATATGCATACGCACGTATATACATATGTATGCACGCTACTGCTCTGCTATGGTGTATAATTCATTTAATTGTGACTAACTACAGAATATGCACAAATTTGTTTACAATTACTTTTACATTTATTTAGTTTAAATTATACTTATGTTTGTATGTGTGTATGTATGTATGTTTACTTTTGCTTTAAACGCTTATGCTTTTGCTTTTTTCGTTCGTTTGCTATACACTATCTATATGAACTAGCTGCAATTGTTGCAAATATGTATGTATATACATAAGTATGTACATATGTATGAATGTGTGAGTTTTTAAGTTGCATTACATCGTTTTTTGTATGTATGTAGTATTTTTTAATAGTTATTGTTGCAAAGTTAGCGCATACTCGTTATTATATATATATATATATATATATATATATATTTGTTTAATAAATGTTTTTCTTATTAATCTCTGCGTATATATACATACATATATACATATATTTTTGATTAAAACCAACTTTCAAGTCTCCTCAACTGCATTTTATACATATGTATATGCAATTTTGCATGTAACTGCCTGCCTGTCTACCTGTACGTTTGTATGTCGGTCGGCCTCATTTTCCTGTTTTCGCTAAATGTCACACACGTTTGTCACTTACATATGTATGCATGTATTTCAGCACACAAATCCGCTCAATCATACATTTTTGCTATTTTTCTTTAATTTTATTTTTATTTTTTTATTTTTATAATTTTTGTTTTGGTCACACATTCTTTTTTCTTCTACTACCTTTATTTACTTTACTAAATTTTTGCTATATTTTCGTTTTCAACCCCACTTCTTGCACTTACTGCTCTCTCTATTTATTTATTTTTTATTTTATTTTTTACCTAAAATAGCTACTATATCGGCTTAGCGCTCTTAGTTTAATTATTAATATTAATAGATTTTTGTTGTTGTTGTTGTTTTTACTATTCGCTATACTTCACACGTCTGCACACATGCCACTCCGTTTCTTTCCAATTATTTATATATATGTATATGTATATACTATAATATTAGTTTCATTAATTATATTTATGTAATTAATTATTATTAATAATGAATTTTATATATAAATTTAATGATTTGAACTAAATTTGTTCTAAACATTTTATATTAATTGTTTCTTATATTTTACTTGCAATTATTTTAAATATATTATTATAGCGCCGCGCTCCATTCACACACACTCAGTCGCAGTTGCGTTGCGCTGAGTTCAGTTGTTGTTGCTGCTGCGCTACATGTATCCTCGATTCTTGGGTTCAGTTTATCTATGTATGTATGTATATAATAGTTTTTTATCAGCTTCTTCACCTGCTTCTATATATGTATTTATGTCGCCTTTCCGTGTTAAGCGTGCTTTCTCCCAGCCCGCCTGCCTAGCCTATATGACTGATTTTAGTTAGCTGCTGCTGTATTTCTGCTGTACACGCATTTGTAGTATTTTAGTTACATTTCTTATTAGTAGCTAAATAATTTGCCGCTGTTGTTGGCGTTTCATTCAATTCGACGCCGTTTTTGTCGTCCTAATTGAGACAGCAGCAAATGCAGCGGATAGCATATTGCCACTACTACTGCTGCCGCTGCCATTGGTAAGGGACGTTGGTGAATTTGTTCGATGTGACGATTTCGGTGAGGTACCCGTCGCCGTTGTGGAGAATGACGTCGCTGTCGTTCGTGCCGCTGTTGCAGTGTCACAGTCTGGGTAGGTGAGTTTGCGCATACGTTCGATAGCATCGACCCATTCGAGGGAGTAACTATCGGGATCGTCCAAATAGTATGTGCGATTGGGCTGGAAGGAGAAGGAGAAAGTTAATATAAGTAATTTTAATTTGAGTATATAATATGGAATGTAAAAGAAGCTGGAGTGTGTACTTTGAAAAAGTAGTAAACTATTAAAAAAAAAGTATTCAAAAAAATTCTTAAAATCTATTTAAATATTATTAAATACTAAATAGTATGGAAAACAGTGTGATTTTAATAAACAAAAAAATTCTCAAAAATAAAAAATAAAAAAATACAAATAAATAACAAAAAAATCGTAAATAAAGCTAATAAAATAAATAAAACTTAAGAAAAAAAAACACAAATTAAAGTGGCGACAAAACTCAATAAAAAAATAAATTAAAATGACAACAAAAAATTCTATAATAAAAAAAACCCATAAAAATAATAAAAACACAATTTAATAAATAAATACAAATATACAAATAAAATACAAAAAAAAAAAATTAGTATAATTACAAAAATTTCAAATAAAAAAATTAAAAAGCTGTTTTTAAAAGTAGAAAAATACCAAAATAAATAATACAAAAAAAAAACAAAGCAAAAGTAGAAAAATTAAAATAAAATAATACGGCAAAAAAAAACTTAAATAAAATTACAAACGTCAAAGAATTAATAAATGAAGTACAAAAAAAATTTGAGATATACAAAAAAAAAATATAATTAATAAATAAAACTAAACAAATTCAAATAAAAATGAAAAGTACAAAATATAATAAAAAATGATAATAATGTAATATTGCAAAAAAACTTTAGGTAGAATTACAAGAACAAAAAATTGGGCAAAAAAAACCTTAAGTAAATTTACAAACACAAAAAAATAAAAAATAAACGCTTTTAAAAGTACAAAAAACTATAAAAAAAATAGATAAAAAAAATACAAAAAAAAAATTATAATAAAATATTATTAATAAATAAAAATAAGCAAGAACAAAAAAATTTAAATAAACTATTTTTAAACGGAAAAAAGGTAAGAAAATCAATAAAATTCACCAAAACTGCAATAAAGCCATAAATAAAACTGCAAAATTACTAACAAATATTAAAATAAAACTGATTTTGAAGAAAGAAAAAAAAATAAATGAAAAAAAAAGTTAACATAATAAATAAATTAAAATAAACAAATAATTATTAAGAAAAATAGTACAAAAAAATAAGAAAATAAAATAATACTGCATTTGTTTATTTTGTTTGTTTTTAATTGTTGTTAAAAATATAAAAGAACAAAATAAATTAAACTAACGCTATTTTTAAACGAAAAATAGCAAGAAAATTATGAAATAATACCACAAAAACAACAAATAAATCGTGAATACAATTACAAATAGACCATGAAAAAAGAAAATCTCCGCACAAAACTCAATAAAAATTATAAATATATTAATTTACAAAAACTACAAAAACAACACTACGCTTTACATACACGTGCCGTGCTAATTTTCGAGCAAAACTATACGCTTTTCACCCCAACACGCTGCAGCAGCACTACCCCTCGCTGTAACTAAAACGCGCGGCGTTCGATGTTGGTTTTTATTGCATATATGCACTGTGCAAATAAAAGTGTTGACCCCCTCTCTCCTCTCTCCTTAGCCTTCGTCACGTAATAAGTGTCGTAATTTTTAAGAGTTCCAAACGGCCCTCCCCTCCTACGCTACTCCACCACCGCTGTACGCTATCAAACAACCGCACGTGTCAACGCTTTCCCATTATAGTTTACGACCGCGGACGGACAAGTGGCAGTGGCAGCGGCAGCGACAGCAGCAATAAGCGCATGCAACGCTCATAAAATGCATAGCAAAGAGCAGTCGTAAGAAAGCAAGCAAAAAAAAAAATAGAACTCATTTTCAAAAACACAAATACTGTATATATATATATATATATATATATATATATATATATATATATATATATATATATATATATATATATATATATATATATATACACATATGATGTATAAATTTAAATATATTCATGTAAGTATGCAATGCACATGCCAAAACACTAAAAGTTTCAAAATTACTCATGCAAACATATACATATTTGTATGTATGTATGTACATATGAACATAAATATTCGGTATAAATATAAATATGACTATAGTTTGTATAGAGCATAGAGTATATCAACACTACTTGTGCGTATGTATAGCAGCTAGCGGATCTACACAGCTCATTTTTATGGCCTACACGCCCACTTTTAGCACTATTTCCACTATAGCCCACCGATTATATATTCACTGACTGCAATTTATAAAAATATGCATAAATGCATATACATATATGTATATGTAAGTATGTTTGTACGCATGTATGAGGATCAGTTGAAATTTAATATGCTCAACGCTACACACACGCTGACAACCAGCCAGCCAGCCAGCTAGCCAACACACCAACGCCGCCAACCGCCAACCGCCAACCGCCAACCGCCAAAGCAATCCATCGCCTCATAACGCCCACTTGCTGCATGTATGTACGTGTGGGGGCAGTGGTGGAGACAAAGGCGGTAGCTTTTCATGGCTCATCCGTTGACCAAAAAGCTGTGCATGATGCAAGGGAGTGAGGTGAGAGGTGGTGTTGCATGCATACATACATACATATGTAAATACATACACATACATCCATATGTATGTACATCTGCATGTGCGATGCCCATGAAAAATGCGTCATTATCACCACGTCGTTTAACGGTGTGGCAGAGGGCGCAACGTGTGTGGCAGAAATATTAGCGTAAAACTAAAAATGTGTTTGTTTGTTATTGCAAAAAATTTTTTTAATTTTTTTTGCCAAATTTTCAAAATGTTTGCAATTATGTATATAAAAACTATATATTTTTGAGCAAATGTGTGCGCATGTTTCGTATGTATTGCAATATTTCGGCTAAATTAAACAAAAATATAATATGTACACACACATACACAAGCAATGAAATCGACGGGGGCAGACTACATGTTTACAAATATAATTTCAACATTTTTATGTTTATCTAAACGCTGGGGTGGCTGCCGGTTGCGCTGACCGCCTGCAACCATGGCAAATTTCATTGTCATGTGTCGATATTTTGCACAAAAATAAAACACATATATATATATATATATATATATATACATTGCACATAAATATAATAACTCAGGCGGTGATTGCATAAATGCTAAAAACAAATCAACTACGAGCATAAAATGCAGAAATTAAATTTAACACTCGAAGTTTTTGTTGCTGTTTTTTATTTTTATTTTTTTTGCACACATGGACAACCCAAAGCGAACAAATGTATGTGGTGGTAAACAGTCAGTCCGTCACTTGTGGCTCGTAAACGTGACAGTGACACGCGCATTAGCGCTTGGCGCGGCGTTACGAAACTACGAAACTTGGCGTTTAACGCGACAAAAACAATTCAATTAGAGGCGTCGCCTTAGCGAAAGGTGATATGTTTATTTTTATAATTATTATTGTACGTACTTAAAAATTAAAATATATTTATTTCGAAAAACGTTATATAAGTGTGTAAAAAATAAGCATGCATACATTGTTGTACTTATATGTTTGTATGTATGCATGTACGTATGTGGGGCCGCGTTTAGTTGCATATTTGCTGCATTTAATTTTTTAAATATTTTTTCTTACTTTTTTCCTATTTTTTATTTTATTTTCATTCCTTTTTTCATATTTTTGTTTTATTATCTTGTTATTAATTTTTTTTGGTGTTATTTTATTATTATTTAATTAAATTATTTTTTTCTTATATTTTCTTATTTTGTATTATCATGATGCCATTTTTTCTTATTTTTTTAAATTATTTTTTATATAATATTTTATCATTTTTTGTTTTATAAAATTGTATTTGTGATAATGATACTATTTTTTCGTATTTTTTTCTTTTAATTAAATTTGTATAATTTTTTTTTAAATAAATTTTTTATAAAATATTATTTGTTATAATTTTTTTTATTACTTTTTCATTATTTTTCATATTTGTATAATTTTTTTTCCTCAATTTTATATAAAATATTATTTCTTTTAAGTTTTTATTATTTTTTCACTATTTTTCATTTTTGTATAATTTTTTTTATCAATTTTATATAAATATTATTTCTTATATTTTCTTTATTACTTTTAATTTTTTGCATAATCTTTTCTATCAATTTTTTTTTAATATTATTTATTATAATTTTTTTTATTACTTTTTCATTATTTTTCATTTTTGCATAATTTTTTTTCAATTTTTTTTTTAATTATTATTTGTTAGGATATTTTTATTACTTTTTCATTATTTTTCACATTGGTATAGTGTTTTTTCATAATTTTTTTTTTTTTTTTTTGTAAAATATTATTTCTTATAATTTTTTATTACTTTTTCATTAGTTTTCCTTTTTTTATATTTTTTTTTATAAATTTAATTTTTAATTTTGTTTTTCGTACACAACAACTAGAGCTTCGCCCCACCTTACAATATTATTATGTAATTTGTTTGTGCCCTGCGCTGTCGTGTAATATGAGTTGCCTAAACAAATGCCAAAAAGCCAATATGTATACATATTGACTTTGAATGGTGCAAATTGGGGAAAAAATGCAAAGTGGGACATTTTAAAAAATTGCAAAATTTAGGAAGAATTTAGCAAGTGTCTGCAGTTTTTGTTGTTGTTTTCGTTATTATTATTATTATTATTATTATTATTATTATTATTATTATTATTATTATTATTATTATTATTATTATTATTATTATTATTATTATTATTATTATTATTATTATTATTATTATTATTGTTGTTGCGCACAT
The DNA here is from genome assembly GCA_030068015.2 of Neoceratitis asiatica. Classification (NCBI taxonomy): domain Eukaryota; kingdom Metazoa; phylum Arthropoda; class Insecta; order Diptera; family Tephritidae; genus Neoceratitis; species Neoceratitis asiatica. Next base: position 58,608,482 of record CM061526.1, on the reverse strand, counting down.
GGAATTTGTATTTTTTTTTTCAATTTTTTTTTCAAGTCAACTTGATATGGAATTAGTTAGAATGAGCTGTTACATTAGCGAAAATATTATGACGTCACAGCATAAAATGTAGTAAAACATATTGTAAACTAAATTTGAATGAAATTTCGAAATCTTCTGCGCTCCTCACACGCTCCATAAAAAAGATTATGAAATTTCCGAAACTGTCAAAAAATAACAACTTCCTGAGTGTTTGAGTAAGCAAAGTACAATACATATATACTACATACATGAGCGTCTATCTAAATAAGAGTCACACAACGTACATGTGTATGTCCACAGAACAGCGATTAGCTTGTCATTTTTATAGTCATACACACTTGACAATAGGCAATAATGGCAGGTAAGAAACGTTCAAATGACAACATCAAAGTACGTTACAAAAGTTCAATAACCTAAAGTCGTGTGTGGTGTGTACATTAAATTAACAAATTGCTTTATAAAAGCGCTAACGCGCAAACCCAGCATTTCCGTATATAGTACAAGGTAGTAGTAAGCTCAAGGCCGTTTTTTGAACTGTCTTACTTACTTACTAATGACATATTCCCTCGCTCTATAAACAAACTTCACAGAGTTTGTGTGTTGATTATGTGAAGTGTATGTATGAAAGTCGTTTATACTACTGTTATTCCATTTCTTTTTTTTAATTTTTTATTTTATTTTATTATTTTTTAATTAAACAAAAAATTTTAATTCTTTTTTTTTTCTTTCCTTTTAATTTTTTTTTTTCAAAATTCTTGTTAAGCAAACTGTAATTAGAATGCCAAAAGTTGCTAAAAATAATTTTAAAATTGTTTTTATAGTATATTACAATTTCTATATATGTATGTACATCTGTATGTATGTGTATTTGTCTTTAAAAAAAATATATATTATTAAGCAACAGTTGTTTGCACACTCACACTCATTATTACCCGCCAGCATGTATGATGCAACATCATCATCGCCACTAACCTGCATTCTTGTGGGAATTTGCAAAATTTTTCTGGCAACACGTAACGCTGTCTGTGTGTATTTTAGTCTATTGTATGTGACTATTTCGTAATAATTAGAGTAATATGGCGCCAGTTTGCTATGTAAATATATATATGTGTATTCATGTGCTTGCAAAAAAAAAAGACGAAGCGGCAAATAAACTAGTATAAATTTATGCTAAATTTAGCGTACTAAATAAATGTACGCCAAAAGTATGCGAAAAAGTGAATTCTAATTTTTGCACAATTAAAATGATTGTCACTACTAGTGTGTGCTTTATATATGTATATTCAACAAAAAAACAGTGCATAAAGAAAATAAATAATTAATTTAAAAAATCTACAAAAAAAATTTAAAAAATTTAAAAAAAAAATCTAAAAACAAAACAAGAAAAATCTTCGAAAAAATAGAATTTTAAAATACACGCTATGCCATTCGTATACATCTCTACTCGAAAAAAGCTCAACGCTTATCTATTGCCTGAACTTTTCACATTCATTAACGTATTATAGTAATAACAACATCCGCTCAGATCGCATTTTGATAAAGCAATAAATGTCATTTGAAATGTTTATAAATAAAATGCAATAAAATACAAAATAAATATTTGCGAAAAAACGTATAAATTATACCATTTACGAGCGAGCTTCTAGTTAATAATAATTATGACCTAATGGATTTTGCACACTTACCGTATGCACAAAGAAGATTTTGAAATTCTTTGGCTCCACACGCAACTCTGGACTCCATGGTATTTCGCCCTTCTTCACCATATGTACGGGATCGATGTAGATTAAACGTGGTCCTGTCGTCAACAGCAACATACGTCTGCGTGCAAATAAACCTTTACGCTTATTTATGTAGCCCTTCTTTAGTATAACCTCATTATCGGCGAAGACATGCCATTTATCAGACTTTTGTTGCTCCAAACGTATTTGTTTTTCGCTTTCGGAAAGGTCATAAATATCTGGGGAAAAAATAAAAAAAATTAAATTATTTATTTTCATTATTTTCATCACTTCACACTGCATCATCCTCTACTCACTTTTTCTAACAGTCTTTTTCTCAATCTCTCTACCATTTGGTCTGCACTCATCATCGTCACTGCCAAGCGAAGTGCCCAATTCCATGCCAAGCAAACGTGTCAATTGCTTGTCACCCAAGCCAGGTTCCAGATTTTGCGACATAAAATAATGTGAACTGAAGTTTTCATCTTTCGACACACCCGGCAAATAGGGATAGATTGGTGGCGGTGTTTGTTGACGCACTGTGTTGAAATCGATGCCATTGAAGAACGGATGCTGTCGTATACTTTCATAGGTAGCGCCTACATCTTTGGCGCCCAAACGTTCCTCGGGCTGTACTTTCAACAAACGTCGGACTAGATCTTCAGCATCTTTATCGAAACCCTGTGGGAAGTCTATATTACAGGATATAATATCCTTGAATATGGAATAGTCATTGCTGCCACGGAAGGGTGGTAAACCGGATATCATTTGATATACGATGCAACCGAGTGCCCAGAGATCGGCGGCAGGTGTGACGAGACCATTGACTACCACTTCCGGTGATACATATTGTGCTGTACCAACAAAACTACCGCGCCGACGACGACCCAAGTAACGTCCATGTCTACTACTGCTCGTACGTTGTTGATGATCCTCATCACTACCCGTATCGTTGGTATCATCATTGGTATCGTCATCCTCATCCTCATCGCTGCGATTATTCGAATTGCGTTGTAGGCGTGTATTCGACATTGTTGTCCCGTTAGCGAAGGCGGTACGGAAATTAGCACGATCTTCTGCTGTGAATATTTTCGCCGAACCAAAATCGGCTATCAATGTATGCATATCTTCATCCAATAGAATATTCTCTGGCTTCAGGTCACGATGCACCACATTGCGTGAATGCATTTCCTCACAAGCTAATACTAATTCGGCGACATAGTGACGTGTACAGTCCACATCGAAGGAACCCACTTTATTGATGTACGGCAGAAGATCACCATTTTTGGCATATGTCATTACAAAGTACAGGGAGCGACGATCCTGGAAGGTGCACGATAAATTCACAAAACCGGGTACATTGGTCATCATGTGTAGTGATTCGCGTTCACGCCGCACATACTCCTGTTTGTCCTCGCGTATGATGTGACGCTTCTCGCATACTTTAACTGCAAAGAGAGGAGAGAGAGAGGCAAAGGGAAAGGGTTACTTTTGAATATTTTATAGAAAAAAAAAACTAGCAAATATGTTTATAGTAAATTCAACTTATATAAGTCATTAGTGTTCCCAGTATTTTTATATCTTCATTTTTAAATTGCTATAAATTACTAAATTTTTAATTAGTTTTATTGTTATTATTATTTTTTATTTTTTGTTAATTTTTTTTTTTTCAATTTTTAAATTTTAAAATTTTTTAAATTATTTTTTTGAATTATTTCTTCTTTTTTTCATATTTTATTTTTATTTATTAAATTTTTTATTTTTATTTAATTTTTTTTTCTTTTTTCGTTAGTAATTTTTGGTTTTATTCTTTCATTTTTAATTTTATTTAATTTATTTTATTTTATTTTTTATTTATGTTTCCATTTTTATTTTAATATAATTTATTTTTTTAAATAACTTTATTTTAAATTTAAAAAAATATGTTTCTTATTTTTTAATTAATTAATTTTTTAATTTTTATTTATTTTTTTTTAAATTTGTTTTTGTTTAATTTCACTTTTTATTTCTTTAATTTAATTTTTTTTTTTTTCACTTTTATGCTTTGAATTTTTTCTCTATTTAACATTTCTTAAATTTTTTAAATTCTTTATTTTTTATTTAATTAATCTATTTTTAAATAAATTATAATTTTAAATTTTTAGATTTTAATTTTTAATTTCTTAATTTTTAATTCTTTTTTATAATTTTTTATATTATCTTATAATTTTAAATTTTTAGATTTTAGTTTTTAATTCATTATTATTTTTTTTTAAATCTTATTTCATTATTTATTTTATATTTTTTTTAGTTTATATTTTTATTTTTATTATAATTTTAATTTTCTTATACATTTTATTATTAATTATTAATTATTTCTTATTAATTATTAATTATTTATTATTTATTATTTATTATTTATTATTTATTATTTATTATTTATTATTTATTATTTATTATTTATTATTTATTATTTATTATTTATTATTTATTATTTATTATTTATTATTTATTATTTATTATTTATTATTTATTATTTATTATTTATTATTTATTATTTATTATTTATTATTTATTATTTATTATTTATTATTTATTATTTATTATTTATTATTTATTATTTATTATTTATTATTTATTATTTATTATTTATTATTTATTATTTATTATTTATTATTTATTATTTATTATTTATTATTTATTATTTATTATTTATTATTTATTATTTATTATTTATTATTTATTATTTATTATTTATTATTTATTATTTATTATTTATTATATTAATTATTAATTATTAATTATTAATTATTTATTATTTATTATCTATTATTTATTATTTATTATTTATTATTTATTATTTATTATTAATTATATATTATTAATTATATATTATTTATTATTTATTATTTATTATTTATTATTTATTATTTATTATTTATTATTTATTATTTATTATTTATTATTTATTAATTTATTAATTTTTTTTTTATAATTTTACTTTTTCTTGAAAATTCTATTGTTGTTTCTTTTTTCATTAAAAATTTAAACAAATACAAACAACTTTTTAAAAATATAAAAAAAAAGTTCTACGACATAAGAGCCACCAAGCTCGGGCGAAAAGATATGTAACGCCCACATTGCTTTTTTGTTGGCTTGTAGCACACCCTCAAAAAACAGCCGACAACAAGCTGCGAGCTAAAGCTAATTGAGTATGACAAATAACTGATTTATGTTACATACACACTACATATTTGTGTGCATATATACATACATATGTAAATATACAACACAATGTTGAATTATTTTTATGGATATTTATTTATTTGAGTAGTGCAGAAAGCAAAGATCCATTTCCAAAAGTGGGCGTCTCAGGACGCCAGAACAAACGGGGAACGCAGACACGGTGGGCGTAGTGCTTTTTAAAACGCCACAAATAATGGTCAGACATTTATATGCACAAACACTTACATACAATTAATTAACAAGAAAAGCATATATAGAGTAAAATGTAACATTTTAATAAATTGGCAAAGCTTGAAGGTGTGAAAGTCAATAACAACAGCTGTTCCGCCGAGGCACATAAGATTGGGCGGCAAATTTAATTAGTATTGTATATATATATATATGTACACTCATACAAATATTTATGTATACATTTGCCTTAGCTACAGTTGTTTTTAGCTAAATATTTTGCACTCAAAAGCATATGAATAAATATATTTATGTACACATATGTGTATGTATATTTGGCTGCAAAACACATTTCATATGGCGATTGAAAGCCTGCCCCCCTCAAAACATACGAGTACACACACCCGCATATGTATGTACAAGCATACATCTAAATGTATGTGGGTATTTATGCTTATGGTAGTAGTAGGTATGCAAACAGGTATTAACTGTAAATTTTTAAAACGTGCTGCTTAAAAAAAAAAGTGACTTTGAAATATCAAAAATCGTTCGATGTGCAAATACATATATGTATGAACAGTTGCACAACCAGATAGACAGACACGCGTGCGGCAATAAAATGCAAGCAAATCTCACAGAGCAGTGAATGGAAAGAGCGAGAACGGTGGTAGTGGTTGTTGTTGGTGGATAAAGAATAATTTAATTAAATATAAAAAAATAAAGAAGTACAAAAAAATATATAAAATTAGATTAAAACATATAATAATAATATTTTAAAAAAATTAGAAAAATAAAATAAAAAATATAAATAAATCTATAATAAAATTTCAAAAGTTATAAAAAATAAAATAAATAAAATAAAAAATAAAATAAAAATTATAAAAAAATACAATAAAAATAATATAAAAAATTAATAATAAAAAAATTTTAAAAGTTAAAAATTAAAAAACATATTTTAAAATTATTTTAAAAAAATCCTTTATGGCTTAAGAAAAACTTCTTACTTCAATAAAACAAATTTTTTTAATAGCAATAAATTAATGAAGATGCTTGGCCCAAAATGCTATCGTTTTAGCGAAAGAGAACGCTTTGCTTGACCGAAAAGCATTTTAAATGAATAAAAAATTCATCGAAAGAAATATTCGCAAATTTTCATTGAAGCAACAAACGGCAATTCAAAGAATTTCTATGCTAATTTTTTGCCTCAGCGATCGCAAAAGCACACAAAAATAAAGAAACAAAAACAATATTTTTTTTTTTGACAATTCGTAATTAATCCAAATGAGCAGCATTCAAATTAAGACAAAAAAGAAACCTGATTAGCTAGCTATAAGTTATAAAAGTACGTATGTATGTATATATGTATGTATTTATGTATATTTATTTGGCATTCAGCAACATTCCCTCCCACTGGTGGTGGAGTTATCACTTAGCCATAGTGTAACAGAGCTGGCAGGCGTATAATACCGAGAGGGCGGCGTTGATTAGCTTTCTAACGAAAGAAAAAGCACGAAATGTTTTTAAGATCACTATTTCGCTTGGTAGAAGAAGAGAGTATTATTAGTAAGGTATGTAGTGGTGGACCTTTTCGCAAAAGGTAGGCAAATTTTATTAGTTATGGACAGTTTTTGTGACGAATCCTCGATTTTGAGAACAGCACCTCACGGTCACCGAGGTGTCCATCCAGCACGAACTCAGTGATTTTGAAAACAATCTCAAAAAATTTTGAAATAATTTGTGGTTCCTTAGTCGAATCTCAAGGTCTCTGAGGTGTCCACGTCATGCGCTTTTTCACTTTCCTTTTTGCATGGACCTTTCACCAGGTTATCATATACATATTATATTGTATCTCTGCTCGCGCCTGCTGCTTTTGCTTTGCTTACCATTGCCAATTGTGTCATCAGTGCCCATGTGGGCCGAATGATCGCCTGGCACTCTGTCGCTGTTGCGTGCTGCCGCGTGTTGTTCTTATCGCCGCTTTGCCTATAAAATGTTATATTTATTTTTATGCATACTACACATACACATACATGAGTATGTATATATATATTTGTAGTTGTTTAACACATTTCACTTGACAACGCCGGTTTTCGAAGAGAACATGTCGATCGTGCTATTTCAACAAGACACTACAGAAAAAGCTGTTTTTGTGGTGTTCTATTTTGTTTTGCTGTGCGTTTTTTTTTATTTTTTTTTTTAATTTTTTTTTTTTATTTTTATTTTTTTTTTTTGCTTTTAATGAATAATGAATGCGTTAATTTTTCAGTTTTTATTTATTTATTTATTTTTTTGCTTTATATTCATTTATTTTATTTTTTTTGAATTATTTTTTTATTTTGTTATTTATGTTTTATTTATTTATTTTTATGGTGTTTTTTTCTTTAGTTTATTATGTGTTTTATTTTTGTATATTTTGTTTTTGAATTTTTTCTTATTTCTTTTATTATGCTTTTTTTTTTGTAGTATACTTTAGGTTAATTTCTCAACATTGTTATTTAGCTGCTAAATTAATTATAGAATAGTATTAATTTTATTGCACCTGCTGAGGAATAAAAAAAATAATTTATTTCTGAAGGTGTGAGTAGAATTTTGCGAATTTGCATAAGTATATAACTATGTAGAAAAGTAATTTAGCACAAGAAACACATAAAAGTTTCCAACTAGAATTGGGGGCAAAAGCAGTGCTATGGTGCAAAAAAAAAAAATAGAAAAATATATAAAAAATAAAAAAATAAATAATAAAAATAAATAAAAAAATAAAATAAAAAATAAATAAATAAATAAATAAATAAAAAAAATTAAAAAATAAATAAGGAAGTAAATAAGTAAATAAATAAATAAATAAATAAACAAATAAATAAATAAATAAATAAACAAATAAATAATTAAATAATAATTAAATAATAATAATAATAATAATAATAATAATAATAATAATAATAATAATAATAATAATAATAATAATAATAATAATAATAATAATAATAAACATTTAAAAAAATAAAATAAAAAAATTAATAAAAACTAATTAAAAAAATATATAGAAAATTAGAAAAAATAAATTTGTATGTTTTTTGCATACACTATTTATATTTTTTTCTAATTTTTTTCTATATATATATTTTTTTAATTTTTTTTGCCACTATCACAACGTAAATCACAAGAAAATCGCCACTTTGAAGTAAATCCCAAAACAAAACATACATATGTATGTATTTATGTATGTATGTAAGAATACAAGGGAAAAAGCAGATTAAAAAACTATAAAAAAATAATAATAAATAAATAAATCCACTGAATGAATATTGTATAGAATCACGCTCACCACCGCCAACAATCGGCGACGCCATCAAGGCGACAGATAAATAAAAATAAAAATAAAAATAAAAAAGCGCACAAATTTCTCAAGTTTATTTTTAAACATAACGAATGTTGGTTTATTTTGGTAGCGGTTTGTTATGTCTAGGCCGAATAGTTTGGTTGGTTTGGTTGTTGAAGAAGCAATGGTGCTGCTGATGTTGCTGACCAAGCAACCAAGCTAACGGACTGACTGTTGTTGACACAAATCAACTGCTACCCGAGAGCAAAAGGAAGAAAAAAAAGCAACGCAAAAACTACTGATAAATTGACAGCTAGATACCTAGTTGTAAGAAGATTAAAAAAAATCTAATAAAAAAAAATATAAAAATTTAAAATATATATATAAATATATATAAAACAAACATTTTTTGTTTATAATCCATTTCGGATTACAGTGTAGTGAAAACGAAATCCGCAACAGAAAGGGATTAGCAGCAGTTGCTGCTGACAGTTTATATATATGTATATAAATAGAAAAATATAAGAAAAATATAAAAATATATAAAAAAATATATATAAAAATAAAGAAAATAAAGTAGTGTATTTCGAAAACAGTCGTTCACACATTTTCACACATTTTTGGCCAGTGACACGGCAGCTTATACTAATTTATTGATTGATAGCTATGCCTATTTACAAGATAATGTATATTAGAGATTTTTTTTCACATTTGCAAGAAAAATTCTAATTTTTTCAAACAATAATCGCGTTTATGTACTTATATATTTTTCAAATAGAGAAAAAATCCTTGAACACAAATAGAAATATATGTTCAGAGCTTTTTATTATAATAAAATAATAATAATAATAAAAACAATAAAAAACCATTAACAAAGTAAAAGAATTAAAAAAAAAGAATTTTTTTTTTTTCATTAGTTAAAAAAAATTTTAATATAAAATTTTTTTTTTAAATTTTATTATTTTTTTATATTTCTTTTTTTATATTTTTTTTAATTTTTATTTTTTTTTAATTTTTTTTTTATATTTTTTTATATTTTTTTTATACTTGTTTTATATATTTTTTTTAATATTTTTTTAAATATATTTTTTTTATTTTTATTTTTATTTTTTATTTATTTTTTTTTTATTTTAATTTGTTTTTTTAGCAAAAATTATCTCATCAATATTTCCCACGAATTCGCTACAATGCATTAGTATTGTGCATTGACCATAAAACAGCGATACACTCACACACATACACATTTTAATGTTATTTTTCTTCTCTTAATAAACAAAAGTTTCAATTGTTATTTATTTTCAGCGAAAAAGAATGTTGTTAATTGCAGTTTATTGGTATTATTGCAGTTTTTATGTATGTATATATAATACATATGTACATATTCCATGAACTGCTTGTTATAAAAATTTATCTAGCATTATTATTATCATCATTATTATTATTATTGTTGTGTGGTACAATACAGTTATTGTTGTTGTTGTATACCAAGTAACTAAAACATGTCATCGCTCAAGAATGCGTTCAACGGAAATGTCACTCAATTGTTTGGGGAGTAGCAAGGCAAATGGCAACAACAAAAGCAACAATAGGAAAAATGAGTGTAAATAATATTGTGATATATGAACAAGAATATAACAACAACAAAGGCTATTTATTGCTATACTTGGAAGATGTGTAACGTGTGTGTGCGAGATGGCTCAGTTTACAATAACAAAATCAATTGGGGTTGGGAGAAAAGTGGTGTGGAGTATGCAATGTTTATATGGACATACATTTGTATGTATGTAAGTGCATACATATATAATAAAAAAATAATATATAATTTAAACATGTTATAAAAAATAATTCAAAAGCAAAAAAAAATATATAAAAATATAAAAAAATAAAAAAATAAAAAATAAATTAATTAAATTAAAAAAAAATTTTTTTTAATTAAAATTAAATATTTAAATTAATTAAATAAAAGAAGTTACATTAAAAAAAATTTAATAAAATATAAAAAATTAAAAAATAAAATAATCTACAAAATATACTTATAAAAAATTAAATTATGCATGCACATAATCTCTTAAAATAAGACTTTTTTATCTTCGTATATAAATGCAACTTTTTTTTAAATAAAAAAATTATTTCATGTTTTATTTGGCAGACCACAGACATTGTCTAGCCGCATTTATAATTATGAGTTCAATAAAGATGCTAATATATAAATACCTACTTAATTTCACTCGAGTTTGGCAAGTGTTAAATGCAATATGTTATTTGAAATTTCGCCTAATCAAATGAGCTAATTTTATTTGGCACTTTTTTATGACCACTTATAAGAGCAGCTCTTTACGAATGCTAATACATAGGTATTGCATTTTTGTACTTCATGCATGAATTTTTGTTTATATTGATTTTTTTATATTTATTTTCCATTTCAATTCGTTTTTCTAATAAAAAATAAAAGGTCACATCTCCAATTGTTTTTTTTTAGTGTTTGATATTTTATCATCAATATGTTATAATATTTATTAATTATTTTTAATAATTTTAATTTATTATTTTTATATTTCCTCATTTTTAATTAATTTTTAATATATAATTAATTTTTTTTAGTTCTTAAGTTTTAATTTTTTTAACTTTTTTCGTTTCTTTCAATTTTTCATTTATTTTTTGTCTTTTTTATTTATTTATTTGCTTTTATTTTGAATTTTTTGTTTTGTTTTATTTATTTATTTATTTTATTTTATTTATTTATTTATTTTATTTTATTTATTTTATTTTATTTATTTATTTATTTTATTTTACTTATTTCTTTATTAATTAAATTTATTTATTTATTTATTTTCTGTTTTTTTTTTTTTAATTTAAGGTGTATTTATGTGTTTTTAATTTTTTAATTTATTTACTTTCAATTTATTATCTTTCACTAATCCACTTTTAGAATTTATTTCTTCTTTCTTTTTAATTTTTAATTTGTTCCTTTCTATTTTTTAAAAATTTTTAATTATTAATTTTCCCTTTTTATATTTAATTTTTAATTTTTATATTTCATTTTTTATTATTTTTTTTATTTTCTACTATTTTCTACCATTTTTTACTTATTATTTTTCTACTATTTGTTATATTCTTTTTCTTCATTTTTTTTATTTTTAATTTATTACTTTTCAACTTTTTTATTATTAATTAATTTTTTTAATTTTTTATTTATTTTATATTTATTAATTATTTTTATAATTTCAATTTATTATTTTTATATTTCATAATTTTTTATTTATTTATTTTTAATTAATAATTAATTTTTTAATTTTTTTTAACTTTTTTTGTTCTTTCTCTTTCTTTTTTGTATTTTATAAAATAAAGTTATATTGTGAAATTTTAATAATTTTTTAATTTAAATTTTTTAATTTGTTATTTTTTTATATTTTATTTAATTTAATTTAATTTTTTATTTTAATTTCAATTTAATATTCATATTTTTAAGTTTTTATTTATTTATTTATTTTCTGTTTTTTTATTTTTTTATTTTTTTTTTAAATCAATTTGTTTTTATGTATTATTATATCTTTATTTTTTTATATTGTTTTTATTATTTAATTTTTTATTTTTCTATGCTTAATTCGTTTTATTTATTTACTTTCAATTTAATATCTTTAATTTCTCAAACTTTTATTAATTTTTTTATTATTTTTTTTTTTTAATTTTTTACTTTTCTTTTTTAAATTTTAATACTTTCTTCTAATTTTTAGATTTTATTTTTAATTTTTTTATTTTATTTTATTTTTTAGTTAAATTTTTTTTCCATTTTTTTAATTTTTAATTTTTTTTTTATTTTTTTTTTTTTTATTTTTTTTTTGTATTTGTTTTTTATTTTTTTTTTTTTCTTTTTTTTTTTTATTTTCTTTTTTTTTCTTTTTTTTTTTTTTACTTTATTTTTTATCGTACTTTCTGGCTGCTACATTGACATATTACATTTATTAAATGTTAATCCGCTTGTTGAATATTATTATTACTCAATTTTCTGAGTCATTTGCTTCTTGCTGTTTTCGTCTTAAAAATATAAAAAACATTTTTCATTGTTGTTGTTGGTGTTGTGGCTTTGTTATGCATATAATAAGTTTTATAAATATTTTCCTATGCCTATTTTTATTTTTGTTGATAATTTTTGTTATTCTTTTTTGGTTTTGCTTATTTCTCTCTCCTTTTTATGCTATTCTTTCGCTAAATTCACGTATGCATAGAAAATTTATATATTTGTACATTATTTTTTGGAAAAGACCTCTGTGTACATTTTTAGTGCCTAAATGATTCCATTGAACTGAACTACGCATTTCATTCTCAGTGCATACATACATACATACATACTTTTACATTTACATATGTACGTGCCTACACACTTATTACATATGTACAGTATATATGTATGTGGGCAAGTAAATGAAATATACGCAATGCTTTAATATTCTCAGCGGCATATAACATACGGTGCGACGACCACTTGGGAAAGTCCAATAGGAGTAAGTAAGGAGGTATGCTGTGGCGGGGCGGGCGAGCGACGGTGAGGTTAGGTGTAGGTAGTAGCGCGCTATACTTTATAGACCGGCCACCACCAACCGGCTGCTTTACGTGCTCGCAAATTTTTTTTCACAAATGCACACACAAACACACACATGTACTCACATACATATGCATCATGCATGTATGCATATATATATATATATATATATATATATATTTAAAAATCGCAACGATCACATGCAGAAGCAAACAGTCAACAAACAGTCGTCGTCCCCGTTTCAGCCATAGTCACAGGCTGCTGCTGCTGCTGCCAGCCATGCGGTTAATGAACGACGAACCAGATTATACTGTTTATAACCTTGAACTCCTCTGTTGGCGCTTTGACTGTTTTTAAAGAACACAAAATAAAGACAGAAAAAAAGAACAAAAACAAAAAACCCACGACAGCGGCGGGCATAACAATTAGAGAGAAGGTGGGTAATATGCTGTCAGCCAAGTTGCTGTTCTATTGCTTTTGTTGTTTTTGTTGTTGTAGCGATTGTTCGATTGGCAAAAGTGAACAATAACAACAACAACCGCAACAACAACACAAACAAGTGTGCGAACCTCATTTTTGTGTGTTCTTCAAATTGCATTTGAGAGCAATAAAGAACTTTCAGCGATTACCGGACCCCGAAATGGAAAATTGAAAGAAAATAAAAACGGCGGAAATGCAAGAAAAAAAAAATATATATATATGTATGTAAAATCGGGCAATGGCTTAAAACTTGCACTTGACGCGTGGCTTGCGTGTTTGCTGGTGCAGCATAATGTAACTTTTTTTTTTTTGATGTTCACGTCAACGTATCACACACAGTTACATAGTCACAGTTGTTGGGGAGCGAGTCAAAGTAAATATCATTGGCCGTCAAAAGCGCCTGTAGAGCTTGTGCCAACACAAGCGGTTGGACAAATATATGCTTGTTGTGCCGAAAATAAATTTCTTATTTTATTTATATTCGCGAAACACCGTTAAAATGGGTACAAAAAAAATATTGCCAATTATTTTATGAGAAACAGAGAAGAGAATGGCAAGCAAAAGCGAGTTGTAGAGACCACAGCCAGGATAGTAATAGTTTTATGGAAAATGTAAGGAAATAAAAATATTAAAAATTAGAAATAAATAAAAAATAAATATAATTTAAAATATAATCTGAATAAAAAATATATAATATAACTATCTAAAGAATAAAAATAAAAAATAAACTAATAAACAAATAAATAAATAAAGATAATTAAATAAATTAAAATAATAAATTAAATAATTAATAAAATTTAATAAATAAATAAATAAAAAATTAATATATCAAAAAAGCTAAATAAATAAATAAAAATAAAAAATTAATAAATTAATAAAATTAAACAAATATATAAAATATATAAATAATAAAAAATTTAATAAATAAATAATAATGAAAAATAATTAAATAAAAAATTAAATATAAAAAGAAATTAAAAATAGTAAAATAAAATATAATAAAAAAAGTAATAAAAAATCATAAATAAATATAAAAAATATAAAATATAAAATTTATATTAATATAAAACTATATATGCATACACATAAATAAATTCAAAACAATTTAAAAGAAATAAATCAAAACGAAGGAGAGAAAGATGCTAAAAAGATCAAACGAAAAAATTAAAAAATTAAAGAAAAATTGCAAAAATAAAATCAGCAAATATTTGCGGCGTGCGACGACTGCGCAAGAGCAGCAACAACAACTGAAATAAATAAAATGCAGAGGCGAGCGACCTATACCAAAAAAAGAGGGGGGAAAAGTGGATCAACCGCAAAATTTTGGCAATACTAATTTGCTGAGTTACATACATACATGTGTACGTATGTATGCATGTTTTTTTTTAATGCAGCGAACAAGTAAACAACTGTTGGCGGTCGCTAGCTGGTTTTTTTTTTCTTGGTACATATATGCAGTTTGACAAATACAAATTGAGAGTAGAAAAGAAACATTTTTCTTGAGGTTATTAGAATTTAGTACAGCGAACAGACTTACCCAAAAAAAAAAAAAATGGTAAACACACACATATATACATATTTTCGCTAATTAATTTAAAAAGTAAGATGCAAATGTAATTATTGGTGGCAAAAAAAGTAAATTAAATAAAATTTATGAAATTTATATATTCAAAACGCGCGATAAGCGATCTTTGTACGCTGTACAGCAGTTACAGGTAGCTAATAAAACAATTCAAATACTCATAACAACAACCAACAACCAACAACCAACAAACAACAAACATTGGGGAGGAATGCCCTCAAAAAAATGCGCGCCAATTTCTGGCGTTCCCAAGCAAAGGCATGCACGCACACACACACTCGAAAATGAATACATGGCCTGGCAGGCAGCTAATGGAAAGGAGCAGAAAATTGAGAAATAAACAAATCAAAGTGTGCAAAAAACCAAACCAAAATGGCAAGTAAGATGAAGAAGCGAAAAAATGCAATAAAAATAACAAAAATATAAAGAATGAAGTTTGCAACAACAAAAAACGTGTGCAGCAGCATCCATTCGCCGCCGCCAACACCAACCACCGCCTGCTACAATATTGGAATGCGTCTTTTGCTTCTTTTAAAACAGCAAACAACAAGTAGAACAACACAGTTTGTCAGTGCATTGCGCAAAATATCTAAAAAAAACCGTATTTACTTTACTGACTTTGTGCTCTTGGCTGCTGCTGCTGCTGCTGCTGCTGCTCTACTGCTTGGCTGCTTGGCTATTTGGCTGTTTGCTGACTGTCATTCGCTAAGGAATGCAATCCGACAACTTTTGGATTGGCGTGCGCATGCGCATTGCACTTTGTTTGAGGACACAAACATAAACACACGGACACGTACTGTTAGCTAGAAATAATGCCATAAAACTTGCAACAGCACAGGCACAGAGCAGTGCTGCAAAAATATTTAAAACATAAACAAGAGTCAAGTTTAAGTTGTACGGCGTTGAACTGATGCTGCCACAAGCTAGCAGCAGGTGTGTGTGTGTGTGTGTGTGTGTAAGCGGGCGCTTTATGTGTGTGTTATGGAACGACATCCGCTGCTGCCAACAACAACAACACACTCAATAAATAATCACCAACATGCAATAAGTCAATGACTATGGGGTATGGAGTATAGATGAGGAATGATGATGATGATGATGATGATAATGAAACGCAGAGTGGAGTAGTGTGGTGAAAATACCAACATTGTGAGAGACATCCAATTGGCTATGGATTATTAGAATTATAAAATATTAAAATAAACTGTAAAACGATAATAATAGAAATAAAGAAAATAACATAATAATAATAATAATAATAATAATAAATGTGAATAAATAAAAACAAACAATAACAAAATAATAGTAATAATATATATATATAAAAAGAAAAATAAATAATAATTAATAATAATTAATAATAAATAATAATCAATCATCATCAAAATCATGACAAGAAATTAAATTAATTATAAAAAAATTAAATCTAAATAAAATTAATTATTAATTAAAAAAATATATTAAATCAAAATTACATTTAAAAAAAATTAATTAAAAACATTAATAATAAAAATAAATAAAATTAATAATTTAAAAAAAATATTTAAAAAATAATATTAAAAAGTTAAAAAAATTTTTGAATAATTAATAAAAATAATCAAAATAATTTAATGAAATGATGTAACTAATAAACAAAAAATTATAATAATAATAATAATAATAATAATAATAATAATAATAATAATAATAATAATAATAATAATGGTGTTTTTTGTTTGTTTATTTTAGTAATTTTATTTAGTTTATATTTTTGTTTTATTTTATAGTTTTTTTATTATTTAATATTTTTTTTTATTTTACTAATATTTTTATTTATTTATTATATATTATATATACATATATATATATATATATATATCGGCCAAAAATCGCTTCAGCGGTTACAAAGCGCCAAATATATATATATATATGAATTTTTATTATCTATTATTTATTTCTTATGCATTATTATTTTTTATATTTATTTATTTTTTTATAATTTAAGAATTTTTCAAATTTTTATGTTTTTATTTTTTATTTTCTTATTTTTTATTTTTCTTATTTAGATTTTTTTTAATTCTTTATTTGTGTTGTATTTTTATTTATTGTTGTACTTTTATTTATTTATTTATTTTAAATTATATTTATATATAAAATTTTGTTATTCTTCTTTATTTATGCTCTTAATTTTTATTTATTGTTGTACTTTTATTTAGTTTGATTTTTCATTTAATTTTTTTTGTATTTTTTTATATTTTTAATTTTGTTATATATTTTTTTTTAATTTAATTATTTTTATTTTTATAAATTTTGTTTTTACTTATAATAGTTCTTTTTAAAAAATTAGTGGCATTAATCAATGATTTAGACTAGTCCCATATATATATTTCAATTGAACTTTTTCGCATTAAAAGCAATAACAATAATTACATCAGAAAAACAGCTATTTCAGACAGTTATGTATGCATGTTGAGCATAGAAAATTTATTGACTTTTGCATAGCTGTCATATTAAGTAGTGAGAATTAATAGGTGTTATGTATTTAGTGTGAAGTAAGAAAGAACAACAAAAAAAAAAACTAAAAACGAAAAAAGCTAATCCTCAAACGAATGTGAACTAGTGCAACGGATGTGAAAAATGTGAATTTCCGTCAACAATGCTAATTTAGGGCAAAACAGCAATTAGTCAACTGTCAGTTAGGGCAAGTACGAGTACATACATACATACGACAACACTAAGGGCCGAAATGAAAGTGAAATATATTGCCCGATGTATTGTATATAACTAATGGATGTATATAAATAAAACTTAATGAATATAGTGTGGGGCGTTGTTGATGGAGAGGGATTGCGATGGATGGGGGGGGCAGACAATTTATATATGTCAAAACAAATTTTGGATCACAGTTGGTAGTAGGTGTACTCTTTGAGAATGTTTGTAAACTTTTTACACTTTTACTTTTCCTGCAGCTTTACTTTATAAGTTTTTGACATAGGAGATAGGAGTTGTCTTCGCTTAAAATAATCTACTCCCCTACACTACACTCTATGTGGTGGCTATAAATAACAAACTTTTATAGCAAAATGGTACCAAAGTTCTCCCCAAATAGTAGGGAAATGTGTGGAAAAAATCATAAAAGTGGCATCACAAGTGGCTGCTTGAAATGATTTGCGTATGTTTAGCGAGTGCGTACATACATATATTCGTTGATGGTTGAAGAAATAAACGAGTACACGCATTACCTTCGGTTTCTGCTTGCTTTCACGCTTCCATCAATCAAGTGTGTGTTGTGGTCGAAAATATATAAGAAAATGAAAATGTAATAAATTTAATACCAAAAAGAAGCGCCATCAAATTTTACGTTAACTCGTTTCATTTTGCTTGAATTTATCGTTCAACACAACTCGTTTGTTTTTGATAGAGAAAGAGGAAATGTGCCCTAAACGTTGTTTTGCTTGAGCGAGTCAACAGTGTGGTGAAATAAGGAAGAAAAACAATTTTGTCTACTTCCTTACACGCTTTATCAAAAAAAGAGGCCACCAAACTCAACTGCCGCGTTTATAAAAAAAACATTAATTAGAAAAAAAAAGTTGCCGAAAACATGTGACTCATAGCTTGATAACCCAACAGTACTTCTTCTTCTTGCGGTAAGCGCAAAAACTCTCCGTCACACTGTTTGATCGTCATTTGTTGGCAGTTTTGTTGTGCTCACAGTACACGCTGCTGTTGGCTCTCGAGTTTATTGCCCTTTTGGGCGACATATTGACTACACGCAAAGGATTTTTTTGTGTTTCAAATATCATTAATGTTCTTCTCCTGCTATATGTATGTATGTATGTATTTATTACATGCAGTAGTGTTGCTGTTTGCTTGCTGCTTTCCATTTCATTGTTATTTCACACTTCCCGTTTACGCTCTTCTTATTCTGCTCGCTCATTCTCTCCTGTCAAGCGCGTGCAAATGGAACATAATTTGAAATTATGAACTCAAAACCTGAAGGTTATGTACTTAAGTAAGTGACAACGGTGGCTCCCCTTCCAGACATAAAGCAACAACAACTTTTTATAATTATTTATATGAATATTTGTATGTATATTTATATGTACATACTTCCCCACAAAAGGACGGAGACTCTAATAAAAGAAGAAGAAAATAAAAAATATTTAGACAACAACAAATTGAGACGGCGCTGGCAGGAGCAATACATCGTCTACTTTTTTTATTACTGCGGCATCGGTAAGCCAGCGAAGGTTGAGCAACAGCTGTCATCCTTCTACCCAATAAAGCAGCTGTTGGCGGATAGCGAGTGTGTGACTGACCAAGAAGCCAGCGCAGTCGCAGTCGGCGTCGCTGATAACGAAAGGTTAAGCGAAACATATTGATAGGGAACATATGACCAATGCACTGCTCGAGCCAGTCAGTTAACAGACAGCACTTCAGGAAAGATTAAAGTCGAAAACAACAACAACAACAAAGCGTTGTTGACATACATAGCGCGTAATACATGTTGTGGGAGAGTCCAATAAGCAGCAGTTAGGCTGTACAAATACAGTTCGTTCGTTCGCTGGCTCGCTCATTCTTTCAGTTTCAGCCTTGTCTTGGCAAGTCTTTGTTCTCTTAAGGACGCGCGACACAGACGTCCAGGTGCATATGTATATATATATATATGCAAGTCAGAGTAAAAATAATGAGTACAAAAAAAAAGACGACTCTGCCTGAAATATGATGACCAAAATGAACTGTTGGATGAATAAGAAGAAGAACTAAGCGCATTCCGCAGGCAGCTAAAGTAAAATGTAAAAAAAAGTTTCGTAACGACAGTTGGAAAACAACAACAATTTAGTGAAGTTACCAAAAAAATAAAATAAAAATACAAGCGAGACGCACGCACACACACAAACAGAGTGTAACACACTCGCCAGCGTATTGCACGTATATTTACTCGCTTAAAGCGACAATATCGAAGGTTAATGACCTAAATTGAATTTTTTTTCGTTGATCGAGTGTGTGAGGGACAAAGTTCGTAGAACCAAATGACAAACGGACTGTATTAAATTACATATAAACAAGCTGCTGCAACGCATGCACCGTGTGGTGTGTGTGTGTGTGGTGGTGGTGGTAAAAATATGCTTGTATGCTTATGCAGGATTGCAAACTATTGTGCAAACAACAAAAACAACAACAAGCGTACTGCAAAAATAAATTCAAGGCATTAAAATTTAATACCGACGCATCACTGGCGAGCGGTTAATTAAAAAAAATTAATTAAATATAAAAAAAAAAATAATTAAATAAAATTGTATGCAATAAAAAATTAATAAAAAATAATTATTAATAATAAAGAAGTGAATAAAATAAAAAATAATAAAATAAATAAGAAATAAAAATAAAATTATAAAAAAAAATCTATAAAATAAAAATTATAAAAGAAAAAAAAATAATAATAAAAAAACCTATAAAAAAATTATAAAAGAATTAAAAATTTTTAATTGAAATTAAATAATATCAAAAACTAAAAATACAAACATTTAAAAAAAAATCACAATAAATAAAAATTTAATAATGAAATAAAAAATAAAAATTACAAAAAAATTTAATTAAGAAACATTCGAAATAAAAGTAAATCAATTAATTAAAAATACGCAAAAAAAATATCAAAAGAATTAAATAAAGAAATAAAGCTAAAACTAAAAAAAAAATCCAAATATAATTAAATAAACAGAGAATTGCAATAAGATTAAATTAATTAAAAATTAATATACAAATAATAATATTAACTAATTAAAAAAAAAATAACAGTAAAAACAACATAGTAAAAAATAAAGTATATTTATTTTATAAATAAAAAAAAGAACATAAAAAATTGCAGTAAAAATTATACATTATTTTTTCAAATGTATTTTTTTTATAATTTTTTTCCATGCCCACGTACATACAAATGTACATACGTACAGTTACCACAAAAATTTCTAGAAATAATTTTTTTCTACAGCGACAAACTGCAGAGAAAAAACACCGTGAGATCCCTTAAACAACATCGTTGTAACGCTGATGGATTACTTACAAAAACAGACGCATAAAATGTTGTAAATCAAAAACAACGGGAGAAGAACATGAGGAGAAAAAGATTTCCAAATTTTCAAAAATAATTTTGTACAAATTTCTAAAGCGAAAAGAAAAGAAAAAAAAGAATAAGAAGACACACGCGTTGAATTCAAAAACAAAAAATAAAAACACTCAACAGCGCAACTAATATAAAATCATTTGGAAATTCTCAGAAACACCCCGCATCACTTTCAAGAAGACACAAAGCGGTCGGTACAAACGATGCCTTTTAGTTATACAAACGACAACAGCGGCGAATTAACGAACATACGCCAAAGTGTTGGGTATGAGTCAACAACAACAATAATAATAAAAACTAAAAAAAAAAATAAAAAAAAAACCTGGAAAAAGGTAGACAGTCAGACGGACGGACCGGACTGACGCCCAAACAAAGAAAAAAGATTTAAAAAAAAGGCTAAAAGGTAAATGCATAAATGTGAATGAGACACAACAGATTGCAATAGACGAATAGGCGGGCGGGCTGTTCGGATATCAGAGTCCGCCAGCATCTAGACTGTATGGAATGCACTTGAAATAAAAATAGAAAACTAAGTGATGTGCGCTGAAGGAAACTCAGAAGGAAAGCGTGTGTGTGTGTGTTAGTTGAAGAAGAAAAAAGCGCGAAGTAAGCAGTGTTGAGGGAATTAAAGAAAATATTACAGAATGCATGTAAACTGGCTTCATTGCATCATTGTGTGTGCGTGTATGCTTGTAAAATGGCGGGAAAAATATTGCAGTGCAAAGTGCGATAATGAGTTTGCCTGTAACAGCGGAAGCACGCGTGGAAAAAGGGAGAGAGAAAGAGGGAGAGATAGATAGGTAGAGCGAAGCAAAATTAAACAGGCAAATATTATTTATTGATAATTTTTGGCAAAAACTGTGAAGAGTAAATAAACACAAAAAAAAAATTAAAACTAGAAGAAAATATAAAGAATAAAAAAAAATAAAAATAAAAATTTACGATATTAAAAAAAACAAAACGAAATTGAAAAAAAAATCAAAAGAAATATTAAATATTTAAAATCTAAAAAGAAAAATATTTAAAATATAAGAAATATTTAAAATATTTAAAGAAATAATATTTAGATATTAAAAAAAAATCAGCCAGTTCTTAGTTGTAAAATCAGAAATCTCTTAATTCGCTTCTCTATTTATCAAACTGTTGATCGCTAGGCCACAAGTACTAGTTGGTTGACCAACCAACGAATAAAACTCGTTTGTTAAGTGACGGATTAGAACCGTTGCGAAAAAAATTAAAATTAAAGGCACGCATTTTGTCAACCTAAAGACGCATTCCGCATTTTAAAATAATATTTTATAGACATATCATATGTAAGGTATAAATAGACTCACGCCCTATGACGTGAAAGCATACGCCCCAACAGAGGAACGTACGAAGAAAAGTTGAGGAAATTTGCTGGCAAATTTATCTATTTGTGCGTTAGGTGGCTGCTTATCATGTGACAAATTGTAAATGTGTGCTGTTGCTGTTGTGTACATGTGTGCTTGTAAAACATGAACGTCATTGGGTCAGCCAGTCAGCTAGCTAGCCGGAGTTTTTAGACTTCTATGCAAATTGAAACTGACGGAAACCGACTGAGCAACGTTCGTACACACACACATACGAATATCAACGTTTAACAAACGCTCCAGCACCGCTTTCCAGTCGCTGTCGTCACTGGGCATACGTCAGCCGCTGGGCGTAAAAGCAGCTAAGCATTCACGGATATCTAAGAAATACAATTCACAACAACAAATGCATGTGTGTATGACGCAAAATTATTAATGTTTTTTGTTTCAAATAAATTGTTTTATTGCCATTTTATGGTTGTAAACAAACTAAAAAAAAAGTAATAAAAAATCTAAAAATAAAGAAATAAAAATAAAAAAAATAACAGTTAAGAGGAAGACTGATAAAAATGAACAATAGAACAGTTGCTCAATGCATATGCACGTCCAAAGGCAAAGGCATGAATGGGGTGCTGCCTGTGTGCACCCAGCAGCTATTCTGAGGCGACAAGCCGAGTTTGGCGTGCTGGAATTGTAGTGTTATCGCTTTTTTGAATGCATGTGTGTATATGTGTATGTGTGTGATGTATGCATAGTGTGTCTCAAACAAATCTGTATGGCAGAAATTACGTGCGTCAGCTCAAGTTATAAATGACGAAAGCGGCCAAGTCAATAATAAAAAAAATAGCAAATAAATAAACAAATTGACTGTCATTTGTGCAAACGCTTTTGAAAGATGAAAATATTTTTGAAAACTAAAAATAAAAATAAAAAATTAAAAAATATAAAGCGTTTATTCAATGGATTTAACGAAGTAGTTGTAAATTTCTAACAAAAATATAATAAAAATGCGGTCAGTAAAAGTAAATATGGTAAAAAAAAAATTTTTTATATAAAAGCAATTAAATGAAATAAATGGAAAAAATAAATTTAAAAGAAATAAAATTTTTTAAAAACTTAAAAAAATTAAATTACAGAAAATATAAAACAAAAAATATATAAAAGAAAAAAAAAATATATATATATAATAAAAAATATATAAAAAAAAACATAAAATAAATGCACAACAGCGTTTCGTCTGTGACACACCAGCAAGCGCAACCAACCAGTCCGGTTAGCCTGTCCATCAAGTGCAGAAACTTGTTCGTTTATTTTTAGCTCATTTTATGCATAACTTCTAGATACAATTCAACAAAAAAAAAAACTATGTTGAGCTATTTTAAACTAGTTTTCCATTTGCATATGATAAAATACCACAAGAAAAGGCTCGTTGCTGAGGCGAAATAATAATAAATATTTTTTTTTTTAATTGTTTCCTACATATATATGCATATATGTAGTACAAGAGAAACAATAGAAAAAATACGATTGTATAGAAAGCAAAATGTACACGAGAAAAGTAGAGAATACAAAAAATACACTAAGAAATGAATGAAAAACCAAAAAGTAAATACAAAAAATAGTCAAGTGGCCGTCAAATGTACACACGCTTCTTTCTAGGTACTTACATAAATATGTATTTTTATGACCAAAAAAAAAAAATAGTTCATTACACCCTACGAAAAAAAATCCTCAGCCCAATAATGCCACACTTTTTGTTTTGGTTGTTCTTATTGTTGTTTTCGTAAAATGTGCGTACATGTGCACCGGCACGTAGGCCATCGAAAAAACGGCGGCTTAAAAAAAAACCCCCAACGAATTCTAAGCAAAGTTGGTGAAAAAGTCTGGTTTGCAAGTTTAATCAAATTTCTAACAAATCTAAGTCTTGGAACGTGCAAAAAAAAAATGCAAACAGAGGGTTAAGTTAGCGAGAAATATGTAAGTAATCTTATGTATTAAGTATTTTAAGTAACAAAAATTATAATAATTTGTTCATCGTTTAGACGAAAACTTGATATTTCAACCAAATATGCGCAAAAGGGTACGAGTTTCGCAAAAGAACTATAAAAAAATTTTCAACAAAAAATTGCATGCATATAAATACGTCGATTCGATGTAATTTTAAAAAATGTCATGCTGTCGACGAAAGGCATATATTTTTGTAATAATTTTAAAACTAAATTGTGTTATTTGAGTTTGAGTAACGCAGGAAAAATATTCATCGAATCGATGGAGTTTTTAAATTTCATCAATTCGACGAAATTTATGCATTTCAAAAATATTTCGATAATGTTTAAAGAATAAATCGTTAGATTTATTTTGATGTAATGAAAAACAAGAATTCGTCAATTCGATGAATGCTCCACAATTCTTCCAATCGACGAAATGTATTAATATAACAATATTTCGATAATTTTATGGAATAAATTGTTAGATCTATTTTGTTGATGAAAAATTGATATTCGTCAATTCGATGAACCGCTGTTTAATGTTTTAAAAATTGTTTGCGACTTACATATGTATATTTAAAAATGTAAATACGACAATACTGCGGTTATAAACTTTTTTTTTTTTTTTTTTTTTTTTTTTTTTTTGTAAAATACATAGTTAAAATAAACTTTTTTACCGATTTGACACGTTTAAACGTACAATTGTATGCACATATGCAGCAGTGTAATCTTATAAAAAATAAAGTCGTTGAATGAAAGATGATAGAGAGCGTACGCGCGGAAGAGGTACACGCGAGTATAATATTAAAAGCAAGTCAGCGGTGATAAAAATACATACATATGCTTATGTATGGATATTTAGAGTCATTAAATGAATTCAACGAGGAAAAACAAAACTTTTTATCGCCTACACGTGTCGACATTTCAACAATTGTCATTGTAAGCAACAGCAATAACAACAGTACGAGGAGTAACAGGTAGGTAGGTAGGTAGGTAGGCAGGCAGGCGGCGATAGCGCGCGGTAAAATGGCAATGACTTGTTATATTACTTTACTTACTTACTGACTTACTATTTTTTATGAATTTTTTCTTTATGAGTATTTTTCTTCTTCTTCTTTTTATGAACATTTTGTAATGCTAAACAGCAATATATAATTGTTGAGCGTTTAGCATGATTTACTTACATACATACATATATGAATATTATATTGCTAGTTGTATATATTTTAACGTACTACATAAATATTTATAAATTGTTACGAGTTAATAAGAACTTATTATAGATTAGCTGGGAATATGACATACATACATATGTTTTTTTTTTTAGTAATATTTATAGGGAAAAAACATTTTTCAAAATTTATTTAATGCATTCAAAAACAATATTATTAAAAATAAATATTTATATGCAGTATTTATGAAAAAATTATTTTTAAATTCATTAAATATTTATGAATTGCAAACAAAAAATATTTACAAATTTCTTACGTATG
Organism: Neoceratitis asiatica; assembly: GCA_030068015.2. Taxonomy (NCBI): domain Eukaryota; kingdom Metazoa; phylum Arthropoda; class Insecta; order Diptera; family Tephritidae; genus Neoceratitis; species Neoceratitis asiatica. The sequence continues at coordinate 58,582,511 of CM061526.1, read as the reverse complement.
AAAATTAAAATAAACTTGCAGCAAGCAAGATTACAAATAATTCATTAAAGCAGCTTAAAACATAAAAAATATAAATTTTGTAATATATCACGTAAAAGCACGTAAAAATATATCAAACAAATATAATTGCACAAAAAAAAAAAATTTGTAGAAAACAAATATGTATGTTTAACTGTAACTGTATATGCACGTAAGAGGAGATAATTACAAGTGGTCTGCCTACGGATGTGTGATAACAGTTTCGCACTTTGATATTGTTATTGCATTATTTTTTTTTTAAATATTTTTTTTATACATATGGACATATGAAAAATATATACAAACATGCCCATAAGCCTACATATTTATATGTATACAAAACACATATTAACGTATCATTTTCGTCATCGCTATCACTGCCGTTGTTGTTGTTGCTGTTTTTGTCACTTTCTTTGCACGCCAAAACGGTCAGACGCAATGACTGACTGACTGACTGACTGACTAACTGTCACTTGCTGACTTACTGACTCTATTGCTGCTATTGCTATTGGCTATTTTTATTATTTTTATTGCATTGTCTTGCGTCTTGGGTGGCTGTGCGCGTTGGGGCTTCTCACACACACACTACACATACGCCACGCCAAGCCAACTGGATGACTTTATTTTCCTCACAGCAGCGGCGTTGTTGTTGATTGAAGTAAACAAATTTATTTGTGCACAATAACAAGCAACAAAAAAAAAACAATTTACAAATACATACGTGTGTTATATGTATTTATGTCCAAACAATATGTAAGCTGATTATTACGCCAAATAATTACATACATACGCTTGTTTGTATGTACATTTAATATGCTATTCTTCGCGCAGGTGATGGCATCGACACAAAACAACAACAAGAACAACAACACGCTATAAATTATTTTTTCAGAATTATAAAAATCAAATTATTAACAAATAATCGCATAAAAATTATAAAAATCAAATTATTAACAAATAATCGCACTTCGTCAATATGTTTCTATGTACGCACAGGCAAGCAGAAATAAACACAGTCAAGTGTTTTTTTTAATAATACAGTGATTTGGGGGGAAACAACTTAATAGTAACTTAGTACATACATATATGCTTGCACGTAAATACTTTCCAATGCAGTAATAAACAAGTAATAAATGAAAATCAAATATAAATAAAAATGAAAATGAAAAAAAAAAATCCTTAAATAAACACCCGCCTCTTCTCGTGATTGCTTATCGCAAATATTCAATTAAAATCTCCCCGATTAGTGCAAGCAGTTTGCAAGCCAGCAAGCAAACAAGTGTTGTTGATGGCGAAATTCAAAATCCATTTCAAATTATTCAAATTTGTGATATTGCTAAATATTTAACACACTATAGGGCTTGTTATCAGAGATTGAACTACATATTTGCATTTTATTATAATTATTTTTTTAACATGTATTTACATATGTGCCTAAAATCATGCAAAAACAACCGAAAGCAGGAAAAAAAAATAAAAGGAAAAAAATAACTATGAAAGTAACGAAATATAAAAAATTAAAAAAATTAACAATCAAAAAGAAATGAGTTGAAAAAAATTATAAAATTAATAAAAAATATGTATGAAAATAAAAAAGGGGGAAAAAATAAAACAAAGAATTAAAAACGAAAAAAATTAAAAAGAATAAATAAATTAATAAAAAAAAGGGTTAGAGGAAAAAAAACTATAAAAGTAAAATACAAAAAAATTTATTTTAAAAAATACTTAAAATATAAATAAAAAATTTAAAATTAAAATAAGAAATATTTAAAAACATATACATAAACAAAAATTAAAAAAAAATACTTAAAACCAATATAAAAAATAAAAATAAAAAAATTTTAATTTGAAATACATATATATATATATATATATATACATAAGCATATATATAAACAAAAGTTAAGAAAAAATAACTTAAAATAAATATCAAAAAAAAATTGGAAAAAAAATTTTACATTTGAAATACATATATATATATATAAGCAATAATTAAAAAAATACTTAAAATTATATATAAAAAATAAATAAAAATAAAAATAAAAAATAAAAATAAAATAAAATTAAATTAAAATAAAAAAATTAAACATTAAAATGAATTAAACAAAGTTGAAAAAAAAAACAAGTAACAAAAAATAAACATTAAAATTAAAAAAAAAACAATATTACAAATTCTACTAAATCCTCACTAATAACAAACAAACAAAAAAAAATATATATATAAATATAAACCAATAATATATTCAAATTTACTAAAAGCTTATGATAGTTATAAACATCGTAAAAAAAAGTAATAAATTTTATTGCTGAGTTCGCTTATGCTTTCTTGCCCAGCATAACAAACGTAAGCTGTATATATTCGCCTCTCCAACAAGAGCGGCTCATAAACTGTTTTTGCCACTTTCAGAGCATTGTTATTGTTTCTTAAGATGTTAACAATGATAACGACATCAATGGGGGAAACCCAAAGGAGCAGACTTTGCAGTGTGAAGCACAAGAAAAAAATATGAAGAAAAAAAAAATTAAATATAAAAAAATAAATTAAGAAAAATAAGAAAAAAATTTTAGATAAGAAAAAAAAATATATGTAAAAATTTTTTTTTGTTATATACGAAAAAAAAATTTAAAAAAATTAAGGTATGTATGCATATGGCCAGCAGGCTTGCCAAGTAGAGAAAACTTTCCCAAAAAAAAAAAATTTATGTAGTTAGATAAGATTTCACATATGTACATACATAGAACACAAAGACGCGACGAAAATAAACCGTAAGATATTGACAAAAAAACAACCAACTCGCCAGCTGGGGCATGTGATCGGACAAAGATTACGGCTGATGATAATAAAGTCATAAGCGCCACGCGTCATAGAGAAATATGAAAAATAATAAATATAAATGAATTAACCAAATAAAAAAAGATTTTTTTTTTTGCACGCGAGAGAGTGATACAAACAGACGTATGTATAGTTCACAGCATTGTGAGCGCGTTGAGTGTGTTAATTGAGACGTTGTGGAAGGGTGGGTGATGATGATGGACTGGGCATGACATGTAGCTTTTGTAATTTCATCATGGTTTTTCATGCGTTTATTTTAATTTCACAATTAGTCACAAGTGTTGGCGCACATATAAACATACATACATATGAATGAGTACCTAAACAACTAATGCGCTGTTGGCGTGGCAAACACAGCAGTGCATGAGAGTATAGAGAATATAGTAGCGAGGCGTTTTAGAAACCAAAAAATAGTATGCAAAATCATTAGAAGGCCAACAAATTGCACATTTTTAATACATTTTCGCACTTATATGCATAAATACATACATACAGTTAATACAATGTATGCATACCTGGCTAAATACATACATACAAACAACTGCTACAATTTACTTGCAGTTGATGATGGTTAAAAGCAAATAATAGAAATTAACACATGATCAGGTGCCTTGTTTCTTATTAAACGCGCTGAGCACTTATGTACATATATACACCTGTTGCGTCGGCTAAGTGGTCACATTCCATACTAATTGTATAGCTCAACTAGCATAAAATGATCGATAAGAGTATAATTTAGCACAATTGCATGTATATACAATAAAAAAAGCAAATTTTTTCAGCTATACTTATGTATGTATGTATATACACCTAACACAACGAAAATACTGTTATTTGTTGGCACATTTTGACAATTGTGGCATTTCATCTTGGTTGGTATATTAACGAAAAGCGTGTTGAATTACTTTGCTGTTGTTTGTTTTTTTTTTTTTTTGCACATTATTATTGTTGTTGTACAGCAATGCTAGGTTGGCGCCAGGCGCAAATAAACAAGCAAATACAGTGCTGTATGCTATGCTTGTGATGGAAAAATCCCATTGAGAATATTATAAATAATATATATGTATGTATGTACAGTGTACACGCATATATTGCCGTTTGTTATTTTTTACAGCATTTTTTGCTATTAAAAATAATTTGCTTTCAATTGTACTTTATTCATTATTAGTGTTTAACGGTGTTCATTTCGCTTTTCAAATGTCAATCACATAGCACAGCTCGCGATAGCGCTTTATGTTGTATTTATTGTATTCTATTTATTTCATAATATTTATGTATGTATGTATGTTGTGTGTTTGTAGCTTATTTGCTCCACCTCTCGCAAAAAAAAATATTAATTAAATTATATATGTACTGGTATATACTTGTAGTATATATATGTATGAGTTTTTTTTAGCCCACTTACTTGCATATTCACGCTTCGTATGCACATCCACAGCGAGGTATACATTACTAAAGCTACCTTCGCCAATGTATTTGCCAAAAATATAATCATTCGGCGTTTTCTTTGGCGGCGTTACGGCGACATTTGTGGGCGACGAGGCAGAGGCACCGCCGGCATTTGCTGAGAGCGTTGCAGCTGAGCTAATAATATTGATGGCGGCGCTGGTGTTATTAGTTGTGGGCGCATTAGCATTAGCTGCGCCAACTGCTGCTTCCGTCGTGCCATTATAGCCGTTATGTTGTAGGTATTGTTGTTGTTGATGTTGCTGCTGTTGTTGTTGTTGCTGTTCTTGATCTTCTTGCTGTTGTTGCTGATAGCGACAACACGTTGGCGCATGATCCGGCGATAATGTATCAACACCATTTGCGGCCATAGCGGCGGCCAAAGGTGATGAGTGTCCTGAAGAGAGAGAGAGAGTTGGGTGAATGAGCGGCATATATATGTATAAATATGTATGCATGAATATTGAAGCTGAATTTTCTTTCTTTCTTTTTTTCTTTAAATAAGAGCTTACCATTTGTCAAATATCTACTGCTGCCGTGATTCAAGCTGCCCACTGTCTCTGGTATTACCGCCGATACATTGCCGCAGCCGCAGAGGCTGTTCCGTGACTGTGTATATTGTTGTTGTTGCTGCTGTTGCTGTGTTTGACGTTGCGCCCAATGCGGCTGCGTGGTTGTTGTTACTGTTGCTGCTGTTACTGCTGTTATTGACTGTACGGCAGCAGCTGCAGCAGTAGGAAGATGATGTGTAGGTGTTTGCATACGACTTGTAGCTGTTGTAGCCATTGTTGTTGTTGCTGTCGCTGTTGAATTGCTATTGCAGTTGTTGCTGATGCTGTTGCTATTGGTGTTGCTGTTGGTGTTGGTGGCGTTCGAATTTATTGCCAATTCTTTCAATTTCAATTCACTAAAATTACTCTCATTCAACGATACTGCGGTTGCCTTTTCTTTTGGCATCGCTGGCATCGTGCTGCACGGCGACAGGATCTGTTGCTGCGGTTGACCGTTAACCTGCAAGAGGGAAAATAAGAGAGAGAAAGATAAACAAAAGTTTGGTTTTCTATTAAAAAAAAAATCTTTATATTTTTATTTTTATTTTTATTTTTTGAATGAAAAAAAAAATGCTAAAATTAGAATATAAAAATTTTATTTTTAATTGAAATTTGTAAAAAATATAAAATTTTTTTTTGAAAACGTGATTCAGTTGTATAATTTTTTTTTAGTTTTTGCTTCAAAATATTTTTGAAGTTTTTCTAAATTGTTTGCTATAAATAAATTACACACTTTTGACTTCCCTCAAGTGGTGTTGATCACACACAACACTTTCATGAATGATCTCTGACGCTGATCTAAAGAAAAATTTGTTTTTGCGTTGTTTGTGTGGCGACGGACGACGAGCCTATCTATCTATCTATCTTACGCCAAAACATTTCATAGCGCACAACAACAACAAACTGATAAATGGAAAAGAGCTAGTCATCATCATAAAACTGATTTATAATCGGGTTTTTTCTTAAAATAATTTTTTATTTATTTAAAATAATGAAAAAAAAAATGTCATAAAAAAAATAAAATTAAAAAAAAAAAAATTAAAAAAAAAACGTGAGTCTCATAAAATTAAACACGCGAAACAACAATTAAAAAGCGCAAACGAGGAAGCGTGGTTAAAAGCAAATGTGGCGTAAAGAGCAACAGCAAATAGCAAATAAAAGGTGATGAAATCAAGAAGATATTTTCAAAACCGAAAAGGGTAAACAAAGCGATTTATATGTATAGTGAAAAAATACGTATGTAAATACAATACAACTGACTGTTACGAAAGTGTAGAGAAAACAAAGTAGAGAGAGAGAAAAAAGCATAAAATAAAAGAGACTTATCTAAAGAGTACGATAAAGTAAAGAATTAGAGAAGGGCAAAAGGTACATTAACACCTGAAGATCATCATTATCATCAAAATCATTATCATGCTGATCATCATCATTAACATAAACATAATAATGAAAGCTTTAGGTAAATTAGCGTGTGAAGCAAAAAACAATGTAGACGCATAGGTAGGTAAAACAGAAGAACTAACAAACAAAGGTGAGAAACTGAAACTGTATATCATAAATCATAAACGGGTTCAAGGATCTGTATACGAGAGTTCATTTACCGCACAATTGGACAGCGGACTTAAGAGAAAGAAGAACGAAGTTAAAAAACAAAACAGTTTGAATTTGCGGCACGTTGTATGGGAATAAGAAGCGTATATTTGCCAGAAAGGGATCAAAAATGAAGAAGGAAGAACGAAAAGGCATGGACAGAGTACAAAAAAAAAGGAACCCGAGTGATCGCCCTAATTTGCACTAGTTTATACTTAATTTATATACATACAAATGTACATATGCACATATACATATGTCTATGCATGCGTAGAATAAAATTGAGTCTTTTTTTTTAAATACTTTTATTTTAGTTATTCGTCGTTGTTTTGCTTGCTAAAACTACGTTATAAAACAAACGATTTGCGAGTAGTATTTACGCACTTGTGGCTTTTCTATGGTTTCTTCCACGCTATTATTTGTACTTTATGTAACAAATTTACGCATAATATTAGAGATTGTATGCAATTTTTGTTGTTGTTGTTTTAATTTTTTTTGTATCGTAACTGCTTTTTTTTTTACTTTGCAAAAGCAAAGCACACGGATTTTTATTGCCACAAACAACAATGGCAAGTAGATAAAGAGAAATTCGCAAAAAGTTAAATATTAGCAACGCCCCAGGGTTGTGTTGTTTTTGTTGCTCTTTTTAGCTTTTTTATCGTTAATTTAATTTTTTTTTCCTTTTTGTTTTGGAAAAGACTACACGCTCCAGTTAATATTATATGCGGTAGGTAGGCATACACACATATTATCTCCTCATGCCCTCCGTTTTCCTATGAGACCCGGTCGTTGTGTTTAAAGCCAATTAGTGTGGACTTTTCTGTGAATAAGTAACTAAGGCTGCAAGATTCTATGTTATTATGAATATCTGTATTTTTTTATATAGAAACCGTTATAATTGGAAAATTGAAGAAAATAAAACAAATTAAAAGAAAGGAAATAAATAAATAAAATTTAAATAAAAAGAAAAATATTATATAACTTAGAAATGAATTTCAATTATAATAATTTCAATTTTTTTTAAAGCATATTCGAATATATTTTAAACATATTTCATTATATTTCAAAATTTTAAAAAACGTTAAAAAATTTATTTTTTATTTTTACTTTATTTATATTTTTTAATTACATTTTTATTTTTTACTTTATTTTTTGTCACATTTGTATAGTTTTTAAATTTTTTTTTTTATTTAAAACTTTTATATTATATATATATCTCTTTTTTTTTTAAGGAAATAAATAAATAAAATTTAAATTAAAAGAAAAGTACTACATATCTTAAAAATAAATTTCCATTATAAAATTTTTAATTATTGTAGTATTTACGAATTTATTTTAAACATATTTGATTAATTTTTTAATTTTTTTGAAAAGCGTTTAAATATTTTTGTATTTTTTGTTTAATTTTTTAATTTTTTTACTTCTTACTTTTTATTTTTTTTTATCTTTTTTAATTTTTTTGTCATTTTCTTTTATTTTTTATCCTTTCAATTTTTTTGTTTTGTTTGTTCAATTTGTCCAAAAATTTGTTCAATTTTAATATTTTTCTAATTTGTTCAATTTTTATATTTTTTTTAATTATTTCTTCTTTTTTATATAATTTTAATTTTTTTATATATTTTAATATTTCTCAATTTTTTTTATATTTTACATATATTTAATTTTTTTTTAATTTTAAATTATTTTACATTTTAGTTAATTTAAATTTTAGGGTTTTTTTTAATTTTTGTTTTCTCCTTTTTTAAATTTTTATGATATTTATTTTCTTAGCATTTTTTTTAGCATATTTTTAATATTTAAAATTTTTTATATTTTACATATTCTTGTAAAAAAATTTGAACTTTTGAATATTTTACATTTTATATTTATTTTATTTAATTTTTGTAATTTTTTTTTCAATTTAATTTTTTTTCTGTTTTTCTTTTCTTTCAAAATTTATATTTTTTTTGTTTTTTCATTTTAATTTTGGTTATTTTAATTTTTTTATATTTTATTATTTTGCATTTTTATATTTAATTTTTCTTTTTCTTTATTATTTTCCATTTTTTATATTTCCTCATATTTTGTTTTTAACTTTCTTAATATTTTGTTTTTATATATATTTATTTTTTCTACTTCTTTTATTTTTTATTTTTTATTTTTATTAAATTATTCTATATATTTTTATTATTTTTATTTATTTATTTTTTCTTATTTTTTATTTATTTACTTTTTTTCCGCAGCAAGCTTCAGCTGAACTAAGCTCTGTTTAAAGTTAGCACTTATCCTTAAGCTATATATATAGTTACATACAAACAATTGTATGTACACTTGGCATATTAAGCATCGCACAACGCGTTCCATTGGAATGTGGCTTGGCCAGATTTAGTATTTAGTCTTCATTGATTACAATTCATTTTATCTACATATACAACAAAAACAAAACAAAAAATGTATATTCACATATATACATACACAAATTACAGATGAAAATAACGTGTATTCCGTATTTTGTGTGGGTATTTGTGAGAAGTGAGAATAGCGTGAATTCCAACCACTTATATATGTATGTATATATGTACATGTAAAGATCATGATCTCATATTCACCAACCCATACCAACAAAAGCTCTTTATTCTTTGTATTACTAATGTACATATTCCCACCAACATTGTCTTACACACTCATTCATCTCCTTCGTTTTAGCTCTCCAGATACGAGATTTACGAGATTTATGGGATTTACGAGTTGATGAGCGAACGCAATATCAACACGTTCGTGTAGTAAAGTAAAAGTCTATCTTATTTATTAGCCTAGTCATCATATCAAGCGCCAATACAAATCATCATGCTACATGACTTTCAAGCCATTTCAAGCCGAAGTTCATTCTTTGTTACGTTGTGGGGCTTTGTTTTCACAATTAACTAAGTATTATTAACTGTATAAGTTGAGCACTTGAAATATTTTGCATGTAAATATGTTTGCACTCGTGCGCTGTATAAACATACAGCAAGTCATTGATCGCTGAACAAGTTGGGAGTGAATGTTTATCATGTTACTATGTTGAAAAGAGTTGAGTTGATTGAAATTTAGTTACTTAGTAAAGTATTTTATTTATGTGTGCATTAAATATGAGCTTATTTTATAGAAAATATATATATAAAAAAATATTTAAAAAAATATTAAAAATAAATAAATTAAAAAATATATTAAAAAAAATTATAAAAAAAAATTACAAACTTTTGTTCAAAATTTTACTCCAACAACGAAATTCCAATGTAATTTATCTATAAAATAATTTTAAATGTCCTCCATTTCCATTGCGCACACCAAGTGTTCTATGTATGTATGTATGTGTGATCATCATCAAGTGATCTCCTGATCAGATTTCACTTTTCATTGTGAGCATGTGCACATTTTTATTTATTTCAATATATATTTTATATATATGCTATTTGGCGATTATTTAATTTCCTTTTCAGTTGCTGCTGATTCAACGATATTTTTAGCAATCATCATTTATATTTAACAAGAAAAATATTTGGAAAAAATGCATAAAAATGCCGCAGACAAGTGGAAGTGGCAGACTATGGACGACGTGAGTGTGAGTGAATGGCGGCCGCGCGTTTATAAATATGAATTTTTGTACTTAGAAATGGTTTCTTATGCCAATATACATACATGTATATAAATACAGCATGCACGTATGTATATATGCATGTACGTGCGTTTGTTATACTACACATGTTCAAGTGTACGCGATGCACATGTTTCGCAAAATATTTCAACACATGCGGAATGAAAATAAATCATTGCCAAAATCAGTGAATAATTAAATGAAAAATAGAAAATTCGCTGCGAAAACATTTGTGAATAAAAAGGATTTAAAAAAGGAAAATTGTTTGTTAAATTTTTTTTGATTGTTTTATTCGCACTTAATACTTATTCCAAATATTTTCTTAATTTTTTATTATTATTTAATTTTTTTATTTATTATATATATATTTTTTTATATTATTTATACGATTATTTTTAAATTTTAAATATATTTTATTTTCCATTTATATTTTTTGTTTTAGGTTTTGATTTTTTATATCAATATTATTTTATTATTATTTATCATTTTATTACAACTTTTCATTGTTTTTATTTATTTATTATTGTTTTAAATATTTTTTATTATTATCATTATTACTTAATTTTTTTATTTATTTTTTGTTTAACTTTCAAATTTATTTTGCAAATTTTTCTTTTTCAAAAATTTAAATTTTTTTATTTTCAAAATTTTTAAAATTTTCAAATTTAAGTTTTTAAATTCTTAATTTTTTAATATTCAAATATATCATAAAACTTTTATAGTTTCTAAATTTCTTATACTTTTTATTTTTTTTTATACTTTTTGTAATTTTTATATTTTTTATATTTTTTATATTTTTTATATTTTTCATATTTTTTATTATTTTTTATTGTTATTTTTTATTATTATTTTTTATTTATTTTTAATTTTTAATTTCTTAAATTATTTATTATTTTCTTTTTTATATTTTATATTTTTTTAATTTTTTAATTTTTATAATTTTTTAGATTTTTTTTTATCTTTTACAATTTTTAATTTATTTTTGTATATTTTTTAATTTTTTATATTTTTTGTATTTCCTAATTTTTTTTTAATATTTTGTATTCGTTATATTTTTTGTATTTTTCATAAATTTTGTATTTTTACAATTTTTTTATATTTTTCTGTTTTAAATTTTTTTTCTATTTTTCATATTTCTTTAATATTTACTTTCAATAGTTCCATGACTTTTTTTACCAAATTTTTCTTTTTTATTTCTTGACTATTTTCAAATTTTTCACAAATATTTACAATTTTTTTGGAAGACTTTTTCATCATATAAATTTCTGTTAAATTTTTCATTATTATTATTTTTATTATTATTATATTTATTAGTTTTTTTTACTATTTATTATTATTTTTACTTTTTATTATTATTATTTTTATATATTTTTTTTAATATTTATTATTACTTTTTATTATTTTTTTTATTTTATAGTTTTTTTATAATTTTTTTATTTACTTCCTTTTCAAATTTGAATTTATTTTTTTCATGTTTTTTTAAATTTTTTTTTAATTTTTTTTTAATTTTAAAGTTTTTTATTTCCTGAAAATTCATTTTTTTTTGTAATTTTTTCTTTTTGCCTTTTAATTTTTAACTCACTAGCGGAATAATTTCCGGCCTTTCTTGCTGCCTCGTTTGTGTACAATTTTGGTGAAAAATTTTCCTACGCCAACACCCACCTACGTAGCAAGCGAGTCTTTAACAACGCCCACAACAGACAGTTACTATCAATAAAAACAATAATAACAACAAACGCGTGGTAGATATTTTTCCAACAAACAAACGAAAGCAAACATTAAATTTATTTTTATTATTCTTGGCTTTATTTCTTTTTGGGGTTAGGCATTAGGGCGGTCTGCTAATTGATTTTTATAAAGTTAAAAATAAAAAGCATTTTTAAATATTTTATTAGATATATTTTTTGCAATTTCCTATTTTTTGGCACTTTTAGCAGGAAAAATTGTTTCACTTCTGCGCTTCTTAATTCAAATATTTAAGCATTTTGCATTATTTTACTTTGTTGGCCCAAAAAATTGAAATTTTGTTTGTTTGTTGCTACGTGGTGCTGTCGTTAATGTCTAGACTAAAATGACATTTAAATAAAATTAAAATTTATCTGCAATATATATAATGAGTGTTGTGTGTGCGTGTACGTTCCACCATTATGTGTGAAACGAGCGCGTCGCGTTAACAATTTAATAAAAATAAATTGAAAAAATAAAAGTAAAAACAAAAATTAAAATCCATAATTTATACATACAGAAGAAAGTCCAATTTCAAAACAAAAAGCCAATGGGCAACTAAATGGGGCATGGCTGTATGTACATATGCATGTGTGCAACCTACTTGCTTGATTCTTCTATATGCTTGATTTAACAATATGACACTGATGAAACAGTAAGCTTGATTTTTTTTACCTTTTGGATGTCGAAAAAATTTCGTTTTTAGCGCCATAGACTATGGATTAGCTAACACACTCACGATAATATAATAAATTGGCGTTTTTTTGTTTTGCTTAAAAGAAAATAAACCCACTGGAAGTCCAATTAATTTTATTCTAATAAAAAGAAAAAACTTTATCAATTGCCAAAAAAAAAATGAAATATAATAAAAAAAAGTTTATTTTTATTTTGATAATTTTCGCAATGTCTGTGTATTTTATTATATATTTTTTTAATTTTTGCACATATGCGTAAGTAAGTGTGTGTATGTATGCTTGTGTTTACATTGTGGGCAGACTGATTGTGTGTTGGAAGGCTGGCTGGCGGGCTGGCTGACTGAATGCTTTTTGGCTGCTTATCTTATATTAAATACATACAAACATGCATTTATATGTTGTATACTTTTTATTGCTTTCTTTTTTTATACATATCCACATAGTATGTACATATCTACCGGATATATTTGATTTAAGAGCACAACGGCTTAGCTCATTTCATGAGCGCGAAATCATTTTTTCGTTCGCACAACAACTGCAATGCGCAAAAAAAAAATACGAAAGACGCAGCAGCAGCAGCAGCAACATAATAATTTTTTTTGCGTATTTACCAAAGTTCAACTTGTTGTTATGTAAACACATCTGTGTGCATGTGCATATATAACATATATATGTAAATATTCGTAAATTGTGAAATTAAAAAAATGAGATTCGTGTTTTGCTGATGCAAAAAATCTACGTATTTACAATTTTGAAGATTTTTTTTTCGTATGCCGCATCGTACTTGGGAAGTGCACAGATTAAGAATTTTAAAGATTTTATATATTTTTATTTTTAATTTTTAATTTTTTATTTTTTTATTTATTTTTGAAATTCATTATTCTTAAAATCGCATTTTTATTCGGTTTCTAGTGCAGGAAAAGCAGTACAAAACAGGAAAAAGCTTGCAGAGAAATTATTTAAATTTGCAACTGTGAGCTCTTTCGAACACCATACATTTCACCCACGCTTTACTATGCTCTTAGATATGATGTTATGCACATATTTACTATTTATTTTGAACTACATGCAGTTTGTGGCATGCTTTTTTGTTCATTAATAATTTTTAAATAATTTATTGTAGTTTTATTGCTTGAAATTTTGTTTTTCTTTCTAATTCTTCAGCGATTGCATGCTGCACGTTCAGTACTTAAAACACTAGCTCCTGACTGCCTTTCACTTCCCGCTTACATACACTGCACAGCTTGGAATTTTAATTTTTTTTCTTTCTTTTTTTCTTTTTTTCAAGTACCTGCATCAACTGCGGTTGCAACTCTACCACTCTAAGCAATGCTGATCTATTTGTTTATTATTGTGTTACGAAATTCTTTCTTTTGTTTTGCTATTATTATTTGCTAAAACACGCGAAATATGAATTTTTTATTAGAAGAAAGCCTCTAAGCCGACTCTAGTAGTTTCTGCAATTATGCACCCACACCACCGCCCACGTACAAAACAAACAAAGCGGAGTAATGACGGAAAAACAACAATAAAGGAAAGACGTTGAATGGAGCTGCCAGATTTACGAGCGGCGCAAAAGGTGTGCGATTTTTTTTTTTAACTTAATTTGAAAATAATAAATTTTAATTTAACATTTAACTATTAAAGCTAATAAAATACACAAAAAAAGGCTCAAAAAATGCTTGTAAAATCATAAATTATCAAATAATTATTTTATATGCAACGTTTGTGCCGTTCTTTTCTTTTGGATGACGAGTAACTAGTAGATTATATGTGCTTTGCACGAATCGAGTTTACTCGTGTCACTCACAGCAAAACAAAAAATAAAATTTTTTAAGAAAACATTAAAAACCAAAGTTGTTTTATTTTAAACAATTTTTTTGTTTGCTTTCAACAAAGTATTTATTGTTTTTCGTTAATAGTTCAAGGAATTTTGCAACAATTAAACTTGTAAATCAAAAATAAACTTTATGGTTTGTTTTGCCGAATTTGTGCTGCCAAAAATAACTACGCAGACTCGCTCGCTCGCTCGCTCGTTCGCTCGTTCGCTGGTGCTCCACCAACCGATTCATTATGCTCTTCGTGCAACTTTTACTCCTCATTTTGAGAGTTAAACATTTTTAAGCGCCACTAAACACCACCTCCCCTCCCTCCTTCCGCTTCGCATTACTTAACAAGCGCCATCTATGAAAACTCTCCGCTACGCAATATGCCAAGCAAAAATTAACAAAAAAAAAAAAAAAAAAAAAAAACCCAAATGTTAGCTTAACAAGGCGCAAGAGAGCACGCTCACAAATACTAATGAAAACCAGGCAACTACTACGCATTGCGTATACCCTTCACTGAAACAAAAAAAAAAAAACTATTCGAGCTTTTCCTCTTCCACCACCAGCCATGTATACTCGTATGAGTGAGTATCTATGCTGATATGATCTGCTTTGTAACGGAATGACGACAGACGTATGTAAATATATATACAAATGTTTGTATGTGTGTATAATAAAAATACGCAATGAAAGAATTTAATGACATAAGATGTTGAACGTGAAAAGTGGGGTGGGGTGGGGGCTTGAGTGGTTGACGGTGACTATACGCACTCATAACAAACAAATACATATGCATGCAAACGCATTCATTTACGAGTGAATGTTGATGGTGGTCGACGAGTTAGATAGTCAGTCACAACACGAGGACGACGGTGGCGGCAGCGGCGGCGCAACGCAGACAGTTTGTTATCTGCATGCAGGGTACAAATTCCAAAACAATACAACTACTACTACTGTCAGGCCGGCGGCAGCGAGAAGAGCAACCACAAAATCACCAGCAACATTAACAACAACAACAACACGCATGTATCTCTATGCTATGAAATACGGCAATAGTTATGATTAGTAGTCGTTGGTAATAAACATAGCTAAAGGGTACAATAGCGTAAAACTGTCTGATGAGTATGTAGAGTATATGAAGGTATACAAAAAATATATATAGTTTGCAATAAATAGTAAAAGCACATAGTACATACATATGTATGTATATCACAATTTTGCAAATGAGCGCGCGTGTGTGTGAATGGCTGTGTCAAGATTTATACGTTTATATCGGTTGTGTTGTTGGTGTGTGGCAAATGAAAGGGTAATTTTTTTTATATGTGTATATATTCTACTCTAATCCATATTGTTTCTTCTTCTTCTTGCGCTTTTTTTTAATTGGTCTTTTTTAGCTGCTGCTTTTTCGATTTTTTTTTTGCCAAAATTCGCTAGCTTTTTATCTACATTATACTCGTTTTGCTCTTCAAGTGCGTCAAATAACTAATATACATATACATATATACTTAATCTGTATTTAGGTTGAAATGTATAGGTATTTATGATTTGCGTAAATGTCCAAATATTTATACAAATGTAAATATATATCATAAATTCAGTTAGAGCTAAGCGCAAGTGTTGGTAATTGAGATAAATTATCTAGTGTTGGTAAGGTTAAAGCGATTTTTGATAATATTTGTTGTTGTTTTTTTTTTATTCTGGAGAGGCATGTACATACGTACTTCTTGATTGTTGTACAATTATTTACGGTTATTTAAGCCCCTTTTTAAATTTAATAATTAATGACTTTAAATTATTTAATTTAATATTTTTTTAAATTTCATATATTTAATTTTAATTTCTTTCAGTTTCCTATTTTATTTCTTTCTTTATTTAATCTATGTTACTGAAATTTATATTTTAATATTTTAATATTTTTTAAATTATATTATTACATTATAGACGTTTTTTTTATATTTTATAATTTACATTTTTTATTACTTTTTTGTTTTTTACTTTTCTTAAATTTGAATTCTATATTTAAAAAAAAATTATTTCCGAGTTTTAGGTATAATTTTTTTTATATAACTTTTAATTTTTATTTAATTTTGAATTTTATTTAATTTATTTTCTTATTTCATATTTTTAAATTTTTTTTATATTTTTTATTTTCATTTTATTTTCATATTTTCTTAATTTTTTTATTATTTAATTTTATTTAATTTTTTTCTTCAATTTATTGTATTGATATTTATAAATTTTATTTTATATTGGTATAATTCGTAATTTTTTTTTAATACTTATATTAACTTATATTAACTCTATATTAAATTTTTATAATTTAACAGTTATGCGTGTTTCGCTAATAATTTTCAAATAATTTTTTATTCATTTTATGAGCTAGATTTTTAATGCCTAATTTTTATTTAAATTTATTCAGTTCTCTTTGTTAATTTTCACAAAAAATTTGCCGTTTTTTTTTTCTTTTAAAATTTCCCACTTTTTTAGTTTTATTTTTAGAGTAATATTGGAGCTCATAAAAAATCTGATATTTTTCTAATATAAATTTAAATGTAAATTTTTGTTGTTGTTATTTTTTTTTTTAATTTTTAATTCTTGTTTTTTACTTAATTTTTGTTTTGTATTTTTCTTTAGACTCTTTTTTAAATTGATCTTTATTAATTTGTAATAAATTTTGCTGATTTATTTTTTAAACTTCCTTTAATTTTAATTTTTTTTTTTTTTTTCAATTTATAATATTTATTTTATTTTATTTTTTTGTTTGATAATTTTCAATTTAATTTTTCCTATTTTTATAGTTCCTAATTTTTTTAAGCATAAAATATTTTTTAACTGATTTATTACGAATTATTCTGGAACTTGTTGCCAGTTGGCGCTATTTCTGTGGCTCAGCACATACTTTTACATGCAAACATACATACATATATAATTTTTGTTATCCTTTTTGATTTAAATTTGTCTTGTTTTTTAATTTTTTATTTTAATTTTTTTTATTTTTTATTTTTATTTAATTTTTTATTTCATAATTTTTACTGTATTTATTTTTAATTATAAAATAATTTTTTTTTGATTAGTGATTTTTCTAGAACTGTGCCTATGCCTAAGGCTCAAAAGCATACCTCGCTTACATAGATATGTTAATGATTTTTATTCTGTTATTTTTTTTATTTTTTCTTATAAACCCCGATTAGCTAACGGCATGTTATGCCACTGGGACGAAGTACGACTGTCTCACCACAACAACAACATCAACAATACACCCTTATATATCTACGTATCTATGCTATGTACATTTTCAAGTTTACCGCAGAGGCAGCAGCAGTCGCCCAAGGAAGCGGCACTGAATGTACACTTATGTACATATGTACAAAAATAAATAGCGAAAAGCACAGAAACAAACAATAATAATACGAAAACAGAAAAACCAATGAAAAAATCGATATAAAAATTTGCAAAAATCACCTCTTATGTTGTATTAGTTGTTTTGTGCAAAAAAGAAAAAAAAAAGAAAAAGCTGCTTAATAAATTTTATAAAATACACACACACTTATATTTTATTTGCCAAAGCACTCTACAGGAACACTTTTTCACATTGAATATATTTTTTTCGTTGGTTTTTTCTTCGGCTGTTTTAATTTAATTTAATACGTATTTTATTTTGAATTTTTGAAAATAGATATATTTTTTTTTTTACATATAAATCGCATTAAATTCTTTATTTCTTCATTTCGCACTCTTTAGCATTTTTATATACATTTTTTATACGCATATGCTGCATACACTTAACTATTTACTTGTATTATACACAGAATTTCGCTATAATTTTTTTATATGCTCTTTAATTTTCTATATGTATTTTATATATATATTTTTCTACTTGAACACTGGTTGTATATACTATGTAGTATAGATATTGGTAAATTTTTTTTTTAATTAATTTTTGTCCGTGCTAATGTGTTCTGTTAATATTTAGAAAGACGTCCGTCTCGACAAAAGCGCCACAGAAACTAATCAAGAATGAAAAAATGTTAGCATTCGTAAGCGAATAAACGAGCAAATGGATAACAAACGAGCTGTGAGCTGTGAGCTGCGACCAGCTAGTTAACTTGTGGTGGTGTGCGAGCGACCTGAGCAGAAGCTGTGTGCGAGATTGAACGTAGTCGTTTAAGAAGTAGCAGGTAGA
The DNA here is from genome assembly GCA_030068015.2 of Neoceratitis asiatica. Classification (NCBI taxonomy): domain Eukaryota; kingdom Metazoa; phylum Arthropoda; class Insecta; order Diptera; family Tephritidae; genus Neoceratitis; species Neoceratitis asiatica. Next base: position 58,564,028 of record CM061526.1, on the reverse strand, counting down.
GAGGCAGTGCAGGAGAGGTATACAAATTTGCCACCAAAGCAAAAAACCTCTCTGCTTTTAGAGTAAAATTTATACGCTTGCATAAAGGAAAATGTGTACATAGTTGTGTATAACAATACAGTGGAGCATGCGAACAACGACGAGTGGCGCTCACTCGCTCGTTCGTTCGTTCGTTATGCGCTCCACATAATAACAACACACAATGTATGTACATATTTCGGCTGTGCTCAATTTTGTGGCGCCCCATACACAGCGCTGCACATAAATGCTATACAAAATATATATAAAAATATACATACTTGTACTAACAGATTGATATTTACTATGTTACGTTAAAAAAAAAAACAGCCTTTGGCGAGGTATGTGTGTAATAGGTGTGCAAGGCGAGCAACTATTGAGCGCGAGTAAATCTTGAAATCCAAAAAAAAAAAAAAAAAAATCTTACTCAAAAATACTCGTACTCACGAGCAGTGCTCCACCGATGAGCTGTGAATGAGTGAATTTATACAATTTTTATTAACAATTAATAGTTTACGCGTATAATTGAGCATAGTTTCGATTAGAAAAGGAATTCTATGCTGTTCATTGTTGGAGAGCTTGTTGGGTTTTTATACTTTTTTTCTACTTGTAATTTGCTTTGAATGTTGCGCGGAGTGTGTTGAGGTGTGTAACGCTTATGGTTTACAGTTGTTTCTCAATGAATTTCGTTACTATTTCATACAAGTTGTTGAGTGTGCGGCACGAAATGCCTCGAGAGATAACGAGGAGCGCTCTCCATAGTGTTGTATGTGAGAGCCATTATTATTATTGGGGATAGCTGGGTCGCCGTTAGAGCAGCCTCGTACGCGTATTGCGCCAACGAGCGACGGACAACGAAAAGCTCAATGGCAGCCAGTTTGCACTTGTATACACATATACACACATATGTCGAATGTATATATGTATGTATCTATATGTAAAATGTTTTTGTACTTGCTGGCTACACTTGTTTTGAAGTTGTTCCAGTGTGGAATGCCGACTTTTTGATGATTATAGAGAGATATAATGGGACATACATATAAATAGTATATACATATGTACATACATATGTATATACTGCAATTGTGACGAGATGGTGGGTTGGGTGGTATTGCAGGCAAAATTATTCAACTTTGGCGCACTGATATGCCTCTTGTTTATATAACATACATACATATGTACATACATATATACTTGCAGATGTGTTTATTTCTGCCTACATTCTTGCTTTCGATTATTCCTCTCTTACTTCGTTCTATTGCATTCAATTAACCTTCTCGAAATTGCAACAAGCTATATTAGCAACAACATTTTAAGCCAAACGAAAACAAAACATATGATGATGCATATGTGCGTATGTATGTATGTATGTATGTAGATAACACAATGACGTTGCATAGGAAAAATAAACAAACAACAACAACTGAAATAACCACAAAGCTGTTTACGGAAACTGTATGAACAACAACAACAAACAAACACACATGCACACAGACACAGCAACAACCATTTGAACGGCGTTTGCGTGCAAGTGGCAGTGGAGCATATTTTTGTTTTTGCGGTAGAAAAATAGAGCAGACACTAAATTATTTAATTGATTTTTATTTATTTATTTCGTTGTATGTATGTAAATTAATATGTGCTTACTTTTTTTTTTTTTATAAAGGCGCAGAATGTCTCAAAAATACTGCTCTACAATTTTTGTGAGTGCAATATGTAGGTACAAGTAATAAAAAATGTAAGCAAAACAAAATAAAAAAAAATAAAAAATTAAAAATCAACAACAGTAACAACGCATTTATGCAGTTGCCGCTTCTGTTGTGGGAAACAAAACAATAAACTAGGCGCTACACTACTACTACTACTCTCTGTGCTGGCGGCAATTGAGACATCTGCAATGCCATGCAAGCGAATTCGGACGTACAAACTTACATACATTTACCTATATGTATGTATATGTGTGTACATTGAAATTTAAGCTTATGCAGCAGTCGAGACACTTTTAAATGCAAAGTAAGCTATATTTGTATGTATGCACGTAGTTATATAGCGGTAAATATGTATTTATTGATGTATGTGCATAGCTAGCAAAACATTGAGGCCAATGAAGCAGACTAAACAATAAAAAAAAAAACGCAAACTGGGGAGTAGTCTTCTAGGCCCACAAATCACAAATAAACGAACACACGTACATATATATACGCCACGGCAAAGTTGTAAATATCTGTCTATACATATGCATACTCATGCACATGTTTCTTTACATAGCAGTGTATGTATGTACATATGTAAGTGCATATATGCGGCGGCACCAACGTCTGCGCCAGTGAAATACTAGTGCCTAGCACAACCAACAACAACTACATAAGTAGTTATGCATCAATTTTGCATTGTTGCTGCAGTGCCAATGTGTAGAGCAAAAACAAAAATGCTGAGAACAGCAATCAGGAAGTAAAAACTGTAAAACGAAACCCCGACGACAAAGACAAAAACGAGCGCTACAAATAAGAGGCCAGAGACAGATACAACAGAGCCGGAGCCAGAGCCAAGGCGAACGAACGAACGAACGAACGAACGAACACGAATTGTGAGGTGAAGTGACGTCTTCGTTGCCACTTAAATGAATTTTCAATGCATAAGAATAGATAGATGCATATATACATACATACATACTATCTAGACAACTGCATTTACATAGATATGTAGGTTTGTATGAATGTCTGTTTGTTGGGTGAAGGATGACTTGACTATTTTTTTTATTTTTTTCAGTTTTCTTACTACAATTTTCATTTTGTTTTGAAAGAGAAAACCTCGACGCCCAAAGCTCGTCTCGCTCCCCTGTCATTGCATTTTGCATTTTGCCCTTACTGCCTGCCCATCAACTGAAGGTAAGCACGAAGAAGCAGCAGTAGATAAAAAAAACGATGAAATGAAGCTGATGGGACAGAGGTGAGAGAAAAAGAAGGTGCATATGTGCATACATATATATAGTTTTTATGCAAGCATATTGTTTATATCTATAAGCTTATATAAAATAGTATGTACAGCAGTGTTCAATAAAATAGGTTTAGTGAGAATTTTGGTTTAAAAAATGTAAAATTATAAAATAATAATAATTAAAAAATGTTAAATGAATTATTACGCCCAGGCATTCTATAATTACGTACATTTTTTCATATCTATGTTTTTATTTTTATTTTAAAGTCTCAGCAGAAACGTTGCAACAGTGCAAAGTGAGAAAATTTAGTTTTTTAGGAGCATAAATAAGACACGCTCAGAAAAAATTATTTCGTGTAATTATTATGCTTTTTAAAATTTAAATAAATTGGTTTTGCATAATAAAATTCTGTATTGTATTTAACGATTTTAATTTGACATACTAATTTTTTTTTTTTAAATATTTATTTTATTTTTATTTTATTTTTTTATTTTTTTTATTTTTATTTTATTTTTTTATTTTTATTTTTTTATTTTGTTAATTTTTTTAAATTTCTTTTAAATTTTATTTTTATTATTTTTTTGTAAATTATTTTGTTTTATATATTTTTTTTTAACTTTATTTTATTTTATTTTTTTGTATTCTTATGTTGTTAAATATTTTTCTTTATATATTTTTTCTCCTTTTTCAATTATTTTTTTAATTTTCTCTAATTTTTTATTCTTATTTTTTTTAATTTTTTTATTATTTTTATTTCTTTAATTAAAATTGTTTTATTTTTTTTGTAGTCTTTTGTTGTTAAATCTTTTTATTGATATATTTTTTCTCCTTTATTTAATCTCCTAATTTTTTAATTTTTTTATTATTTTTATTTCCTTATTTATTTTCTACTTTTTTTAATTTAATTTTTTTTTATTATTCATTATTATTTTTTATGTATATTTTATTATTATTTCTTATATATTTTTCATTGTAATTTTTTTTTTTCATTTTTATATTTATTTCATTTTTTATATAGTTTTTTAATTTTTTAAATTTTTTTTTAATTATTGTTTTTATTTTTTATTTTAATTATTTTATATTAATTTTTTATTCTAATTATTTATATATATATATATATATATATATATATATATATATATATATATATATATATATATATATATATATATATATATATATATATATATATATATATGTATATATTTTTTTTACCTTTTTATATTTAAATTTTTTTTAATTTTTTTATATTATTTTTAATTAATTTATTATTTTTTGTATTCTTGTGTTGTTAAATCTTTTTATTTATATGTTTTTCCTATTTTTTTAATTTGTTTTTAATTTGTTTTTTTATTTCTTTCATTTATTTTAATTTTTCTAGTTTGTTTAATTTACTTTTTTTTCATTTGTAATTTTTTTTAATTTTAATTTTTTTTTATTTTAGTTTTTTTTTTATTATAATTTTGTATATATTTTTCATTATTATTCATTATATATATATTTTATTATTATGTTTATAAAAATATTTTTTTAATGCATTTATTCAAGTATTTAAGCTTTTTAAAAATAATTCCTTCTGGGATATTAGTCGAAAAGTACAATTTTCTTGCACACCACTGTAGAAATTTTATACATATTTCAATACATATAACCAAAACAACAGCAATAAATTACCCCAAGAAACTAAAGCACGTAAATAAATAGAGAATACACTATATACATATGTATGTATGTATGTATGTATGTATGTATGTACTATTTTGTAGACACAAAAGACGAATGTGCGACAAGCATAAATAAATGGAAAACTAGAATTCGAAGAAGAAGAAGAAGAAAACAGAAAACAAAAATGAAGACGGACTCGCCGTCAAAACAAAAAGATAATCAAAGCAATTTCGTTATAGAGAAACAGAAACCGAAATTAAATCAACTGAAACTGAAACTAGGCTGCGACATCAACAACAAAAACAAAAACAACAACAACAGCTATAATAATAATAACAACAGCCAGAAGCAACAACGGCGGTGGCAAGCAACATAAATAATAAGGAAAGCAAATGTAAAAGATATTGAAAAGCAAGTCGGTACAGCAACAAGAAAAACAGCAAAAACCTAAAAGACAGCAAAGCAGCGCAGCGCGTAGGTAGCAAGGCGATACGCTGACGGCGGACGGCGGCGGCGGCTGCGGCTCGCTAAGAGATGTAGTTATATAGAAAGACGAATATGTGTATATGTAGCAAGGTAAACATAGCAGAAAGTTGCAGTTAAACGTAACAGAAGATGAGCGCCAAGGGGAGGCCAGACCAAGTTTATTTTTCCGTTTCGCCTTTCTTTTCTACTTTTAGTGGTAACTCAATGAGACAGCGAGGGGTGCGGCTGCCGACGGCAACGACGGTCCGTTGCTAGCGTCAATATGAATTGCGATTATGTATTACATTACAACTACAAACAGTAACAGTCAGTTGTCGTTGCACCACAGCGTGCCAGTGTTGTAATTGTGCGCCGCTGCAACTCGCCCACGGCGGCAGTTGACGCAGATCGACGATGCCACCACATTCGACGACGTAACTAGTCACACACACTAGTGGATACGTACATATGCACATATGCATCTTCTCGTTGTTGTTTTGACTGCAACTGTTGACGACACATACCTACATATGTACATAAATGCCGTTGTCGTTCTGTCGTCATTGACCGATGGCACAAAAGTGAAGTGAAATAGCGCAAGGCAACGGGGCGCATACGGGACAAAGTGGCGAAGAAACGAGGTTAAATAAATTGAAAACAGTGAGAATATTGTTGTAAAGGGGCCTCGAGATTTTTCTGTTACAAGTCTGCTGCTGCTTCTGCTGCTGCTTCTACTGCTGCTTCTACTGCTGCTGTTGTGCACTCCCCACCTATTACACTGCACTTTTACAACGACGACGACTCGTCGCAAGCGAGTGTGTGAGTGAGAGTGAAAAGGCAACAGATGCGAAGTACAGAACAAAACAGAGAATTGTAAATTTTCCATACTTTTATACTGACTGGTAACTACAACATAAAGCAAAGCGCGGTGGTAACAAAGAGTGCAACAACAACAACAACAAATCGAATGAAAATGAAAGAAAAAGAAAAACCAAAACACACAAGCTGTAATAATGCAGTGAAAAATGAGCAGAAAAATAAACCAAGCAAAATATTGAAATCGCTGGCTGGTAGGCAGTGTTGAAGTTAAGAGGAAGCAACTGAAAAAGGGAATTGAAATACAAGTAAAAAAAGGGCAGTCATAAATAATATGGTATGTAGATACATAAGTATTTGCAGCGCAGACGCCATTAAAATATGTAATAAATATATGTATATATATATATATATATATATATGCATGGATGTAGGTATGCCCAACTTTACTTTACAAAGAAAACAAAGCGTACAGCGGAAGAAGGCAGCAAACGGAAGTGCTGCGCTGAGAGATAGTGAAAAGAGAACTTCTTCTACGTAGGAAGTTCTTTATTTATATGTATGTATGTATTTCGCTTCCTATTTATATAACTAGCCTTTAAAAGGATTGGTTTGTGTGTGAATTTATGTGCATACATACAGTTGTAACTTTTCGCGCGTTTACTTTTCGAAATATTTATTTAAACAAAACAGAAAGTTTCATATTTTAAAAGGGCTAAAGGAAATTCAGGTGTCTGTAGGTAAACAAAACATCATTAAATGGCATTAGGGTGGGTTTCACGCATACACCCATAAATGTATATATATTGAATGGGTTTTTAAATGAATTTGTGACACACAAAATTTAATAAGAAATCGGTTTGGTGGGTAGGACATGAAAATTATGGATAATAAAAAGAGATGAGAAATAAATATCAGAAAATTAGAATAAATTTGTATGTACTACGTATGTATGATGTATTGTATTTATGTGGCAAGTAGAAAAAGAGCGCTAAATTGTAACGAATATTTGACGCAAAAAAAAAAATAACAAAATAAAATAAAAATATATGTGTAATAAAAATAAAATAAAATATTAACGAAAAAATAAATAAATAAATAAATATTCTCTATACAATATAAAAAAAGTATATAACAATGTGAAAATTGATAAATAAATAAATATATTCAAAAAAAAAGTAATATGTAAACGTAACGAAAATATATAAAAATGCGAAATATATAAATAGAAATATATAAAAATAAATATTAAAAAATAAATAAATAAATAAAAATATTAAATAAAATAAAAGCTAAAAAAATTTAAAAAAATTAGTAAAATAAAAAATGTAGAAAATAACCACAAATATATATAAATTAAAAATAGTAATATAAAAAAAGTACAAAATAAATTTTAAATATATAAATAAATAAATTTGGAAACAAATAAAACAAATAGAAACTACAAAAATGTGTAAGAAGTAATAAAATAAAATAAAATATATAGAAACAATGCAAACATTAACAAACAAATTCTTAACAAATAATAAAATAAATACAAAATAAAACTAAATAAATAGATACGGAAACAAGGCAAAACAATCTTAAAAATTGATAAATTCAAAATACTAAGATTTAATAATGGTAAATAAAAAAATATGCAAAATATAAAATTTAATAGTTATTATATAAATACAAAAAATTAAAATAATAAGAACCTTTAAATAAATAAAAATAAAATATAAATATAAATATAGAAGCTATGCAACAAAATAAAATCTGTAATAATCTGTAATAAATAATAAAATAAAAACATATATAAAATAATAAAAATAAGAATAAAATAAATAAATAAAAATTAATATGGAAACAATTAAAAAAAATTTGCAAAATAAAAACAAGTAATTAAATAAATAAATAAACAAAAAAGGAAAATTTGATAAACGAAAAATATGCAAATACATACAAAAATTTTATTTTATTTAATTTAAATATACAAATATAAATTATATAAAAAAAATAAAATAAAATAAAATAAAAAAAGAAAAAAAAAGAAAAAATAAAGATAATGCAAAAAAAAAAATTTAAAAGTACATAAAAATATATGTATACATAGAAATGTAAAATAAAAAAATTAATCAAAACTATTAATCAAAAAAATTAATAAAGAAATTTAAAACAAATAAATTTTGGTGCCCTAAAGTATACAATTCGATCTTGAGCCAACTTACGCTTTTTATGCTTTATTATCACCTAATTTCTGAACTAAAATTCATATTTGCTCACAATTACTCACATGCCCACACACACATTTAAGTTAGTAACACTTCAAAGTAATATAAACAAGTTCAAACCAGTTTTATATCGAGGAGATGCATAAACAAATATTTTTTATTTATTTACAAAAATAATTTTGTTTACTTATATGACTGCATACCAGCATATAACATACTTATCTATATATATATATTTACTAAGATGTATATACCAAAATATTAAAACAAAAACAAAAAACAAAAAATAAACATTACATTGAGTAGAAATTTAGTAAACATGCAATAAATATTTATACATACATATATATATATATATATAAAGTTTGTACATATGTATGTAAGTGAAAGGCGGAAAGCGTTTAAAAGCAAAAGAGCAACTCCATGCCACATAGCCAAGTGAAAATAAACAATATGGCAATGGAGCGGCAACAATAATAATACGAAAATACAAAATAAATAAATAAATAAAACTGGTATGGCAATCTAAGCTGGAGCGATGATATAAATAAACTAAAACAGCCAGCACCAGTCGGTGGAGTCAGTAGTAGTGGCAATAACACAATAATAATGTAAAAATTTCAAAATTAACAAATGCAGTAAGCAAAATGGCAAAAATTTGTAAATAAGAAAATAACATAAAAGGAAAAAAAAACTGATGCGAAAGGAAACACAAAAATAAGAGAAAAAAAATATTTACATTGAAATAGAAATGTAAATAATATAAAAACACGTTAAATTTAAAATATAAAAGTTATTTAAGTTTTTTGTCGCATTGCATTAACTCGTACTTTACCACTCCATTGCAAGATTTGCGGTTGTTTTCACTGTCTTTTTTATTTACGCATTTGTTTTGACTGTAGCAGCGGCGGCGGCGACAACAAACAAAGTTGGCTTTACTATTTATTATTATTTATAGCTTCCTCTTTTTTACTTTTTATTTTTATTTTTATTTTTTTTAATTTTTTTTTTATATTTTTTATTTTTTATTTTTTTATTTTTTCTCTATTTTTTTTTGTATATTTTTTTGTTTTAAGTTTTTTTTGCACTATCAGCCAATCAAATAGTGTGCAAATACTGATATAGATAAAAATGTGAAATATAAATAAACACAAATGTTTAAGCACAAAAAAGAAAGCAAAACGCAAAAAATATATATTCCAAACCAGCCAAATCAAATCAGTCAAGTCAGCAGCAGCCCGTCGTCTGTTCAAACGTCCGATAATTTCTGTCTGTACAAAAGTCGATGACGATGACGACAATGACCTGGATTTGTGTGGATGTGCGTTGTTGTTGTTATTTTATTGTAGTGTTATTGGCGTCGTCATTGTGTTTTTGTTGGTGTTGTTTGTTTGTTTGTTTGCTTTTGTCTTGTTTTCCATTTTACTGTTACTGTGTATTTTCGTCGTCGTTATATTGTGTTTTTGTTATTATTGTTGCTTACACACTGCAGCATTCGTTGGAATTTCATTTGGTCATTATATGTACGTAGGTACATCCGTAGTAAGTCTTTATTTTGTTATTTTGAGTGGCCTTTATTATTGTTGTAGTTCGTTTGTACATACATATGTACATATTTTTCGGTATAACTACGGTTTTAGAAAAAAAAAAAGAAAAAAAGAAGCAAAACCAACAACAAAAATTTTGCAAATTACTATATTTTGGCAACTCCCTTGCTTCTGTCATCTTTGTGGTAACCAGTACAAAATATTTGTTTTCTTTATTTATACAGGTACATATGCACATACACATATTTTACTGCGGTTTTCGCTCTGCATTTTCTGTTTGTAAAATATTTTTCCACAATTATTATTTTTATTTTTTCCTCTGCGATTTATTTATTTTGAAGAAAAAAAAGGAGAAAAAAAAATTAACAAGAATTGTGAAATTCCAAAAACGGTTTGCAAAATTTTAATATTTAATTTATGTAGATTATCTACTATTAGTAAGCATATTTAATGCAGTAAATAATTTTATTTTAATAATTTCTTCATAATTTTTCTATACGCACGTAAATTATGGTTTTATGTAAGAAAGTTGTATAATTTAAAGTGATAAAACGAATTACTTGAATTTTTTTTATTAATCTCAGCCAGTATGATATGACTGTCAGTATATTCAGTTATTAAAAAAATTTTTTTTTTTTTAAATTTTAGAATTTTTTTTAAATATTTTATTTATGCTGCAGAATTTTATTTATCTAAAACCACACTAAATATGAAAAGCAAAACCACATTATAAGTGCTTTTATCAGTTTTGGTGAAAATATTATTATTTTTTATTAAAATTTCTATTAAAATAATTTTAAGAAATTTTAAATAGTCACATATGTATGTATCCACAGAAATTTCTAAATAGCAGAAAAATAATAATTTTTCCACAAAAAAAAATTATTATTATTATTATTATTATTAGTATTATTAAAAAAAAAAAAATTATTATTTGATCTCAAGAAATTTTTAAGAAAAAAATGTTAAAATACATACAAACAAAGGTAAAATTTCAACGTTTTAAACAAACTGCTTGATTGCTCTTATTTTATTTTTATACAATTAGAAACTAAAATTTTTAATCTATTTGCTTCCAAAAAAAAAAATTGTATTTTTTCTTAATTACCTTTATTGACTTCAGGCGACGCACAACAAAATTGTTGATTTTATTTGACCAGCTTTTACATTTCATTGGTGAGGCAGTTTTCATTTGTAATACAAATGTATTACAATAACAAATAAATGTGTATGAATAAAAAATAAATAAAAATAAATTCACTTAAAGTACTTGAAAACTTTGAAGAATGTACACTGCCATTTGCAGCAATTTTTTGTCAAAATATTTTTGTAACATTTGTTACTTTATATATATGTATGAAGTTGGAGTTGGGCGTAGTGACTACTACACCTAGTTACAAATGTAATTTTTCAACAACAATACAATTTTTATGCTGTTATTTTCACGCTTAATATTTTTTTCACCAACACTTTTGATTAGCTTTTTTGCATTATTTTCAAAAATTTCTGTCCAGCTAGGTATATATATTTTCTGTTGTACAAGAGTTGGTATTTTTTCACAAAACACAACACACTTTGTTTACAAAGCAGAAAAACCTCCAAAAAAAAATCGCTTGCAATAATGCACTTTAGCTTTGTCACAAACGAGATTACAATACTGTTGGTGTATGCACTTTTTTAAAATTATTTTTGTATATTTTCTGTGCTAATTTCTCAGTACTTTGAGCTGCACACTTGAAAAATGCCTGTTTCTTTAATTTACTAAATTATTTTGTTAGTAGTGCACTAACTTCCGATTTTTGTCATAATACTGTTTCACAAATTTTTGCATTAAATGTTTATTGCTTTTCCACTGTTTGCTTATTTATTTATTTGTTTGTTTGGACAAACAAATATTTTTTCCAATTTAAATAATTGCCGTTTTTTTACTAATTGTTGTATATCACACAGTTTGGCGCCCCAATTTTTTAATAATTCGGACTCAAAATATACGCGACTTGCGTTAGCTCGAAAAGCATCCAAACAAGACAAAGTTTAAAAATAAACTGTCGCTACAGTTATGCTGGCAAATGCAACTTTGTCAATGTTCCACAACATACCACGCGTTCCTATAGCACACAGCAACACACTAAGGCAGAGAACGTAGGGGAACGAGTGAAAAGAGCATTCATTCCCCTCAACACAGAGCAGAGAACTTATAACAAAAACAATAAGTTATTATAAGTTCTCTGGTGAAGGATGATGAAAAATATTGCTGCCCTTCCCCAGCAAGTGAGCAAGCAAAACAAAGCGCTGTAGTAGCGCCGAGTGAGCTTCGGGAAATTTCGTGCGTTGGCCGACTCTCTGTTTTGCTTTTTCCGTTGGTGTTTCACTTGTTTTCATTTCAAAACATAGCATATCGCTTGGTACGACAAGTACAAGAGAACTTAAATGCCAAATACACATATGTATATATATGTATGTATGTATGTTTATGTTTCGTTCAATGCGTACACAAGCGCACACACATCGTACGCACATACGTTTGAGCGCACTGTAATTTGGTAGGAATTTCAACAATGCTGCCAAACAGTTGAGGAAATGGTGCCGCCGTCGCCGTCGCCGTCGCATGAGTTGGAGAAGTTGTGCTGCTCGGCGATTGCAGGCCTTCTCTTTCGTTTAGTGACTGCAGCAATGCTATGCTAATGCATTGCGCTTTTAATTCACTCACACGCTCTCTCTCTCTTTCTCGGTCTCTCTCGCTGGCTCTACACTTGCAATCCACAGTTTATTCCTGATTTTCTCCGTTATTTACAAAGCAAGCGAATTAAACCAAAACCGAAATCAAAACGACTGCGTTCGTTCAACTCGCGCTCTTTTTCTTGTATTTGTTGTTTCGTATTTGCTATTGTTGTATGTTGCTGTTTTTGTTTTTGTTCTGCAGTTGAAATATATTCAGATGAAATTTGTACATACAGTTGGGTTTGTTTGTTTGCAAGTATGTATGTATGTACAGTTTATCCATCAACTGCAGCAGCGCATTTCACTGTTTGTTTTGATATTCTGCTTTCTTGTTTTTTTGTTGTTTCTCCTTCTTCTTCTTCTTCTTCTTCTTCTTCTTCTTCGTATTCTTCTTGGTTCAATTCAGTTTGCCTTGCTGCTTTCTGTTTTGCTCTGCTGTTTGTGATTACAAGCGGAAGTTGAGCGTAAAGGTTGCGCTATGCGTGTGTGTGTTTATGGCGCACGGCGCTTTGCTTTGTTTCTTTTTACACATTATACAAATATACACACATGCAAAGACAGGCGGCACAAACAAACACTAACTTTGGCAAAAACAATAACAAACATTCAGCTATATTTACATATGTACATATGTATGTCTGCTTCTATGTCGTTGTGACTGGTGTGGAGCACTTTTCGCGCCCATTCTTCACTTGTGGCGCTAGAAAAATCCACTTTAAATATGTGAAGTCACTTAGCGAGATAAGAACCCCAGTATGGTAACCCTGAACATTTCTGTAATGCAGCTCAGACGCCGAGATGCGGCTCTTGGGATGCAATTACCTACGATATTTGAACAAATCACATCTTGTACAGTGTAAATGGGTGTGACCCTGCTTCCGGGACAGTCGCGAGGCTATACTTCATTCCTACTTGTGTGCTCGTCACATATTCTCGAAATATGAGCAACATTTGTCCAAGAAGCTAAACCAACCCGCAGGGAGCCTTGGGTCGCGGCTAAAAAAGAGGGAACTTTAGTGGAGGCACTCCGATACATGGACTAACGGTACATTGAAGTCTTACTACAGAGTCTATTAATCAGTGACTGCGAGCATGTGGCTCGCTGATTAATGTGTACCTACTCGGACAGCGAGATTGGGCGTTGTGCTGGGAACCTTCTACGTGGGAATCAGCTTCTATTAAAATATTATTACAGCCTCGAATGAGGTCATTCAATTTTGATGGCGATCGTTTTAGAATCACGATTTAGGAGTATGCACTACCGCCCAGTAGACGCTTTGGACGGTACAAAGAAAGAAACGAGTAGGTCCTTGTGACATGTCCTACAGCGGTCAAATAAAAGTAAGCAAATTTTGTGCTGGATATGTGTTTGGGGGGAGACTCAGCCACCGAGTGCTGAAATTTACCTCGGTGGACGTCTCGGCACAAAACGAATCAAAGTGAATTTCTTTAACATCTTTAACATATTGCTGATTTTCGTCCACGCCCCTACAGATGGGAAGTATGCTGTATCCAAAGATACCTTCCATTAGCGCACCAACAAGCACGGCACCTCTGCGAGACAAATTGCGCTTGGGATACTAAATTCTTGCATAAGAGAATTCATTAATTCATGACTGTCTCTGGAAGAACTCGTAACCAAATCGATCATGTTATGCTATACGGAGGACATGTGTCCAGTTTTCTAGATATACGTACGCTCCGTGGTACAAAAGTCGATTCGGATCACTAACTTGTCACAACCAAGATATGCGCCCGCCTTTTTGGAAGCTTGGGAGTCGAGAAGCTACCATCACAACAGCCAGTCCAGTGAATTTCTACTCAAATTGCACTTCTGCTTTCTGAGAGCATTCATCAAACAACTCCTTATAAGAAAACTCTGAGATGGCATTCCACCCACCATAAGTTTATACGCCAAAGAAGCAATTGCTCTTTGACAAGGTCAAAAGAAGAGCTGGTACTATGAGGACTGTCGTACCGCAGTGAAGAGAACAAAACTGTTTACCTCGCAATGTTGCTATCGGCGGCGCCATAAACACGTCGTTTGGGAAAGACACCGTGGGTTGAAGAGGGCAGCGAAATGCGTAAGTATGAAAAGCGGACAGGGGTAATGCTGGAAAATTTTATGAGAAAATGAGGCGACTTACATTGAGTTGCAGGGGCATACTCATGTAAGACACAAAGAGGTGGCCTAGTGATCGATGCCCAAAGTATGCAGAGTTTATGTAGGGAACGTTTCTCTAGCCTGTTAAGAGACAGTGAATTTAAGCACCCGGAGGTGGTAAGCCCGAATTCCTAATCAATGACGATGGAATAGAGGTTCCATTGCTCCATTATGTCGAAGTTCGAGCAGTAATTATCTGCCTGAAGAACAGCGAAGCGGCGGAAGCCGATGGCTTACCAGCTTAATATATGTATATATTTGGCGCATTGTAATCGCTGAAGCGATTTTGACCGAACTGCTCCTACAATTGAGGGTTTGTCTCTTGATATTTTACCAACAAATATAGGGACCTATAATTTATTCAAAGCCGCCACCGAACGGCCGATGGATTTTTATGAAGAGCTTTTATTTCATGTCGGAAATACACTCGAAGAGCTTGACATTCCCTGTCGAACCGAATTCGGAAAATTAATTTTCTATAATTTTGGAAGCCTTCCGAACGGCAGTACGCAATGCTAACTACTCGGCTATTGCGGATCATACCAATCGGCTTACCAGCTTAGCTAATCAAATATGGCAGCGAAGAACCGATAATTGGAGCCTAAGTGTGCTCTGCCCAATCCTTAAGAAGGACTCCTCGGTGTCGCGTATACGGCAGTTGTTGTTGTTGTTGTTGTTGTTGTTTTTGCTTTTGTTGTTGTTGTTGAAAGGTCTTACCTGGCGTATTGTGCTAAAACTTCAGACCTGGTAAATCCCTCATTATACACCGATTATTGAAAAATAAACGTAGGAAATGTATCGACACAAACCGAAGAGGTATGATTTTAAGACCACCGTCGATAGTACAAGAGGAGTATCCTCTCAAAACTTACACGGCTGTGTAAACTGACATTACCGACCTCTCCGAGCAGTACGATACTAGACTAGGTTTCAGACAAGGTGACTCTCTATCATCATCTTACGACCTTTGTACGAAAAATCCACTTTCTTCAATACCAAAACCAGTTTAACTCGTTAGGCTTTGAAATGGTTTTTCTTTCTTCAAATTTTTGATTTCTTTTTTTCTTGGTTAGCAATATTTTTGAGCTCAAACGATGATAATTAGTTGTTAATATTCAAGCTTTTGCTAATTTTATACGTTTATCTAATAAACCCACGACAACAACAACAATAGCAATAACAACAAGATTACCAACAGCAACAACAACAAGTAACCATATAGCAACTGTGCTTGACCGAGAGTGTTCAAGCGAAACAACCTGTTAGTCGCCCTACTGGATTGCTTAGCGAATAAATATGTATGTATGTATGAATGAATATGTATATGAAAATGACATTTTTTTACAACAGCGAGACACAATGTCGCCTAAAAAATTTCAAAACGCGCTTTAATAGCACATCGACATATATACAAACACACATAAATACATTTTTAGAAATATATGTATACTCGTAGAATCGATAGAATCCAAAGCTGGGACGGCGACTTGCGGTCTAAGGCTGAAAATCTATGAATATCTATGGCCTTTGGAAATTTGAAAGTGTATTTGTAAAATAAAAAAATTACCATCAAATATATTAAAAAAAATCCCGATTTATAATCACGTAATTTGGCTAGACATTATTTTGCGTAAATACTTATAGAAACTACAACATTGCCTATATATCTACG
Source organism: Neoceratitis asiatica (assembly GCA_030068015.2). Taxonomy (NCBI): domain Eukaryota; kingdom Metazoa; phylum Arthropoda; class Insecta; order Diptera; family Tephritidae; genus Neoceratitis; species Neoceratitis asiatica. Next base: position 58,547,809 of record CM061526.1, on the reverse strand, counting down.
AATGATTCAATAAAAAAGAGATAAAAACTTGTGAATATAACACGGAAGAGGATTTACATACACAGTGTAACATAATTATGTATATATTGGGCCTAACTTTATGAGAAACTCAAAGCGGGTAACTCGAGACAGGTAAGACAAAGCTATGAAGACGTCTTCATCCATCTCGGTGTTCGGAACATTAACGCATGTTAAATCCTTCAGAATCATTTCAGAGATTCAGCGAAATATATTTAATTAAAATGAGTGGATTGAATAGATCTGTCATTGATATTAGACGATTTCATAGGATCCAATATTCCAAGCTTCTGTCTCCATAATGGTTTTCTGTGAAATATTACTGTAGTGACCGGAACTCCTTGCCCGGAGAAAAATTTGCGTCGTTTCGGTATGCCTTCTTCTTCTTCTATTTCTTTGGCGTGGACACCACTTACGCGATTATAGCCGCATCAACAATAGCGCGCCACGCGTTTGTTCTTTTTGCTGTTTGTCGCCTGTTGGAAATACCAAGTGATACCAGATCGCGCTCCACGTGATCCTTTCAACGGAGTGAAGGTCTTCCTCTTCCTCTGCTTCCGCCAGCGGGTACTCCGTTGAATAGTTTCGCAGCTGGAGCACTTTCATCCATTCGGATGACATGACCTAGCCAGCGCAGCCGCAGTCTCTTGATTCGCTGAACTATGTCAATGTCGTCGTATAGCTCGTACGGCTCATCGTTCCATTGTCCGTTCCGGTATTCGCCATTGCCAACGCGCAAAGGACATAAATCTTCCGCAAAACTTTTCGCTCGAAAACTCTTAAAGCCGACTCATCGGACGTCGACATCGTCCAGGCTTCTGCACCATTTGTCAGGACGGGAATGATGAGCGAATTGTAGAGTTTAGTTTTGATTCGTCGAGAGAGAATTTTACTTTTTAATTGCCTACTCAGTCCTGCACCTGTTGGCAAGAGTGAATCTGCGTTGGATTTCAAGGCTGACATCGTTGGTATTGTTAACAGCATGACTTACCGCAGCTAAATTCTGGTATAACAAACCCACAGGGAGCTTTTTGTATTACTGGATGAGACTGCCTAGAGAAAGGTGTCTTAGAACTTACTTATGCGAAGACTTTCATGGTCATTTCTATTAAATCTTAGTATAGTACCCGGAGAAGCTGAGTGTAAAGCAATTCGTGAGACAGACCGAAAAATATGGGTTCGAGCCATGGCTAGAAACAAGAAGGAAATAAGTTCTAAATAAACAATTAGCTCAATACTCGTTCCAGACAAAGAATGGGGGGAAAAATTCAAAAAAAAATTTCGAAATAATCAAAAAATCTTTAATTACTCAGGCCTATTATGATAGTGAATTTTTCAGCAGTGAGCATTGAAGTTTGAACAAAATTTTGAAATCTGCCCGTCCCTGGCACTCACTTTCAGGCGCTGAATTGTGTTTCACTACGAAAATTTCGCTTTTCTGATAGCTGAAAACCATATTAGAACCGAGTTCTCAGAAAGAGACTTATTCCTTTTTAACGATAGCCAGGCAGCAATAAAAGTTGGTATAATGCTAGATAGTGATAACTTTGAAATCTTGTTTGATTGTCAAAGATATTTGTAAATGTATTAAGGTAAATGTCAAAGAAGACAACAGATTTTTACTCACTTGGATCCCTGAGTATAAAGACATACACATACAGACGAGCTTTCGACGCTGCTTAACGCTTAGTTACATCACAAAAAACCAATTTTCACTCCGTTTCCTTCGTCCAAATTTTAGTTTAGGGTCTTAACTGAGACTTGAATTTTATTTCACTTCAAATAAACCTGTCATGAGTTCTACAGTCAATGCGGAAATGACGTCACAAAAAAAAAGGATTCTGAAAATAAATCTGTTTTCCACAAATAAACCCATGTAATCCCTTAAGAAATTTGATAAAGGGATAGGCCACGTAAAGGTGGGAGCAAAACTCATTACATAACGAATCGAAGCAAATCAGATGGGAATGGTACCAGAGGAGGTCGCATGGTTTATATTCACTGAAAAAGAGGACACTTCGAATTAATTAATTTTAATCATAACGGAACATTTTCATACAGAACGGCATGCAGAAGTCTTTCTCTTCTTTGAAGAAGAATAAGTGACGAGCAGAATGAAGAGATTTGCTACCGGTGAGAACGCAACTGCCAATGGCGACCATTATTGCACCATTATAACCGACTATTTGATGCCTGAAATTGAAGCTCGTGATCTCTGCGACATTTGGTTTCAACAAATCGGCTACACTACCCACACATTGCATCAATCAATGGATTTGTTCAGCAATGGTGAGCAGATAATTTCAAGTTTTGTGCCGGTCGATAGGCCACCAAGATCTTAGACTCTTTTCTGTGGGAATATGTAAAGTCCAAAGTCTATGCGGACAATCCCGCTTCGATTCAGGCCTTGGAGCAAAACATCACGCGTGTCATTCGCCAGTTAGCAGTCGAAATGCTCGAACGAGTCATCGAAAATTGGACCCGACGGATGGACCATCTGGGACGTAGACGCGGCCAACATTTGAAAGAGATAATCTTCAAAAAATAAATGCCAAAGAATGTTATTTCGAATGATTATAAACATTCCCCATTAAATTTGAATTTTCTGTGTTTTTTCTTTAAAAATGTAGGGAACCCCGAAATGGATGACCCGGAAGATTGTAGTTCTACTTGAAAGACGTTTACAGTGGTTTAGTAATCTCAGCCCCATATCGACTGAGAGCGGCGGTGATCATCCAGTTTTGAACCGTCTGCGTAAATTTTAAACATTTCTACCTTCCTATGCGTTACTAACAGGAATTGTTGTTGAAAGAAAATTGTAAAAAAAAATATTTTTTTATTTATTTTTATTTACTATTCAAATATTTAGATACTATCAACTAATAACTTGAATTAATGCTCCGCACGTATCGTAAATTTGTTTAATTTTTTATTTTTATTTTTTTATTTTTTTTTATTTAAATATTTTTTTTTTTTTGGTTCTAGTCCACTAACCCCGAAGGTAATTCAAATTATCGTCTAGTCTTCAAATAGCACATGCTATGCTAACCACTGATCTGCCACTTAAGATTAATGCAAATTTTACACTTTTCACTGATTATACCTTTCATGAATATGAAATAGATTTTATCATTGGGTTGGTTGGTAAGGTGTTATTAGAAGAAGCAGCCAAATTTTCAAAAAAAATTCCAATTAAGCAGTTAAAGTTTTCAACACTGGCTACTGACAAAAATAATAACAAAATAAAAAAATAATAACAACAACAAAAAATAATAATAATAAAATCGAGATACTGACATACATAGTATAGCCTATTTTATTCAAATACTCGATTTTTTATAAAAAAAAGTTAATATTTTTTAGTCTTTTCAAGCCTCTACTACTCGCATCCGCTCGAGCACGGTATACATTTTTCAACATAGCCAAAGTTCGCACTTATTTTTTATGGTTTTGAAACATAAAATTCATTTTATGTCCCTTAATTTATTTTTATTTAAAGGGTGATCGAAGTAGAGGTACTTTTTCAATAGCCTTCTTTTGACAGATCACGCGAGAGTCGTGTCAAACTGTCGTGTTATTTTTGTTCAGTATTGTTTGGCGGCCGCGATAGCCGAGTGGTTAGCATTGCGTACTGACATTCGGAAGGCCTGGGTTCGAGCCCACGCTCGAGCAGCATCCAACATTATAGAAAATTAATTTTTCTAATTGCGGTCGCCCCTCGGCAGGGAATGTCAATCCCTCCGAGTGTATTTCTGGCATGAAATAAAGCTCCTCATAAAAATCCATCAGCCGTTCGGAGGCGGCTTAGAATAAACTGTAGGTCTCTCCATTTGTTGGTAAAAACATCAAGACGCAAAACCACAAATTGGAGGAGGAGCTCGGCCGAAAATCGCTTCAGCGGTTACAAAGCGCCAAATATATATATATATATATATGATGCTTTCCATTTCAATTCAACCGGCTCATTCGGGTCACTATTTTAATTTTAAACGTAATTTAAATATGTTATGGTTTGGTCAAAATAAAGAGCCACGTATTTTTTTTCTGGCCCGAAAATTTTTTTTTCGATATTTATCGGCAATTTCGTTTTTTGGTTAAAAATCGATTTTTCCAGTAATTTGCGGACATTTTTTTTTCAATTGGCCATATTTTTGACAAAAATTTACCGATTTCAATGATTTATACTTCTAAACGTTCGCGTTGATCCGCACTATCAGATAGAAATTTGAAAATTGCTCAAAAATTAGTAATATTTTTTATTTTGCAATAAACAAAAATTGCAATTTTTTTTTTTGAAATTCAATATCTCAAAAAGTGTATTTTTTTTTCTTCGAAACTTTTTTTTATATCAAACAGAGACTTTGAATTTTCATTAGAAAAAATTTCCCTCAACTAAAATTTTTTGTTTCAGAGTTACGATTTTTGAAAAAAAAAATTGTTTTTTCGTGCTAATGTGAACTGCGCCCAACGAATACCGATTTTTAATTTTCAATACATGTACGAAATGATAATGTATTGTTGTTTTTTGGTATTTAAGTATCTTTGAATGGTTTATTTTTAGTAAACATCAATCTTAATTAGATACATGTATCATGTGAAACACTGTTTTTTCTTAAGAACAGAACATATTTTGAATAGAATAGATCAACTCATTTCCGTTACTTATCATATGACAACTAAGCAATCGAATTTCATCCTTCCTTAATCTAAACTTATAAACCTTACTTCATAATTTACAGCTTCATTCAGCAACTTTCCACTCATGTTCACAAGTTCTTGCGGTAAACATTTTTTTTCCCAAGTTCATTTTTCCACACATGTGTTCGAATTCTTCTGGCTCAATGGGTATATAAACAAGCAAAAATGCTGCATTTGGGACGAAAAGCAACCTGAAGGGATTCAAGAACTGCCATTTCATCCAGAAAAAACAACGGTTTGGTGTGGTTTGTGGGCCGGTGAAATCATCGGTCCATATTTCTTCAAAAATTATGCCGATGAGAACGTAACCCTCAGTGGCGACCTTTATCGCGCCATGATAACCGACTATTCGATGCTTGATATTTAAACTTGTGATCTCCGTGACATTTGATTTTACCAAGGCGGCGCTACCTCCCACACATCGCATCAATCAATGGATTTAGAGAACACTTCGGTGAGCAGATAATTTCCCGTTTTGGACCGGTCGATTGGCCACCAAGATCGTGTGATATCACACCGTTAGACTTTTTCCTGTGGCGATATGTAAAGTCTAAAGTCTATGCAGACAATCCCGCTTCGATTCAGGCCTTGGGCAAAACATCACGCGTGTCATTCGCCAGTTACCAGTCGAAATGCTCGAACGAGTCATCGAAAATTGAACTCAACGGATGGGCCACCTGAGACATAGCCTCGGCCAAAGAGATAATCTTCAAAAAATCAAAAAAATGCCAAAGAATGTTCTTTCGAATGATAATAAACATTCCACATTAAATTTGAATTTTCTCTGCTTTTTTTTAAAGTAGGAAACTTCGAAATGGATCACCCTTATTTTCTCAATAAGTTTCGAACAACACTTTCTTACGTTAAATAAATTTATCCACAAAATTACTATAAAAACCATTAATTAAGTTTGTGTTAAAGCTTTTAATTATAAAAAGTATGCTAGTATTTTCAATTTTTTTATAATTTAACATTTCTACCAACAACAAGGCAAACAAAATTTGCATATTTCAAAAAAATAAATAAAATAAAAAGCCAACAATACTAAGGAATTTCTGGTTTTAGGCTAAAAATTATGAAATTTTTTAGTATTAGTAAAAAAAGCTGTAAAATGATCAAAATACATAGAAAAAATTAGTATAAAGCAGAAGACAACAGACAACAACAACAACAACAGCAACAACAATAAAATGCCGAAACAATTAAGGCAAACTTTTTAGTTTTAGTTCATTAATGAATGACGCGCTTGCTGACCTCTTTGGCGCTGAACATGCCTGAATATAAGTACATATTTGTTTTAAAATATATATTTAAAAAAAAAATTTTTCTGTATGTTTACATATACTTGTTAGTCTGCATATTGACTTACGTATGCCATTAACCAAAAGTCGCGCTCTTGTGACGCACACTAATCCATTTGACGTCGCTGACCTGCACAAAAAACAACTAAATACGAGTATACACATACAAACGCATGCACATGTTGGCAAATGCGTGTATTTGTGGCTCTGTCAGGTGGACACCTGTCCATTGAGTCAAAGATTTAAATTGAAATTGACACTCTGCGGCTATGGGGCTTTGTTGTTGTTGCTAGCCACCACCAATCAGTCGGCTAGTCGGCCGTTGGTCAATGGGCGCTTTTTTCGGGAATGGTTGGTGATGCCTCGGCATTTTTTTTTCTTGCGGCAGAGATGAAACAAGGCACACGCTTAACACCGTGCGATGTGCCGTTGGCACGGTGTTGCTCATTATCAAACAGATCTACACAAGTATCTACATATAAGTATACGTATGTAATATGAGTGTGTGACCACTATGCTGCAGACTAATGATAATTAAAATCAATTTCGATAAAATGCCATTTTGCATGCATGAAATTTTCAAACTTAGATATAAACATAAAAAATAAAAAATAAAAACTAAATAAAATTACGATATATTAATTAATCAAATAAAAAATCATTAAAAAAATAAAAATAAATTTAAAATAAACTAAAATATACTAACATAAAATAAAAATAATATATAAAAAATAAAATGAAATGAAAAAATTATATAAAATAAAACAAGAAGAGAAATAAAAATGAATAAAATAAATAAATTAAAATAAAATAAAAAAATATAAAAAACACAAAAAAACATAAACATAACAAAGGATAAAAGAAAAATTAAAATAAAAATTTATAAAAAAATAAAATAAAATAAAAATGAAAAAAAAAACTAAGAAAAAAAATTAAATAAAACAAAATAAAATAAAAATAATCGTATAAAAAAAAAAACAAAAAATAAAAAATAAAAAATCAAAAATAAAATAAAATGAAAAAAATAAAAAAAAAAATTTAAAAAATAAAATAAAACAAAATACAAAGAAAAGGCAAATAAAAAAATATTAATATAAAATTATATAAAATAAATTAAAAACATAAAAAATATAAAAAAATTATCAAACAAAACAAACCAAAAAAAAAATTAACTAAAAAACAAAATCAAATAAAAATAAAGTAAAATAGAACAAAATACATTTTTTTAAAATAAGGTAAAACAAAAAAAAAATAAAATAAAAAATAAGTAAAACAAATTAAATAAGTAAAAAAACTAAAATAAAAAAAAATTATAAAATTAAACAGACTAAAATAAATAAAACAAAATTAAGTAAAAAGATAAAAAATAATATAAAATAAAATAAAATAAATAAAAATAACACAAAAAAGAAAAATTTTAAATTAAATTATTTAAATTAAAAATTTAATTTAAAAAAAATTAAATAAGTTATAAAACTAAAATAAAAAAAAATTTAGTTAAATGAAATAAACTAAAATACATTAAAATAAAATTAATTAAAAGGTTAAAAAATAATATAAAATAAAAAATAACAAAAAATATTATAAAAAAAAATAATTAAATAAAATGAAATAAATAAAACAAAACAAAATTAAAAAAATTATATAAAATAAAATATAAAAAAATAAACGTAATAATAAAACAAAACAAATTAAAATAAAATAAAATAAAGTAAAATAGGACAAAATAATTTTTTTTAAAGTAAAACAAAAAATAAAAAAATAAAATATATAAAAATAAAGAAAAAAATAAATGTAATAAAATATATTAAAAAATAAAAATAAAAATAATAATGAAAGAGGACACAATAAAATAAATAAGTTTAAAAAAATAGAATAAAATAAAACAGAATTAAATAAAATAAAAAAATAATATAAAAACCAAATCCTATAAAAAATAGTATAAAGTAATATTATGTAAAATATATTAAACTAAGGCAAAAAAAATAAACTCAAATAAAATAACATAATTAAAAAAATTAAAAATGAGTGAAATAAAATAATTTCAAATGAAATCAGCTAAAATAAGAAAAAAAATATTGAATAAAAAAAAATAAGGATAAAAATATTATATATTAAAATAAAATTTAATTCATTAAACATTATTAAGCAAAAAGAATTTTAGTTAAAAATAAAAATTAAAAAATATGAATGATGAAATAAAATAAAATAAATTGAAAAAAAATAAAAAATAAAAATAAAAAGATTCAAATTATATAAAACAATATAAAACAAAATAAACTAATGTAAAATTAAATCGAGTAAAATAAAAAAAAAATTAAAAAATTTATTAAATAAAGTAAAATGAAAAAAACGTATAAAACAATTTTAAACAAGTAAAATAAAATATAATAGAAGAAAACAAATAACGTAATAAAAATATTGCGAATGAATTTCGGAAATACGTTAATTGCGTCGTTCGGGTTTGTTCACGTCTTCGCGCCTGAAGAAATAGAATGGTAAGAAATCCAAATGTCATCTTATATCAGGGAGCAAACCGCCGCAGAAGAATAATTAATTTATTTGAATTTACAATTTGTTTGTTGTTTATTTATATTTGCTTTTGTTTTAAATCGTGTGATGTACATTCTTTCTTTTAATTTTCTGGTCGGTGGTATAATAAATCAAGCACGCTTAAAATTATTTAAAAAAAAAAAAGTATGTTCAAAAAAATTAACTTTTCTCCCGTAAAATGTTAAAAATATACAGTATATATAAAGCACACTTGCATATTTACAAATGTCTGTTGAGCTTTCATTTAAAACGTAAAGAGACAAGAAATAATTGCATAAAAAATAACAACAACAGCAACAAAAAAAAACGCAAGCAGGTGTTTAATGCCACGCTTCTCTCAAATAAATCCAATAAACAAGATTGAGCGGTAATTTAAGTTGTTTGTTTGTCTCACGAATGCAAAATCCAAATGAATGAAGCGCAAATAATATTACGAGTAATACGTATGTACATACATACATGCACATGCACACGTACATGACACTAAAATGCAAATAAACAAATAAAATTAAAATTAACCGATTGTACTTGCATACATATATATGTATGTATATGGGGAAGCGCTGCGACATGGGCGAAACACTACACATAAATTAGTCGCACTGATTAGATAAACGTGCATGCGAGTAAGTACGGGAATGAGTTGGAAAACACGTAAGTGATTAGTGGGGGGAAATTCAAAACAAACGTACATCTGTATGTATGTAAATATTTATTTTTTACATACGTATATGTACATATGTATATTTTGTATGCTTTTTCTCTTCGTTAACAATTTTTGTATATTTAAATAACTGCAATGTTGTAAAATGCATTAAGAAATATGTATAAAGAACGTGCGATTTTATTGTTTTAAGAATGATAAAAATTAAGAAAATTACATGAGTTTTCAAAAATTTTCAAAAATTAAAATTAGCAGCTGGACAATGAAATTTTATTGAGGTTTTTAATTATATTCGCCACTGCTAAAGACTCTAGTTTCAAAAAATATATTGAATTTTTTGCAAATTCCGGATTTTTTCGATACTGCATACTTAATATAAAAACTTCATACGAAAAGATTAGTGAAGAAAACAACAATCTTGTAGAGTAGTGGACGGACATAAAGCGAGATAAAATATTTCTGCTTGTAAAGCTAAATATTTGTACATATTATCATACAAATGGTATTTTATATTAAGTTTAATTTAATTTTCTTAATTTATTTTAATTTTTTCTAATTTATTTTAGTTTCATTTAATTTAATTTAATTTTTTAATCTAATTTAATTTAAATTAATTTAATTTAATTTAGTTTTGCTTTTTATGCAATTTTTAATTTAATTTAATTTAATATAATTTAAAATAGATAAATTCGTTTTTATTATATTTTTCTTTATTTTATTTAATTCATTTTTTTTAAATTCAATTTAATATTTTTTTTAAGTATTTAATTTAATTTTATTTTATTTCTTTTATATTTTTTGGGGGACGGTTCCTTAGAGTTAGAGTTTTTTTTAGTGACCGGCAAGTGGCACATATCATTGCTGTGACGACATAGCTACGATGCGGCAGGCTTTTTTCTTTCCCCACCCGCAAAAAAAATTTTTTTTAGCTTAAAATTCATTTTATTTTATTTTAATCCATTTGATTATTAACTAATTATATTTACTAAAATTAATTTTTTTATTACCTCTTTATAATCTCCATTTAGTGGGTTTGAAAGTACAGGACTGTATTTTGGCATCTGTCAAGCTTAAATGTCAAACCAAATATGTTTTGTTTTAGCTAAAAGTCAGGCATTTATGAAAATGGATCGCTTATCAACCGTACAACGCGTTGAAGTTATTGAAACCTGCCACAAAATGGTGATTCAAACGTGGCCACGTTTCGTGCTTTAAGGGGAGACTAATGGTGCACATAATCGTCCAACTACCCAAGCAAATGCTAAAATTTTAAAGAAATACGAAGAAACTGGATCGGTTACAGATATTCATCAGCTTGCTCGCTCCACCTCAAACATCGCTGCTGTAAGTGAAAGTGTAGCCGAAGACGTGAATGTGTCTATTTCTCGACGTTCTCAAGAGCTAATACTTTCTTACGGCATATTAAAGCGTATTTTACACTTGGACGAACACGTACATCCATATAAAGTCCAGTTCATACAACAACTGAAGCCAGCTGACCATTCACAACGTCATAGGTACGTCATTTTCATTTCCGGCGAGGCACATTTCGCACTCGACGGATATGTAAATAAGCAAAATTGTCGCATTTGGAGCTCCGATAATCCTCAAATAATAGAAAAGAGACCATCACAAAAAAAAACTTACTGTCTGATGCGCTCTTTGGTACGGAAGTGTGATATCACCTCTTTGAAAACGATAACGGTGAGACTGTCACTGTCAACAAAGTTTCTTTAGCGACGAGGTGGATACGTAAATAAACAAAATTGTGGCATTTGGAGCTCCGAGAATCCAAAAAAAACTTACTGTCCGGTACGTTCTTTCATCCGGAGGTGTGATGGGACCTTACTTCATTCAAAATAATAACGGCAAGACTGTCACTGTCACTTCGGAGCATTATGGTCGTATTATAACCGCCTTTTTTACCTGCAATTGAAGAACACGACTTGGACAATATATGGTTCGAACGAGATGGTGTCACATACCGCACAACACGAGCGAATATGGATCTATTGAGAGAGAAATTGCTAGGTCGCGTAATCTCTCGTCTTGCAGATGTCAACTGGGCGCCGAGATCGTGTGATTTAACAACGTTTTTTTTTTTTTTTGTGGGGCTACGCGAAAGACCGTGCTTATGTGGATTAATCTTTAACTCTTGAGCACTTGAAAACCAACAATCGCCAAGTTTTGGCTGAGATACCGCCTAATATGTGGCAAAATTGAAGTTTGCAAAAATTCAGGAGACTGTCATTTTTATGATTTAGTTTTTAACATATATTGCCAAAGTTCAAACTTTATAATATAAAAGATATTTCATGAAAATATTTATTTTAAATGCATTTTGTTTACGTTTATTTTGGAAACCGCAAAATGAATAATGCTGTATTTGTTATTGTTCTATTTTGCTTCATTTTAAGTAAATTTATTTATTTTTTATTCTTTTATTATATACCTTTTTATTTATTTTAATTTTAATTTTATTTTAGTTTTAATTTAGTTTTATTTGCCTGAATTATTTTATTTTATTTTTATTACTTTATTTTAAAATATAGTTATTTTATTATAATAAATTTTTTTTTTTAAATTTGCTTTTATTACATTTTTCTTCGTTTAATTTCATTTAATTGTACTACTATAATATTCTATGTTATATTATTTTATTTAATTTTTTATAATTACATAATTATTTTATTAGAATTAAATTAATTTGATTTAATTTATTTAATTTAATTATCTTATTATTTAATTTAGTTTAATTTCAGTTAGTTTTCATTATCTTATTTCATTTTGTGTTATTATATTTCTCTATTTTATGTAATTTAATTTTATTGTATTATTATTTTAATTGTATTTATTTTTTTCTATATACTATGTTATTATTATAATTTACTTTATTTCATTCATTTAATTTAATTTTATAATTATTTTATCATATTATATTTTATTTTATTTTATATGCATATTACTTAATTTAATTTAATTTAATTTATTAATTGCCTGTAATTGTTTGTGGTTATGAGTGAATGAGCTTTATTCGAAAGGCCTATTTTGTTAGAGTTTTTATTTTTGAATTGAATATTTTGTTATACAACAAAGAAAAATTGGTAGAAGTGACAGCTGTTTGGGAGATCACCACATCTCCTCATCAGACTTCTTTTGTCAGGAATCGAACCGACAGATTCTGACATCACAGGCGAGTGCTCTACCACTGAGCCAACGTTTGCCATGTAAACTGTTGTCCTAATTAATTTAATTTAATATAACTTTATATATTTTTTTTTATTTTACTAAATTTGTTTTATGTTGCTTTTTATATATCTTTTACATTTTATTTTATTTAAATTTTTAGTTTTTTATTTCATTGAATTTTTTATTTTTATTTTTTTTTATTTAATTTTTTTATTATTTTTAGTTCTTTGGAGTTCATTTTTATATGAATATGAAAATTTTTTCTGTAATAAAAAGTTTAAAAAAAATTTTATTTGTGCATATGTATGCACATATGTATATATGATTTAATATTTGCTTTATTTACACTCACCTTTTTAGCCACACGACTCAATTTTTTGCCCATAAAGTAGTTTCGTAGAAAAGCAAACATAGACACGCTTTTTATGGTCTTAAATATTTTATATTAAACAGTTTTTTGTTAAATTTAGAAACACTTTGTTAATTAAAAAAAATCTTAAATTCTTTTAGAATATTTCACATAACTTTCATTAGCTGTAAGTCTCAACGTAAGTCGACTACATAAAATTAAAATTAAAAATTAATTCGCAATACACCCTTGAAATCTTACAATTTGCGTGACAATTAAAAAAATAAAGAAAATAAAAAAAATTTGTATTCGAAAATTATTGAAATTCTCTTTAAATATTTTTCAATACGCAAATCAAAAAAAATTATATTGCGCCTTTTTTCAAAATCTTACAGTATTTAAATTCAGTTTTCTTATTTTTATTGCGCAGTAAAAAAAAACTTTTTAAAAACAGTCACTTCATTCACATTGCCATTAAAAATGTTTGGATGCGTAATTAAAAAATAATTTTTTTCATTTTAGTTATGATTTTTTGATTTAAGGTTTTTAGACATACATAGATATTTATGTACATATGCACATAGATTTTACTTTCATAATATTAATTTTCTCTAATTATAAAATTTTAATTAAAAATTTTGAATTTTTTTTCAATTACATACATATGTACATATAAAACAAAATCAATTCTCCTTCATGCTTCATTAGTTGTATAGTCAATTTCTTAATTTGTGGTTTTTGAACTAATTTTTCATACGAAAAATATTTTCTATTTCTTTTTTCGTATTCTTTAAATTATGCACATTTCGTTTTTCTTTTTCAAAAGAAAGCAACTCTCACGAATGTTAAGTATCAACATATGTACATATGTATGTACAGCCTTCTAAAATCATTGCCTACTCCGACCTCTGTGTTCTCTTTATACACAGTGGCGAAAAAAATGAGAATTACATTTTATCTGCGACGCAAAATGATTAAAATTTGCAGCAAAAAATTGATTTAGAAAATATCAGTCTAATAGAGGAGAAAGCATAGTGAATAGAGGGGAAAAGAGAAATAGTGAGAGAGAGATATACTCGTGTATATAGCGAAAGAGAGAGAAAACGAGATATAAGGAAGAAAGTGAGAGAAGTTTCGTACGAATTTTTTACAAAAAATGGGTCCTCCCGCAATTGACAACTAAAACTTTGTTCTTATGAGTAAAGCGATAGTCAGGACTTATCAAAATATCGCCATATATTAGAGAGTGAAAGCAGAGAGAGAGAATCAACAAGATGTATAAAAAAGAGAGCGAAAGATTTTTTGTGGGAATTTTTAATAATAAATAATAATTTTAATTTCTTTATTTGGGCACTTGGAACTTCATGCGCCAAGGTCAAAACATTGAGTAAAGATATAATACGGGTTTACCAGAAGATCACCAAGGGCTAGAGAGGGAGAACAGTGGAAGAGAGAGAGAACAATATTTAAGAAAGAAACTGAAGAATTTTTGTACTAATTTTGGGATAGTCAAAGTCCTTATTCCGGCAGTGAAAAATAAAAGTTTGGTACATTGAACAAAGAGACGGTGCAGGTTTCAGAGTAAGAACGCTATCCAACGAACTCCAAAAATAGCTGGTATTGGTCAGACGTACGAGAGACGTTAGAGGGATATTTAGTTTGTAAACTATATTTCATATAAACAGAAAATGTATCATGGAAGTGCCAGTTTACAATAAAAGAACAGAGAGTGTGGCATGTAAAACGAAAAGGTGTAAGTGAGGAAGCTTACGAAAGTTGGAGCTATTCAAAATAGAGGTTAGGCTATTTTATGCTGGTAGCATGTTAAGTTATCAACAGAGTAGTTGGTAATTTTTCGGAGTAAAGAAATTCAAGAAATATTTTATTATTCCTTCCGAAACACCATTATCTAGTTTGAAAGATTGTACGCTGCAGTGTTAAGCTGGAATCTTCAGAAAACCTATTAAAGAATTTCAATTCAAATATTTTTATAGTAATTGAAGTCAAAGATGTAAAATCCATCGAATGTCCCGTCATTTTGAAACTCTACACAAAAATCTGAAATACTCTTAGTGCACCAGTGATATTATTAGAAAGAGAAACTGCCAGAAGGAACCAAAAAGTGGAAACAGACCACATAGATATGAATGTATAGAAAAGATAAAATGGTAGAGAGAGAAATAAAAAAAAATGTGAAGAGAAAGAAAATATTGATCAAAATGTATGAGAGAGAGAGAAAGAGAGAGAGAGAGAGAGATAGTGAAAAGTCATAACTGCCTTTTTTATCATATGAAAATATGGAATTTAAAAAGTTTACGGAATTTAAAAAGTTTCGAGAGGTTTGGGAAAATGCATATTGTACTCATATATATAATTCGGAAGGCCTAGGCCGAGTTCAGGTTCGAGCAGCATCCAAAAATTATATCAAATTAACTTTTCTAATTGCCTTCGACCCTCAACGGGGAATTTCAAGCCCTCCGATAGTATTTCTGACGTGAAACAAAGAGTGATCCAACTACAGGTACTTTTCTCCAATAGGCTTCTTTTGACAGATCACGCGTGAGTCGTGTCAAGCTGTGATGTTATCTTTGTTCAGTATTATTTGGCATTTCATTATGGAAAGACTTATTCCTGAACAACATTTTCAAATCATTCAACTTTATTACGAAAATTCACGTTCTGTAAAGAATGTGTTTCACGTGCTTCGCTCAACTTAACCGGGATACTGAGCGTACTATTCGCAACACCATCACCCATCTTGAGACCCAGCGTTCATTATTCTATAATATTCAACCGAATAGACCACGTTCAGCACGCAGTGAAGAAAATATGTATACCTGTCGTAGCTGAGAGTGTACACGAAGACCGTGGAGAGTCGATTCGACGACGTTCGCAGCAACTCGGGCTGACGTATGCAACGACTTGTCGCATTTTACGTCGAGATCTTAAATTGAAAGCGTACAAAATTCTGCTTGTGCAAGAACTGAAGCTGCTTTCCTTCCTAAGCGACATCGATTCGCTTTATGGACTCTTCAAAAGTTACAAGAAAATCCGACGTTTTCGAGCGATGAGGCACATTTCTGGCTCAATGGGTATGTGAACAAGCAAAATTACAGGCAAAAGAGCAACCTGAAGAGATTCAAGAGCTGCCATTTCATTCAGAAAAACAACGATTTGATGTGGTTTGTGAAGCGGTGGAATCATCGGTCCATATTTCTTCAAAACTGATGTCAATGAGAACGTAACCGTAAATGGCGGCCGTTACGGCGCCATGATAATCGACTATTTGATGCCCAAAATTGAAGCTCCTGATCTCCGCGACATTTGGTTTCAACAAGACAGGGCCACTTCCCACACATCGCATCAATCAATGAAGTTATTGAGAACACACTTCGGGGAGCAGATAATTTCACGCCTTGAGCCGGTCGATTGGCCACCAAGATCGTGTGAGATCACACCGTTAGACTCTTTGCTGTGGGGATATGTAAAGTCTAAAGTCTATGCGGACAAACCCACTGCGATTCAGGCCTTGGAGCAAAACTTCACGCGTGTCATTCCAGTCAGTTACCAGTTACCAGTCGAAATGCTGGAAGGTGTCATCGAAAATTGGACTCAACGAATGACCATATGAGACGTAGCTGCGACCAACATTTGAAATAGATAAACTTCAAAAAATAAATGCCAAAGAATGTTCTTTCGAATGATAATAAACATTCCCCATTAAATTCGAATTTTTAGTGATTTTTTTTTTTAAAGTAGAAAACCTCGAAATGGTTCACCCTTAAAAGCTTCTCATAAAAATCTATAGGCCGCTCGAAGGCGGCTTAGAATAAACTGAAGGCCCCTCTAATTGTTTTGTAAAAATCTCAAGACGTAGAAAACCAATTGGAGGAGAGCTCGTCTGAAAACCGCTAAATATATAAGATATTCAGATGACGAACGCGACACTTTTGGGGAGATATCTAATAGCTTTTTACTTTATTAAGGCTTAAATGTTTCGTTTTTACACTGAAAGAAAATTTGATAAGTCGAAAAGAGAGGAGAAAAGGAATCTCTAGAGATTTACTGAGCTTCTAGAAAAATTAGAAAAGCATTATAAAAAATCAAATTTTCACTCAGATTTTTAATTAAGAATTTTTCATAAATTGAAAGCTTAAAACTTTTAATTTTTCACTCTCGAGAGATCAATTTATGCCGCAAAAATAAATTTTTTTTTCTAATTTCTATTTTAATTTTGTTTGTTTGTTAAAAAGCCAAAAAAAAGTTTCATCATAAATCTCCGCAACATTTGCCACTTCGAACCATTATATGAGCTTTCACATGCTCTTAGTTAAGCTTTAGAGTAGCCTATAAACAACTTAAGCACTTTCACGTTGCAAATCACTGAGCTGCAGTTTTGCAATATTTACGACACAATAAAAGTCAAAACGGCTAAATACACTTTGCGGAAATACACTTTGGAAAACTGATTACTTAAGCGTTTTTTTTTAAAGACGCACTTGGCACACGCTTGGCACATAAACTTATTTGTACCACAAGAGTAGTGCGCATTTCACGAAAAAATTGAAAAAAGTAAAAACAGCAAAAAAAAAAATTGAAAATTAATTCAATTTGCACGGTGTGCGTGCAAAAATAAGCGTCTAACGTTCGGTCCCACACAGTATAATCGTACGCTTTAGAATATCAACACAGCGTTTAAATATGGATATTTTTTTTTTTTACTTTTTGGATTAGAAGCGCGACTTAAAACACGGCTTGCCGCCTTTGTTATACACCAATGCACTATGCCAAGTACCGTTAGTACTACAATATAGTATGTTGTAGTGAGTAGTAGTACGTAAGACGAAAACTATGACGAGTTGCGCGTTGTTTTTCAAGTTCAAGAGCTTCGGCAAACAACTGGTGACCGACTGAGCCAACGCTGGCGTTGAGCGTATAATTTAAATATCAACAAAAAGCTGAATATCGTTGAAGACTGAAAAATGGAAAACCTACAAGCTAACTGAAAAAAAAACAACAAGAACAACAACAACGATAACAAATATATGAAAAAAATAGAAATGAACGACATAAGAGCAAAAAAAAAAAACAACAAATTTGCAAAACAGAACTGCTCGATTGTCGTAGTGCGACCTGGCAAGCCCCCACCAACCCTTAAACTAAATGTTGATGGACAAAATGCAAAAACTACAACACATATACACACACATACACATATATGTGTATGCAGCCAAACAAAACCGTATGCAACATGCACGAGTGCAGCGCGCTGAATTACGAACACAGTTAGAGCCGCAAATTTGGCTGACTGAACTGGCTGGCTGGCTTACTTGGTATAAGCATGGTGGCTGTGCTGATGCGCATAGGGTCGTTGGGTGGGTGGGTGGTTAGTTGATTTCTTGCTGTTGCTGTTGCTATTGCCGTTGGTTGGCAGGTGACGGCGATAGTTGTTGCTTGCACTGCGCAAAAGTTCAACTAATTTTATTGCGTTTTACTTTTTCACTTCGGGATGTCGGTACTCACTTAATATACGAGTATACAAGTACATATAAGTACCAGAGTCACTTTGTCAGTCCTCAACCTCCAACAACGTCCAGCCGGAGCCCGTGTTGTTAATGGGCCTTTTAAGGTAGGTGTTGACATGCCCACGTCTTTGCAGACGGCAGCACATGTCGGTTGTGCTCTTGTACATTCTACCTCCTCTGCGATAGTGGTGGTAATGTGTATGCATGTGTATGTAGCGTAATTATGACGACTGCATTTTGTGCAGTGCAAATTTGCTTTGCAGCGTGTTGTAGCAAACACCATTGTGCGCTGGATTGCAGCAAGTGAAATCCCTGCAAGACATACATACATGTGAAGTGGTATGATTCCATAGCGGGTTTTTTATGTAATGATATGGGATCTCCGAAGTTTCCATTCTTGGGAGATGGTTCTGTTCTCTACCTGGAGACAGAGACTAGCGATAATTTATCGAAGTATCGAGTAGTCCGTTGAAGATCTTGGCCTTGCGGGCGTTTAATTTTGTATAAGCTTTCGCTGAGAGGTGGTTGTTTACAAGAACATCCCACATAGACTTCATAAGACATGTCCATTGTCTTGCCGCAGGAGCAAAATTTGTTATACAATTCAAGAATTTCTAGTCTCAGACTGGCAAACGCAGGACAGTACAGAAAAAACTACCATGCATGACACCAACTTACTCTTCAGACAACTGCGACGGTGGAGTTTCGGCAAAATCCCAAGCCTCTACTGACTTTTCGTGTTGCTTTTGGATCAAAAGCCCTTCACAACCGCACACGTTGAGGTGTAAGCTCAGAAGTTCATCAGCGTTGGAGCTCCAAAAAACTCCGCTGCGACGCAGTACACATATAGTTTTTATTTTGGCGTAAGCACTTCACAAACTTTGACTATTATGTCTCATAGAAACCACAATCCGAAGCGGGGTAGCCGAGGCTTTCTTCACCGTCTGAAAACCATTACAATGGTCTGAAAGCGTGAATCCTCCGCTGAGGCATAGTTCTCGAAGCTTTCCGTTAAGCTTCGTGACAAAAATTTGTGCAGCTTTCTTCCAATGCGTTTATCATCTCCATTCTTCCAGTCTGCAGCGATTATGATACAGGAGAAGCCACTCAGCACCGGCTCGGGGTTACAGTAAGTCGAACTTCTAAAGAACAGTAGTGTGTCGCACACTTGAGCCGACCAAGAAACCATACGCGCTGCGTTTAACCACGACGTTTGCAGCGATGGATCTACCTAAAATGCTCACAGGTTCCACATAGACTAATGAGAACGGCGTTATTGCTGATTTTCAGCTTCTTAGCTAAAGTAAATCTTTCTAGCGACTCCTCCCAAACGAAAACTCCGTAAAACGCGATAGACTTGACTATAGTATATGAGAAGAAAGGACCTACATATATCTTGCCATGGGACCCTGCAGAAATATAAAGCTACCAATGCTTTTTCCTCTCTCTTCATAGTTTGCCTACCAGAATCTAGTGAAGAAGCACTTCGGTGATTTTACACTTCCTCGTGAGTAATAGAGGTTCCGTCTCACTGCATTTACGGTCTCCTTGAGAGGATGAATTGATTAATTTTGTAAACCTTGTGGGACGACGAAATCTGCACCGAATTATCCATACGCTTTGACTTTGAAATAAACTGCATCTATCAATAGCCGAATGGGCCTAAAGTCCACATCAAGATGCATTCACGAAGAGATGATTGAACTGATTCGGCACAGACTAGTTACCACGTCCTCAGAAGAGATGGAATTCATAGATCCCTGGCAAAACAAAAGCCAAATTATCACTGCTGCTGCCAAAATATGTACTTACCCCTTCACTGGCAACTACTACTTTCCCCCTTAGCTCGTCATTCCTTTTTTCATAGATCACCTGATGGACTCAGCTTCAGCTCACATATTGCGCAATAATAATTACTTCGTAGTGGCCTGTGATTGGAAGCCGACACAACAGAATTTCACAAAATAACGCAAGTGAGGAGGCAGGAGCACAAACGCGATGGGGTGAGGGGCAGTGAGTCGCAAACCACTCATCTAACAGCTCTCTTCTTCACATTTTTGCGCTGCTATATTTCCTGGAAATAAAACTGAAAACTTTTCCATCCACCGAAAGCGCATCTCTATATACGTCACATCGCTAACGGTGTCGTAGCGTAATGCCTTCACAGTGACCTGGCGGCCTATTTAACAAACCATCCCAGTTTGACCTGACCCCACTACAAGAGCTAAGAGTGCAGTACAGGCTTGACACTTTTCCCGCAACAGCAGCAGCAGCTATAATTTGTTGGTGTTATTGTTGTTGCGTGTACTATGGTTATGCACATCCGTGACGTCATCAGTTACGACGCTGTTAGCTGCGCCATGAGGGTCGACCTCATTGTGACGTCATTGTTTGTTGTCCAACAACAGGCCATAGACATTGCCACCAATAGCAATAGCAACAACAACGTACACCATGCAGTCTGTGCAGACAGAAAAACGAGTTTACTCGTACAATTGTACCGCCGGGGCGACTCGACTCGACTCGACTCGACTCAATATGCCAACAAATCGATAGTCTCGTCATCGTCAACGAAGTTGTTTTTGATTGCACTTAGTTGTTGCAGTTGTCGTTTTTTATTTTCCTGCTGCTGTGCTGCTGATGGTGGCGATACACTCTTCGGCATAAACCAACTTTGTGGCTTCGCTTTCATTTTCTCTACCTAAACACGAATGTTGGGTGTATGTGTGTGTGTGGTACGTTGTATATATTTATTTCCTGTACGCGCCTCGGTACTTAGTAGTAGATATCTCTGGGCGTGTGCGAAACTAGGTCGCTGACAATGGCGGAGGTTGCGCGGTGTGACCGGTGCGGCACGTGGCACGTGGGTGTAGCAGCATAAATAGGTTACTACGGTTTCCCCGAAAACCTACTCACAAATACGATAAGATATCGACTCTGTTTGCCGAACAAACACCGAGGAACGAGCGCATACGAGTGGACATTAGCGCAGGGCGACAATCAACTCCACAAATGCAGTAGGTCGGCTGGCTGTAGTAGCAGAGGCCGGTAACTAGTTGATGGCAGGAAGGTGAGGAGTGTGTGGCTTAAGGATACCACAAGCTAAACGTGTGAGTAGCAATGGCTCACTGTGAGTGGGATGTCATAGCGGCAAGCTGAGTTGGGGTTTTGTTCGTTTTATTGAGATGAGCGATTATGCAATCAAAAAGACATAATTCGTCACTACCAAGTAGATACATATTCTCATGCGATTGTGTGGTTGCGTCACTGACACATATGAGTACCTGGAGTAGGGTATTGTAAACGGTAGTAAGGTAGATGCAGAGGGAGCAGCATCTATTCTCTCTACACCATGTAATTTGATATTCGTAACTCGTAATTTGAAATTTTGCACGTGTTGGTTGTGTGGTACGAAGCTGGACGCCCACATCTACCTGCATACAATCTCACAATGGAAAATTAGAATCACATACACAACTCCCGCAATGGACAAACCCCGATGTTGTACGTTTGCGTTAAGCTCCCCATGAAGTAGGCAAACAAACACCTCTAAGCGTGTCTGAATGGAAAAATACCCAGAACTCTCGCAACCACGCGTTAGCTTCGTGACAGTTATACTTGTCCGCTATGCAATTGCAGTTAGAGGGTGTGGAATTTAGCTCCATACACCAGATGATTCCACAATGTGCCACAACATTCCATTGCTTCTACGGTAATAGTGCGTTGTTAGTTAGTTCTGAGACTTCATTGCATGGCTTAGGTACATGCGTAGGTGGACTCACTCGGAAGTGGTTGACTATTGAGTGTCTCTATATAGTTTCAGCACCAATTGATGCGTAAGCTGAATAGAATTTTCCATTTCTAAAGGCATCTTCCACTCTTTGACTCATAAAAAGATGGTGTCACTCTACTGAAGATTGCAAGTAGCCTCATGTCTACTGATATTAACACCCCCTCCCCGTGAAATTTTGTGCAGAATTTTTGAGTTTTGGTCGAAACACCCTTCCTAGGGATCTAGAAATGTATGCAGTGTATGGAATATCACCCTATCATCGAGCTTATACTGTTCAATCGGAGGTGTGAGGAGAAGTGCTGAAATTTGCTAGCCAGATCAAGAGAGCCTGCGAGTACGGACATAGTTACTGAAAACTGTAAATGAAATCGCGGAACAAATTTGGAGAAGATTTTTTATAGGCGATCTAAGCAAGGGGACTTTCGATACTCTTAACCAGAGTTCAACTTAAGTATTGACAAATATCTTTTTTAGCTCCTTCGAACCGAAATATCGCCGGAATATGACGGAACGACGGCACCTTCGCAGTTAAGGTACCAGCCATTCCAGCCGTATACTTGATATCTTATGCCTGGTCGTCAACAAAATTGCAAGCTCTCAACCGAGCCCGTCGTTGGCTTTTCAAAGGATACTTGTTTACCTGTTGCGTCCCAAGGGTAGCGCATAACCATGTTATAGGAGGGGTTGGAGTGCATTTGTACATCAAGGAACTTACTTACCTACTTACACAAAAAGAGCGTAGGCACTTTTCTGGTGAATATGGGCTACGATAAGACCTCAACGATGCTTGTAATTGACTGAAGCAGATTGATATGGTTTCTTAGTCCTATTCGTGGGAAGCATTTTCTCAGAGCAAAAGCAATAACTGTTCTGATAGCGTTCAGGATACAACAATAGCAAATACATAATATCCCAGTAGTTTGGCCTGCTTAAACTAGGATTTTCTATCCAGACCGCAATCCCTGTCCCAGTTACTTCCTAGGTTAGGACAAATTGGAGTGTTTACCGATGTGTTTTTATCGGCTTCACTTATTCCATAATTTTTTTAATCGAAATTCTAGATTTCTAGACTTTAAACCTTTAAACTCTTTCGACTTTGTGATCCAGCGTTGCTTCTTGCACTATTTTTTCGGTTGTACATACTCGTATGTCTGACTTGAATTCAAAACCATGAGCCACCGCATGATAGCTCTTACTGCACGTACCAAGCTTCATAAAACAAGAGGAATCTCTTTCACAGGTCCAACATTGGTATCACAACGACCATGCAGGCCTAAATGCGCTTGATCAAGGGTTCCGTGATTGAGCAAACGCTATGATGAGGATTTAACGTGGTAATTCAACTGTAGCCCAAGGCTCTACTTAAGAAAGAAAATTGTAAAAAATGTTCTGGTAACATCTAGGACACTTTCTGGCTGCTTCGAGGGTCACCGTGTTAATTAATTTATCCGCTGTTTGGTACTTCTCACCGCAGAAGACGACTAAAACTCAATAGTTTTTACTAACTTCAGACATTATTCCATCACGAATCATATGTTTGTCTGATCAAGAACTGTCGCTGCCGCAGTAAGCCCTAACAAACCTAAATTGGGTATCTCTGGCAGTTGCAGCAATAAACAAAGGATCTTCTTCGTAGTTAGAATGAAGAAAAATAGTTAAAATCATGTTGAGTTAAGTTGGTGTGGACCTCATCTCTGTGACAAAGTGCCCTCAGGACTACTGTCCCGTTGTGATATCATTTTTGCACATGATCAAAAGAAAAAAATCCTTCTCGCATTCCTAGTTACCATTAGTATATTTTAGGGGACACAGGCGACTATCGAAGCTTGCTAAAGCTTACTCGACTCTTCTAACGAGGTGAAAACTTTAGATAGTGTACCCCCAACTCTTCCGAATTAAGTAAAAATAAGTATTTGGACGTGTCTTGTATTACGATTTTTCAATGTCGAGCTGCTTTACCTTTTTCGAAGTACACCATACACATGCAAGGAGAGAAGGTTGAATGCGTATATGAAGTCCGTCCGCTGAACTTTTTTCAGTTTACCTCACAGAAGGATTCGGTTGAGTGCCAAAAAAGTGTGATTCCGTAGAGCAAGGTCTGTGGGTCATAACTTTCTTACTATTTTCTACTTTGTTCCGGCTGCAAGTGTCATCTAAGATTATATTTAGGTATTTGTCATCCGTAGAAAGTTATTGATCTTGATGACTTTAAGTAAGGGCGGCTTAAAGACAGGAAGCTAGTACGTTCTGGTGTAGTTACGGTACCATGTCGGTCTTTATATGATTTGTATCGACTTCACTTAGGCCAAAATTTGTGACATTACCATTATTGTCCACTAGGCTTTGCTATCCAAACAATATGATTCTTTGTTTTAGTGTAAACAACAGTAATATTCTCTTGGAGGGGGTGAATACTTTGACAGAGAAAATAGAAAAATTAACTTTTACATAGCAGTTTTCTATAATTCTTGAGCTCTGTTTGGTGAGACCACATGACAGCACTAACTACTCGGCTACTGCGGTAGTAACTATCAAGTTAATGCCAACTAGTTTGGAATATACTATGAAGTCTATCAAAATTAGCTCGAAAGTCAAATCTGTAGAGGGTGACCTCGGTATTCTCAGACCATAGAATGCTATAAACATTAAAAACATTGAGAGCTAAAAAGGCAGATCAGAAGAATACATATATACATGTGTATACAGGAAATTACATACATACAATAAGAGATGGGAAAGCGACGCATTTGTAGCAGAGATCTGCAAGGAATACATAAAAAATAGATAGAGCTGAATAATATCCATAAAATCTTTGCACTCATATCCATTCATATTCATGCACAAGCACGAGCCACATATTTAACATTGAAGCGTAAGAAGCTGTTCATGCTCATGTTCAACTTCATTTTTGGTTGTGAACACTCTGACGGTGTTCTATCCGAAATGTAAAACCGACGAAATTTTTTCGATTTGAATACTAGGAAGCTGTGCCTGCGTATGTTCGCTGCGCTGTACTAAAGGGTGATCCAAGTAGATGCACTTTTTTCAATAGCCTTTTTTTGATAGATCACGCGTGAGTCGTGTCAAGCTGTCATGTTATTTTTGTTCAGTATTGTTTGGCATTTCATCATGGAAAAACTTACGCTGGAACAACGTTTACAAGTCATTCAACTTTATTACGAAAATTCATGTTCTGTAAAGAATGTGTTTCGCGTTTTTTGTTCAACTTATGGTCAACATAATCGGCCT
Source organism: Neoceratitis asiatica (assembly GCA_030068015.2). Classification (NCBI taxonomy): domain Eukaryota; kingdom Metazoa; phylum Arthropoda; class Insecta; order Diptera; family Tephritidae; genus Neoceratitis; species Neoceratitis asiatica. The sequence goes on along the minus strand of CM061526.1, from coordinate 58,522,470 downwards.
ACTGAGCGTACTATTCGCATCACCCATCTTGAGACTAAGCATTCATTATTGGAAAACATTCGACCGGACAGACCACGTCCAGTATGCATTGAATAAAATATAGCGGCCGTCGCTGAGAGCGTACATGAAGACCGTGGAGAGTCGATTCGGCGCCGTTCGCAGCAACTCGGACTGACGTATGGAACGACTTGGTGCATTTTACGTCGAGATCTTAAATTGAAAGCATACAAAATACAGCTTGTCCAAGAACTGAAGCCGCTCGACCTTCCCAAGCGGCATCGCTTCGCTCTATGGTCTCTTAAAAAGTTTCAAGAAGATCCAACGTTTTCGAGCCAAATTTTGTTCAGCGATGGGGTCCATTTCTGGCTCAATGGGTATGTAAACAAGCAAAATTGCCGCATTTGGGACGAAGAGCAACCTGAAGAGATTCATTCAAAGATATCTGCCTTTTCATCCAGAAAAAACAACGGTTTGGTGTGGTTTGTGGGCCGGTGGAATCATCGGTCCATATTTCTTCAAAAATGATGCCGGTGAGATCGTTACCATCATAGGCGACCGTTATCACGCCATAATAACCGATTATTTCATGCCTGAAATTGAAGTTTGTGATCTCCGCGACATTTGGTTTCAACAAGACGGCACCACTTCCAACACATCGCATCAATAAATGGATTTATTGAGAGAACACGTCGGTAAGCAGATAATTTCACATTTTGGGCCAGTCGACTGGCCACCAAGATCGTGTGATATCATACCGTTAGACTTATTCCTGTGAGGATATGTAAAGTCTAAAGTCTATGCGGACAATTCCGCTTCGATGGAGGCTTTGGAGCAAAACATCACGCGTGTCATTCGCCAGTTACTAGTCGAAATGCACGAACGAGTCATCGAAAATTGGACTCAACGGATGGACCATCTGAGGCGTAGCCGCGACTACCATTTGAAAGAGATAATCCTGAAAAAATAAGTGCCAAAGAATGTTCTTTCGAATGATAATAAACATTTCCTATTAAATTTGAAGTTTCTGTATTTTTTCTTTAAAAAATTATGGAACCTCGAAGTGGATCACCTTTTAGCAGTAACATTCAGAAATATTCAAGATTGTATAGTTGACTATGAATAGCGTGCGTGCAGATCTCTGATTCGTATGTCAAGCTGTTGGGTTACGTATCACTCTTCTTTCATGAAGATATCACTCGGAGCCTAGGCATATTTTTGAAGTAACGAGTTGTCACACACTACAGAAGGGTCGAAAGAAGTTTACCTCGTATGCCTCTCTTTTTTTTTTGCAAAATATATTACCTCGATGCAATTAAAGAAAAAAAAATTAATAATATTGAAAATTATTATCTTAAAATTTATGTCTAATATGAAAATGTAATTTCTACCTGGAAATATGCAAATACAAGTAATTAAATGACCTACCGCAACTGGAAATATGCAAATAATTAAATGACCTACCGCAACTATTAAAAGGAAAAGTTTATTTCTATTAAATGCATTATTTTGTAGCTCATTTACTTCGCTCGTAATGAAACAGCGAATAATAATTCCATTTTTTTTAAATAACCAACCCATTTGCATTTGCACACCACACAAACATCGTGACTTTTTGCAACGTATTCATTTCCGTTGAATTTTTAGCAAAAAAAAAACGGATTTTAATTACTAGAAGGAGGAAAAAAAATTACAGAAATAATGTGAGTTTTTTAAGAAAACTACCATGTACCTTTTTAATGTCGCTTATGTTATGAGCTGCCCAAGTAAAAAGCATTTGAAAGCGCGTAATTATCGGCGCCGTTGCAAAGCGTCTTCCGCTTTAAATGATAACATTTATCGCTATAAACGCAATAATCGGCTGATTGTTAGTAGATTTGTATATTTTTTTATTTTCTTTATTTAATTTTTTTTTCACAAATTCCAATTATAAAGTTAAAATCATGTTTTTCTGTTCAACGCAACTCGCTGTTTAGTATTTGCTCCCTCGGTTTTTAAGCTTGCAATTCTTGGAAGCGCTTAACGGCCTTCAGTTATTTTCTTTAGTTTTCATATATGTCGTTTTTGTTACAGGCGGTTTTTTTTTTAATTTATTCAAGTTCTGCTGTAATCAACATAAATTCTATGAATTTTTTTTGTATTACTTGTATTAAGCGGCAGTTTTAGTGTTCTTAAGAAATTCAATTTGAAAGTAAGTTTAAAAAAAAACATGTTTTTTTTTAGTTGAAAGTACGGCAATAAAGAAAACTAATCGCTTGACAACTAACCGTAAAACCCGTTATAATTGTTGAAACCTACTACAAAAATGGTGTTCCAAACGCGACCATGCTTCGTGCTTGAAGAGGAGATTAAAAAGCACATAATCACTGAACTACTCAAGAAATAGGTAAATTTTTAAAGAAATTGGTAAATTTTTAAAGAAATTTGAAAAGACTGGATCGGTTACAGAAATTGTAAGGCCTGTACATTATCATTTTCCTCGTTCCACCTCAAATATCGCTGATGTATGTTAAGTAAAGACCCGAATGTGTTTTAAAAATAAACGTTTATATGCATTTCGAATAGATTTTTCATGAAATTCCTGTTTTTAATTATATGTGAAACACTACATCATTCAAATGACCATCTCGTTAATTTTTCGATCTTTTTGAGGTAATTTTCGACCACTTTTTAGCACAAATTGAGCGGCATCTCAGCCATAACGTAACGAATTCTGGTTTTCAGCTGCTCAAGAGTTAAAAAAGGTTTATCCGCATACATACGGTCTTCCACGTATCTTCAAAAAACCAACGGTATCAAATCGCACGATCTCGGTGGCTAATTGACATCGCCGAGACGAGAGTTTACGCAACCGGGCAATTTCTCTCGCACTAAACTCATATTCGCTCTTGTTGAGTGGCATGTGACAGCATCTTGTTGGAACCACATATTGTCCAAGTCGTGTTCTTTAATTGAAGGCCAAAAAAGTCGGTTATCATACGACCATAATGCTCCGAATGGGCAGTGACAGTCTTGCCGTTATCGTTTTCAGTGAAGTAAGGTCCAATCGCATCTATAGGCCGGACAGTACGAGTTTTTCTTCAATTATTTGTGTATTCTCGGAGTCCCAAATGCGGCAATTTTGAATATATCCATCTAGTGAGAAACGTGCCTCGTCGCTGAACACCAATCGACGTAATTACTGGCTTCACTTGCTGTGCGAGCTGTAAGAAAGTCCCAGCCCTTGAGAATGTAGAGAAATAGACACATTCGGATCTTCGGCTACCACTTATAGTAGCGATATTTGAGGCGGGACAGACTTTACAATATCTGTAACCGATGCAGTATCTTCAAGTTTCCTTCAAAATTTACCAATTGCTTGAGTCACAATCAATCATTAATGGCGCGTCATTCCTTTCTTCTCCTCGCGGCTTGGCGCCTATTGGAAATAACAAGCGAAGCCAGATGGATGTGGACATCGTCCACGCTTCTGTACCTTACAGCAGGACGGGTATAATGAGTGACTTATAGAGTTTGGATTACAAGGCTGACATTGTCGATGTTGGTACTGCTGGTTCCAAGAGAGACGAAATTATCTACGATTTTGAAGTTATGACTGTCAACAGTGAAGTGGGAGCCAAGACGCGAATGCGCTGGCTATTTGTTTGTTTTCAATATATTAATGGATATATAACAATACCCTGGAAACACTGTGCGAGGCATTGTTAGCTTATTTTTAATCCACGTAGGTAGTAGATCATCAAAGCACTCCCGTTTTACCGCCGTTGGCATGATATATCAATTATAAAGAGGAAATTTTGAGTAACGAGACTAATTATATTTAATATAATTCGAACCCTGATCAAACCAAATACAAGATTTTAGAAAATTTATGAATATCAAGAAGGAAGTGCTGTCTTCGGTCTTGCCGAAACCTTAGGTTTTTTTGACGATTTTTGACGATTGAACCGAATTATCTGGAAAATCGGTTAGAATATCAAATTTTCTGCGCTTAGATACTTTTATGGCAGATTTCTGAGCCCAAACCTCATATCTGAACAAATCGGTTGTATGTGGACTATATGTTATAGTGGACGGATTTTGATGATAGAATATCAATAGAATGACATCATCGCAGATGCTTTTTTGAAGTGTTTATAACCCAAAATCAACCTAAAATACCTAAATAAAACTAAGATATCAGTCGGCGTTCAAACAGAAAGACAGAGGACAGACAGCCAGACGAAGATGTCTAAATTGGCTTGTCTTTTTGATCATATATTATAAATTTCAATGGGTTTATATCTTCTCCTTCTGGTACTTACTTACTTCTGATCAAAGTCAAAATAACAATTCAAGTTCATGAAAGGTTTAAAAAAAATTACTTAATTTAAAAAATATATTTTTCTAACTGAGTATATTTCTGAAATAAAATAAAAACTTTCCCATAAAAATCCATTAGCCATTCGAAGGCGGATGAGAAAAAACTGAAAGTTCCTCCATTTATTATAAAAACATTAAGACGCAGAGCACAAACTAGAGCAGAAGCTAGGCAACAAAAAAAATCTTTAGGGATTAGTAAGCGTCAATCTGCATAAGGGTGATCCAAGTAGAGGTACTCTTTGCAATAGCCTTTTTTGACAGATCACGTGTGAGTATTTTTGTTCAGTGTTGTTTGGCGTTGCATAATGGAAAGACTTACGCCAGAACAACGTTTACAAATCATTCAACTTTATTACGAAAATTCACGTTCTGTAAAGAATGTGTTTCGCGGGCTTCACACAACTTACGGTCTACTGAGCATACTATTCGCAACACCATCACCTATCTTAAGATCCAGCATTCATTATTGGATAATATTCGACCGAAGAGACCATGCCCAGCATTCAGGGTAGAAAATATAGCGTTCGCAGCAACTCGGACTGACGTATGGAACGACAGCTTGTGCAAGAACTGAAGCCACTCGACCTTCCCAAGCAACGTCGCTTCGCTCTATGGGCTCTTGAAAAGTTCCAAGAACATTCGACGTTTTCGAGCCAAAGGCCCATTTCTGGCTCAATGGGTATGTAAACAAGCAAAATTGCCGCATTTAGGACGAAGAACAGCCTAAAGATATTCAAGAGGTGCCATTTCATCCAGAAAAAACAACGGTTTAGTGTGGTTTGTGGTTCGGTGGAATCATCGGTCCATATTTCTTCAAATAGAAGGCAATGGCGACCGTTATCGCGTATTTGATGCTTGAAATTGAAGCTCATGAGCTCTGCGACATTTGATTTCAACAAAACGGCGCGACTTCCCACACATTGCATCAATCAATGGATTTGTTCAGAGAACACTTCGGTGAGCAGATAATTTCACATTTTCGGACGGACGATTGGCCACCAAGATGGTGTGATATCACACCGTAAGACTTTTTTCTGTGGGGATATGTAAAGTCTAAAGTCTATCGCGCTTCGATTCAGGCCTTGGAGAAAAACATCAAGCATGTCATTCGCCAGTTACCAGTCGAAAAGCTCGAACGAGTCATCGAAAATTGGACTCAACAGATGGACCATCTGAGACGTAGCCGCAGCCAACATTTGAAAGAGATATTATTTAAAAAATAAATGCCAAGAAATTTTCTTTCGAATGATAATAAACATTTCCTGTTAAAATTGAATTTTCTGTGTTACAACTTTGAATTTTAAACATCACTTTCCGAATCAGTTTCACCTTATTTCCAACCGTTATTTTAAAAATGCCAATATACCTTTGAGCGACGTGTAGCCTGCTACAATATACTATAAATAATGACAAAAAAAAATAATTAAACAGTGTTCCCGACTCTTCATTTCTTCAACTTTTTACTATTGTTCAACGAAATTCCTCCAAATCTCCGTCAAAATTGTTGAAGAAATCACATTGTTCCTCTAAGTCAGCTAATAAGGGTAAATTAAAGCGAGAAGCTGTCTACGTACGTCACCTCTCTTTATTGCATCATGCAGAATTCGAATGAATTAAGAAATGAAAGAAATTAAAGGAAATTCTGAAAATAGCAATTCAAAAAGACACAGTGCACGAGTCGGAGTAGCTTACAGTACACTTCGCTTACGTTGTCATGCATGTTTTCTTTGATTTTAGTTCGTTGCTTTCATCTTTGAAAAAGGCAACACATTACATATTTTCCAAGGAGATATAGAGTTGAGATGTGTGAAAGGGAGAGAGAGAGAGGTAGAGAGAGAGAGAGAGAGAGAGCGAGAGAAAATATTTCGTTGCTACATCTCCACATCTACAGTACTTTGATTTTGCTAATTACTTAATGCCTCCAACATTTTCCTTGACAACTTATCACAATAATTTTACGTAATGACAATGATTCGGATTCCGTTACACAAAAAATGTAAAATTTTCCTTTACTTAGATATCCTGCCTCATCCAACTGTATTTGTATGTATGTATACCACATTAACATACCATCAAAGCTACATTTTCGCTTAAGTGGTCGGGCCGTTTAGTGTATAATTTCCTAGCAAGAGCCGTCGAGAGATGAAAGACTCATCACCTCATTAGCTCACCATGGCGTGTGAGTGCACTTACGCACTGCGACGTTCGCATCATGTGTTGGAACATGCGTCAATGTCAGAAAATTTTCCATTTTTGTAATTCTCACTTCCTAGCAGTTGCGTATTGGTATCTATGTTTGTATATACATATATATATGCGAGCCTAGTTATGTAATCTGTAGTGATAAAAAAATAGTAAGTAAAAATATCAGGATGTAATGAAAGAAATCATACCAGTTCGCTAGTTAATTGGCAAATTCACAGTAAAGTGTCTTATAACCAGAAAATGAACTAGTATTTAACTAGTATGTTGCTGATACATTGTCGAAAATAAGATATCTTACCCAGCACTGGCTTGGGAAAGTACTGGAAGTTGAAATTAATTGGTAAAAACTACTTTGATACTACTTTGAGGCTTTGATACTAGTTCATAACTAGTAGCATTAGTATTAGTTCACAAGTAGTATATCTCCGGCAGTGTGTTATACACATTTACAAATATTTTGGAAATTTCCTATTCATTTTCGCTCTTCTAATACGAATTTACACACTCAGACTCAAGCCTACAGGGATGAGTTTATTATTTTAACGATTTTGTGTACTATTATTTTGAACAATATTGTTTTGTTGTTGTTGTTATTTCATTGCTGTCAACAGCTTCCTCTTTCACATTTCCCACTTATCTATGTATGTATCTGTGCCGACGAAGTAATCACGTTAAAAAACTGGAAACATTATAATAATGACGACGTAAATGTGGCGATGGACGTGAAAATGGCAAGTACTTTAAGCAGCAACAACAACAACAGCAACAACAATAAATAACAGGTCAATTGAAAAGTCCTCGGTTTACCATAGTAGAACACATTTTTTTAGCCAAAATTAATTTTTTTTGTTCAACATAGTTCCCTTCAAGGGTGTTACACTGACTATCAATACCATTTTCAATACCATTTTTGTACAACAATTTGTCTTTTGCTTCAAAGTAGGCCTCAATTTCGGCGATCACCTCTTCTTTCGACAAAAATTTCTCCCCAGCGAGCGTTCTTTTGAGATCTGAGTTCAGAAAATAGTCGCTGGCAGCCAGATCTGGAGGACGTGGTAGATTCCGAAGCAATTCGAAGCCCAATTCATGGATTTTCCACTGACTTGTGACACTGTGCATTGTCTTGGTGAAACACAACTTTCTTTTTCCTTTAAACGATCCAATAACGCCATGTAATAGTCGTTTCTGATGGTCCTTTCTTTTTCAAAGTAGTCAAAGTAGGCGATTTCGTCTTTCAAACGGTCCAATAACGCTATGTGATAGTCGCTGTTGATGGTTCTTCCTTCTTCAAGGTAGTCAATAAAAATTATTCCATGTACATCCCGATATACAGACGCCATAATCTTGCCAGACGACTGTTGAGTTTTTTCACGCTTTGGAGCGGTTTCATCGTGCACTCGGATGACTGCCGATTGAACTTCGAAGTGAAATGATGGAGCCATGTTGCATCCGGTGTCACATATCGCACGCGGCACCCACTTTGCAAAGAGCTTTCTCATACCCAAATATTCGTGAGTGATAGATGTACACGTTCAGTTGATATATTTAGAGTGACTGTTATTTCATTGATTTAAATTTTTTCAATTTTCGGTTATTCAAAATTTTTTTATTTATTATTTCATCGTCTTCGTTGCTCATTTCGCCGCGTCTAAACTTAGCATGCTAATCCTTGATGGTTAATTTTGCTGAAACAGCGTCCGGAAACCCATCATTAAGCCAAGTTTTTACTTCAAATGTACTTTTTTCCTTCAAAAAGTAATATTTTATCAACACGCGAAATTCCTTTTTATCCATTTTTTTCACAACAAAAAAAGTTGCTTCATTCAAAATGCTATAATTCACAAACCAATGTTCCGGCAACTGACAAATTTATACACGCGTTTTTTTGCAGGTTAGGGCTAACTAAAAATCTATATGGATTCCACTAGCGCCATCTATGTATCAGGCCGAGGACTTCTCAAATGACATGTTATGTTGTATAGCAGATAATCAACATCCTTTTACACGCACAAACCTACTCAAACCATGGACTATTTATAGAAATCTTCCTTATGCACAGATTGGCTTTACCATTTACGTCCGCGCTGCAAATCGAACAGATGGACACAACATTTGCCTACAACAACAAACACCCAACAACAACCACAAATGGAACGCACTTTCGTTTATTGCGCTGATGGCAATTTGTGTTTAGTGAAGGCGTTGAATATAGTAAATAAATTGTGATTTGAAATTGCATTGTCATGTGGTTTTTGTGTGGGCCTCACACTCACGTACTGCAGCAACAGCAGCAGTAACAGCAGCAACAGCAGTAACAGCGGCAGCGTAAATCCTTTTCAGCCCATTTCTATAATCATTATTGATGTTGCGGCTGTTGTGTTAATGAGGCGGCATTATTGAGCGCAGCTTCATGAATGAAGGAATGAATGAGTGAGTGAGTGAGCGCCGCACGCCTCTTGGGTGACTTCTCCGCGCTACGCGCTTGTAACTTGGTCGTTTGGACAAAGCAAAAAAAATCAAAAAAAAAAAAAATAAATAAATATAAAAATAAAATAAATATAAAAAAAGAGAAATCGATTACCATATGGCTGCAGGTTGCGTATAAATGAGTGTATTTGCGTCATTGTAAACGCGTGATGAATTTTCAATTTATTTGCGTTTCAATTGCATTTTTCGAATTTTTTCGGAGTGAGTGGCTTCTGTTGATTTCATTGCTTCTGTTGCTGTTGTTGTTGCTATTGTAAGTTCTGCATAATTCGATTTGATTATTAGTTAGAATTCGAGAAGTAAGAGTTAGTTTTTTTGTATATGTGTATATCCAATTATGTATGACACATTCCGTTGATTTTCGATGACTCGTTCGAGCATTTCGACTGGTAACTGGCGAATGACACCCGTGATGTTTTGCTCCAAGGCCTGAATCGAAGTTTGACTGCCCGAAAAAACTTTAGACTTTACATATCCCCGCAGGAAAAAGTGGCGCCCTCTTGTTGAAATCAAATATCGCGGAGATCACGAACTTTAATTTCAGTTATCAAATAGTCGGTTATCATGGCGCGATAAGGGTCGCTGATGACGGATACGTTCTCACCGGCATCATTTTTGAAGAAATAAGGACCGATGATCCCTCCGGTCCACAAACCACACAAAACCGTACTTTTTTTTGAATGAAATGACAGCTCTTGAATCTCTGCAGGTTGATTTTTGTTCCAAGTGCAGCAATTTTGCTTGTTTACATACCCATTGAGCCAGAAATGGGCGTCATCGCTGAAGAAAATTCTGTTCGAAAACGTCGGATCTTCTTGAAACTGTTCAAGAGCCCATAGAGCAAAGCGATGTCGTTTGGGGAGGTTGAGCGGATTCAGTTCTTGCACAAGCTGTATTTTGTATACTTTCAATTGAAGATCTCGACGTAAAATGCGCCAAGTCGTTCCATACGTCAGTTCAAATTGAAGCGAACGGCGTCGAATCGACTCTCCACGGTCTTCGTGTACACTCTCAGCTACGGCAGCTATATTTTCTTCACTACGTGCTGGACGTGGTATATTCGATCGAATATTATGCAATAATGAATGCTGGGTCTCAAGATGGGTGATGGTGTTGCGAATAGTACGCTCAGTAGGCCGATTATGTCGATCATAAGTTGAGCGAAGCGCGCGAAACACATTCTTTACAGAACGTGAATTTTCGTAATTGAAGTTGAATGCTTTGTAAACGTTGTTCGGGCGTAAGTTTTCCCATGATGAAATGCCAAACAATACTGAACAAAAATAACATGACAGCTTGACACGACGCACGTTTGATATGTTTAAAAAAAAAAAGAAAAAAAAAAGGCTATTGAAAAAAGTACTTCTACTTAGATCATCCTTAGGAAATCCCGTATATTTTTTCCTCAATTTTTTATATATTTTTACCATTTAAATTTTTTGACACATTTTCCTGATATTTGTTTTCGTTTCTTACAAGTTTTCAAGTTTTATTTTTTATTGCAATTATGGGTTATTGAGTGCATGTGTGAACAGTGTTGTAAGCTGTCTATTTAGCCAGATTTGCAGTGTAGAAAGCCAAGATCGCTTTTTATACCTTTCATGAACATGAAATGGTATATTAACATTGCTCCTAAGTATGTAAGTACCAAAAGAAGAAGAGATAAATCCACCAAAATGTATACCTTGCACGTCTGTCTGTCTATTTAAACGCAAACTTGTCCCTCAGCTTTTTTATAGATATTTGAACCAAATTTGTTACACAGATGTAATTTTACATTTATACGACCGATTCGAGATTTTGGGTCATAAATCCGTACAAAAAGCATCTAAAAGCGTGAAATTTGGTATTCTAAATCGAACGACTATATGATATGAAAAATAAATAGAACTTACGATTTCACAAAATCTCAATATTTAGTAAATTAACAGGTCAATTGACAATTCCCGGAATGCCACATAAATGTCGCTACTACAATTGAAATCGATATGATTTTTAGATAGCCCTAACATTTAAAAGACGCGTGTGTAAATCTGACAGCTGTCAGATAATTAGTTTCTGAATTATAATATTTTGAGCAAAGCAACTTTTGTTATTGTGAAAAAAATGAATAAAAAGGAATTTCGCGTGTTGATAAAATATTACTTTTTGAAGGAAAAAAGTACATTTGAAGCAAAAACTTGGCTTGCTGATGAGTTTCCGGAAACTACCCCATGAAAATCAACCATCAAGGATTGGTATGCTAAGTTTAGACGTGGTGAAATGAGCACCGAAGACGGTGAACTTACTGTACGCCCAAAAGAGGTTGTTACCGACGAAAACCTTAAAAAAATCCGCAAAATGATTTTGAATGCCCATAAATTAGAATTGAATTAAATAGCAAGCACTAAAAAGATATCAACTGAAGGTGTACATCATATCATTCACGAATGTTTGGGCATGGTAGAGCTCTGTACAAAGTGAGTGCCGCACTTTTGATAAAAACAACGACGAGTTGTTGATTCGGAGCAGTGTTTGTATAGGTTAAAGCGTAATAAACTCGAGTTGTTGCATCGATTTGTAGCAATGGATGAAACATGGCTCCATCATTTCACTCCGAAGTCCAATCAAAAATCATCCGGCTGGACTGCACACGATGAACCCGCTGAAAAGCATGAAAAAACGCAATAGTCGGTTGGCAAGGTTATGGCGTTTACATTTTGGGATGTGCATGAAATAATTTTCATTGACTACCTTGAAAAAGGAAGGACCGTCAACAGCAACAATTATATAACGTTATTGGACCGTTTTTAGGACGAAATCGCCGAAAAATGATCGCATATTAAGAAAAAGAATGTGCTGTTTCACCAAGATACTCTACCGTGTCTGAAGTCAGTGAAATCGATGACAAAAATCCATGAATTGGACTCCGAATTGTTTCTGCATTCATTGTATTCTTCAGATCTGGCCACCAGCGACTATTTCCTGTTTTCAGATCTCAAAAGAATGCTCGCTGCGTATAAATTTTTGTCGAATGAAGGGGTGATGGCAGAAATCGGGGCCTATTTTGATTCAAAGAACAAATCGTAAAAATGGTATCGAAAAGTTGGAGGGTCGCTATACTCAGCATGTCAGCCTTGAAGGCAACTATTTTGTATAAAAAAAAAATGAATTTTAGAAAAAATATATATTTTACTATTGTAGGTTGGGGACTTTTCAATTGACCTGTTATGATCAACTAAATATATTTAATAAATGTTGAATTTTTTTAAAGTAATATATATATATATATATATATATATATATATATATGCAAATACGCACAAGGGTGTGTATTACATAAACCCTCAAAATAGACGTTTGTTTCTGCAATGACCTCTTCATTCGAACCGAAGCTATTTATTCAGATTTGGAAACATAAATATGCTGGATATGGTATCAGTTCTAAGCTAAATTTATGAATTTCAGCCACGAGAGACGAAAAAAGTTTTAGTTTTCGAAACTTTACAGCAGTCTATTAATTGATAACATTTGACGAGAGCAGTGTTGTATTTACAGTAACTGTGTGGTAAATTTCAAAATACGTGGACTTACATATGAAATAAGCATTTTTTTACACAAATATTTTGAGTGAAATTATTAAAAAATATTTTTTTATATTATACAGCTTTCATTTTCCGAGAATAATATTCAAATTAAAAAAAAGAGCTGATTACTTAGAATAAAGCTACACTTAAAAAATTCTTAAAAATATTTTCTGATTATTAACGAAATATATTTTTTAAAGCTAAAACTCAAGTTTTTTTTGTTTCATTTAAGTATTATTCATTTCAAGTAAAGAAGATATTAAAAAAAAAGTACTTTCCCGCGAATAATACAAGATAAATAGTAATTTTGATTTCACGTGACGAAATATTTTTTATATTGTTTTAACTATAAATGAGATTTCTTATGCAAAAAAAAATTTTTTAACTTGACGATTAAAAGCTAAAAAAAAGTATTCAAATATATATATACGTATGTACATATATATATCTATTTCTATATTTCAGTATAAAAATATTCTGATAATCTTTTAAAGCGAAAAAAAATTTTTTAAAGTAAATTTTTTTTATCAAAAGAAATGTTTCAAGAAATAGCCAAAAATATTTTTTTTCATATAAAAAGTTCTTCAACTTACGGAATGGCATGACAAATAAATAAAAGTAACAATTTATCAGAATAGCAATATTATTATTTTTTTATTTTTTGTGGTAAAAATTCTAGCAATAAGTGTAAAATTGCAGAGTTGATAACAGGAATAGAGTGGTTTTGTGGTTTTTCGGAAAAAAAAGATAAAAATAATAATATTCTCAAAAATATGTATATGTACCAATGTAATATCTACATTTTACATTTAATTCGAAAATATAATTCTTATAAAAATTAACACGCATTGGACATATACATACACATGTACATATGCATGACTGTTGCGCGGTTATCATTGCAGCTGTCGTTCGTTCCAAAGTGTCCAGAAGTGTCCATATGCGTGCCGCATGACCAATGAATGTATTTGAAATGATTGTGATAAGAACTTGAAGAGCATTGAAATGACAAATTTTGAAAATATTTACGATGCACAAACACAGCACGAGGCGGAAGGAATGATCGGTCGGTATAAACATTTAATTGAAATTTACATATGTACGAGTATATGTATGAGACAAGCTTCCCTACTATTCAACCACTGTCTGCGTTGTAGCTTTTGGCTAAATATGCCACAAAATTTTATAAAGACTATCTGCAGAATATTTAGTACATACAAAAAACACATACACATATTCATTTGAACTATTGAATGAATTAATGAATGAAATTAAACCACAACGAGAAGGCAGTGGCGATAGTAAAAAAAGACAACAACAAAAAAAAAAGAAGAAAAAGTCATCAAAACACAAAAATCTAAACATACAAACAAAAGAGTACGTATATTTACTCATCTGCACATATGTATGTACATGCCTTGCTTTATATGCATGATAGATAGTAAACAAGTATTTTGCCGTGGGAAGCCACGCCAACGAATGTTCGACGCAGCAAAACCAAAGTTTAGTGATAAGCCTCGTACTGCTGAAAAAGTGATAAGACAACTAACTACTAATATTCAATGGAATTTTTCCCCTTTTCATTCAATACTGTGTCAAAGCGTAGCGCAACATAATCCGTACACAGCGAAAAAACCGCAACAGCAAAAAAAGCCAAGAAAAAAGTGCTGTCTTCAGCCCTGCCGAAGTCTTTATACCTTTCATGAACATATGAAATTTATTGCAAAGTGGCAAAATTCGATTTTGATAATTTTCAATATCAATATGAAGTTGAATTTACGTCTTTAGAATACCAAATTTCACGATCTCAGATGCTTTTTGACGTATTTTCGACGCAAAACCTCATATCTGAACAAATCAGCCATGTGAGGGCTATATAATATAGTCTTCTGATTTCAATAATTTTTTAGTACCAATACTTATTTACAGTTACATGTATAGAGTACCAAATTTCACGCTCTTATATGCTTTTTTGACAAATTTTCGACGTAAAACTTCATATCTGAACAAATCGGTTGTATGGGGCTATATGATATAGTCTTCCGATTTCGATGTATCAACATTTATTCGATTTTACGTGTGTAGAATATCGAATTTCACGCACCTAGATGCTTTTTTTTTATAGATTTTTGGCTCAAAACCTCATATCTGAACACATTGATCGTATACGATGTGGTTGTCCGATCTGGCCTGTTCCGACAAATGATCGTATAAATATAAAAATGCATCTGCCTGCCATGTTTGGTTGAAATATCTCAACTGAGGGACCAGTTTGAGTTCAAACAGACGAGCGAACATAAAGACAGACGGAACGACGGACAGTCGGATATGGCTAAATCAACTCAACTCGTCATTCTGATGCGATCGATAAAAGATTTGGTGTGTCTATCTCACCTCCTTCTGGTGCCTACATACTTCGTAGCAAAATTCATATACCATTTCTTGTTCATAAAAGGTATAAAAAAAAATCTCACATTAAAAAGGTGTGTATAGGAAGCTAATGGAAAATTTAATCACTCAACTTGTTGAAGTCAGACTGTTTTTTATAAAATTTTTTTATTTATTTTTTTTCTGTGGAAACACTGTAAGTGTCTGCGATATTTTATAGTTTTGTAATGAAAAAATTTATTGATTTGAGTACAAAAGGAGTGAGTTGAACTCATGATGGAATATTTATTGAATATGCTATGAAATGTGCAAATGGAAAATATTTAAAGATGGACTTGATAGGTGAACTACTCGTACATAAACTAGACAACTTCTGTGCTTTTAAGACTTCTAGCAGAATATTGTGGAAGAATTCATTTACGATGCATCATTTAGCTTGTTCTTCTTTTTAAGTGCTTTACGTGTTTATAGTCGAATATATTTTATTGCTTGCGTTATTCCAGCTCTTGGAATACCCTTGTTCCTCTCCGCTTGATCATTCCCACGCCGGGGAAATCCTTGTCTTCCCTTGCTTCCATTAGTAGTTAAATTATGGAAAATTTTCAGAGTTAGAGTGTCTGTTAGCATTTGAGAGATATGTCCTAGGGTAGATTCCGCATCAACTCAAGTAAGGCGGAGCAAGTTACATACATCAGTAACTAGCCACAAGATACCTGCACGGTGCTCAGCTTAGGCTGGAGAAAAGGTCAAATTTCTAGGAACTATCTTTGATATTCCTGGTGACAATGTGGAAACATATTCGGATAGATGAAAACTTGCGGCTAGAGTCGACGGTGGTGCATCTCACGAAACCCTTCCATGGAACTCAATATACGGTCATAGGGCCATGGAGCCAAACTGTAAAGCAGATGAACTTACAAAGCAAGGTACGACCAGGCAGTTTCCTCTTGATAAAGAACTCGTTAGTATACCTTTTGCCACGTCCGAGCTGCTTCTCAAGGTATTTACATATGAACAAACTACGTTAAGGTCCAATGAAAATTTTCAGAGTTACAGTGTCTGTTAGCATTTGAGAGATATGGCCTAGCCGGTACTGACTCTTCTTCTCCTTAAATGCGCTTAAAACCGAGTTAAAAATAGTCCACGAGTTGTTTTTTTTAGCTATTGGAAACACTACACCCTTCTCCGCCAGATATTTGCAATGGTGTAGAAGTCTTATTCTCTTTCCGCTTCCTGCGGGGAGATAGTATCAAAACTATATGACGTCATCTGCTCAGCGTAAATGGTATCTCTTAATACTACTTACTATGTCAATTTCGCTCGTATTGCTTTCTCCAGCGTGACCTTAACGAAGTCTAAAAGCTCTGTTTAAGCGAGCTCACCACCCAATGAAAGCAAGATAGAACGAGCACTGAATCAGTTCCCAATGCAAGAGATCTTAGTGACATCTCTCTCTGGCACATGAGACTTCATGCTGATATGCTTACCACCACCATTCAGTCATAAGTTGCCACTTCCGCCCTTTTTGAGGGTCGTAGTGTTCAATAAATTTCCTACGCAAGTAACGGAATCGCCATTAGGCACCATTGCCAATTTATCATACGGAACTCAGCCTCGAGATCTATCCAATGAATAAATTCATTTTCCTAGCCCCAAAACAGCTTCACAAGCCCGGATTGTTTTTTCCAGACTAGGTTTTCCGTGTGGTCGAAGATAGAATTAAATTCGACGCATAGTTGCTGTGCATCTATTCTTTTCACATGGGTCTTTTCCAGAATTTGTCGCATGAAAAATATTTGGTCTATGTTATAATGAATTTACCAGGTTTAAATCCACTCCAATTAGAACCTTAGTTTCTGTCTTTCATATGGTAAGCTAGATAGGACCTCTTACGTGATATTGATTAGATATACCTCACAATAATTGGTATAGTAGACTCAGATTCTAATCGCGAGTCATACATTCAATTTATTATTTTTTGTCGCCTTTCTTGAATAGGTCAACCAATAACTCATTGGCTCCTGTCGCCATGTTATATTTTAGACGGGTGATCGCCAATCTCGACGATCGACGGGTGCTATCGGTAGGGGTTTCGAGTCATATGCTATGAAAGACCAGATCGTTTTTCTCGCGCCTTTAGAAAAAAGATCTAGTTCCCGAAATTCTTCGTACTTTTCATAGTAATAGGCAGTAGTTTTCTGTCTATTGCAGACCTTCGTTTCTCATCCTTTACATCGAGTTTTTTACGAGTGCTGTCGGAGAGGAGTTGTAGCTTTCCACCACTGAACATTTCTTGTAGTACTTTATGGGTGTTCTTTGATTAACAGAGGAGTGTGTATATTCTCGTCGCGACAAGCTAGTGGCCGGAGTCGATGCGATATATGTATATATATATTTCGCGCTTTAAAACCTCTGAAGCCTCGATTTTTTGTCGACTCCTTCAATTTGTGGTTTTCTACGTCTTAAGGTTTTTACCAAAAAATTGGAGTGACCTACCGTTCATTCTAAGCCGCATTCGAACGGCCGATGGATTTTTATGAGGAACTTTTATTTGATGTCAGAAATACACTCGAGGGCTTGACTTTCCCTTCTGAGGGACGACCCCATTTCGAAAAATAATTCTTCTGTAATTTCTGATTTTGCTCGAACCCAGGCGTGACGTAATGCTAGCCACTCGGCTATTGCGACCGCCGGTGTTGATGTTAGGAGACCGAATAAAACAATAGACATTTTTTGACAGTTTTTCTTTGTTGAGTTTCTCTCGAATTTTCGACCAATGCTTTCGGGGAGCAGGAATACAGCACGAAAAGAAAAACTCTTTCTTAGCTGTTTGTTGGGGATTTAGCTTTAGGACATGGTTATATCGTACTTATGTAGACGAGCTTTCGTTGTTATGCTCGTTTAGCAACTCTTGTAGGCAGGAGCAGCGAGTGATTGGATTCTACAGCGGCTAACAATAGCCCACATCTCGAGGGCAATTTCTGACCGGTCTTAGGCTGCGATTTTCATTAAAGAAGTCTTAAGTTTAAGATTTTTTTCCATTCGAAAGACATGTTCATCGAAAAATCCAAGATTTAACAATCTTGGCTTGGTTTTCTTGTTGGGTTTCGAGAAAACTCTGGAAAAATTGATTTTATGCAACTTAAAATTTTAATTATTATTACTTCTGGTAAATTTTTTTTAAAGCAATCTTTAAATATGTCTCTTAATTAAAGAGACCGTCCATTCAAGAGACTGTCTACAGAAAAGCGTTTTTATTTCGATTTTAAACCATTGGGTTTGAGGGCTTGCTGTAGAAGCAAAAAAGTAGAAAAAATGTTCAACGATTTAAGAGGAGGTTATTGGGCACATAATCGTCCTTCCGCTCAAGCAATTGGTAAAATTTGAGACAAATTCGAATATCGGTTACAGATGTTGTAAGATCTGTGCACCATAGTTTTGCTCGTTCCACCTCAAATATCGCCACTGTGAGTGAAAGTGTAGCCGACCACCGGAATTTGTCTATTTCTCGACGTTTTCAAGAGCTGGGACTTTCATACTTCCATATAAAGTCCAGCTCTCAAATTAAGGGGGTATTCTAGTCTAGAATTTTGGAAAGTTCGATTTTTTTGCATATTTTTAAAGCTTAACTATTTAAATATGTCTGTAAGAGGATTTTTCAAAATTCAAATTATTTTCTGGATACAGGTATTTCTCTAACGCGGCTTCCATATCGGCTCGACGTTTAAGCGGAACTTTAAACGCGTTTTTCTCGAAACTATCTTGTTCAAAACGATACCCACGATTTCTCAAGTTCTACTGGACCGATTTACTTGAAATTTTTGGAGAGTCATCTTTATAGACTTCTCTACGTCTGGAACTCATCCCAAATTTTTTTTGTATTTTTTAAAAGTTTCGAAAAGTCCAAAAAAAGGTTAAATAAATATTTTTTAAAACAGTCGTCATTTTGTGAAATTTTTTTTCGACTTTTCTGTAGTTCTAGACATTGCGACATTCCTCTATATTAATTTTTATTTCTTTTGTCAGATACCTAAAAGGACTGAAATCGTTGGTATGATCACGTAACAATTTTTCACGGCCACCCACGTCATCTGTTGTTAATTCGTGGAATTAAAAACCATTTTTTGTTTTCATTTTTTTTTGTCTATTTTTCAAGTCAATAAATAACCTGATGGATAGTAAAAATATTGGTTGCTTTCTTTTTACGGAGCTTCAAAGATAACCTAAAATTCATCCCTGTAGACTGGAATACCCTATTAAGTCAGCTGACTATTCACAACGCCGTAGTTACGACGATTGGGTGCTTGAACAAGCAAGCAGTGGACCGCGAGTTTTCCAAAAAAATTTGCTTAAGCGACGAAACACATTTCTCACGCGATGGATACAGTGAATAAGCAAAATTCTCGCATTTTGACCTCCAAGAATCCTCAAATAATTGAATACAGGCCTTTACACCCAAAAAAAAGTGGCTTTAATGCGAGAGAAATTTCCCGACAGCGTAGTAATTTACTGGACTTTTTTTTGAAGCTTTTCGCTTAGCGGATCTGCGGATTAATCTTTAACTTTTGAACAAATTGAAAACCAACACTCGTCAAGTTTTGACTCAGATATAGCCCAATATGTGCCAAAAAGTGATAGAAGAAAGTAATTACATGAAGAAGTGATTTAAAATGCATTTTATTTAGATTTATTTTCGAAATCGCAAAATCGATAACCCATTATCTACATATGACAAATTGCTTTTATGAGAAGCTGATTTTTCCATAAACAAAATATCAGGAAATCTTCAATCAAGAAAGACAATAGCCGACTCAATTGGGGTTGAAGACCTTTTTGGATATCGCAGAGCATTTATAGGAAAATTCATAAAATTTAAACTCTACTGATTTTTTTGGTGAATAAAAATATTTATGTGAATTGTCGCATGAAGTGCAAAATATGTTGTGAGATCAAAAGGCAAACGGGAGGACGAAGGCAGATGATTAATTTGATAAAAAAGGTTGAATAATTTTGAACTAAGAAAAAAAAATTAACTGAAAAAGACGAGGAAACTTTAGAATCATTGGGAAGGGTAGCAGTTGAATGTAAGTGGCAATATGCACCCGCCAGGTTGCTACCGATAGGCGTAGGTCTAAAAGTCTGCATTTCATTGTTTAACTTAAGGATTGTCCATTAACCGATTTTTGTACAAAAACAGTGATTATCGTACTCCTAGAGTGTGATTAAATTCCTCGAGTGGTAATCATGGTCGTGACGATTGGCCTTCTATCGGCACTAAAGGGTTTCTCAAGTAATTACCGAGCTGACTCTCTCGCTGTCAATCAAGCTACTCCAGTAAAAATCGGACTCTTCAAGTGACAATTAGGCTCCACAAGTGGCGATCTCTCTGCTCGAATGACGATTGGATTCCTCGATTGGAAATCATGGTAGTAACAATCGGCCTCCCTGGACTCCTTGATATACTATTGGTTTTCTCTAGTGACTATCGTGCTCTTTGATTGACAATCCGGTGTATCCAGTGACGATTGAGCTTCACGAGCGACAATCAGAATCTACGACTAAAGATCAGTCTCGTACGGGAGAGACGATCAAGTTCCTACAGCAACGATCAAATTTCTCGAATAGCCATCGGCTTTTTCCAAGGACTTTCGACCTTGATCTACGAAACTTTCAGTGATAAAAGTGTCTTACAAAGACACTATTAAAACAAAAGTTTGTGGGCGCTCAACATGTGGATGAAACATCATTCCAAACTGCTTCGTCCCAATCTGAGTGCACCATTTTTGGCTCTCCAACATATCGGCTTGTAATTCTAACAGCTTTTTCTTGATTTAGACACCGTAAATCTTAGTTCTATCTACTCTTTCGCTAGTTGCTAGTGTATTCCATAAGGTATTCGTGTGTGTGCTCCCCCAATCACATAGTGTAAACCACTAGCCGCAATAGCTTTCAAGTGGATTTTCGGTACTCAACTCGACATTACGTGAGTTCAACTAAGCAGTATTTCATTGTGAAGGCCACCAAAGTCTGACGTTAAAAAATCTCTTTCTTTAACCTTTACATTATTTTCTATATAACAAAATCAAAAGGTACTGTAAACGTTAGGAAATTTGGGTCAAAGCTTGTTGAATGTCTGTTAAATGTGCTAAAGCAGAGAACGAAAGTTTTTTTTGTTTTGCATAAAAATTCACTTTCTATTCATATAAATGTATTTCTTTATGAGCTTGATTCCCACGAAATATTGTATTTTTGATTACAAAATATTATTTGAGAAATTGAAGTGCAATGTGAAATAAAATCTCACCTTTCCTCAAGTTCGATGAAACTAAATAAGTAAAATCTTTTTTATTTCATCACAATGAAGCTGCTTACACAAGTACTCAGCACACAATAAATCAGCAAAGTCACTTCTACCATAACATTTTCCCACAAAAGCACTTCAGCGAGACGAACCGCCGCTGATCGTTACGCTTGCCTTACTCCATAGTCATAGTAGTCCTTAAGTTTATCCATCAGGCAGTGGTGATCAGTCTGCTGATCGCTAATTTTTTTTAGTTAGTAAATCAGTCTGTCAGCTCGTTGAAGTTGGTCATACAGTCAAGCCGTTGAGAGTCTGTCGGCAGCGTGTGATTCACGCTCTTAATGGTTTCCCGCTGCTGCCGGCCGTATTAATATCATTCAAAAATTTTGAAGTTGCAATTTGGCGCTTTTTTGTGTGTTTTTGTTACTCAAATGGGCGGTTGTGGTGGAAAAGCGCAAGTTTATTGAGTTACACTGGGATATGTTAATGGGTTGCAGTGGATAAAAATAAAATTGGACACTTTTCAATTCATATTTTCCACATAGAGTCTTAGAGAGCGAACTTGAAATTCCAGTGGCTGAGGCTGGACAAGATTTAAGCTCCACCAATAGTTGAGTGTAAATAAAAGGAATCTCCATACCAGGTGGGACCATTGAAAGCTTTGTATTTCTGTATTAATAAATCTCTTTTAAGTTCCTGGGATTTAAGTACAGAAGAATCGGTGGTAACACAGCCGACCGGAGTTTTCTTTCACTCTATAAATTAATCTCGGGTGCGTAAAGGCAATCTGTCAGAGCAGAACTACTCTTCGAGAAAAAAAAAAACTTCTGCTTCACCAACCAATTTCAAAGGTTCCGTCTTTTCGAATTACTCTTCAAAAATGTCGAGATTGGAGACCTGCCCCGTTTGGGGAAAGGAAACTATTGAGCTACTTGTGAATACTTACTTCCCTGAGAATTCGCACGCTCCTATGAGCTCAACTGATTTGTCCTCCCTGTCACGATTGAAATGGTCTATACAAACCAGTTTGGAGCTTACTATATGTTGGCTTAAAGCAATCTTTGAGTTCTGTCTAAAGTTCAACTGTATACCACTGTCACGGAGACAGGTATCAGTGATCTTCATTTCTAAGGCGGTTAAAGGCACTTCTTCCTGTTCTAAGAACTTTGCGTCTGTAAGTCTTTCATACTTCTTTCGAACAGGGAATGGTTGTAATTATCCAGCTACGTAAGCAGAGGCACTACTTAGGGCGGAGTTCCTCGTTCCTTACTATTTAACTCACTGTAAATTCACTTTTACCAGGAACGAATTAGAATAGAGGCTGAGTCATAGCAACTTTACTCAAACCAGAGCGATTACACTTTGATACCTGCTATTAACCCACCGGCTCTGCACAGTGCTCAGCTTATGCTGGGTACAAAGGTCAAATTTCTAGGAACTATTTTAGACAAAAATTTCTAGTGGAGAGACAACGTAGTTCAAAGATACATGAAGGCTGCTATTACCCTCAATATATGCAAAAGGACTATTAGCAAATGATGGGCTCAGCTTAGTCTGAAGACGGAAGTCAAATTTCTGGGAACTAACTCAGGCAAGAGTTTTAAATGGAGAGACAACGTGGTTCGAAGATACAAGAAGGCTGCTACTACCATCTAGACATGCAAAAGGAGTATTAGCAAAAGATGGGACCAATGTAAGTCCTAGGAGTTGGATTCAGGGCTCGTCTAGCGGGCAGGAAAGAATGGAATATTAATTTTGATACTCCTGGTGGCACGAAACCTTCCATGGAACTCACTTTCCGGTCATGGGCTGAGATATAGCCATATATAGGTAGTCGAAAAAAGGAATTTCATGAAGAGTTGGATTCAGGGCTCGTCTACAAGGCCGGACAACTCGACATTATGTGACACGAAACCTTCCATGGAACTCACTTTACAGGCATAGGTTCATGGAAACAAACTGAAAGCAGATGAACTTACAAAGCAAGTCACGACCAGGCAGTTTCCTCTTGATAAAGAACTCGTTAGTATACCTTTTGCCACGTCCAAGCTGCTTCTCCAGGTATTATCATATGAACAAACACCGTAAACCTGGTCGAAATGAGACAGAAAAAGATCACGATAAATGCACTCCTTAAAACGAAGGACACGTGGAACGCGGTAATGGGAATTTTGGTAAGCCAATGTCTGTTAGAACGACATGCGAAAAGGATAGGAGCTCCTATAGGAGTAGCACAACTTGTCTTATTCTGATCTAGGTGTAATCGATACCTAAAAACCCAAGTGTTGTCTCAGATGAAGCTATAACTCTATTTTAAAGAGCAATACTTATTGGAGCCAATTTGAAGATGCTCTGATCTGGTAGTCAAAGAGAAAGAGAACACTCGCTGTAGCACTTGAGCGTTCTGTGATTAATATTCCAGATTCCAGAAACTCTATCGAGGATTTAATGCTTCTTCCACAGAGAAAGGGCCGCTTAGTTAGCTTGGTTCTCTCCATTATTATTTCAAATCTCAGCTACATCTCACTCACTTGTATATCCTCATTTCGGATAGTAACTTAAGAAACTTTAGTAGCTTCAGGATTGCTCCCGACTGTGTAGTAAGCCTACAAGAGAAGCCTACAACCCCATTGGGAATGATTGTGGAATTTAATTATTTTCGTGTCTTAGTTACACACGGCGGCCCACTGTGCGCTGAGTGTGTGTAACACTGCGAAAGGTGTGATGCCCGGTGTGAAGATAAAAGACACAATCAGATACACATAAAAAAAAGACACCAAGTGTTAGTGGGTGGGCGCCCTATTACGTCAAATACAGGCTGGTGTGGTGTGCGCGCCGCACTGACTGTCTACCGCTGCTTTGCTCTATACCCACGGTGCCACCAATTAAACATGAAAAGTCATCAAGTCACAAAGTGCCGCGCCGCCAACGTATTGCAGCGCGCCGGCAAAACAGTTTCGCATCTGTGGCAACAACACGCAGCTCACGACGAAATGAGAAAAAGAAGAAAGAAATAAGAAAAGCCCAAAGAAAATGCCAAAAAATTACACAACAACTTCCGTGCCTCTGGTTTTGGTGGCGGCGTTGTGTTGTTGCTGCAAATGTTTTCGCCTCTCTGAAGTACCCCCCGCCTCAGCCATAGGCGACCAGCTGTGGTAAGCGTGGGAGGCTGCCGGTGACTTATAATGCAGTTGTTTTTCTTCTTATACTTAGTTGTTGTTGCCACAAATGCATGCCGTCGCGCTACCACTCGCATCCGCTTTTGTGGCACTGAGTCGCTAGCCTGAGTTGAGTCAGGCCATGTGTTGTGTAATTTTTCTGTTGCAACAAATGCAAATGAGCAGCAAAATTTTTAATTTATCGCTTTAAGACGAAAATTTCGCTTTTCGCAGAAATGAATTGGAATTTTTGTTGGCGTTGTTGTTTTTGCTTTTATTATTGCTTGCTTTCTGCTGTATTTTAATGTATTACTCGAGATAACAATGCGTTTCTCTGCCGAATTTTAGGTTGCATATCTGAAAAATGTTTCGGGAAAAAATTTGTTTCAAACCACATGCCCTGTTGAGGGTACGAGAATAAAGTGAATTCCACGAATTTGATAAAAGAATTAGCAAAAATATTTTTATTCAGAAAGATAAGCGGATTTATTTGAGTTGACTTATGTGGATTTGAAAGTTTTTCACAGAGACTGTATGAGTAACATGCATTTCGGATAAAATTAATTTTGAAAACTCTTTGGTGGTGGGCGTTCAAAACGTCATTTTGAGGTTCCAATACTTTTATTAGTTTTTGCTCATAAACCATTTCTCAACATTTGACAGTTTGTGCAGTACTTCAACCAGTAACTGGTTCTGTTTTCAAAAACATTCGGTTCAAGGTTCTGATTTTGATTCTACGTTCTTAGCCGAATTTAAATTTTCCTACTTGAACTCATTTGATAGTTTGGCTCCGGGAAATTCTCTAGGTTCTGCCACACCATCCCACAGCGTAGTTCCTATATAGGCTACATAAAGGGTGATCTCAGTAGAGGTACTTTTTTCAATACACTTTTTTTGGAAAGATCACGTGTGAGTCGCGTCAAGCTGTAATGTTATTTTTGTTCAGTATCAGATCGGCATTTCATCATGGAGAGGCTTTCGCCTGAACAATGTTTACAAATCATTCAACTTTATCACGAAAATTCACGTACTATACATATTGTGTTTCGCGCGCTTCGCTCAACTTATGGTCAACATAATCGGGTTACTGAGCGTACTAATCGCAACACCATCCATCACCCATCTTGAGACCCAGCATTCATTATTGGGTAATACTCGACCGAATAGGCCGTAGTTGAGGGTGTACACGAAGACCGTGGAGAGTCGATTCGGACCCGTTCGCAGAAACTCGGACTGACGAATGGAACGACTTGGCGCATCTAACGTCGAGATCTTAAATTGAAAGCATACAAAATATAGCTTGTGCAAGAACTGAAGCCCCTCGACCTTCCCAAGCAACATCGCTTCGCTCTATGGGCTCTTGAAAAGTTCCAAGAAGATCCGACGTTTTCGAGCCAAATTTTGTTCAGCGACGAGGCCAATTTCTGTCTAAATGGATATGTAAACAAGCAGATTTGCCGAATTTGGAACGAAGAGCAACCTGAAGCGATTCAAGAGCTGCCATTTCATCCAAAAAAAACAGCGGTTTGGTGTGGTTTGTGGGCCGGTGGAATCATCGGTCCATATTTCTTCAAAAATGATGCCGGTAACAACGTAACCTTCAATGGCGACCGTTGTCGCGCTATGTCAACCGACTATTTGATGCCTGAAATTGAAGCGCGTGATTTCCGCGAAATTTGGTTTCAACAAGAAGGCGCCATTTCCCACACATCGCATTAATCAACAGATTTATTGAGAGAACACTTCGGTGAGCAGATCATTTGGCGTTTTGGACCGGTCGATTGGCCACTAAGAGCGTGTGATATCACACCGTTAGACTTTTCCCTGTGGGGATACGTGGAGTCTAAAGTCTATGCGGACAATCCCATTTCGATTCAGGCCTTGGCGTCTCATTCGCCAGTTACCAGTCGAAATGCTCGAACGAGTCATCAAAAATTGGACTCAACGGATGGACCATCTGAGACGTAGCCGCGGCCGACATTTGCTAGAGATAATCTTCAGAAAATAAATGTTAAAGAATTTTCTTTCGAATGATAATAAACATTCCCCATTAAGTTTGAATTTTCTGTGTTCTTTTCTATAAAAAGTAGGGAATCTCGTATTGGATCACCCTATGGAGAAGGGCTTGTTGAAAAACTTATTGCAACACAGCTTTGGCCATGAAAACGTTTAAAGTTTTTATGAAAATTTCTGTAATCCGGTTACCTGATCTTCCTTGGTCTCAAAGTTAAGTAGTTATCAAATAATTCCAGAGTATAGAGGAGAGGAATAGTCCTGGTTCTGATAATGTAGTGTATCCTGCGCGCTCGTCGCGTACCCTGAAAAGGTGTATAGCCTTCTGAAGGTCAGCGATAGTGCCCTGGTCCGACATCCAATATTATAGAAAATTGTTTTTTTCTAACTGCGTTCATCCCACGGCATGGAATGTCAAGCCCTCCATGTGGATTTCTGACATGAAATAAAAGCTCTTCATAAAAATCCATCGGCCAATCAATCACGCAAGATGGGAGGTCTTTGTAGCGTATACTATTGTGACCACTAAAAGGAGCGCAAATTTTGACGAGTGTTGTCGGGTAACAGCACTCATACCGGAAAGGGAAGGATAAGAACGTTGTGACCAAATTTTCATTCCTTGAGTACCTGGATTGCGCTTATGAACACGGCCCCCTCGGTTTTAAAACCATGTTCTATGACTTTAACGCTAGAATGGACAAAGAAGGTATATTTAGCACTATAGTCGGAAAACTCTGCCTCCATGAGGAAACCTCACCAAATGGTCTTAAGCTAATCGTCTAAGTCTGGGTCCGAAAAATGATTGTCTGATAGTCGGACGACATGTCTCCAGTGTTTCAGATGTGCGTACACTCCAATGACCTAGTACTGGCTTGGACTACGACTTTGACGCTACCCTCCAACAAACATATTTGCTCTCTGAGTGCACGCGCCACATTTACACAACGATTTGTTTGGATCGAATGCTCGTTTGCTTTAATTTTGGGTAAGTGAAGTTTCTAAGTTCAAAACAGTTCTTGGTACAATGAATGATACTTCGAAGAGGCCGTTTATTCAAGATGTAGGAATACCCCGTTTATTGTTAGGGAGGGAAGAAGGTTGGTGTTGGTTATTGCTGTTATTGTGGACTACTTTTGAAGATTCATTACTCTTATTGGTCGAGATCGCATAGGTCTCCAAAAATATACTGCTTTAAGATATACCCGTACACCCCTTTGAAGCTTTTTCTATTGATTTGATAGCCATCAAAATGTAAACTCGTCGAAGTACGAACAATTTCTGCGCTACTTCTTAATCACTGACTTCGTGAAGGCTTAAAGCGCGACATTGAGTAAACGAGTAGAAAGAAGTAATCGTTTTGAAATTCTCTCTTTGTATCAACCACGTTTCACAGAGAATCCAACAAAACCTTATGAAAAAAAATTCATTTACACCTCACCGCCTCACAGCCGTGCCAAAAATGAGGTTGAGTCCTTGACATTTCTGTGGAAAAAACCTTCACAAACATGTATTCGCATGCAGTGTTCACGGATATCCGTAAGAGAGTAAACGGAAAAAACAATAAATTACCGTAATTACGACAAACAAGGTACCCACACAGACAACGTCAATGGTGCAGAACCACCTACCATCTAGGGTTGAGTGGTTTGACGAGGTGTTGAGCGGGAAAACTACGCCAACTCACAAGCATACGCCAGCAGCAGCAGCACCGTCTCATATTCTACAATATTCTACTATGTAATACACTGCAGTGTAGGCCATTTTGGTTAAGTACTTTTTACAGCTTATTCTTCTTCGCCTTAATTGTTGCAATTTTCACGCCTTCACACCGTTCAGCCGACTTAAGTGTTTGCCACTAACAAGTGAGGGATTTTTTTTTCTGTTTGTTGGGGTTTGTAGTTCGTACATTGGTATAATGTCTTTCGTGCTTGGCAAAAAAAAAAAATGCAAAGAAGACACTATGAAGCCCTCTCGTTAGTGGCAGACCAATAGCGGAAATGCGTGTGTTATTAATGAGTAGTATGTGAGATAAATGGTGGTTACGTAGCGGCAGAAGTGCGTCAGTTCAAGGGTCGTAGTGGCGCATGATTGTGGGGGCGTCCAGTTAATGAAGGCACTGTATTATACTCGTATACGAATAAATGGATTTCCTCATCAATGTGTAACAATTTAATATTTAAGAGATATATATTTCGAAATTATCGTAGCTTCTTGAACGGTTGTGCAGTGGAGCATTGTATGTAGTACCATAGAAGAAGCTAAATGTGTTCTCAAGGCCCTGACGACAAGTGACTTCTGGAAATTTGAATATTCTATCTTCTTTTTGGAAAATAGTACAACACCAGAAATATTCTTGTTTCTCCTTAAAGGCAAAACTAGGAGACTGGAGATGCTGAAACTCATCTCTATAGCTCTCTTTCAGGCAATCCGATGATGATTGGTGTGTTTTTTCTGCTACTAAGAAGGCAGCAGATTACATTGCAATCGTACTAACGGACAAAAATATTTAGTCTGCCTATAAAGAAGGAAAAAAATTGTGTTCTACTGCCGCCGATCTCTACAGAAGGTGGCTAAACAGACTATGCTAACCAAGTATATACCACTTGGTTTCTGAGTCACAGTCTTGGCGGACCACCGCTTCACAGAGGGGCATGTAGAAAGGAAGGAGATCCTTTTAATTGCTGCTTCCGTATCCAGTGCCAATACTACCCATCCTACTTACCGTCCTAAATGTCACTGGTAACTAGCTTTGTGTGGGAGCAGAAGGAACGAAGAAATGGTACTACTGAGTGTGAACGTGGCTCGATAAAGGCTAAGGTAAATACCAGGCATGCTGCTCTTTCCACTAGCCTAACCATCCCACCTTAAAAAACAGTTGCGCTTGGGTTTAAGGCATGTTGTAAGATGATCTAGAAGGGCAACTAGATAGGAAGGAAGAGAAAAGAGGTGGAGCCATTCCACTCCGTCTGCGTGTTTGGCATACGTAGCTGTGATTAGGCGATAGGATTTTCTTTGTAGACATTGGACAATTTTTCCTTACAATTTATATTATCGCTCTTAAGCGATAAACCCATTTTTCACATCCAACGACAATTTTCTCGGAACCCTCTTCTATTATAATACTACTGAGGATCCTATTTCGCAGAAGTTGCTAAAGATTCCTATCCTTAGAGACTAAATATTTCAACCTACTCCTTTATAGTGAGGACCTACTCTCATTTTATGATACGCTCATTCTTTCTGTGTACCTGTCCAATAAAAGATGTCCCACAAACAGGACATTCGTTGAAGATGCCCTTTCTTTTTTAGCTTTGTCCCATGTCGGCCACGGTGTAACCATTGCGACTCATTCATCTTAGGATAGCATATGTGCTGAGTAACCTTTATACAAGTATAGTGAGCTTAAAATGGAGAGCGTTGTGTACAGACTCTCTCATGATAGCAAAAGTGGAAGGGTAGTGCTCTTCGTAATGGAAACTCCTTGCTCCTTGCAAGCTCACCCGCCATCTCTCGTTAACCGATATATTACTGTGTCGTGGTTCAGAGAAAGTGGCTTAGCCATTGTTTTAAATGATTTGCATCGACTCTTCACTATTTCTGATTTTATTGTGACAAATTTCAGGGCTCTTAGTGTTGTCCGGAAATTTACTGAGAGCAACATTAAACATAGACAATTGACAGCCTCATGAGAGAGACAACTTGCTAATACCAAGTTACTTTGAACTGATTCCACCACTGTCAATGTTATACAAGTATGTTATAGTTTCGACCCAAACACATCCGTGTAGAATTGAAACGGGTCAGCACATGCTGGAACTATCCTATCCTGTATCCTGTAACCTTGTAATCTTTCGAATTAGTGCGGGTTATGCAGTAGTAGACGGCAGTTTGTAGACGGAAGTTTGTTAAAATAACGGGTGATCCATTTCGAGGTTCCCAATTTTCTTAGGGAAAAGAACAATGAAAATTAAAATTTAATGGGAAATGTTTATGTATCATTCGAAAGAACATTCTTCGGCATTTATTTTTTGAAGATTTTCTCTTTCATATATTGGCTGCGGCTACGTCTCAGATGGTCCATCTGTTGAGTCCAATTTTCCATGACTCGTTCGAGCATTTCGACTGGTAATTGGCGCATGACACGCGTGATGTCTAACGGTGTGATATCACACGATCTTGGTGGCCAATCGACCGGCCCAAAACGTGAAATTATCTGCTCACCGAAGTGTTGTCTCAATAAATCCATTGATTGATGCGATGTGTGGCAAGTGGCGGCATCTGTTTGAAACAAAGTGTCGCGGAGCTCACAAGCTTCAATTTCAGTCAACAAATAGTCGGTTATCATGGCGCGAAAAAGGTCGCAATTGACTGTTACGTTCTTACCGGCACTATTTTTGAAGAAATGTGGACCAATACTCCACCGGCCCACGAACCGCAATCAGGTTGCTCTTCGTCTCAAATGCGGTAATTTTGCTTGTTTACATACCCATTGAGCCAGAAAGGGGCCGTTGAATAAAATTTGGCTCGAAAACGTCGGATTTTCTTGTAACTTTTGAAGAGTCCATAAAGCGAAGCGATGCCGCATGGGTAGGTCGAGCGGCTTCAGTTCTTACACAAACTGTATTTTGTACGCTTTCAATTAAGGATCTCGACGTAAAATGCGCAAAGTCGTCCCATACGTCAGTCCGAGTTGCGGCGAACGGCGCCGAAACGACTTTTCACGGCCTTAGTGTACACTCTCAGCTAGGGCCGCTATATTTGCGACCCTTTGGGCAGCCATAGTGCATTTGTTTCTTCAGGTATTCTTCAACTCCGGACGTAGACTCCGAAGCGATTTTTTCCCCATTTCGAAAAATATATAATTTTTAAGTATTTTGCTAATATAATTGGTTATAATTTCCACAGTGTACCGCAAACAATATCCTTGATATAAACATATATGTATGAACACACGTATATCTTCTCTAAACAATAATTTCTTCTCGCCTGAATTATTGTTGACATCAAAAAGCTGTAATTTTTTTATTATACTCACATTAACATGTATCATCCATCCATCCAACTCAGATTTATTTGTGTGATAAAGACGAATTTTCATTGAAAATGCCATGGCCCAACCATTATGGCCTTTTACGTTTGCACTCATTAGAAAGTCACGAGATATCTAGTAGTGTGCAATATAGTTAAAAAATGCAACTGTACTCGTATGAGTATATGTATGTGTTTTGTCTGCCCTTTAGGCCATGGCAGTAGTGACAGTCTGATGTAATTTGAAAATGTCCTTTTGGCGCCTCAAATCAATTCGGCATGTGCAATTCGTCTTTGTTGGTTCTAAAGCAAATTGAATTTTGTTGGCAACATCAACAATATACAAAGAAAGCGATACTAAACACGAGAGGCATATATCGAAATGTATAAAAATATGTGTTTAGAAAAAAAGAAAAAATAATAATAATAATCAAGTGAGGAAGTGCAATTTTTTGTTCGAAAAGATGTCAGTAGGAAATTTGTATTGGAAAAATATAATTAAAAAAAATTAACCTCACTTTTTGGAATTTTACTCGAGCATCTTTCTACGCATATTGATAAACTGAAAAATAAAGGATAAAAGTCTTGAAGCATCTTAGAATATCTTCGATAAAATCCATGGAATGATATTGGACGATCAGAGAATCAAAGTGTGTTAGGTGGCCGAGGCTGTAGGCATCTCAACTGAGCGGGTACATCACATTTTATATGAATATTTGTACATAAAAAAGCTATCCGCGCGATGGGTGCCCCGATTTCTTACCCACGACCATAAGCGCAACAGTGTAATCACTTCAGAGGAGTGTTTGGCGATGTTCAGCCGCAATCCAAACGAATTTTTGAGCCGTTTCTTACCGTAGATAAAACATGGATTCACTACACAACACCAGAGACCAAAAAATAATCAATACAGTGGATTACTCGGGGTGAACGTACACCAGAGAAGGCCAAGTTGGTTCTGTCGGTCAACAAGGTTATGGCCACAATTTTTTGGGATGCCGGAGTTGTCATTCACATCAATTACCTTGAAAAGGGTAAAACGATCACTGGCGGATATTATCCAGAGTTTTGGACAGATTCGATAATGATGTGAAGCAAAAATGACCGAATTTGGCGAAAAAAAGTCGGAACAATGCACACGTGTGGATTTTTTTTTTATTGCTCCACGAACTGCTATTTCAGCCAGCATATATATATATATCTAGCCCCCCTGCGAACTGAAACCGAATAAATAACTGGGCGATAAGAGATTCGAGTCGAATGAAAAGGTTCTTACAGAAACAAGGGCATATGTTATGGGCTTTGGAAAAACCCGTTGGAAAAACGTTGGGCTAAATGTATAGAGCTTAAAGGAGACTATATTGAGGAATAAAATGCTTATTTACGGAAAAAAATATATTTTATTTAAAAAATCACTCACTTATCAAACCACGATCCTATATAACCAAGTTATCCAAAATAAGTTTTGAAAATCATTAAAAATAAAACTGGAATACAGATTTTCTTAACATCTAGACTCTTGCGACACCTATCGGATAAAAGTACAGCTACGGTGAAGCTCATTCGCAAGATGTCGGGTCCATCACAAAGATTTAGAATTCATTTTTCCGTCTTTCTTAAGAGCCATAAAGGTAAATGAGACGATCTTTTCTTCCATTCCAGAAAGAGAGAGAGAGTAGTTCCTCGACATCATTAAAAAAGAAATTATTCGTAAAGGCAGGAGTGACGTCTCCACCATCTGCGGTCACGACCTTCTCTGATAAGGAGTAGTACATCCTCTTTTCTAAAATAATTTTCTATAGAAGTGAAAGCTGATCCTTGCTTCTCTTCTGATACATAAAATAGGGATTAGTAACTCAGCTATTTGCACAAAAGGTCTACCTGCTTTTACAACAGACGACTCTTTTTCTTATCTTTTAGATTTCTTTCCATAATTTTTGCTTTAGCTTTCGGATTTTTTCTGTCCTCACTCTGTGTCTATGCTAGCGCTTTCTCTGGTCACCTTTGGTGGGTGCGTTGTGTTTACACTCTGGTGTAATGCTTTAGCTTCGCTGACGTGGTTCAACTTCATCATTCTGTGCATATTCACTTCCACGACCAACGGTGATGAGAAGCTTTTGAACTAATTTGGCCTACTCTACTTTGGTGTTAACTTTGCTGTGAAGCTGGCTTTGACTCGAAGTTATCTGTTGCTTCTGACAGTGGGTGAACTATCATCAGTAGCATTTCTCCAATTTCGGATCTCAATTGTGATCAATTGTGAAGATCGTAGTTTAAGCCTTGTTCATTATACGCTTTTTCTGGTTTCGGTGCATCAAGCTCAATACCTTTTTTAACATGAAAGTTCTTTCGTTTACAGACGTTGTCTTCTCTTCGGCGTCGAATGTTGTCATCTCGTAAACCATTTGAGTGAGTCTGGTCTCGCATCCTTGTAACATATTTTCATTGTTTCTCGCCTCAGAATTGCGCTATGAGTCGTGTTTTGTCTCTGTATGTCTATTTAGTTCAGTTTTCCTGTGGAGTTCAGTTTTTTGAATGCTGGTCTGTTAAATTACCCGTTTTGGTACTGAAAATTGGGCGAGTAAGCAAGAGCTTGTTTTTTTTTTTATTGAAAGATGAATCTCGACGAATTATAAGTCGGTTTTGATTGTCATTCAACTCAACTAGCCCATCTGTGGTTATTAAGATACTTTCCCAGTGCTTTGGATGTGCGAACTATCAGATTCGACATTAACATTGAGTCGCACTATCATTTTATCGCGGCCAAGGTACAAGTATCATGAAACTAATGGCGAAAAATTGTAGTTACAACACACAGCAGGTTTCCTGTCCCTAAGAGAGGCGGAAATGGTAGAAAGCTAGGAGCTTGTCAAACACGCTGACAAGGTTTCAAGATGTAGCATATTCTTGAAGAAACGAGAGAGGCTGTCAATAACTGGCCACGTCTCATTGAAGACCAAATACTATATATCTCAAGCTGAATACTATTCATCTGGTTAATTTGAGCATTCGTCTCTTTGTCACCTTCCTCATATGGGCCACACCAACGGTAATGAGGTTCTCTAAAAGTCCGATAGTAGTAGGACTTAATTGACCGTGATAAAGGCCTTTGATAGATCCAGTGCTAACAGGAGAGTGCTTATTGCGTTTAGTGCAGTTGTGTGGTGAGGAGGTGAGTAAAAAATGGTAGCAGTAAGACGGCACCAATCTTCCCTGTTTCCGCAAGTTGGATACTCTCACCACAGTCAATTGTATGAACCAGAGCTGTCACTTTTTTGGCGGCTTAACCACGCTTAGGACAAAAGGTAAATTTTACTTTTAGCACTAGTCGTTTCCTTTCTGAGCCATTTTTTTTTTTTTTTTTTTTTTTTTTTTTTTTTTTGAAATTCGAGTCAAAGCTATAACCAAGCAATGAAAATCGAGACTTTTCTTGAAAATTCAACTTCAAAAAACGCCTCTTCAACTCGAGTTGAGTAATGGATTACTTTAAATATTACTGAACTCTCTGAGGTCGTACAATCTTCACTGGGCCCTCTTGATATATGAGACCAAATGCAACAAAACAGAAGAAATAATTGTGAACTCACCACGAAGTTACCACAAAATCGCAAATGAAGCCACTTAAGCAGCCACAAAGTTATTTCGAAGTTTTCTCTCAGCTCCTCCTCCAATTTGTGACGTTTTCGACGTTCTCAAAAGCTGGGAATTTCTTACGGCGTTTCTTATGGCGTATAAAGTCTAATTCACACGACAACTCAAGTCTGTTGACCATTCACAACGCCGCCGTAGAACAAAAAGCAGTGAACCGCGATTTTTCCAACGAAATTTTCTTCTGCGACGAGGCAGATTTTTCACTCGGTGGATATTTAAATAAGCAAAATTGCTACATTTGGGGCTCCGAGAATTCTCAAATAATTGAAGAGAGGCCTTTTCACCCAAAAGATTTATTGTCTGGTGCGCTCTTTGGTCAAGAGGAGTAATTGGACTTTACTTGTTGGAAAACGATAACAGTTAAATTGTCTGATTTTTTGCCCTGAAATTTATTAACACGACTTAGATAATATGTGGTTCTAACAAGAGCGAATATGGCTTCATTACGAGAGAATTTCCCGGACGCGTAATCTCTCGTCTTGGTGATACCAATTGGCCACTGAGATCGTTCGATTTGACATCGTTTGATTTATTTTGTGGAGCTACGCGAAAGACTATGCGTATAAACCTTTAACTCTTGAGGACTTGGAAACCAACATTCTTAAGTTATGGCTGAGATACCGCCTAATATATGCCGTAAAGTGGTTGAAAATTACTTCAAATGGATCAAAGTCTGCAAAAAATCACTAGACGGTCACTTGAATGATATTTCACATATAATGCCAGGGTTCAAACTTTTTGTAAAAAATTAATTTCATGAAAAAATTACTTTAAATGCATTTTATTTACGTTAATTTTTGAGGCAGGGTTCAAGATGCACGAAATTGACTTCGTCCGTACGATTACTTACGCTCGTGTATTTTAAAAGTGGGAATTTTAAACGCTGGTTGCGGATGAGACTTCCTTGGCACAGAATATTTTTCCAATTCCAACTGGGTAATCTATAAAAGTTCATATGTAACGTAACTATATATAACTGTAAAATTTTACATGCACATTTGTGAATACGTATGTTTGTATGTTTGACCAATAATAGATTGGAAATTGATGAGAAAATGCTTTTTCAGTTTTACTTGAATACCTCGCTGTGCATTATCCCCAATTGCTATTAACCATGGCCGCGCATACAAATGTACATATATACATACATACATACATACATACATACATACATAAATATCAACACATATACTTACTCGTATATATGTACGTGTGAGTTTAATTCATATGTGCATTGCAAATGCTGGGCGCGGCCGTCAATTGGCATACTGGAGACTTTGAAAGTCGTCCAACATCATCCAATTGGTCACCATTCACCACGAATCGCTAGTGTGGTACGACCGACCTCAATGCTTTTTATGCCGTTAGATGGGCACTGCAATTTTTTTTTTTTATAGCTGCCACTACAAATTTACTGTTTGTTGCCATAAAAGCCTCATCGCAACAGCAACAGCAACAACAGCAACAACAGCATAGTTCCACAGCTCCACAGTTCGAGCTAAAATAATTGCGGCGACAGCGACAATTGAATATCAATCTCTCACACCAAATGCGTGACAATCGAGCATGCTTGGGCGGCCGGTCGCCACACTGGGCTGCTTGCTGCCTGGTGGCCTTCCACTCTACATTTCCAGGCCTACAAGTGCATTGTAAACGAGTGGAGTGCGTTGCACAAGTGCTCCGGTCGTGTCGTACGCACGTAAGTACTTAATTACGACTTTGCGACTTGGCGACTGCGAGCCCATTCACTTTAAGGTGCAGTCTGTCGATTGGGTGGTGATAGACAGTCATCTGTCGTTGTTGTTGGCTGGCTGTGTGACAGACGCAGCAAGTGATTGGATTCGACTATATTTGCACAAAACGTTGGAAAAAATGGGTCCATAATAGTGTGTATGTAATTGTGTAGCATAAGTCCCGTGACTTGAAGGAATCGGACATTGTAACCTTATTGTAGATTTCAAAGCATGTGACAGAATTAAATGAATTTGTGGCTGCTTAAGTGGCTTCATTTGCGATTTTGTGGCAACTTCGTGGTGAGCTCATAATTATTGCCTCCTTCTTATTGCATTCGGTCTCATTCCAGTGAATACTGTACGACCGCAGAAGACTCAGTAGTATCCAATACAGCCCTTTATTCAATTTGAGGTTAAGAGACGCTTTTTAAAGTTGAGTTATTTAAATTCAACTCTTGGTTTTCAACTATAGTTTTGGCTTTTTAGAAAATTTGAAGCTGAGAGAGGGGTGCTAAAAGTAAAATTTACCTTTTGACCTAAACGTGGTTAGACTGTTGAAAAAGTGACGCCCGGATCGATTCTGGTACGTAGAAATGGGTGCGGTGAGAGTATATGACCTGTGAAAACAGAGTAGTGCAGTCCCGCTACTACAACCGGGAAAACCAGCCAACAAAGGAGAATCATAGCGGCCGATATTCCTCCTGCTCCCGTTTTTAACTCACCACCTCAGCCCAGCAGCTCAACAGTTTGGCTTCGGCAAAGTGCATAGCATCACAAAATGTACTTAACCTCATAAACACCAAAATAATCCATGGTCTTCAGTATAAACCATCCTATGCTTCGTCTCCTTTTGCACTGGATCTATCAAAAGTTTTTTACATGGCCAATAAAGTCCTGCTACTATCGGATTTTGAGGAAACCTCATTACCACCGCGGTTGAAGTGGTATATCATGAGTTACCTGAGTTGTCGACAGTCATTGGTAGAGTTTCGAGGTCAAACTTCGACTCCGAAAAATTAGGCAGGGGGTTTCGCATTGTGGTGTACCCTCCGCACTGGGGTCAGATTCAAAGCCTACACTCCTACACTCCGCATACGACTGTGATTGCAACCAAACGACAGAATCGCAACAAAATTCTCAAGCCGTAAACGCCTGAGGAAAAGACAAAGAAACATTGCAATCGGTTGGCCAGGTTTTCAAATACGTGGCATCACTTGGTGTATCAGCGAGACGGTGGGATTAGCGAGACATAGATGAAGAAGATACAAGCCTATGATAACACCGCACTGAGGATGGTAACGGGAAACCGTGCGCCATTTACACAGTGGAACATCTATGGTCCCTCTTAAAGAGCATAATGTTAAGCTGTATATGCAGTATCCGCTAGGATACCAGAGTAGGTACCAGAACGGTCCCATCCCAGCAGACGTATAATGGATGACGAACCATCGTATATTCGTATAAAGAAGGACCCTAAAATACTCTCTCCCCATGAATGGCGTGCACGGAATCCAAACACCACCTCTAGCAGACGAAGAGCCCGAGTAAACTCTTGAGACGCGATTAATAATGAAACCACTAAGATCTGGATACTGTAGTAGACTTAACTCCTGCCTATTTAAACTTTAATACGATATACTTAATATAAGTCCTGTATGGAATGATTTTTTATTCTCAAGTCGATTAGCGAATCGAATTTTGCCCTAAATTGTACCTCGGAGTGGGGAAATCGTGGAATTAATACTAAGACGTCGATATGACGGACGAACCGCATAAGCAAGACGCATTGGTAACTTTTTTCCAGCGGTCTCCGAGAGTAATGCTGCACCGATTTGGACGCCATGAACTAGCAAGACGAAGTTGAATAAGCTACAAACCTAGAACACCGCTCTAAGGACCTTGACAGAAAGCCTCCTGATGATTAACCTCCCAGTTAAGGAGCATAATTTTATGCTGTGTAAGCCATACCTGTTGGGATGCTACCGCCGTGATCATCCTAAAAGACATTTACTGGAAGTCCAATCTCCACTTAGACAGATCAGAAAGAGAGTATTAGTCTACCGCGTCTCCGTACAAAATACAGAACCGCTGGACAGGACGGCATGTCAACAGTCCGACAGTTGACATCTTTGTGTACTCTCTTCCGCGAAGGGCGTTCTCTGAAACCAAGCACCATTCCCCCACGGCAGTAACCACCTCTGTGCATGACCACTCAAACCGACTCATCCAACACCGCTCGAAACACCAGCACGTTTCCTGTGCCTCCCGTTCGACAACCTATATGACTTGGATTAGACTTACCTGTCTCTAGACGGGGTTTTCTGAACTGCTACAACAACAACAACTAAGTCATGTATGATAGGAGGCAAAAGGTAAAGCGGTGTGGGACAGAAACTTAGAGCATCCACCAACTCTAAGAGTCTGTCTGCTCCTTAGGAAAGTCGTAGTTTCTCAGCCTTAACTACTTCAGGGCCCACTACTAATCACTCGATTACACTCGGGGTGTCCGCATTTGGAAAAAAAAACTTTTTAGATGCTTAATTAGCCAACACTTGAGCCCATGTCATTTCGGCTCGGAGTACGCTCAGTTATACGCTTCGTTTCTATGGCCGCCGTAGTTTAATTCCCTATTACATGATCCGCATATCTTACTTCCTTGCATACATACATATATCTTACACGCTTAAATATTTTTTTGCCACTTTTATTCGCATTCATACAACGTGTTGGGCGCGAAAACACATTTCAATGCTTCCCCATGTGCGAGCATTACCGCCGTCACCTGCCATGAACTTGTAAAAGTGTCGCTTGGATATTTGCATATACACCTCGAAAGATTCTATAAGTTGTATGTACATATTTACAAGCATACATTTATATGCATACATATGCATACGAACTTGTAAAACAATGCCTTCAACCACCTTTGCACCAACTTGACGACGCGTCGCCCATCACAGCCAGGCAATAATTGCAAGTAAAATCGAATATGTGTATTTACATTACGTCTGGAGTGTGTGGTTCAACGGTCAG
Source organism: Neoceratitis asiatica (assembly GCA_030068015.2). NCBI lineage: Eukaryota > Metazoa > Arthropoda > Insecta > Diptera > Tephritidae > Neoceratitis > Neoceratitis asiatica. Next base: position 58,482,548 of record CM061526.1, on the reverse strand, counting down.
TAAATGCTTGAGATGACCACAGTGAAAGAAGCCTACCCAGTAGGAATGAGTGAAAAATTACGGGAGACTCTGCAGATGAAGATTTCTCAATGTACGAAGCTGACTAACTGTGGAAAATTTCGAGCTGAAAGCGTTTTCCGATATATCTCTCACTCTCACTTAAATTTCAGAGGGTAGGTTTGGTAAGATACACAACCTAAGGTCTGAAATTTTTATTATTATTTTTTGTTATAAAAGGTGATCCAAGTAGAGGAACTTTTTTCAATAGCCTTTTTTTGACAGATCATGCGTGAGTCGTGTCAAGTTGTCATGTTATTTTTGTTCAGTGTTGTTTGGCATTTTATCATGGAAAGACTTACGCCTGAACAGCGTTTACAAATCATACAAATTTATTACGAAAATTCACGTTCTGTAAAGAACGGCGTACTGAGCGTACACCATCACCCAACTCGAGATCCAGCCTTCATTATTGGATAATATTTGACCGAATAGACCACGTTCAGCACTCAGTGAAGAAAATATAGCGGCCGTAGCTGAGAGTGTTCACGAAGACCGTGGAAAGTTGATTCGGCGTCATTCGCAGCAACTTCGGCTGACGTATGGAACGACTTGGCGTATTTTACGTCAAGATCTTAAATTGAAAGCGTACAAAATACAACTTGTGCAAAAACTGAACCCGCTCGACGTTCCCAAGCGACATCGCTTCTGGCCCATTTCATCCAGGAAAAAACAACGGTTTGGTGTGGTTTGTGGGCCGGTAAAATCATCGGTCCATATTTCTTTAGAAATGATGCCGGTGAGAACGTAACCGTCAATCCCGACCGTTATCGTGCCATGATAACCGACTATTTGATGCCCGCAATTGAAGCTCGTAATCTCGGCGACATTTGGTTTCAGCAAAACGGTGCCACTTCCCACACATTGCATCAATCGATGGATTTATTGAGAGAACATTTCGGTGAGCAGATAATTTCTCGTTTTGAGCTGGTGGTGATATCATATCGTTAGACTCTTTTCTGTTGGGATGTGTAAAGTCTAAAGTCTATGCGGACAATCCCGCTTCCATTCAGATCTTGGAGCAAAACATCACGCGTGTCATTCGCCAGTTCGAAATGCTCGAACGAGTCATTGAAAATTTAACTCAACGGATGGATCGTCTGAGACATAGCCGCGGCCAACATTTGAAAGAGATAATCTGCAAAAAATAAATGCCAAAGAATGTTCTTTCGAATGATAATAAACATTCCCCATTAAAATGGATTTTTTTTTTTTTAAGTAGGGAACCTGGAAATCCATCACCCGATAGAAATCGATTGAGCTTTCTTCTATTCTTGAAGAGATTTAATTTGAAAGTAAAGACACTTTATTGTAGATCACGTCAAGATACCTCCTAAAGCTATTTCTGCTGCGAGACTATAGTGTTTCCTATTAAGAAGTATAAGGACTTAAAATACCTACTGAAGAGTACAAGTCATAGTACCTGCCAGAAAGATCCGAAATTTCACAGCCGTCGAACAGCTCTCGTCAAAAAAACTTCTAAACGGAGAGTCTATTGAACCAGCTTTGAATGATTTTCAAAACCTTTCCCCAGTATTTCTATAATCGATACTGTGGGAGTCCAATCACCTGACGAAGAGCTCGAATTCCCTTGTAAGATTCGCTTATCACCGACGCAATTAACAATTTGCATACCACAAAAGCGAAATAAAGCGGACTTGGTTGTGGATATATAAAGCCAACTGTGAGGAAGGCCCAATGTTTAGTAGATGATCCATCTTATCGAACCTTTCTTTAAAAATAATACAAGTCAATCTATATCTCACTTGGGGCTTTTTGAAATATTAAGCTTTTATAGCAGTCTCTTATTGAGTTTACTGGTCAGAAAAACCATCTTGTGTGAAAGCTTTAGGTGGAATCCGTCAGCAGAGGACAGTACCAATTTCCAGTATCACTATATCCAGAAAATAAGTGAATTCAAAAGGGCTTCCTACTGGCACAGTCATTCTCATTTTAACGAAAGCTTGAATGAAAGCTTAAGTGTAAGCTTGCAACAATAGATTTATGATTCGCCTAGAAGACAAACATTTTCAATGTTTTTTTCTTTTCGAAATTAAGCTCCTTACAACCTAATTTCTTGCCCCTAACCTCTCTAAAGAGCAAGTCTTCTCACTCTCTATGGCTTCGCAGCCTCCATAACGAAGTTTTTTTTAATCAAAAGACATTCCTGTAAGGCACATCGGCCCTCAAGCAATCAATTGTAGCGACAATTTACACTCCACTCACCTACTCACCTCTGCGTCGTCAACTCAGCTCGGCTCGACACCGCTTAGCTTGTAATTTTGTCACGTGTCTATGCAAATGCTTAAACGCGTTTCACGATTTCTGCTTTTCATGACGACGGCTCGTATAAATGACATGGTGTTGATTGAAGACATAACACCTCTGTCTGAATAGAGCCTGACAGCAGCAGCAGCGGCAAACGGAATAGTAAATACTACGTACACTATAACTGGCGGTTAGCGCGTGAGAGAAACGAGCGCGTGTTTAGCACGAGCGAGCGACTATTCCCCCGCGTGCGTCGTGTGTGTGACGTTTGAGGCGCAACAAATAGTAAATGTGCGTTCGACTGATGGACGATAACATGCAGTACGTAGACACCTTGTGACTTGACTACCTGTGCCTTATATATGTATGTATGTTTATCGTCGCGTCTGAGTGATGTTGTTGAAACGATCACGTGTTCATACAGAAGATTAAGCTGTTTACATTGCGTATGGGTGATGTTGCATTACATGTTTTTTGTCAACAGCGCGTCTCAACTAGTATGTATGACAACTCCCTTTTGTTGTTGTTGTTGTTGTTGTTGCATTAATAAATGCATTTCAAAAAGGGTGTGAAAATTGTAATAAGCAAAAAAGCCCACCACGAACGAAGCGATGTGGAGACAATGAACAAAACTGAAAGTGCGCGTGCACCGGCTGACGGACCTCAACCGCCATCCCGTGCGGCCTTTCCCCACTCGCTGGCTGGTTCGTATCGACAGCCATTGAATTTGGTATGCAAAATATTTTGCATTCCATTTCATTGCATAGCCTGCGCGACAACTTGACCTTCGCCCAGCTGAATTTGTCGCTTATTGTTGTTGCAGGCTTTTGTTTGTTGTTGTTGTTGCTCTTGAATTTAATATTATTATCGACTTGAGCGCCATTTGGCAATGTATGCGAGTAAATAGTCAGCGAATGCGTTCAGAGATTTGCAAGTATAATATACGTCTACGTATGTAACGGTAATTTTCAACAGGTTGATTTACCGTTTCAAGGTGGTTGTGGCGGCGGCTTGTAAAATGCATACATATTTAATTGACGCAAAAAATTTCCAAGTTTTTTTTTGTTTGAATTTTTCCGAATTTTAATCAATGCGTTTCGGGCTGTGTAATACCGTTATTTTGGCAATAAAGTCTTTTGAGAAGGTAGAAAAGTTCTCACCGGAATAAAATATGTTCAATGTTCCATGGCTTGCTGGGGAGTTTAGAAGATTAGGTTAGGATTAGGTTAGATTAGGATTCGGTGAAGTTCTGGGTAGACATTAACCCACTTAGGTCACCAACGGGTTCATTGTGATACCATTGAGGATCCTAATAGCTCCTCCCTTCCACTTTTGAGTGTAACCCCTGTCTGGTATTGGAGAAACTGAGCAATTGACATATCTTGGCACCTCTTACTTCCCTTAAACCACTAAAGGTTGTCGCCACTAAAGACCTCGAAAGTGCAGCCCATTCGCAATGGAAGTGCCTGATGGTTTCAACTTTTTTCTTCTCTCTGCAACTCCCACTGCAGTCATTTGATGGCACGCTCAACCTCTCTGTATAACACTTTAGAGAAGTGGAGGGGAATATTTTCATCTTAGACTCTACCTACGTCATTGCAGAGACTAACCAACTTCAGGTGGAAGATAATTTTATTTTCAAGAGAAGATTTATATAGTAAACTCACCTGGAACCGAAGTACGGTTGAAAAGAACAAGAAAGCTATGACCGCCCTCTACGCTTGCAAGACGGCGTAAGGTAAATTATGGGATCTAAAACCATCTAAAACTCTAAAACCACGAAGCACTCTCTGGTGGATGGTACTAGGCAAAGCTACTTACAGGCGCAAGCTGGACAAAGCTCAGTGGACCGCCTTCATAACAATTACAGGAGCGCTGCCTTCAACTCCTAAGGAAGCACTTGAAATTCTCCTCAATCTGCTCCCACCTATATGGTAAATTACAGGCGAGCTGTAACGCCATAAGGCTAAATGCAACTCAACCAGTGAGAGAAACCGCCCAGGATACGCCAAAATATTGAATTCTACACAATTCGGGATAGGTGAAGACCACACCACTTTTGTTTTCTGATTTGATAACACTCTGTCAACAAAAATCCTTAAGATTGAGATGAATTGGTAACAATTCTGGATTAAAGATCTGTAGCCATCTTTATCGACGGCTAAAAATTCGATAAGAGACTTTTTGACCACTGCAGCGTCTTTCAAGCTAAAGTAGCCGCAATAATGGAAGCCGCTTCTTGCTTACTCATCTCCAAATAAGGTTATTCAACTCTAAAGAAGTAATTCAAAGGCAATAAGACGCAGGGAAATCTTAAACAAACTCTTAACTCTATGCGAAGCGTCCATGGTTTGGGTCAACGGTCCCAGGTAACTACGAGGCCGACGAGCTAGATAGAAGAGGGCAGTCATAACTACAGTAAATTGAGCACACAAGGTGGGAATACTCGTCTCCTCCGCAAAATACCTGCTAAGGTTGACTTTCACCAGTAAGGCCATTAGCAGATAACAGGGTGAAACTACAAGCAATGTGACCAAGCAAATCTGGTCTTTAATTGAAGAAAAGATATCTAAGTATCGACTCCTTCAAAAGAGGACCACCCTGCGCATAAAAACCGTCGTAATAAACGGACACTATCTGATGGCAGGTCATGGCAGAATAATGGGTTGTTTCTGTAAAGACATATGTCGCAGTTGCCGAGACATATTCGACGAAGAGCTGACGAGGAGTACTACCTCTGCCACTGCCCCATCATTAGTGTGGCTCGATATTGTTGCCTAGGTAATTTCAAATTTGATTACCTTGCAGAAATTGCATCCGGAAACAAGTGTCAATAATCTCGTTTGTTTCATAAAACAAAATAAATGATTTTAACATCTAGGAAGGTGAGTAGAATATTTTTTTATGGCCTCCATGTATCACAAGTGGCCAACAAGCCTAAGTACGCTCGTTTAAGGTTATCAAGATTGAGCAGCCTCACTAACTAACTAACTAGCCAACTAACTAACTAAGAGAAGGTTTTGTCACAGTTTTATGAAACTTTGCATACTAGTGATGACTAAAATCGCAGAAAATGTATACTTTAAAGCCTCACTGGTTGAACTAAATGGATTTCGATCCCTTGACCAGATAAAAAAGTTCAGATCAACTTCGTTGTGTAGAACCGGCTGTCGTCTCCGCACGACACTACCCATATACATGAAATCAGAGTGCGAGCTGCACCTATTACAAACTAACGGGTGATCCATTTCGATTATCTCTTTCAACTGTTGACTGTTGACCGATAACTTGCGAATAACACGCTTGATGTTTTGCTCCAAGGCCTGAATCGAAGCGGAATTGTCCGCATAGACTTTAGACTTTACATATCCTCACAGGAAAACGTCTAACGGTGTGATATCATCCGCCAATTGACCGGCCCAAAACGTGAAATTATCTGCTCACCGAAGTATTCTCTCAATAAATCCGCTGATTGATGCGGTGGGTGGGAAGTGGCGCCGTCTTGTTGAAACCAAATGTCGCGCAGATCACGAGCTTCAATTTCAGGCATCAAATAGTCGGTTATCATGGCACAATAACGGTCGCCAATGACGGTTGCGTTCTCACCGGCATCAGTTTGAAAGAAATATGGACTGATGATTCCACCGGCTCACAAACCACACCAGACTGTTGTTTTTTCTGTATGAAATGGCAGCTCTTGAATCTGTTCAAGTTGGTCTTCGTCCCAAATGCGGCAACTTTGCTCGTTTACATACCCATTGAGCCAGAAATGGGCCACATCCTGAACAAAATTTGGCTCGAAAATGTCGGTTCTTGTTGGAACTTTTCAAGAGCTCATAGAGCGAAGCGATGTCGCTTGGGAAGGTCGAGCGGCTTCAGTTCTTGCACAAGCTGTATTTTGTACGCTCTCAATTTAAGATCTCAACGTAAAATGCGCCAAGGCGTTTCATACGTCAGTCCGAGTTGCTGCGAACGGCGGCGAATCAACTCTCCACGGTCTTCGTGTACACTCTCAGCTACGGCCGTTATATTTTCTTCACTGCGTGCTGCGTAGGTGATCTATTCGGTCGAATATTATCAAAAAAGACTATTGAAAACAGTACCTCTACTTCGATCACCTATTATAAGCTCGAGATGCTTTCGAAACCGCGGCAATCTTAACAAATTAAAAGTCTGGATATCAATGCAGATTAGAGACTACACGCCTTCAGAACGCTTCCTACCCACCTACCGTTAAATAATCATCGAGTTTACTTTTACTTGTTGAAAAAGGGCCGCTACGGCAATACTAGCCAAAGATAATGGAGCGTTGAGCTTCATGACATATTGTATGGGATAAATGATAAACGAAACATTTAAGTTTTGAGATTGTTTGTTGGAGTACCCTCATATGAAGCCAGAGGAGGTAGACATTCGCTCCGTTGAAATTATTAGTTTAAGAAGGCTCTGGGTAAAAGAAAATACTTATGGATTTTTTTTACTCGAAGAGGCTCTGCTTCGATCTTGATCTTGTAGAATTTAAAGAGATCAATTAAACTATACAATTGATTAAATGGGTCTTTCCACGGAGAGTTATTGGCGCTAAAGAAAGGCATATATAAGAAACTAAGTCGAAAATTAGCAACGGCTCAGATCAACTACTAAAACAAAGGTTACACAGAGCGTTAGCCTTTACCAGAACGTATATATGTGAGCCAAAGGGGAGACTATTCCTAAGTACCTGACAAATTCGTTTCACTTAAATGTTTTGTTCACAGTTTTAGCTGAAATGATATGTTTATTTGCAATCGGATATCCGGTGACAACAGCTTAATCATGATATGATCTTTTTTAGTGTTTAAAATGCAGTTTAATTTGAATTCTGACATAAAGCTTTTTGGTAACGGAAGTCAGAACACTGTAGATAGTTGCAAGCTCGATTGGGGAGCGGAAGTGTTAGGCGAGAAGATTAGATTTCAGAACTAATACGTGTAGATTTGTTCTTTTCCAAATTTAAAATGAAATTTTTTCCGTTTCAATTTGTTCACTTGTCCACGCTTTTCAAATCCTTAACATAACCTCAACCCTTCCGAACTGGTCGCTACATTTCAACTCACTGTCACATAGTTTATACATTTCGACGTTGAAGTAATTTCTCGAATTTATTATTTATTTGCGGATAAACTTGTTTCAACTTTGTATACAAAATACAACAAAAAAGCAGTAGAGCATGTTTGAAAGTACAAAGAAAATGGGAAAATGGGAGAAGGGTTGTTGAGTGACAACATTGTTACCCTTTGAGGGCATAGACGATACGAGAAATACAATAAAAATAATGTCGAGCGAATTGTGGAAAATTCACTTACAACTGTATATATATATATATATATATATATATGTATATTTACATTTGTATTTGTAATAGCTTCTAGTAGCTTTCAATATTGAAGGGGGTTTGGATGGCTTGTCTGTCGAAATTTGTCGAATGTGTAAAAGTTATATAATTTTATTAAATGTGACATGCATAAATGTATGTATGTTTGTATGTATGAAACGGCTCTGCAGGAAAGGATCATGTCCTTGTAAACACTCAATAAAGGATGTCAAAACATTTATGGCAATTTTGTCGATACACAAAAGCACAATTCAACAGCGTGTAGACAAGGAAATTATATTTTTTCCGCTTAGCTATGTGTGCACATTAGGGTGTGTTGACTTTCGGGTAAATGTTATGCTTAGTAGACTCGATTTTTGCACGAAAATTTAAGACTCCAAGCGGTGCTAAGCCAGTCTTCACTCGATCTATAAAATGGAGTGTACGTCGCCTTCACTCTGCCTTTTCCACTGTTCAAGCCAGGAAGTAGTGCAAAGAAAACCTTAACAGTGGTTGTGTTTTACTCAGCCGACCAACATGATCTAGCCTGTGCCATCGCTTGAGTTAAGCTCACTGAACTATATCCATTACATCGAATATTTCTTGCTGTTCTTCATCTCCTCGCAAAACCTTCTCGAGAACTTCCCTTGCCAAGTCATCATAAATGGCGGATTTTCTGATCTAAAGTCGCTCAAACTGAGAGAGCTTCAATTATGACGACTAGATATATGGCACGTTTGGCTGCAGCAATTTCGACTAAATTTCAACACCCGGCAAAGGCAATCAGTCACATTCTATTTGGAGTGCATTTGTCATGGAGCCCACATTTTCAGAGAGTCTTATTTTCGATATCAGATTTAGTACTCTTAAAGGCAATCTGAGTGCAGAAAAACAAATACTTTGTCACTTCGTCCAGCCGACAAATCAATGATTAAGGAACCCAGTTTTGCTTCGGAATATGACTGGACGCTATTACTCCTTAATTTCCTCATCACAAATCTAACACCAAATTTGTGCGCCTCTATATGACTAGCCGTAATAGCCGAGGGTTCGAGTCTAGGTTCGGCAAACATTTAAAATGATAGAATTTTTTGTTTCTAATAGAGGTCGGTGGCAGACGCAATAGCCGAGTAGTTAGTTAGCATTGCGTACTACCATTTAGAAGACCAGGATTCGAGTCCAGGTTCGAGCAACATTCAAAATTATAGAAAATTAATTTTTTAATTGTGGTTGCCCCTCGGCAGGGAATGTCAAGCCCCCCGAGTGTAATTCTGACATGAAAAGCACGGCCAAAAATCCCTTCAGAGGTTATAAAGCTCCAACATTTTGCCGTTTAGGTCTACTTTTTTTATTAGACTACCGCCGTCCATCCTTACATGAGCTCGCAGGGAAAAGGCAACTTCCCTACTATAAGATAGGACATTAAGGGTTCAAACCTAAAATGCAAAATGGCAAAATATGAGGTGCCATGGACCTTGTCATTGCTGTTGATGTAGTGTACCTATACTCTATGCATAACTAATGATGGGCTCGTCTTCTCACGCTTGCTCAGTTTCAAGCAATTAGGAATCTTCAGGTTGTGCGCTGGGTGTGGAACGCGCCATGCAGAAACCAGCTATAATGAAGCGCCGGATGAGAGAATGATGAGATTTTCACGACGACAATATAGTTTAGCGAATTAAGAGACAGCGCCGACGCTAGTTAGATCATGTCGCTGGTGACAGATTTTTTGAGGAACACTCAAACTCAGCTCGAGCGGATATATCTACGCAAATAAATAAGAAATTTGAGTTCTATAGAGAGAGGACTATAGTCTAATGGGCCTTGTCGCAAATAAGTTTTCCCCGTTTTCAAAGATATGGCTTGCTTTGCGAGTTGCTTAATCCAAGTGAAACATTTATTGGAACCCTCTAGCGAACCCAGCTAATGAGATTGAGTCGGGCTCTGAAGGAAAAATCCCTCAAATTCACACCAGACAAGACAAAATTATTCTTCTTCATAATAATACCCGTCCGCTCAGGTGAAAAACTATTTAAAAGCTCCTGATTGACAAGGACTACCTCACCCGCTGCATTCATCAGACATTGTGTCATCCGTCTATCATCTGTTCCGATCAATAGCACATGTACTGTCGGAGCAGCTGTTCACATCATATGAGGATACCAAAACTGCTTTAATTCGTGGATAGCCTCAAAAGATGAGGAGTTCTTCAGGCGTAGAATCCGTATGCCGCCGGAAAGATGGGAAAAAGTGGTTGCTAATGATAGACAATATTTCCATTAAATGTAAGTTACTGTCCTCTCACAATAAATATATTTTTTTTTAACAAACATTGTGGAAACTTATTTGTACTCGTAATATAATGAGAATTTCCCAGAAACAAGTGTTGCAAAAACTCGCACCACCCTAATGTACATAAAATATGACTAAATAAAAAAAATGTAATTTTAAATTTCAGCTAGTAATATGTCTTGGAGTATTTGTACGTATACAACTGCCACCGCCGGATTTCTGGCTACTTGAGTGCGTAACTAATCATAAATAATTGGCATGTGGCATGAAGCTGTGAGTAAGCAAATACATAGTAGAGCACTTTACGAGAAATGTTTGCCAAACATTGGACATTGTTGGCGCCACACTTAAATTGCATTACTGCACACATGCTTGCAGTTATGCCCAGCAGGAGTGGGAAATGTTCCTGGGCTAAGCATCTAGTATGAATTTGGAAGCAAATCGAGGAAGTGAGTACGCTAAACGAATTGTCAACTGATCCTGTCATAAAAAAACCAAATAAATATAAAAATCTACGAAGAGCTTCGAGAGAGAAAATCTCAGAAATCGGAGACATATTAAACAGCATGCCTCTGTGAGGATGGATGATTAAAGTTCTTGTAAAAGCTAGTTACAGTGAAGTCGTAACCAGCTACATCTAACATAGTTGCTCCTATGGTGGAATCTCTTATAAAGGGTGTTTTTTTTATAGAGGTATAGAACTTTAAGTTGCAATAAAACAACGATGGATTATTCGATTGACATGAGTTTTATTTATCCGAAAGATAATCTTGTGGCATTTTCGATGACTTTTTCCAACATTTGTGGCCGTATATCGGCAATAACACGGCGAATGTTGTCTTCCAAATGGTCAAGCGTTTGTAGCTTATCCGCATAGACCAATGACTTTACATAGCCCCCCAAAAAGTAGTCTAGCGGTGTTAGATCACAAGATCTTGGAGGCCAATTCACAGGTCCAAAACGTGAAATTAGGCGGTCGCCAAACGTGTCTTTCAATAAATCTATTGTGGCACGAGCTGTGTGACTTGTTGCGCCGTATTGTTGAAACCACATCTCCTGGACATCATGGTTATTCAATTCAGGAATGAAAAAGTTAGTAATCATGGCTCTATACCGATCACCATTGACTGTAACGTTCTGGCCACCATCGTTTTTGAAAAAGTACGGACCAATGATTCCACCAGCCCATAAAGCGCACCAAACAGTCAGTTTTTCTGGATGTAACGGTGTTTCAACATACACTTGAGGATTACCTTCACTCCAAATGCGGCAGTTTTGTTTGTTGACGTAGCCATTCAACCAGAAGTGCGCTTCATCGCTAAACAAAATTCGCTTATGATACGTTTACCATTATTTTCGAAATAAAATTGCACTATTTGCAAGCGTTGTTCAGGCGTGAGTCTATCCATGATGAATTGCCAAACCAAACTGAGAATAAATTACTTGACAGCTGTTAAATCGGTCGCCATCTTGAAAAGTAATGCCAACATAAAGTTTTATACCTCTATAAAAAACACCCTTTAATACTATTTATAACACCAATTTTTCAGCTACTGCTTCGGTCGAACTATAGAATACGAAAAGCTAATAACTGACGACTTTCTTGGTAAAGGCAAACCCCAGGTTATAGGCCGAGAAAATTCGTAACTAGGTACCTTCATCTAACACTGTAATGGAAGCTCTTATGGTAATATTTATAAAACCACATTTATGGATTCTCATTCCGATGAAACATACAATTATCAAGAATTATAGATTTATGGTACATATTTTTTTAGATTTTCGCATAAATGAACCACTTGACCGGCCTAGAAGCTACTATTTTCATATCCTGAGTTACATTCATCGTCATGCGCATTTTTTTTGCTCTGAGGAGTAATCTCTTCTAGAAAATTATGTTTAATTTTTGAGATTTCAGCCTCGTCGGTACCTCTTCTGGAACTTTTGTCGGTATGTTTGACTACAGCTATCACCTGAAATATTTTAATTTTGATAAATCTCTGATCTCGATTGTCGTGTTATAATCGAACTTTTATTTAACGGTTACAAAAACCGATTTTAGTGATTGGAGATATCGTGCTCGGAGGTGTCAAAACTTAGCTTACTTGAAATAAGCCTTGAAATAAAATGTTATTCAGTTAATCCAAACTCATATGACTACCACAAAGAAGCTTCATAAAGATGAGAGTTCTTACTGAAATTAGCTGCAACTCTGATAGTCAAGGGTGATTCGTTTGCTTTCCTGAATAAGAATGCGTAATATTCCAAAAAAAAAAATTATAGAGACCTCGAAAAGAAAATAATTCAAGAATGCTCGTCGTGTAAATGATAGACACTTAACCGAACACTCTTTAAAAGAGCTTTCAATCAACCAAGTAGGTAGAAATTATTTCACTTTTCTATCAGAACTTTTCTATCAGAGAGTTTCTTTCGATTCCTGGAATAAAATACTAGATGTTGCAAACTTTAAGGGAGAGTAAGAAGGAGAGAGAGAGAGGCGGCAATATAAACCATATAGATGATAGTTATAGGGAATGAGACGGAAAGGCATAGAAATATATTTATAAATGGAACCACTTAAGGAAAACTAAGTAAGAGTGAAATTGACAGAAGGACTAAAATTCAGTTACATATATGGTAGCTTGTAACGCTCCAAGCGTTGATAGCAATTTTGGGAGATGCTTGCAACTCACCGTAACTATTGTATCTACCAAGTATGTTAGGACCGAATTTCCTCGATAAATTCCTTAAATATTTACAATTTTATAATTTTTTTGCGTCTTGATTTTTTTACCAAGAAATGGAGGGACCTACAGATCTATTTCTGATGCTGCATATGTCAGCCATTTCTGTAGCAAATTTGATTGAGTTCTGACGATTAAATATTTGATTTTGAGTCAAGTGTGTTGTGCAAAGTAGAAAGTCCGTAGCCCGATTGCGCACATATTCAATTTGTGCCCAAACTAGACCTTATACTCATGGTATGCCTCAAATTTTATTCAATTTTGTCCAGTGCTTTCAGAGATATAAGTTTTGACCCAAAATTGAGTGTAGCAGGACCCACCTCAAATTTTTTATAATTACATATGTCTTCAATTGCAGAATTATTGAAATTTCCGCACTTTTTTCGTTATATGGAAGGTGGTCGATCACGTAATTTCTCCGTAATTATGAAAAGTACGAAAATCACAATAATTCAGTAACTAAGTGTGTAATTAAAGTCATATGCCAAAGGGACAATCGGGATGGCAAACGATTTCATTTGGATGGGGCTCCAATCCTTTTTGGGCTTAAAAGGACAGAATTCAAGTATGTTTTATACTTATGAGTTATATGGTTTGTCTGCCTGTTTGGAACAAATTTAATTAAAAAAAATGGGTGGAATGGATTTTCTTAAAAAATGCACCAGTATATAGAGTGGCTATCTAGCCAGGTTTACGAAAGTAATAAGTCAAGTTTTGTGTAGATTTTTCGTATAAAGTTGTTATAAAGGGTGATCCAAGTAGAGGTACTTTTTCAATTGCCTTTTTTTGACAGATCACACCTGAAGTCGTGTCAAGCTGTCGTGTTATTATTGTTCAGTATTATTTGGCATTTCATCATGAAAGGACTTACGTCTGAACAACGTTTACAAATCATTCAACTTTATTACAAAAATTCATGATTTGTAAAGAATGTGTTTTGCGCACTTCGCTCAACTTATGGTCAACATAATCGGCCTACTGAGCGTACTATTTGCAACACCATCACCCATTTTGAGACCAAGCATTAATTACTGGATAATATTCGACCGAATAGACCACGTCCAGCACGCAGGGAAGAAAATATAGCTGACGTAGCTGAGAGTGTACACGACGACCGTGCAGAGTCGTTTCGGCGCCGTTCACAGCAGCTCGTACTGACGTATGGAACGAATTGGCGCATTTTACGTCGGAATCTTAAATTGAAAGTGTACACAAGTCAGCTTTTGCAATAACTGAACCCGCTCGACTTTCCCAAGCGACATCGATTCGTTCTTCGGGCTCTTGAAAAGTTCCAAGAAGATCCGACTTTTTCGTGCCAAATTTTGTGCAGTGATGAGGCTAATCTCTGCCTCAATGGGTATGTAAACCAGCGAAACTGCCACATTTGGGATGAAAAGCACCCAGAACAGATTCAAAAGCTGCCATTTCATACAGAAAAACAAGGGTCTCGTGTGGTTTGTGGGCCGGTGGAATCATCGGTCCATATTTCTTAAAAAATGATGCCGGTGAGAACGTATCCGTCAATGGCGACCATTAGAGCGCCATGATAACTGATTATTTGATACCGGAAGTTGAAGCCCGTGATCTCCGCGACATTTGGTTTCAACAAGACGGCACCACTTCTCACACATCGCATCAATCAATGGACTTATTGAGAGAACACTTCGGTGAGCAGATAATTTCACGTTTTGGGCCAGTTGATTGGCTACCAAGATCGTGTGATATCACACCGTTAGACTTTTTCCTGTGGGATATCCTGTGGGACAATCCCGCTTCAATTCAGGCCTTGGAGCAAAATATCACGCGTATCACTCGGCAGTTACCAGTCGAAATGCTCGAACGAGTCATAGAAAATTGGACTCAACGGATGGACCATCTGAGACACAGCTGCGGCCAACATTTGAAAGAGATAAACTTCAATAAATAAATGCCAAAGAATGTTCTTCGAATGATAATAAAAATTCCCCATTAGATATGAACTTTCTGTGTTTTGTTTTAAATATATTGGGGACCTTGAAATGGATAAACCCACACTTGCTATGTAAAAATTCTATTATTTGACTGTCTACACCTGCTTAACTCAAAAAGTATCTATTTTTATAACTTTTTTTTAATACAAAATATTTAGGCTACGAAAGCGACTGGCGTTTCAATATTATTCATTCATTGATCTATCTCGATCATTTTTCATTAGATACAACCCTTCGGTGATCAAATCGTGTAAAATACTCTGTGTACATAGTACACTCGGGCATAATATTAGGAAAGTATATAGAAAGAGACTTTGAACTTCTGTGTAGCTCTACAAACCATTACATGTAGTTATTTATTCATTTATTTAAATATAACTTCAAGTGAGTTAACAAAGTCAGTCACACAATTTACAGACATTATTTAGATATGCTAAAAGACAAAAAAAAAAAAAAATTAAAAAATTAAATAAATATTTTTCGAAAGTTGTTATTTTTATTTGTTTTAATTCATTTTTTATTTTTTTATTTTCAATACGAAAACATGAAATTTAGATGAAAACATCTGTTAACTAACGTAATTTTTGTTTTGATAAAAATATTGACAATTCGCCAACGTCTAAACAAGGAAATTGAAATGAATGTGACAGCTGGTTGGCGTCGACTAGTCGAAAAATTTTATTAAATAAACATGATCCAGCTATTTTTAATATTAAGAAATTTATTTTATTATAGAAACTAAATAAACAAAAACACAAATGCACAAAGTAAAATAGTTTTTGGTAGTAAAAGTTGTCTAGCTCCTTAATCTCTTCTAAATTACAGCATCAGCAACGGTTGCTATAGGGTAGGCCCATGTTTGTGGCATGCTCTCCGTAGGGACAGTGGATCGTTATAGTGGCTGATAGTCTATATATACTTGCCCTCAACCTTTTTAATAGATCCTTTGCTTTTGATCATGTCATACTTGAGCCACATTTGTTTCGCTATCTTATAGTTGGGTATGGACTTCGATCTCTTAAGCGCAATCAGTTCAAGTTGCAAGTGACGACGCTTGAGATTATCTTAGGCGATGATAAAACCAGTAATGCTGCCTGACTATCTGAGTATATAGCTACTTTCTGTAAGCCTTCATAGTTATTCATTAGAGCTCTATAGGCCATTTCCTTTGCTAGTACCTCCGCTTGAAAGATGTTAAGCTGAATTCGGTGGACGTAAAGTTAGGAAAATTTTAAGATTTTCGAGGTATACCCCCGCCACAACTCCGCTGTCCGTTTTAGATCCGTCGGTGTAGATTGAGATGTTTTCCTATAAAACCCCTCCTATACTCACCTGGAAGCAGCTATTGAAATCTAACCTTTGGGAGAGACAGTCGGATTATTTAATGGTGTTATGAGCTCGTTTAATATTCTACTGTGCCCACATCGTTGTTGGTTCTAGCAAACCTAAACTCTAATCCTGATCTTGTTGTTGTTGTTGTAACCGCAGAAAAATTCCCCAAATTGGGCTTAAGGGAATATTGCGGGTGTGACAGTTCCTGGTCGTATAAAAATGCTGGTCGTTCCGGTATAAAGACCCGAATGTCGCGGGAACTATCAGATTTTAGTCGCCTCTTACGACAGCCCCTAACTCGCAGGGTGTCACTAATCCTGCTGCTAGAATCTGCTGCAACTTTGCCAATGAATATGTCTTAAAGCAATTGATACAAAAGCATGTTGAACGCATCCGACGGCTATGAATTAAAGGCTCCTGTAACCCCTGCGCAAGTTGCTCTTTGTATTCCATTTAGTTTCTTGATATTGTATTGTTTCTATAATGCTGGCCACCACACCAATGCTCTATATATTTCTGGCTTGAAACCGCAGTTCCTGTTTAGTATTCTCTTTCACGCCACACTTCTTTCAATAGGCCACATATGCTTCCTTTATTCATTTTTTAATATTCAACTTTCAGTTTTATTTGAAATCCACCTCAATTCCCAGATATTTTGCTGTCGAGGACAATGGGATTGTAATACCATTAAGTGGAGGTCACCTGCGCAAGCTTTCTTTCCACGTCCGCTAAGTACGAGTAGGATTTCGTTCAGCGCCACGACGCATTGAAGCGGGGATAATACACTTCCTTGAGGGGTACCACTGAAATAATTTCGTCTATGTCAATCTTTGATGTAGAGATTTTTCTATTATGCATCACTACATACAGGGCAATTTTTGTTGAACGGCCTTTATGTAGGCGTGTTGGGTTCTCGCCCTTATATGAATATCAATCAGCCTCTCCAGCAACTTCAACATGAAGGTAGTGAGGCTTATAGGTCTGAAGTCCTTGGCACTGTTGTGTACTCTTCTTCCTGGTTTTTGTAGGAAGACAATTTTACTCTTTTCCAACTTCTTGGTATGTAAGATAGTAGAATCGTAGCTTTGTAGATCTTTTCAAGCCATTGAGTTGTTGGTTTTCTTAAACTTTTGCAACATTATGGAGATAATCTTACTTGGCTCCGCCTTTTTAAATGGGGAGAAAATGGTAGCAGTTTAGATGATCTTGCCGCTGCTCACAATAAGACCAAGTTGACTTCTTGCAGTAGGCAGTGGTATTAGTATCTCCTCTTCTGGTTTTTGTGCTAACTAAGGAAATGTACTTTCATGAGTACATCGTCAGGGTTTCACCGGCGGTAGTTGTTAATGTAAAGCTGTCATAATAGTTTTATTCAGTATTGTTTGGCATTTCATCATGGAAAGACTTACGCCTGAACAACGTTCACAAATCATTCAACTTCCCGTTCTATAAAGAATGTGTTTCGCGCGCTTCGCTGAACTTATGGTCAACAAAATCGGCCTTCTGAGCGTACTATTCGCAACACCATCCCCCATCTTGAGATCCAGCATTCATTATTGGATAATATTCGACCGAATAGACCAAGTCCAGCACGCAGTGCAGAAAATATAGCGTTTATATACACGAAGACCGTGGAGAGTCGATTCGGCGCCGTTCGCAGCAACTCGGACTGACGTAGGGCACGAATTCGCTCATTTTACGACGAGCTCTTAATTTGAAAGCATACAAAATAGAGCTTGTGCAAGATCTGAAGCCGCTCGACCTTCACTAGCGACACTGCTTCGCTCTTGAAATGTTCCAAAAAGATACGACGTTTTCGAGCCAAATTTCGTGCAGTGATGAGGCCCATTTCTGGCTCAATGGGTACGCAAACAAGCAAAATTGCCACATTTGGGACGAAGAGTAACCTGAAGAAATCCAAGAGTTGCCATTTCATCCAGAAAAAACAACGGGTTGGTGTGGTTTGTGGGTCGGTGGAATCATCAGTTCATATTTCTTCAAAAGTGATGCCGGTGAGAACGTAACCGTCATCAGCGACCCTTATCGCGCCATGATAACCGACTATTTGATGCCTGAAATTGAAGTTCGTGATCTCCGCGACATTTGGTTTCAACAAGACGGCGCCACTTCCCACACCTCAATGGATCAATCAATGGATTTATTGAGAGAACATTTCGGTGAGCAGATAATTTCACGTTTTGGGCCGGTCGATTGGCCACCAAGATCTTGTGATATCATCACACCGTTAAACTTTTTCCTGTGGGGATATGTACAGTCTAAGGTCTATGCGGACAATCCCTCTTCGATTACGCGTGTCATTCGCCAGTTACCAGTCGAAATGCTCGAACGAGTCATCGAAAATTGGACTCAACGGGTGGACCTTCTGAGAAGTAACCATGGCTAACATTTGAAAGGGATGATCTTCAAAAACTAAATGCCAAAGAATGTTCTTTCGGTTGATAATAAACATTCCCCATTAGATTTGAACTTTCTGTGTTCTGTGTTCTTTAAAAATGTAGGGAACCTCGAAATGGATCAGCTCTTAGTGTTCCTCAAAAATTATCCTACTAAGCCTTGCAGAGTACTTGCATGTTTCAACCTTTTAACAGTAGGATTGCCATGCTTCTGATTTTGCTTTCCATTTAGTTTTAATATTTTTTATTACTCTCTTTTAATTGATGAAAATTTCAACATTTTTTTTCAACCGAATCAAAATTTTTCACTGGGTTTAACATCATTTGCTTGCGCTTTTCTTTGTTACAGCAATTACATTTGTTATAAATTGTAAATTCCCATTTCAAACATCAAATATATTTATCATATGTAATAAAGAAGTAACAAAGAAGTGAAAAAAATATTAAAAAAATAAAATAAAACTAAAATTGTACAAATAATAACTGCATTTATTGCAGTTTTGCACTCGAAGTTAATGGCGAATGCTCGTTTTCATATGTGGAGCGATTCGATGGCGATATGTGGCATGGCGAAAATCCATGTCGAGCAAATTTGTCGCCAAGTGAACGCTGGCCAAATGAGTTTTCCATGCTTTTTATCATTTTTATTATTATTATAATTTTCATTTTATTTGCAACAAATCACATTTTCCATATAATTTACGATTTAAGCGTGTGAGTAATAAAAAATATATATACATATATGCATATATGTACATATATATTTGTATTATATTGTGAAAGAAAGTTCATAAACCGTATTTACGACGAAGTGAATTGTATTCACAATAAAAATAAATTACGAAAACAAAGTTGACTAATATTTTATGTACTTCAATTGCAAATTTGTTATTGTGGTTACTTCAAGTATTTAATAAAAAAACTGACTTTTGTACTCTACTTAAAAAGTTTCGAAATTAAAAGTTATTAAAAGTGTACTGCTGTTTGAACAGCTGAGAATTTATTTTAGTTAAAACCATAAACTTATGTACTATTCAAAAAATAAGCTGAATTATCACTATCCCCCTCTCTATTTATAAATATTTATTTTGACCCCTTGAAAGTAGTCCCTCCAAGATGACAAATACTTCATCTAATGTTTTGTGCAATTCGCCAAACAATTCTTATATGAAGTTTTCAATATGTTCTAGAACTCTTTTAGAGATCCAGTTTTTAACACCGCAAAAACTTCGTCTCTTAGAGTGTGTCCATAGTCTTTGGAACAGCAAAAAAAAAAAAAACAGTCGAATGAGGTCAAAATATACGGTGTTCACTAGACTGGTGGATTGGATACAAGTAAGAGTAGGAGGCTGCCCAACCATTAAAAATCTCGGAGTTGTTCTTGATCGCCGACTGAACTTCAAAGAACATCTGAAATACTCCTGCGAGAAAACGAGTAAAGTCGGTACAGCTATCGCCAGGCTCATGGCAAATATGAGAGACCAAAGCAAGCAGAGAAGTAAACTTCTTGCGAATGTCAGATCGTCCATCCTGATGTATGGGGCACCAATCTAGGCCAAGGTCACATTGATACCTGCGTACTTGAGAGCACCAGCCTCGGCACACAGATTGGCGTCACTAGCTTGGTTTGTTGTGCGTACCGGACAGTATCAGACGAAGTCGCAAATCTGTTGGCTGGAAGATGTCCAGTAGATATAGCAGCCAAAGCGGGGACAAAAGCTAGGCGCAATCCGAGTAATCGTAAAGAAATTATGCAACAGAGCATGAATTAATGGCAACAATGGTGGTACTCGTCTCCAAATGGAAAATGGATGATCCCAAGTTGATCCCAAATGTACACAAATGGAAAGGTTTTTTCAATATGAATGACTCCGCGTGCACCCCAAAAAAACTGTGACCATGATCTTATTAACCGATTAACCGATGGCCTTCTTTGGTGCAGTTCAGCCGGAGAAACTCACGGTCTTTATTGTTCTTTGGTCTCTGTTGCAAAATTTAGTTTGGATTGCGTTTGAACATCGCGAAACACTTCTCTGAAGTAGTTACGCGGTTGCGCTTATGGTGTTGTGTGAGCAATCGCGGCAACCATCGCGCGGATAGCTTTTTCATGCCCAAATTTTCATGTAAAATGTGAAGTTCCCGCTCGATGGCGCTGTCTACAGCTTCGGCCACCTCACGAAATTTTATTCTACGATCGCCAAATATCATTCAATGGTTTTTATCGACGATTTCTGGCGTGACGACCTCTTTTGGATGATCTGAAAGTTCGTGTCACTTGTACCGATACGACCAAATGAAACTCAGTAAGCCATTTCTTAAGATCTCATTTACGGCTTCCTGCCTGCACTTACAATATGAGTCACTGCTACTAATGCCAAGAGTAGTTAGAAAAGACAATTAATAACTCTCCTCAAAGTTACTTAACCGAACAAAGTCCAGCAATTATATCGACTTAAAGAATTGCCCAGGAGCGTTTCGGGGTTACTACACTACTAGTGGACTTGATTAGTCAGTTGCAGAACACTGTAAATTTAGCCTTTAGATGTCTTGCCTTTAATTGTCTTGAGGGGAACCTTGAACTCTGGGAACTAACAGTGAAGTCGATTCTTACGATCTACCCCAATGACATAACCGTAAAATACAGATTTAAGTTTCCACAAACCTTGTACTATACATACTATATGATTTGATTCGGCGCACTTTTCGGAGAATATTAATTAGGCCTATGCGTTTCAGGTGTTACGTCACCTTATACTAGGTAGAACTTATCATCGGCTTCAGTCGGAGGTAAAATTTGTCAGCAATTAATCCATAATCAGTAAATGGTATACGTCTAAGCGGAGGAATTAAGGAAGAGTTTCTGGACGTAGTATCATACAGAAAACCAAAATGGAACGACAATGGTACACATAGCTCAGGAAGACAGGAATATTTCCATTGCCCTCTATGTTTGAAATAAAAGTTAACGGAAAGTATTTGAGCTTGAGTTCAAGAAACTGGCGGCGTTGGATCTTTGATTTAGTGGTAAAAGGAACAGAACACTTGTAAGATGTGATGGTGGTGGCTTGCACTGGACAAAAATACTAGCATCGGTCTCCCTGTGGGTTATGGGTTAAAGAATTAACCCTCGGTAAGGCATGCCTGTCAGAAGAGGTGACCAAAATCCGATAGTTCCTGCGACAGTCGGGTCTTTTTACCGGGGAATCCCGGATTTTTTTCTGACCGACGACTGTTACTCCCGGAATATCCCCCCAAAACCATTTTGGAGAATATTTTAGCAGTTACTACAACAACAAAAACAACAACTAACGTCAGTCTCACCATTCATCAAAGGTCAGAGTAGATTTGTAAAGGGTGTTTTTTATAGAGGTATAGAACTTTAAGTTGGCATTACTTTTCAAGCTGGCGACCGATTTAACAACTGTCAAGTGATTTATTCTCAGTTTGGTTTGGCAATTCATCATGAATAAAATGGACGTAGTTCGCGATACGTTTTCCCGCACAGAACCATTATTTTCGAAATAAAATTGCACTATTTGCAAGCGCTGTTCAAGCGTGAGTCTATTCATGATGAATTGCCATACCAAACTCGGTCGCCATCTTGAAAAGTAATGCCAACTTAAAGTTCAATACCTCTATAAAAATACACCCTATATTAGTGAAGTTCTTAAAACCATGTCGAATGAAGCTCCAAACATATTCCTTGCCACACCTTTAAGTGAACTGGCTTAATCTGGATATGAGGCGACATTATGAGCTGCTCTCCGTTTGATGTTACAAGAATAATAACAATTTTTGATTTGATTTAAAATTTCATTCCAAAGTTCCACTTTTCTACCAAGCAGCGTCAGTTACTGCCAAAAATTTTGGGGCACTGGTTACCGCCTATTTGTGGTGTGGAAATCTATATAAACGAAAGTCAAAACTGGAGGGAAAGGGTTGGAGGTGGCTTTTTTTGTTTGTGAAATCCGACCACATAACTCTTATTAAGATTGCTTCATCACTGCCTTTTGTGCCATGTTGATATTTCCGGAATCACAGCCGGAGGGTTTGAATCGGTAGAACCCTTAGGCGCTGAAGAGAATAGAATATTCGTCATTTGCGATCCTGATCGCACAGGGACATATAGGATAGCTGTAAATCAATTGAACCTGGTAGTTTAGGTAGGACCAAGCAGATTCTTCCGTGATCCAGTTCGATCATCAAGAGACGTTTGCTGACACAACTGATTCACTATTAAAAAGTCTGTTACAGTAGGTGGGTTTGTTCATAATATAACTTGGTCTCTGCTAAGTCGGCTAGTCCTCGACAGAAAAGCGCAATTTTAAACATGGGAAAGAAACAATTTTTGTGCATTTGAAGAAACATTTCGAAAAGGTATTTTTCTCATATGTCAGTCTATGGTGGATGGATAATCCATAAACCAGTGATACTTGTGATCGAAATTTTCTAACTTCTCAAAGATACCATTAAAGGATTTTAGATCACGTCGAGGGGATTTCTATTATTCAATCAAGCACATCGCAAGAATTGTTTTTCTTAGATTTGAAAAGCTTCAAATGCGCCTCTCGTAATCCCTCTCATTGGATGGAATATAATAATGCTGTCGAGGAGTTGCGGTTGAAGTGTTTCAGTCTTGCTAGAAGCGAGTTAAAACCCAATATCTCGGCACGCTGAATCGCAGAGCAAATTTCCTGTTTCATTAGGAGACCGGATGTATTCGGATATAATCTGAGGACCCTAACTCTAAAGCTACTGCCTTTCACTCTACATTAATATGTCAAACAACCGATATTTTTCTTATGGCAACTATACTCGAAGGAGCCTCAGTGGTCTATTTTGCTATTATTCAGCTGATTCAACACGTTTTGTTATCAAGTGATGACTAATTTCTGCAAATATTTTTAAATCTAAATTGAGTCAAAAACTATTTTAATTTCACCAACTCGCGGCTCGAGCACATTACTGATGCCACTGTCATGCCTTATCGCCACTTGAAGTGGTTTGACGCCACTGCTTTCCGTCATAATTCCCAACTAATACGAGAGTACCCCGACAACTCCCGAAGGAAATACCAATAAATCTTGAATACATAAAGCATTTTCTTTGTTTTTAAATAGAATGACAAGTTTGGTATTCATTCATAAAAATTCCCAGTTGAGATAGGCGCACGGCACATGACCAGCGCAGTGTTTTTTTTTTTTTTTTTGTATTTTACTTTATTTAATGTCCCACTTAACAAACAATCAGCATTGACTCGAGTGACTGAAGTGACTGAAATGACTGGATGTGACTGAGGTGTCGCTAATTAGCCAAGGGGGGAATTATGCAGAAAATCGAGTAAAAGATAAAAATGGGAATTTCTTGGAACTAAGTGATTTTTTCCGTTATAGAAATATCGTAATTGGTTAACAAAGTCATAAAATGCCTGTTCATACTCATGTATGTATGTTTTTGTGTGTGTGATCTGAAAACACCTTTGGTCTCCGTAAAAAACAAACAGTCGGTGATGGCGTCGCTTTTTTGTATTCATAAATGTATATTTATCTACTTGAAGGTTTTGTCTACGTATGTATGTATGTAAATAAACAATTTTTTGCGCCAAATTATGAATGATACACCGAACTAAAAAATGTATTGACGTCAATTTGCATTAGACACTGTTATTGTGTTCAAAACTAAAAACTAAAAACTAAATTCAAAAAAAATATAAAAAATTAAACAACTAATTGCCAGTAAAACTACTTTGGCCACTTGCGCAATTTGGCACTAATTGGAAATACCAAGCGAAACCAGGTAATTCTGAACTTGATCATTCCAAGGGAGTGGATGTCTTTCTCTTTCTCTACTTCCATGTGCGGGTACTGCATCGTAAACTTTCAAAGCTGGAGCGCTTTCATCCATACGGACGACATGATCTAGCCAGTGTAGGCGTTGTCTTTTGATTCGCGGAACCATGTCAATGTCGTCATATAACTCGTAGAGCACTTCGTTTCATCATCTGCGGTATTCGCTGTTGCCAATGCACAAACGTGTATAAATCTTCCGCAAAACCTATCTCTCGAAAACTGCTAAAGTCGACTCATCGCTTGTCGACATCGTCCACGCTTCTGCAACATACAGCAGGACAGACATGATGAGCGTCTTTTAGGGTTTGGTTTTAATTCGTCGAGAGAGGATTGAACTATTCAATTGTCTTCACAGTTAAAAGGAACACCTCTTAGTAAGAGCGATTCTGCGTTAGATTTCAAGGCCGAAATTGTTGGCGTCGTTGATGCTGAATCCAAGAAGAAATTGTAACGTGGCAGTTACGACGCGAATGCGCAACCTGGTTGTTTGACGACCGTAGAGATTTCGTCTTGTCCCCGTTCACTACCAAACCCATACGCTTCATTTCCATATCCAAACTGGAAGAAGACGAAATGACGGTGCGGTTGTTAAAGCCGATGATATTAATATCATCGGTATATGCCAGCAATTGTGCATTTTTGTAGAAGATTGTACCTTGTCTTTTTAGCTCTGTAGCTCTTATTATTTTCTCCAGCATCAAGTTGAAAAAATCCCAAGACTCACCTTAACTGAAACCCCTTTTGGTATCGAACGGCTTGGAGTTGTTCTTCCCAATTCTAACTGTCATATTCAGATATGGCGGCATAGAGGCAGCTCCATTTTCTGCTATCGAATGGAATTTTAAAATCGATGAAAAGGTGGCGTTCATCGACTATTTTCCCAGATGTCTTCTCCAAGATTTGGCGCATGTGAATATCAGGCCAGGTCTAAAGCCACACTGAGGTCCGATCAGTTTGTTGATGGTGGGCTATAATCTTTCACACAATACCCTATATAGGAGATATTGAAGAGGCTTATTCCACGACAATTGGCGCAGACCGTGAGTCTGCTATTTTTTTTTTTTGGATTGGGCAGAGCACACTTAGGTTCCATTCGTCGAGCACGCTTTCGTCCGACCATATTCTGCAAAGAAGCTGATGCATGCTCTTTGTCAGCTCTTCGCCACCGTATTTGAGTTACTCGGCAAGTAAGCCGTCGGCTCCCTCCGTTTTGTTAATTTTTAGGCGGTGAAGCATTATTCGAACTTCATGAACTCAGTATACACTGCACAGTGGTTACCAGATTACCTCCTCTTGGTAATTACATGAGTATGCTTTTCATGGAAATTTCGAGTATATTACCCATGTCGGCCTGATGCTCAAGCTCTTCACACACCTGCATTTCCGGCCTCCTTGTTTTTTTTTTTCGTTTACAAATGCGTCTCTCTTCCCTCTTCAGCTCTCGGTTTATATCCATGAGTACAAGTTGAGTAGAAAACCGCACGGTTTTCTCTTGTGATAGCAGCTTTCTGACGTAGAACCTTCACTGGTTTTGTCGGTGGAGTCGATATTTGGGCCTTGGAATGTATGTACGCACGTCTAGAACCCTGGAGACATATCTTCCGTCGATCGATTTTCTTGCGCGCTTTTGGATCCGGAGACAACTATGTAGCTTGATGTATTTTTTTGTGCCTGACTCTTGTACTATAGACAACCATATTCCGACTATTATGTGGAAGATACCTTCTTTACCCATCCTGGCGTTAAAATCTCCAAGCGCGATTTTAACGTTTTAGGCGCGTATAGAAAGCATTTTTGGACACATCGTCCTTCGCTACCGTTGGGGCGTGGGCGCAAATCCATAATATGTTGGAGAACTTCGCTTTGATATGGATTGTGGAAAGACTTTCATCCACCAGGGTGAAAGGCAGGACTCGACGATGGAGTCTCTCTCCCACCACAAAACCATCACCAAATTTGCGCTCCTTTATATGGCCGCTCTAGTAGATTTTACAAGCAACCACCTTCTTCATTCATTGTCTTGTCCATCGCACTCAGATATGTGATTTTGGGTCATAAATACTTCAAAAAAAAGCATTTAAGAACGAGAATTTCGGAATTCTACATACATAAATTTCACTCGCAATGAAACCATATTCGCTCGTGTTGTGTAACATATGGCACTATCTTGTTGGAAACCACATGTTGTCCAAGTCGTGTTCTATAATGGCAGGCCAAGAAAAATTGGTTATCATACGATCATAATGCTCCGAATTGACAGTGGCAGTCTCGCCGTTATCGTTTTCAAAGAAGTAACGTCCAATCACACCTCCAGACCAAAGAGGACACCAGACAGTAATTTTTTTTTTTTTTGCTGGAACGTCCTTTCTTCAATTATTTGAGGGTTCTCGGAGCCCCAAATGCAACAATTTTGCTTAGTTACGTATCCAACGAGTGGGAAATGTGTCTCGGCGTTGAAGAAAATTTTGTTGGAAAAATCGTGGTCCACTGCTTGTTGTTCATGCACCCAATCGACGTAACTACATGGTTGTGAATGGTCAGATTGCTTTAGAGGTTTTGTGAGCTGTACTTTATATGGATGAAGTTGTAAGTCCAAGGGCAAAATATGCCCTCATATACCGTAAGAAAATTCCAGCGCTTGAGAACATCGAGAAATAGACACTTTCGCGTCTTCGGCTACACTCTCACTTACGGCAGCGATATTTGAGTTGGAATGAGCAAACCAATGATGCACAGGCATTATTGCATTGGTAACCGATCCAGCCTCTTCAAATTTCGTTAAAATTTTACCAACTGCTTGAGGAGTTGGACAATTATGTGCACCATAATCTCCGCGGAACGTGGCCACGTTTGAATCACCATTTTTGGTAGTAGATTTTAATAATTTTAACGCATTGTGAGGTTGTTAAGCCATCCATTTTCACAGATGCCTGACTTTTAACCAAAAAAAAAAAAACATATTTGGTTTGACAGTTAAGTTTGACAGGTGTCAAAATACAGCCCTGAAACTCGAAAGCACTAAATGTCTAGTCCTATATTTTTTATTTGTTTGATTTTATTCCATTTATTTTATTTTATTTTATTTTCTTTTTTATTTATTTATATAATTTGTTTCATATCTACTTATGCTTATTTGATTTAAAAAAAAAAAAAATTGCAACTGAATAATATATATAAATTAAATTGGCATACAAACGTGGCATTAAGTACATATGAGATGTGCATATGTAAGTATATTTGTACAACAGCAGCTCAGGTGCTTTTTGGTGCTATTTTTGAATGGCGCCATGTACATACATATATTGTTGATCCACATGTGATGCGACGTTAAATTGTTCAAATGATGATTGTAAATATACATACATTTCCATAAATAAACTTGACTCCCGCCAATGGTTATTATTGAATTTTTCAATCTTTTTCCAATGGAATGTAAGCGAAAATGTCTGGCACGTGTCAAAAGCTTTTTATCGGTTAGATAAGTGATGATAATTTTTCTTAAAGCATTTAGATTTTGCGAAAATATCATGCCAACAACAACAACAAAATGGTTATGAAATTTTTAATTTTTTTTATGGAACTACAGTTTTGCAGAACCTTTGCCAAATATTGTTACCATTTGAAAAAAATTATAAGATTTTTCAAAGATTCAAAGTAAAGCTTTGAGATTCTTTGGAGTTCAATAAAAAGAAATTAAGTAAGTTGATGCAAAGCTCTCTTGATGGCAATCAGAGTTATAAAAGGTGATCCATTTCGAGGTTCCCCACTTTTTTAAAGAAAAGAAAACAGAAAATTCAAATTTAGTGGGGAATTTTTAATATAATTCGAAAGAACATTGTTTGGCATTTATTTTTTGAAGATTATATCTTTCAAATGTTGGCCGCGGTTACGTCTCAGAAGGTCCATCCGTTGAGTTCAATTTTCGATGACTCGGTCGAGAATTTGTACTGGTAACTGGCGAATTACAGGCGCAATGTTTTGCTCCAAGGCCTCAGTCGAAGCGGGATTGTCCGCATAGACTTTAGACTTTACATATCCGCACAGGAAAAAGTCTAACGGTGTGATATCACATGGTCTTGATGGCCAATCGACCGGCTCAAAAGGTGAAATTATCTGCTCATCGAAGTATTCTCTCAATAAATCCATTGATTGATTCGAAGTGTGGGAAGTGGCGCCGTCTTGTTGAAATCAAATGTCGCGGAGATCGCCAGTTCCAATTTCAGTCGTCAAATAGTCGGTTATCATGGCGCGATAACGGTCGCCATTGACGGTTACGTTCTCACCGGCATCATTTTTGAAGAAATATGGATTGATGAATCGACCGTTCCACAAGCCACACCAAACCGTTATCTTTTCTGAATGAAATGGCAGCTCTTGAATCTCTTCTGGTTGCTCTTCTTATTCGTCACAAATACGGAAATTATGCTTATTTACATACCCATTGAGCCAGAAATGGGCCTCATCGCTGAGCAAAATTTGGCTCGAAAACATCAGATCTTCCTGGAACTTCTCAAAAGTCCATAGAGCGAAACGATGTCAGTTGGGAAGATCGAGCGGTTTGAGTTCTTGCCCAAGCTGTATTTTGTACGCTTTCAATTTAAGATCTCGACCTAAAGTGCGACAAGTTGTTGTTCTATACGTCAGTCCGAGTTGCTATGAAAGGCGCCTAATCAATTCTCTGCGGTCTTCGTGTACACTCTCAGCTACGGCCGCTGTATTCTCTTCACTTCGTGCTGGTCGTTCGATTCGGTTGAATATTATCCAATAATGAATACTGGGTCTCAAAATGGGTGATGGTGTTGCGAATAGTACGTTTAGTAGGTCGATCATGTTGACCATAAGTTGAGCGAAGCGCGTTGTTCAGGCGTAAGTCATTCCATGATGGAATTTCAAACAATTCTGAACAAAACTAATCTGACAGCTTGACACGACTCACGCGTGATCTCTCAAAAAAGGCTATTGAAAAAAGTACCTTTACTTGGATCATCCTTTATAATATTGATTGAAGAAAAAGTAATGACTTCTCGACGATAGATTTTCTTAAGCTTGACTCTAATATTTTGTCAGTGTGGAATCCTTTTTGCAAAGAAAGAGAGTTACTTATATATTCTGCTCTGACTGCTCTGATATGTGATCTCGATACTGAATTATTATGTGGAATTTACAAGAGCTAAGCTCTCTGACATTTTTCTCTCACTTTCTTTCGCTCTCACTCTCTCCTTCCTCTTGCGTTTACCGCTGACACGTTGCACAGAGCATAGCAAAATTATTCAGACTGCAATTTCAATACATTTTTCAATCTTTGCCAATAATTTCTGAACACAAAATCAAACACAAATACGTACATATGTATGTACATAACATACATATGTACATACAAGGAAGCCAATATTAGTAAAATGGCATCAGATTAATTTGAACAAGCGGAAACAGAAGCAATTGCAATACAATGCATACATACATACATACATATAAGTACATCCATACAAGAAGAAGACCAATACACCCCGAGGACTGCTCGACTCGATCTCATTATTTCTGCTCTCAATTGTTTGGCTTTGGGTGATTTCGTTTTTCCTTCTTTTGGTCCGTTCTTTCAGCAACATTGCCAATTTCACCTCGGACAGAATTTTAAACAGACTTACTTGCTAGATTACGTACGAAAACTAAATCGAAATGACTTCATATATTTATTTTCAAAAAAAAAAAAAAACATTTTAATTTCGTACACTTGACGTGAGCTAGTGGAGACGTGAATGTACGTACGTGGAAAGTCTCTTGTGCTGGTTTAACCTTTTCTAGCAATTATTTTTGGCATGCCATGCGCTTATTTACATTGCATTCTGCTGCCGCTGTTGTGGTTGTTGTTGGTTTTCGGCTTACTCCATTACATTGCATTTCATTTGCACTCTTTTACTGCAATGTATTTTGTTGTTGTTGCTGTCATTAAATTGGAAAACAATTGTTGCAACAACGAAATACAATAAGCAAATACGATAAGCAATAATGTGCATATGTATATATATGTGTATGTATGTCTGCAAGAGTATATAAAAATGTCACTACACGTGCCTCGTCGATGAGTGTACACAACGGATTTGGAGCTTTAGAACACCAACTTGGGTCCAATAGCAGGTGGAGGAAGACTACAGACGTACATACCAGGCACGTGCCATTCCTACTCATAAATACATACTATGTATATACACACATACATACATATGTAGGTTTGTTCAATGAGTGCAATATTCTTGCAGTTTGTTGGTATTTGGCTTTACTCTGCTGCTGCCGGTCAGCATCCACTGGAAAATTGTTGCGTTTGATAAAAAATATATTATTAGTTGTTCATGTTGTTCATGTTGTTGTTGTTGTTATTGTTGTTCTTAAAATCGTTAAGTTTTGCTGTTGCACGCAATGCAAACAAATGTGAAATATAATATTTGCTGATGTGAAAGGCGGCGTGGCTGTGGCTGTGCTGTGTGGACAAGGCGTGGACAATGCAAGTGTTGGTTGATTAGTTAGGGTGCTTGCTGCTGGGGTCAAGTGGAAAAGTTTCAAGCTAGTAAAAGACATAGAAGGTAATTTTCTTCATTCTACGCAAAAAGCATTAAGTGGAATCGAAAATCCAGAGCATAGCCTCATTATTGCTAGGAAGGAACTACTGAGCTTGTTAAATAATTCAAACTCAGACCTCTGTCTCACACGTCTGAAATTGAAAACCAATTAGACTGAAGAGTGCTAAAACAAAAAAGAATGTGGGCAGACTATAACCATCCATAAATATGGGTCGACCTCGATACTCTTCCTGTATCCCTTTTTAATCTCCAAGTGAAGTCCGAAGCTTTTACATTTGATATTTTCATTAATCATACTCTCCCTCTCTCTATCTCTAGCTGTTCTGCAGTTTTATGGTAGAATATTGAGTCTTATCTCTTCTACGAACTTTAATCAAACAAGTCTCAAAATCCCTATGAAGTAAGTCATAAGACTTCTTCTTCTTGATTGGCGCCGGTACCGCTTAAGTGAATATAACCAAGTCAACAATAGCGCGCAAATCTTTCTTCGTTCTTTTCGCCGCTTGGTGCCAGTTCGAAACACCAACTAAAACCCCGATCTTTTTCTACCTGGTCTTCCCACCAGCTTCGAAGCCTCCCTCTTCCTCTGCTTCCACCTGCCGGTACGGCATCGAATACTTTCACAGCTGAAGAGCTTTCAGTCATCCGGACAACATGACTCAGCCAGCGTAGTCGCTGTCTCTTAAGTCGTTCATCTATAGTAATCTAGATAGATAAATATCTCATACAGCCCAACGTTCCTTTAACGACAGTATTTGCCGCCGCTAGAGTACGCAAAGAACCAAACCCGTAGCCTTTATCTAGAAGCTCAAGCCGACTAATCAGAGCTCTGCTTATTTTCGTCACAAGAGAACTTTACTACTCCATTGGGTTCAATCCAGACTTTATTTTCATTTTCACTGGAGCTGATTTTTGCGTGGCGGATTCCAAGCACAGTTCACAACTTCGCTTTGCGAGTTACATTTCACGACCGCTAAGGTGACTATCGGCGGAGCTCCACCACCAAATGTAAGGACTTTCGACTTAATACAAGCCGCCTTCGAACTGCTGATGGATTTAATTTCAGAACAAAGCTTGGTTAGGTTGACATTACCTACCGAGTGGCGACCGCTGGCAGAAAAATTTATTTAAAAAAAAATTTTGTTTTTAATTTTAGATGTTGGCCTGGACAGGGTTCAAACACCTGACCCTTCACATAATATCACGCAGGTCTAATCTCAGCTTGGCGCAACGTCCCGCACATCATTAATCAGTCCTCTACCATAAGTGTCAAGATCATCTTGGCAAAAACTGGGAATTATGGTTTGCTCAGGATGGAAGCGTCACTACGGCTTTAGATCCATCTAAATTCAAGATATCACGTTACTCTGAATTAACAATCGCTCAAGTATTATTAAGTTCTCCTGTTCTTCTTCTTCTTCTTAGGCATAGGCACCGCTTACGCGATTATAATCTCGTCAACAATAGCGCGCCACTCGTTTCTTCTCTTTGCTGTTTGGCGCCAGTTAGAAATGGTCGCTATCCACCTGATCTTTCCAACGGTATGGAGGTCTTCCTCTTCCTCTGATTCTGCAAGCGGGTACTCCATCGAATACTTTCAAAGCTGGAGCGATTTCTTTCATTCGGACGACCCGACCTAGCCAGCGTAGCCGCTGTCTATTGATTCGCTGAACTGTGTCAATGTCGTCGTATAGGGTCATCGTTCCATCGTCTACGATATTCGCCGCTACCAGCGCACAAAGACCATAAATCTTCAGCAAAACTTTTCTCTCGAAAACTCCTAAAGCCGACTCATCGGATGTAGACATTGTCCAGGCTTCTTCACCATATGTCACGACGGGAATGATGAGCGACTTGTAGAGTTTGGTTTTGGTTCGTAGAGAGAGTACTTTACTTTTCAATTGCCTACCTGTTGGCAAGAGTGTTTCCGCGTTGGATTTCAAGGCTGACATTGTTGGTGTTGTTAATGCTGGTTCCCAGATAGACAAAATTATCTA
Organism: Neoceratitis asiatica; assembly: GCA_030068015.2. NCBI lineage: Eukaryota > Metazoa > Arthropoda > Insecta > Diptera > Tephritidae > Neoceratitis > Neoceratitis asiatica. Next base: position 58,449,697 of record CM061526.1, on the reverse strand, counting down.
CGACTTCGAGGTTGTGACTGTCAACAGTGACGTGAGAGCCAAGTCGCTAGTGCGATGACTGTTTAGACAGGAGATATTTCGTCTTGTCCTCGTTCCCTACCAGATCCATTTGCTTCGCTTCTTTGTCTAATCTGGAGAACGCAGAACTTACGGTGCGGTTGTTATGACCAATTATATCAATATCATCGGCATACGCCAACAAGTTCTTCTGTTCATCGTATGAATTAAGCAGATGACAGCAGGCGCTAAAGAGACGATTGTCGGGGAAAGTAGGGATGAGAGTCCGGCTCTTTTGACATTAAAATTCCATAATTTTTGTAGTTTTTTTTTCTGGGTAGAGACGTGATCACTTCTCATGGAGTATGCATGAGGACAGACCTTTTGCGAGTATGCTTTGTTTTATCATACTTATCGACCCATTAGGATCTGTATCCGCATCAGAACCTCTCTCTCTCTCTCTCTCTACCAAACAGTCTTCACATCACATTTCGCTTACACTGTCTTTGTGGTACTCTTCATCTTCCCCCTGCAGCTGAGTGAGTACATTCCCTTTGTGTATATTTTTAGCAGGTTCATCTCATAAGGTATTACTCTTCATTGATTTCTTAGAGAGTTTCTCTTTTTCTGTTGAAAATTTTTATGTATTGAGTTTTTATTTTGATTTTTGTTTGTTGTACACTTAGTAGATATTGAAAGTTGAGGGATCTTTTCTAAGCGCATTCTGTCGTAAAATCCCTCAATAATAATTTTTTTCTTGGAATTTTCCCCATTATTTTCGCAGAAATTGAAAACAATTACAATCTCAAACATACATTTTCAATTTTTCCCTACGTGCTTCATAATCCTGGCAAACTCATTGGTTTTTATTGCCAATGTCCAAAATAGCTTTTGACTGCTTAAAAATAATAATATTTGGGAAAAATAAAAATAAAAAAATATACATATGTACATTTGAATACATACATATATATGTGCACTTGTATTTTACACACAATTGTTTTGTATTTATTAAGATGGAAAATCAATTCTGCTATTATACTTGTATGTGAGTACGAAAGCATGAGGATAAGCCAGAAGCCATTTAATTTTCGAAAATAAATACAAAAATCCAATTTAAAGCACAGAAACATTTTTATTGTTTTCTATTTATTTTAGTGCATAACATTTAATATTTATTTTCGAAATTTAATTTTATTATTATAGTTTATATTTTATTGTCACATCGGAATACAATATTTGAAGTATTTATTTTCTATTATCTGAATATTGATTGCGCTGCAACAGATGTCGGTTGCATTCTTTCTAAGATTTCCCAACTTTTCAATAATTCATCACTCAAATAAAATAAGAAAATCAATAAATTGTTGCTAAGATTTTATTAAGATTTATATGCTTCCCATTTTCAAATGAGTAAATAATATGAGGACGCTTTTTAACAAAATTTTCAATGAACTCTAGGAATACGTGGGATGTTTGATAATGAGTGATTTTTTGAATGTGCCGCGCAGCTATCTAAAAAAGACACTGTCTCCGTGAACTGCTATCGATTAGTAGACTGCTTCAAAATTTTTAGCAAGTTGCGACATTTAGTTTGCGTTTGACAGCAATTGAAAATAGACGACTTCGTGGATTTAACGAAAATGAAAAAAAAAAATGAATTTCTTTTGATGATCAAGCATAATTTTTTTTTTCGTAAAAAAACCATCACCGAAACCAAGGAAAGACTTGATTATTACTATGAGGACTCTACACCATAAATTTCAATGGTTAGGCAGTAGTTTACTGAGTTCCATTGTGGTCGTATCAGTTCAAGTGCTGCCGAAAGTTTATATCGCCCAAAACAGGTCGTCACAGGTCGTCACGACAGAAATCGTCGATAAAATCCATGGAATTATATTGAATGATCGGAAAATAAAAGTTCGTGAGTTGTCCTAGTCTGTGGGCATCTCAACTGAGTGGCTATATCAAATTTTACATGAAAAGCTATCCGCGCGATGGGTGCACCAATTGCTCTGACCATTTTAAAGAAGTGTTTGACCAACCCCAAACCAAGCAGATTTTTCGCCGTTTTATTACCGTGGAGAAAATATGGATCCACCACACCGAAACAGCGACCAAAGAACAATCGAGATAGTGGGTTTCTCCGGCTGAACGTGCAACAAAGAAGGCCAAGGTGGATCTGTGTCGGTCAGCAAGGTCATGGCCACATTTTTTTGGTATGCACGAGAAATCGTTCAAATGGATGACCTGAAAAGGACAAAATAATAACCGAATATTATTTAAAACTTTTGGACAGATTCGCTATTTATTTGATGCAGAAATGACCGCATTTAGTGAAAAAAGTGTTCTCACAATGCGCGGGTGTAGTGATCATCTCAAAAATTCATAAATTGGGTTACGAACTGCTACATCATCCAGCATATTCTCCAGATTTAACCCCCTGCGACTATTTCTTGCTTCGAAACCTGTAGAAATGTCTGGTAGTTTAGAGATTCGTGTCGAATGAAGAGGTTATTACAGAAGCAAGCGCCTTAAAACCCCAAATGTCAAAAATGCCGAAAAATATATATTTTACTCAAAATGTCAATGACTTATCAAACCACCCTCATATATTTATCATAAGTGATTTTTTAAACTTGTCACATAAAACAGCTGGTGTTCATATAATCGAAGTAAAGATTTCATTGATTATAGCCTGTGATTTACATCTTGTCTGTCTGGTCTAGAACGGTTACTTTAGTAACATGTTTAAAAAAAAATTAGCTGAAGCTACCTCAGCTAGAAAGTCAAGTCAGTGTTTCTAATGGAACTTCCGTCGGGAAATATATTAAGGTTGGGCAATGAAGAAGAGTTGGTGCACAACAGACTCTTTCTCTTCTTCGTCCTCCAAATGCGCCAAAAATCATTAGAGTCGTAATCCTTTTTGATGGTATGAAGTTAGAAAGTGTGCGAACTTCCGCCGGGAAATATATTAAGGTTGGACAATGGAATAGAGTTGGTGCACAAGAGACTCTTTCTCTTCTTCGTTCTCCAAATGCGCCAAAAATCATTAGAGTCGTAATCCTTTTTGTTGGTATGAAGTTAGAAAGTGTCCTGTTGTCGTTATACTGCTAGAGAACCACTTAAGAAAAGTTAAATGCCCCAATTGTGCTGTTGTGCTGGCTGTTCAGAGTATGTACACGTTTTTTCCACATTTAACATGGTAAAGTTGCATAGAAGAGATCTAATGGCAGCTTGATTGTCAGAATATATAATAATTGATTGTCTTGTGATAGTAGATTTGAGCAACCGCTCCATAGTTTCCACCTTTTCAGTGTGGACTGCTTGGAAGACGCTGTAATGGTCTGGCAGTCTTATGCTCATATTAACTGAGTGAAACGGTGAGTGGATTCTGCAGCTTTTCGGTCATCGAGTTTTGCGCCGTCTGTAAAGATGGCTATGGCTCTCTTATTCAGGATGTTTGTGTTCTGCCATTCGTTACTGTCTGGTATTCTTGTGTACAGGACTAGAGGATGGAAATTGAGAAAATTTTCCAGGTCACGAGGATAACTCCAGACAGTTGAACTCTGTCCAGTTTCCAGTTCCTAACAGTAGTTCTTTTTAAATGTCCGAACGAACGAACGCCTTACAAATTATGCAGTCGAGAAGAAAGTATCAATCACAATCCCTTCCCAAGCGAGCGCTCTAAGTTTCTGACGGTAAGAATAAACACAAATTCCAAGATCTGATTGAAATAGTTCCCTTTCTGAAAGAACCAAATTTTTACCGACCTGAGTTGATATGTCCAGTAGTAGGCAAAGTAAGAAAAACTGTATCTAAATCCTGAACGGAATAAATCCGGAATAAGCTCTACTCTTGTAGGACCCGTAGAGGTAATCTAGCGGCCGATGCCCAGATGAATTTATAGAGGGAACACTTCTCTAGCTTTCTGAATGACGGTGAAAATGAAACACTAGTAGATGGCGAACCCGATTCCCCAATTTATAACGATAGAACAGATGCGACATTGACATAGTTTTTAAAATTAAGCGACAGCTGCTACGTTGGCTAGGTCATTTAGTCCGATTGGCTGATAACAGTAACGCTTTGAAAGCATTCAGTGCAGTACATGTCGGTGGAAGCAGATGAAGAGAAAGACCTCAATTTCGTTAGAAAGATCAGGTGGAGAAACACCTATATGCACAATCTAGAAAGATACCGAATTGAAGTGTTATATATGTCTGTGACTCTAAAGAGCCAAATTTTGTTCAGCAAAATTGTCGCATTTGGGGCAAAGAGCAACCTGAAGAGATTCAAGAGCTGCCATTTCCTCTAGAAAAAACAACGGTTTGTGTGGTTTGTGAGCCTGTGGAATCATCATCCATATTTATTTCAAAATGATGCCGGTGAGAACGTAACCGTCAATGGGGACCGTTATCGCTCCATGACAAACGCGTATTTGATGCATGAAATCGAAGCTCATGATCTTTGCGACATTTGGTTTCAACATGATGGCACCACTTCCCACACATCGCATCAATCAATGGATTCATTGAGAGAACACTTCGGTGAACAGATAATTTCACGTTTTGGGCCGGTCGATTTGCCACCAAGATCGTGTGATATCACACCGTTAGACTTTTTCCTATGGGGATATGTAAAGTCTAAAGTCTATGCGGACAATCACGCTTCGATTCAGGCCTTGAAGCAAAACATCACGCTTGTCATTCGCCAGTTACCAATCGAAATGCTCGAACGAGTCATCAAAAGTTGGACTCAACCGATGGACCATCTGAGACGTAGCCATGGCCAATATTTGAAAGAGATAATCTTCAAAAAAAGAAATGCCAAAGAATGTTTTTTTGAATGATAATAAATATTTCCCAATAATTTTGAATTTTCTGTGTTTTTTTTCTTTAAAAAAGTAGGGAGCCTCGAAATGGATCACCTTTTACAACTTCTAATTAATGGTCTTAAACAGTGACCATAAAAAGCATCTATAAATTTGATTTCACTCTTTGCTTCGACACAATTTTTTTTTTCTATTTTTATGACTTTTAATTTACTCAATTTGTAAACAAACCACATCAGCTGACAGACACATACAGATTATTGTGAACAATTGCAGCGAGTGACATTCACAATGGTGTATGAACTGCAAACAATCTCTCGACAGCAGTGAGGTGAGCTACAAGAATGCTGCAACATGTTGTAAACAACAACAACACCAAAAGTTATTTGTTTTACAAATATTTTCACTTTTTTTTTGCATCTCAAAAACAATGCGATATGCGCAATTTCGCGTTAAAATTTGTGTTTTTTCTTTCGTTCTTTTTGTAGTAAGCAAAATAATTGTTGAGGCCAAAACGGTTTGACCTTCTCATCATAAATTAAATTCTTATCGAATTTTCGCAAAAATAAAATACATAAAAATAAATTTGCATATAAATAATTTTTAGAGCGCATTTCATACAAAATAAAATAAATACGTGCGTATATATGTAGGTATGTATGTATGTTTGTTAACAATTTTTGTTTACCAGCCACAACAAACATGAAATTCACAGATTTTCGTGCAAAAATTTAAAGAATTTTTTTTTTGTATTTCTGTTTTAATTTGTTGTTGTTGTCATTTTGTTTACTGTTGTATTTTTATAATATTGAGTTAATTAACGCTATAAAAATATAGATAAGTATGTATATGTGTATTGAACACATGAAAAAAGCAGCGCCAGCAACAACAAAAAAATTATTATTCCAATGAGCGACACTGCAATTTCAATTACAACAACAACAACAACAGCATCAGCAAATGACAGCAATTAATTTATAAAATGTTGAGAACTGCGTAATTTCACGATTTCATGAGATTAATGGTCAAAATATACAAAATTGACAACAACAAAGAGAAGTAGCCGAAAACAACACGAAAATATGCAAATGCGCCAAACCGCAGTCGGCGGTCAACGAATGGTGGCGTGGTGGCCCCCAAAACAATTTTTCAACTTTTTCTTCTATAATAAATTGTTTGTAAATTGTAAATAAAAATAAATAAGTAAGGTGGAGCTAAGTGCTGTTGAAATTTAACATTAGTTATCCCACTGATATTTATATACGCGTCCCAAAACCCTGAGGAGTTGAATAACAAGTGGAATGATCGAAAACACTGAGAGAATATGAGATGATCTAAAGTTTGCTTTGAAGACCGGAGCTTCATATTCTCAGTATTTACAGTAAATGGAGACTGACCAACAACGGTAATGCTCGAAAATGCACTGAGAGAACATTAGACGATCTACAGTTGCTTTCAATACTGGAGCTTCACATTCCCAGTATTTACAGTAGATGGAGACTGCCCAACAAGGGAAATGCTCAAAAACACTGAGAGAACATGAGACGGTCTACAGATGCTTTGAAGACCGGAGCTTCACATTCCAAGTATTTACAGTAAATGGAGGCAACACTCCTCCGGTATGATAAATTGCAATGAAGATGAAAGATAATGACCCCGAATCGATGGCAATAACATGCCGAATGGCATAACAACTATTCGAATATTAACAATAAACTGGTCGAATCTTATAAGTGTGACTTGGCAGCTCTACTATTAACCGGATATGCATATGGTTTCAAGGTTCGAAAATATCCTCGAGAGAAGAACCGACATAAACGCCCATTTCAAAGCTGCCTTTCACAGCACGAAACTGAAGTTACGTCTACGCTGAATTGGTATCTCTGAAAAAGTTTATGCTGAACTGAAGCACCACCAGAAATTCCATCTTTGGAGTGACGAAAGTTATCAACAAGAATAAGTTGAGCCTTCTTCTGTGTGGAACTTGAGCTGGCTAGGTAATAGTCTTACTTCGATGATGCAGAAGCGTACATTATAACTAAATCCGGCTGAGCCACCGCAAAAAGTTTTTCAGAGAATGGGTTTTCAGAAGATTCATGGTTGATTTTTAAATTACCTTCGTTTTGGGCGGATCCTCGAGGAATCCACATCAGAATCCACCTTTTAAATTATGTATTGGAGAATGTTCGTCTCAAAAACAAGTCATCATCTCCAATACTAAGAGTCAAAAATCACCATTTTGCGAATGCTACATGATCACTTGAGAGCGAAGGAAGTCAGTGCAGTACGGGTGTCCATAATCTTGCGAATTCCTCAAAAAAAATAAGCATAGATAATTTTGTCTGACTATGAACCAGTATCAAAAGCTTTGAAATCTAACGTAGAATAACTCTTGCCTTCAGGTGTTACTTTGCACTGCACAGGCAATTGAAAAGTTAAATCCACTCTCTGAGAAGAAAGACCAAACTCTAAAATGCGCTCATTATTCCTGTGCTGCTGTACATGATATGGTTTCTCGAATTAACAGACAGCAGTTACGTTGATTAGGTCATGTAGTCCGAATGGTTGAGAACACTCCAGTTTTGAGAGTATTCGGTGCTGCAACGGTCAGAGGAAGATCAGATACAGTAGGATTTGGCTTCACTAGGTGTCTCCAATTGGTGCCGAGTAGCAAAGAGAAGAAGCCACTGCCGCGCTATTGTTGATTAGGCTACAGTCGCGTGAGCGATACATTCGTGAAAAGAAGAATTTGGAATATCGGAATCGTGCCTTTTTTTTTTTGAAGTCTTTCGTCTAAAAGTTTTATTTTTGTGGACCAACCTCATATTGCTCTTCCGGGTTAACAATTGGATGTAATGCCCTAACTGTGAATGACTAAGCAACATACAGAATGTAGTAACAGAACTCGGGTTAAGTGAACAATGCGACCGGGGTAGGGAAGTCTTCTCTCAGGTGCAAGCCACCTACTCCTTCTCTAGTTCCACCCATTCTGGAAGGTAAATCCATCGATAATAACAATACTGATGTTTCTAAATGGAGACTGGCTCAGGAGCAGGTTTCCTCTGCGACTACCCCAATAAACAAGGTAGATTCAAGCTCAATGAAAACAACGCTCCCTTCCAAGCGGGGATTATTGAAGGTACCCTCTTTAATGGGAAAATCTATTAGATTTCCAGTAGACAATTAAGTGTGTTAATAAAAAGTCAAAAATTGTGAGAAAATGTATGGAAACAATACGCGAGTCTCTTTTCTAATTGCGGTGGTCGCTCGGCAGCGAATTACAAGCCCTCCAAGTGTATTTCTGGCATGAAATAAAAAAGCTCCTTATAAAAAATCCATCGACCGTTCGGAGGCGATTTAAACATCAAGACGCAAAACAACAAATTGGAAGAGCTCGGCCAAAAATCGCTTCAGCGGTTACAAGTGCCAAATTGTAAACATTGGGTTTACGAACTGATAATATCGCGACACCTTAAAACACCTCAGATGGGCCGGTCTTACGAACTGGGTACTCCAGATTCTTCGGATCTAAGATCTCTTTCATACCCACAGCGGTGAGCCCTTTTTCCACGTCTCCTTCAACGAACCAGCTTTAGTCTCTTCAACTGAGATACATATATCTGTCCATATCTAACTCAATTACTTAAGGCCTAACGGCCAGATGACCGTTAGTTGAACATGCTTCAAAAGCCTACATGCACACACCGCCACGCACTTACCACCATACATACATAGAAATGTCAAATTAAATATCGCAAGCGAGAAATGGCAAAGCCAAACAAAATACATATGAACTGCGCCAATGCCAATGCTAATTTTAGCTGACAACAGAAAAAATGCGTACAACCAAAAGAAACAACAACAACTTCGACTCTTACCACTAAATAATAAGCAACAACGGCGCGCAGCAAGACAACAACAATAGCAAATATGTTAAGCATTAACGAACTGCATGCGCTGAGTTGCTGTTGTTGTTGTTGTTGTTGTTGGCCACATTTATTCTTTTGTTATTGTTTTATTTCAACGTATTTCAACACAATTTCGGTAAACAAATTTCGTTGAATAATATTACAAACAACAGCAATCATTGCAACAACAACAACACCAATATCGTCACTGCTTCACGGTAAACATGCAATAATCGCTGAAATCAGAATAAATTGGAAAGAAAGAGAGAAAAGAATAATGCCAATGACGTCCAAAAATGGTGAAAATATCAAGTGATTTTGTTGCTCTTTCTTTGTTTTTGTTGTTGCTGTTCTTAGAAATTGGCAAATAAATAACAAAATACACAAACAAACATATGAATAATGAATTTCGCGTGCATTTGTACGCTATATTTGATAATACATACATACATATGTATGTACATTTGTACTTTTTATATATGTATGTATGTATGTATTCACTTCCTTTTTGCAAAACAACGGAAATATTAGACGAACAACAACAAGTCAACAACAATAAAATTTATCACAACAAAATCATCAGCGACCAAAACAACAGCTCTGAACTCTTTCATCATTGCAAGACCTCGCCAATTTACTCATACCCTCGCCCTCAAATCGCATGCGATTTCTATTGAAGTGAAATTGTGCCAATTTCGCCGGTAAATGAACAGGTGTAGCGGTAAAAAATGTAAATACACACGTGACACGTCATCATACTCAAGTGGAATTTTCGGTGCTGAACTATTTGGTGCCTACATACATAAAACGGGTGATCCATTTCGATGTTCCCAATTTTCTTAGGGCAAAAAACAAAGAAAATTCAAATTTAATGGAAAATGTTTATTATCATTCGAAAAAACATTCTTTGGCATTTATTTTTTGAAGATTACCTCTTTCAAATGTTGGCCGCGGCTACGTCTCTGATGGTCCATCCGTTGAGTCGAATTTTTGATTATTCGTTCGAGCATTTCGACTGGTAACTGGCAAATGACACGCGTGATGTTTTGCTCCAAGATCTGAATCGAGAAGGGATTGTCCCCATAAACTTTAGACTTTACATATCCCCACAGGAAAAATCTAACGGTGTGATATCACACGATCTTGGTGGCCAATCGACCGGCCCAAAATGTAAAATTATCTGCTAACAGAAGTTTTTCCTCAATAAATCAATTGATTGATGCGATGTGTGGGAAGTGGTGCCGTTTCGTAGAAACCAAATGTCGCGGAGATCACGAGCTTCAATTTCAGGCATCAAATAGTCGGTTATCATGGCGCGATAATGGTCGCCATTGACGATTATGTTCCCACCGGCATCATTTTTGAAGAAATATGAACCGATGATTCCACCGCCCCACAAACCACACCAAACCGTTATTTTTTCTACATGAAATGGCAGCTTTTGAATCTATCAGGTTGCTCTTCGTCCCGAATGCACCAATTTCGCTTGTTTACATACCCATTGAGCCAGAAATGGGCCTTTGGCTCGAAAACGTCGGATATTCTTGGAAGAGCTATATCGCTTAAAAAGATCGAGCGGCTTCAGTTCTTGCACCAGCTGTATTTTGTACGCTTTCAATTTAAGATCTCGACGTAAAATGCGTCAAGTCGTTCCATACGTCAGTCGAAGTTGCTGCGAAGGGCGCCGAATCGACTCTCCACAGTCTTCGTGTACACTCTCAACTACGGCCGCTATATTTTCTTCAATGCGTGCTGGACATGGTCTATTCGGTCGAATATTATCCAATAATGAATGCTGGATCTCAAGATGGTGTTGCGCTTAGTACGCTCAGTATGTCGATTATATCGATCATAAGTTGAGCGAAACACATTCTTTACAGTACGTGAATTTTCGTAATAAAGTTGAATGATTTGTAAACGTTGTTCAGGCGTAAGTCTTTCCATGATGAAATGCCAAACTGATACTGAACAAAAATAACATGACAGCTTGACATGACCCACGAGTGATCTGTCAAAAAAAAGGGTGGTGTCATAAGTCAGTGACTTTTGAACAAAATATATTTTTTCGGCAAATGAACGTTTTATTCCTAAACATAGTCTCCTTTAAATAATGTACATTTAATCCAGCGTGTTTCCAATTTTTGTATTTCCTCCAAATAAAGGAGTTTTCCGAGACCCACAAAATAGGCATTTGTTTCTGAGATGACCTCTTCATTCGACCCGTATCTCTTAGCGCTCAGTGGTTGTTTCTGCTTCAAATCAATATCGAAGTTGTCCAAAAGCACTGAATAATATTCGCTGGTACACATTGTACCTTCTTCAAGCTAATCGATGTGAACCACATCTTGTGCATCCCAAAGAACTGTGCCCATGACCTTGTTGATCAACAGACCACCTTCTCTTTTCTTGGTGTTCGTTCACCCGAAGAAACCTACTGGCTTGATTGTTCTTTGGTCTCTAATGCTGTGTCGTGGATCAATTTTTCGTCTATCGTAACGAAACGACCCAAAAATTCGCTTCAGCCACCTCACGCACTTTATTCTCCGTTCGTTCAATATCATTACATGGATTTTATTGCCGATTTCTGTCGTGATGACCTCTTTTGGGCGACATGAACGGTCAGCGTCACTTGTACTGATACGACTACAACGGAACTCAGTAAACCACTTTGTAACCAATGAAATTGATGCTGCAGAATACCCATAGTATTTATCACGTGCTTCCTTTGCTTCGGTGATAGTTTTTTTCGCAAAAAAATAATACTTAATCAGCACACGAAATTCCCTTTTTTTCATTTTCGTTAAATTTCACGCGCTCGTCTGCTTTCAATGAGTGCCAAACATAAAATGGCGTAGATTGCCCAAAAGTGTTTCATTTACATGAACTACGCGGCAAATTGAGAAAGTCGTTGACTTATTAAACAGCCCTCGTACACATTTTTCTAAAATATTTAGAATTTTGATTAAATGATTTTTTCCTTCAAATCCACACATCGTATAATACTTTAAAAGACATGATTCGCGGAGAACATGTATACTTAGCTCTTTTGGGAAATGACAGATCCGAAAAGTCCAGATACTCTCAATTATATTCTTTGCTAAAAAAGATGAGTTAGATTCTTCTGCCAAATATATTTCAGTGGAAGGAAGCAGCTGCTATTAGGACCCACAATTGGTTATAAACCAAACTGTTAGGTTCAGAAAGACATCATGCACAGGGTTCACTTGCGGCCTCAATAATTCGGAGCTGAAATAACGGGGCTTGTAGTTTTAGCAGCTCTGAAGCCTGTGTGGTTTAAGTTGTGCTCAACTCTAGATCGTGCAGAGTTGCAGTGCATTTTTTTCACAGAAAAGAGCAGCAGGTTGGAGGTATTTCTCTCTGTCTCCCTTTCTCTCTCTCTGCTTTTCCCAGTGGAGATTGTATGGAATATTTTCATCCCTGCGGACGAAATAACCTACCGCAGTCGCTATCACTTGATATACCGTCTTACAGTCTTGTCACGGTAAATCTCCTACAGCCCATCGTTAAATTCTCTGCGGTGATCACCATCACACTAGTACGGAAAAACCCAAAAATATTTTGCAAAATCTTTCTCTCAAAACTCCTAGTGCTGACTCCGATATCCTTATTGTTCAAGCCTATGCTTAGTGGAGCATGAAATGAAAATAATAAAACGACTTGTAGAGCTTGATCGTCGATCGTTGAGAGTGGACTTTACCATCCAATTGACTGCCTAATTTGTTGGCAAGAGTCGATTGGGTTGATATTGTGGAGTGTCACCCCAACTGAAACCTTGTTGGACACCGAACGCCTCGGAGAGGTTGTTGCCAATCCTGATGCGCTTCCGCTATTGTTTTGTTTATACAGCCGTATAAGGTAGGCAATCTTTTTTCTGTTCACTGCGGAACGGCAATTCTCTTCGTATCAGCTCTTTTTTCGATCTTATCGAAAACCCTGCTCGTCAGGAGCTTGAAATGATGTACTCCTTATACCGAGTTGCTGATGAGTACACTTAGAGAGCAGTAGTTCAAATCGAGTAGAAAACCATTTGACTATCTATGGTGATTGGAGCTTTCCGACATCTAACCTTCCTTCCGTCTGTTGACGAATGTGCTTAACAGCATAGAGTCGGGTGCATAGTTTTCTGCTACAAAACAGTGGTGGAAGTCGATGAATATTTCTCGGAACCTACACACATCTAGAACACTGCAGACATGTCGTTCGTCTATCACAGTATGATCAATTTGGTTGTATTGTGGGTGAGGTTTTCAATCTGGAGAAACCGTTATCACCAGGAAATGATGCACATTTTTTGAATGGTTCTCAATTATGATGTCGCTTTGAGAGAGAGTAAGAGTAACTGAACTAAAAGATCAGATCAATATCTATAAAAACTAGATATGACGAAGGTGTTGGGAAGACTAAGAGTTCTGGAACCTTCCTGGGTAATGCCGATAGAACTTCCCAAAATGCTGGATATTTTCAGTTAGTGAAGACCTTAATTGGAAGGAGACACCTTTCCTCGTCATTTCTCAACTTGTGCCAATATTTGAAACATTCTTACTTACGAAGATTTTACAAATTGATTGATTATAGGGCTTTTGAATTCTTAATGATGGAATTTTCAACAAACAAACAAAATCAATTGATTTCTGGAAAAAAAAACTTCAATTTGTCCATAATCAAGTTCTTTGCACACTCCCAACCGCAATAAGACAACAAAAAGTATGTAATTATCAACATACTCGTATGTACTCGTATATATTTACAAGTACATATGTATGTGTCAATGTACAGCGCTGGTACTAAATGCGATATTTACGCATCACAATGCGATAAGCAAACGTTTGAGGTTGTTCCCAGACTTGAAGTAATCAACAAAGTAGGCATGTAAGTAAACAAATGAGCAAATGGAAATGTAAGTAAGTACATACATACATACCTACTTGTATGTTAGTTAGCATGCGTGTATGCTTTTAATAACAACTCATCGACCAGATCGTTCGAATATTTCAACGAAATGTTGACAATTTGCATTCCATTGTGACACACGAGGCAAGGTATTTTACCCAATTCCAGGGAAAAGCAGTTAAACGCGCTAAATTCTTACAAATACCGACATATATGTTGCATACATATTAGCATATACATACATATATCTGACTAAGTGCTTGCTTACTGTCATAAATATCTTCTATAGCACGTACATATGTATATAAATAAATATGTAAATATTTTTATTTATTTTTTACGCTTTAGCCTTTCTTAATTTAATCTAGCAAATTATCGATAAAAAGATTTTCGATTTAAGGAATAAACAATAACATGTTGAGTCATCAACACCACAATTATTATTCCGTTAAGCATTTTTTGGCTTTCACTGGCGATATTATTCCTATAACCTGTGGAAAATGTACCTCCAATTGATAATTTTAAGCGATGCAAATAAAATAAGAAATAATGAAAAAAGATGCAAAAATATAATAAATAAATAAAGCTAGCTAAAATTAAACGAAAAAAAAATAAAATGGAAAAATTAAATAAATGTAAAATAAAATAAAATAAAATAAAACAAAATGGAATAACTAAGTCATAATAATTAAAAAAAAAAATTAAAAATGAGTAATTTAAATAAAACGAAAAAAAAATTAAATTAACAAACAATTTAAATTAAAAAAAATAAAAATAAAATAAAATAATAAAATTACAATAGAATAACATTTAAAAACAAATAAAAAATTTGAAACATTAAAAATATATATAAAACAAAGTAAACTTAAATGAAATAAAACAACTTAAAATTAAAAAAAAAATAAAAAAATTAAAAAAAAATTTTTAAAATTAACTGAATAAAAAACAATGTAAAGGAATATGAAATGGAAGAAATAACATGAAATAAACTTAAAAAATTAAAAAAAATTGTAACATAAAATAAAACAAAATTAAATTATAAAATATAAAAAAAAAATATAAAAAATTATTAAAATTAATTAAATTTAAAAAAAATTAAATAAAATGAAGCGAAATAGAATGAAATAAAATAATAAAAATGAAATAAAGGGTTTTCCAATTCTAAGTATAGTTTTGACCATTTTTAATATGTCATGATCTGTCATTTTCTTTTCATTGTATTCAGTATTGTTTACAATTTCATCACTGGACCACCATACACGTCGTCAGTATGCTGATTTTGCCTTGGAACAACTTGAAAACGACAACGATTTCTTTAAGAAAATCATCTTCTCCAATGAGGCTCACTTTCATCTGAGTAGTGCCGTAGTAAATAAAAAAAAACTGTCAATTCTGGTGCGAAGAAAATCCTCAAATTATTCATGAACAACCATTACATTCACCTAAATTGACAGTTTGGTGGTTTTTGGTCTGGTGGAATCATCGGTTCGACTACTTCTTTCGAAATGAAGCTGTTAGCACCGTTACTGTCAATGGAGAGCGGTATAGATCGATGATAACCAACTTTTTATGGCCACAATTAGAAGGAGTTGATCTTAACAGTTTATCTGGTTCCAATAAGACGGGGCTACGTGTCACACAGCATGTGCAACAACAGAATTATTGCGAGAAAGGTTTGGAGATTCGATTATTTCAAGAAATTGTGACATTGCATGGCCTTCAAGAAGTTGTGATTTGACACTATTAGAATACTTCTTGTGGGGTTATTTGAATTCTGTGGTCTTTAGCAATAAACCAGACTCTCTTCAAGCTTTAAAAGTCAATATTGAACGTGCTATTCATGACATACGACTTGATTTAGTGAAAAAAGTGCTAAAAAATTGGGTTCATCGAATTCGTTCCTTCGTTGATTTTATATTCAGAACTTAATTGTATCAATTGTACTTTACATTAAATAAAAAAAAATGAATTTTCTTAACAATTAGTGTTTTTTTTTTCAAAGAAATCATATCATTCTTATTGGGAAACCCTAAATGGATCAAATTGCAATAAAAGATTAATACATTAAATAAAAAAAAAATCAAAAAAAAAATAATAATATATAGCAAAATGCAATAAATTAAGGTAAAATAATAAAAAAATATATAAAATAAAAAAATATAATCAAAGTTATGAAAATAAAAAATTGATAAATTAAAATAAAATGAAACTAAAATATATTAAACTTAATTATAAAAATAAACCATATAAAAATAAAGAAAAAGTGAAATAAAATAAAAACAAAAGAATAAAATTATGCGAAATAAAATGAAGTAAAAAAAACAAATTTAGTTAAATAAAAAAATATTTAATTAAATAAATAACAAAATAAAATAAAATGAAATAAAATAAATCAATTTAAGTAAAAAAATTAAAAGCAAATATCAAATAAAATAGTATACGAAAAGTTATAAAAATAAAAGTTAATAAAATTAAATAAACAAAATCAAATTAAATTGAATATTATTAAAGAAAATTATAAAAATAAAATAAAGAATTAAACTAAAAAAAAAGATTAAATAAAACAATATGAACCAAATTAAGCGAAGTAAAATGAAAAAAAAACATAAAAAAATATTGTAAAAGGATTAAAATAAATAAAATTAAATAGAATAAAATATAAGTACTAAAAAACATTTAAATTAAAAAAATATATAATATCAAAGAACGATCAACGACACTGAAGATGGCAGAACGCCGAAACCGGTTTGTCTCCAAACCAAATTTGACAAGGGACGACGGGAACTCGTTCCAATATTCATCATATAATATATGCGCTATAAAATGGAATAAAATAATAATATTAAAACTAATTATAATAATAATAAAAAATAATTATAAAAATTAAACATAAATGAAATTAAATTAAAGAAAAGTAATGAAAAATAAAACAAAATAAAATAAAATAAAAAAATAAACAAATTAAATTAATAAAAATATTAAAATAAAATTAAGTTAATTTAAGTAAAGTAAATTTAACTATAATAAAATAGCAAAAAAAAAAGGGAAATGTAAAAAAAAAATTAAAAAATTTGAGATTTGATGAAATGCATAACTATCAAATTTAAAATGAAATGAAATAATATTGCACTAAATTTTTATCAATTATTGTAGAACCTTAGTCAAGAATAATTTAATTGGATTATGCACACATCGAGTTGGTTTTTGCAAAGGTGGACAAGATAATATATTTTGCTGTGCTTATGTGCGCTTGTAACGCTTTATTTGAACACATTTTTATATGCCTATTTAAATAGTACCCATTTAAATTTATATTTACATACATATAAGAAGAAGCATTGAGGTGTCCCCATTTAGCACATTAAATGCTACGAATTTTTTTTACTCGCACATCCCAATGTCCAATTATAGTCTAGATAGTGTCTGGCGTCTAGACATTTCATGTTATTTACGTAATCAAATGTATGTATGCATATACATATGTACATATGTAAGTAGGTGAGGGCATTATATATATGTATGTAGTACTCGTATGTATATGTATGTAGAAGTGAATTTGTAGCTCTGCTTGGGTAAAGAAAGTAGAAGAATTTACATATGTAAATTAAAATTTTAATTTCATTTTATTTCTTTCCTTCTTCAACTCGTTCTATTATTATTTGTACAGTGGTTTTTTGTTGTCTTATTGCTGTTGTTGTTATTAGCTGACATAAATTGAATATTCGTTAAATATATACGATGTAAATTAAAAAAATAAATAAAGGTAAATAAAAATTGTAAATAAAAATTACAAAAAAAAATTCTAAAATCAGTCAGTTTTCACTTAATGTTTCTTTTTAATTCTTTTTTTTCCACTTTACGTATGCATCTTTTTGGTTTATTTATATATGTTTTTTTTTCCTTTCACAATTCTCTTTACCGTTTAATTTCACTTTAAATGCACATTTTAATGTCCATAACAATATTATCAGCGCCATTCGTGGTTGCTTGTGTTGTTGTTGCTGTTTTCACGCGGCACACTTAATTTATATGGATATTAACGCTGACGTTGATCTACATACATACATACATACATACATAACAATTCATTCGCTTATTGCCAAGAAAGTCTAACGTGGCTGCCAGGGTATTCATCTAAATTCAGCCAGTTTGTCTCGAGATCTTATGAGGTAGAAGTTGCTACTGCTACTGCAGGAAGCTTTTGCTTTTGTTGCTGTTAATTTTTTTTTTGCGGCACTAAATTGTCTAATTTGTCTACGACGCACTGAAAAATGTTTTCTAAGCATGTGATAATCGCCTAATGTCGCATAATAAATACGATATAAAGGGTGATCCAAGTAGAGGTACCTTTTCCAATAGCCTTTTTTTTGACAAATCACGCGTGAGACATGTCAAGTTGTCATGTTATTTTTGTCCAGTACTGTTTGGCATTTCATCGTGGAAAGACCTACGCCTGAACAACGTTTATAAATCATTCAACTTTATTACGAAAATTCACGTTCTGTAAAGAAAGTGTTTCGCTCAACTTATGGCCAACATAATCGGCCTACTGAGCGTACTCCTCGCAACACTATCACCCATATTGAGGCACAGCATTCACTACTACACGATAATTTTCAACCGAATAGAACACGTCCAGCATGCAGTAAAGAAAATATAGCGGCCGTAGCTGAGAATGTACACGAAGACCATACCGAGTCGATTCGACGCCGTTCGTTTCAATTCGGACTGATTTATGGAACGTCTTGGCGCATTTTACGTCGATATCTTAAATTGAAAGCGTACAAAATACAGCTTGTGCAAGAGCTGAAGCCGCTCGACCTTCCCAAGCGATATCGCTTCGCTCTATGAGTTCTTGAAAAGTTCCAAGAAGATACCACGTTTTCGAGCCAAATTTTGTTCACCGAAGAGGCCCATTTCTGGCTCAATGGGTAGGTAAACAAGCAAAATTGTCGTATTTGGGACGAAAAATAACATGAAGAGATTCAAGAGCTGCCATTTCATCCAGAAAAAAAAAAACGGTTTGATGTGGTTTGTGGGCCGGTGAAATCGTCGGTCACATTTCTCCAAAAATGATGCCGGTGAAAACGTAACCGTCAATGGCGACCGGTATCGCACCATTTTAGCCGACTATTTGATGCCTCAATTTGAAGCTTGTGATCTCCGCGACTTTTTCTTTCAATAGGACTGGGCCACTTTCCACACATCACACCAATCAATGGATTTATTGAGAGAACACTTCGGTGAGCAAGTAATTTCGAGTTTTGGTCTAGTCGATTGGCTACCAGCGATAGGCTTTTTCCTGTGGGGATATGTAAAGTCTAAAGTCTATGAGGACAATCCCCCTTCGATTCAGGCCATTGGAGCAAAAAAGCACGCGTGTAATAGGCCAGTTACCAGTCGGAATGCTCGGAAGTCGGACTCAATGAAAGGACCATCTGAGATGTAGCCGCGGCCAACATTTGAAAAAGAGAATTTTCAAAAAATAAATGCCAAAGAATGCTCTTTCGAGTGATAATAAAAATTCCCCATTAAATTTGATTTTTCTGTGTTTTTTTCTTTAAAAAAGTAGGGAACCTCAAATTGGATCACCCGTTATGACATATGTACATCCTCATATGTTTGTATGTAATAATTTGCGGCAGTCTAAGACTATCTTTTGTTTGACAGTTCATTGAACCGTTCAAGAGTTACTAAATTGCTTGATGAAAAATTTATTTTTCCGGATTATTTAGAAGGAAGTTGAAATCTCGTGTTTCCTGACCTCTTAATATTAATATTACGGGTTCTAATTTCCATAGGCGTGTCTAAAAAACAATCACTTTTCATATGAGTCAAGCAGGTCACGATATTCGGCCATAGATGAAGTACTACCTATGGGTTGTGTGAGACCCACTACCTAAAAAATCTGTTCCAATGAAAAATATATAGGACCTCGAATGACTCCGCTTTTGAATATGACCACTGGAATGTATGGTCTCTTAATTTGAGAAGGTACCGCTGCCCAGATGGTTAATGTTCTGAGAAATGCAAATGGCTGACAAAATCGCCGTCCAAGAAGTGTTACACACGGAACAAGAACATAAAGAGATGAGTGCTTTCGATATTCAATATAGTGGTTATATAAAGAAGCTCAAATTTGGTATGGCAGAGAGATTTCTTCATAGAGTATTTGTATTCTCGCCGAAGAATGAACGTAGAACCACAATCTTCAAAGTTCTTGTTGATTTGAGCCTACGCTCCTATGTGTATTGTGACCAAAGTTGGTGAGCGCTTGGAACTTGCTCATGAGTGCTGTCCCGGCCATCTTGTCAGATTTGTGATTGTTGATTTTAATACTAGGGTTTACAAGGAAAGTATATTCGGTAGAACAGTACGACAATTCAGCCTGCATAATGGACTTTCTCCAGGTGGTTTGTAGCTGTTTTTCTCGTGACCCGAAACATGATCTTCTATAGTACCACATTCCGGCATGAGACAATTCGTCAAGCTACATCTCTGTATGTGGAACGAAGAACTCGCTACCAAAACGTTAACGTTGTGATAAACGGATGATATGTCTCAGTTCGTGGTTTAGAAGTGCTACGCTCCGAGGTATCTACTGGATCACTATATTGTAACAGCAAAATATGCACCCGTCCCTGTGCAACAAATTTAGTGAAGCATCGACGTCTAAAAAATGTCATTAGAATTCACAGCCAGTGAATCTAAGGGAATCGTCAAGAAGTCGATATTAAGCTCCCTGCATATTAGCGTTGTTAGCATTACGCGCTACGGAAGGCCTGAGTTCGAGTCCAGCTTCGGGCAACATTCAAAAATAGAGAAAATTAATTTTTTCAATTGCTGTCGGCCCTCGTCATGGAATATATATTCGAATATATTTCTGCCATGAAATACAAGCTCCTCATAAAAATGCATCGGCCCTTCGGAAGCGGCTTAGAATAAATTGTAGGCCCCTCCATTTGTTAGTAAAAACATCAACAGGCAAAACCAAAAATTGGAGGAGTAGCTCGGTCGAAAATTGCCGCTAGATAAAAAATGTTTGAAGAATAGCTGGTACAAAGAGGCATACCGAACTGAAGTATTGAGAAAAAAACTCACGTATGGAAAAGACAACGTGAGTTGAAGAACGAAGTGAGATAGAAAAATTAAGCGGACGAAAAGCGTGAGTACGATGAGAGTGAAAAGTTGGCAGGCTAGGAGAGAATTATTTAAAATTATATGAAAATATGTTTCAAAACCGGATCATACTTATGTTGGAATCAAAGAGGTGATCTGGTAACAGATTTCTAGAATGTATAGAGTATGCAACTCAGAATCGTTATCGCCAAAAGCAGCTACTTTGGACTTGTGGGAACTTGAAGAGTGAAGCTGCCTCTCGACGAACAAAGTTCTAGATCCACAAGTTCCTCATCATTTGCGACGCTCCATATGGACATTGTCGACAGCCGTTTTCGAGAGAAAAGTTTTGCAACGATTTGGCGATATTTATAGCGCCATTGACGTAAATTAGCAAATTTAGAGACATCGGCTAAGCGTGCTAGATTCATATGGTACGTATGGCTTTGAAGTTATTCCATGTCGTACTCATCGGTGGAAGCAGAGGAAGAGGAAAACCTCTAGTGCGTCAGTAGGATCAGGTGGAGAGCGAGATGACGCTCAAAATCCGCCAGGAATAATTTTTCAATAGTTTATTTCAAATTATTTCTTTTCTTTACCTAAATTACATACATACATATGTATGTATGTGTTAGGTCTATACCTATAAATTTACACAATTTCTCACAATAACAATAGGCATTGTCGGTCATTGGCATGGCCAAAGTTGTGAAATGATTTACATATACACATACACACATATATTTCATATATTTGTTCGATGTCCGTATGTATGCTCTGACTATTATTGTTGTTTTCTGGGCATTATTTGCACTCATTTCAAGTTGTTTTGACGCGTCCCTAAGTGGTTACTTAATTTTCCGATAAGTGGCGCGAAAAATATTGCTCAGCTTTGTTGTGAATGTGAGAAACATACTTACAAATGTACATATGTATATATCTACAAATATAGTTTTTGGACTTACAATATACAAACATACATATATGGACGTAGAGTATGTACATACATGCATACAGCCAGTTTTGAGGCATTTCTATTTATTTACTCACTCATAGTTATCTCCCGACGTCGACGTAACAGAAGCAGAGGAAGAATGAGAGCAAAGAAAAAAATGATTTGTTAATCAACTGTTGATTTTGCCATCTCATTTTTAACTCTTTATTTGTTTTAGTTGCTTTTGAATTTGGGTGATAATTAGCTGACGACTCACTCAACCATGAATATGTAAATATGTATATGCAACTATACAATATTTATATGTATGTAAGCAGTTATGTATTTATATAGATATTTAGTTGAGTAACACAAACAAACAGACAAACGAACAGAAAATCATTTTTATTTCACAATCTCTCGAAATGCTTCAGTAGTTTAAGCAGATACTTGTAAATAAGTACAGTGGAAAAACATAAACATACATATATACATATATGCATATACAAGTGTATACGTAGGTATTATAAATGCATGCGAACGTCGCATCAAGCTACATTACGCTTGCAAATGTACTTGGCACGCAAGTAACTGCTTTTCAGACCCCACACCGCCTCACATGCACCAAAAAAAAAAAAAAAAAAAAAATAAAAAATAAAAAAATGTCCCATTTCTCCTTCTCACTTTGGTGTTAAAAATAAATAAAAATTGCTAATCAATGCTTATTTATATCTGCAATATTTTTTTAAATATAAATTACAGTTTTTTCATATATAAATAACAGTTATTAAAAGCCATAAACGCCTAACTCGTGTTTTGTGCATTTTGAGTTTGCGCCAATAACGCCTTCAGCTGCGCAAAATGTACATGTTTTCAGTTGTTCGAGTTTCTATCTTTTGAAAGACGCATATTATTATATAAAAACTTACTAGATTTTTATATAAAATTTTATGCAAAATTAAACTTTAAATCTAGTTTACTCAATTTCACTTTGACATGTTCCTCTCTTTCGAAAGACCGAAAATGTTAAGCAAGTAAATGTTTAATTTTGTATCGATTTGTATATTTTTTACTACTAAATCTTTTTTATTCACATTCAGTCTTACAAATTACTGTCTTTCAAAAGACAAAAATTTTCAAAAAAAAAAAAAAAATTATGATTTTTTGTAATTTGTCCTATGAAAATTCAAACTCTTAATTTAATTTTTTTTCTATTTCAGTCTTACAAGTTTTTATTTTTTGAAAGACAAAAATTAATCAACGAGAATTCAAAATTTTTTATATAATATTTTATGAATTTTTAAATTCTAAATCTCATTTATTCAGCCTCCGTGCTACAGGTTTCTATCTTTTGAAAGACTGAAAATGTGAAATGAACCGCTTTTTAGTTTTGTATCGAGTGGCATGAAATTGTTTACCACTAAATTTTTGCTATTTACTTTCAGTCTTACAAGTTACGATCTATCGAAAGACGGAAATTTTTAGACAAAATGTATGATTTTTATGTCATGAGAGAATTGAAACTCTGAATTTAATTTATTCTTTTTCAGTCTTAGTTTCTATCTTTTGAAAGACGAAAATTATTTAACTAAAATTCAGTTATTTTTTATATAAAATTGTATGAAAATTTTAACTCAAGTTTCTCTCTTCTGAAAGACGAAATATAGTTAACAAAAATTCAATTGTTTTTTTTTTATATTAAAACTGTATATTTTTAACTTTAAATCTATTTTTTTCATTTTCAGTCTTACAAATTTCAATCTTTTGAAAGATGAAAATTGTTCCGAAAAAACCAATTGTTTTTGGAAGGAAATATTATGAAATTTCGGATCCTAATGAAATTTGTTCACTTTTTGTCTTGCAATCTTTTGAAATACTGAAAATGAGAAAAAAAACTATTTCGTCTTTTATCGAGTTACATGAAATCTATTCACTTTAAGTATTACAAATTTCGAAAGACAAAAGTGATTCAAAAAAAATTTAGTTTTAGTATCTAGTAGCATAAAACCTTTAACTTAGTCAAATCTATTTTCGTTCTAACTTAAAGATTTCTGTTTTTTGAAAGACGGAAGTTTTTCAACTAAAATTTATGTTTTTTGCTTTGGTTGTCTGGAAAATTTGAGCTCCGAGTAACTGAAAACTAAAGCTTTTCAACAAAAATGTATGGATTTTGTATTTAGTTCTATAAATATTTTCAACTCTAAGCCCAATCTATTCATACTCTGTCTTACAAATTTCTAACTTTTGAAAGACAAAAATTACTCGACCAAAATCTACCTTGCCTTTTAAGTTGTAAGAAATTTTTGAGCCCTAAGTAAAAAGTATTTACTCTAACCTAATAGTTTCTATCTTTCGGTAGACGAAATCAATATAAGAAAAAGTATTTGCTTTTGCATTTATTGTAAGAATCATTTTTACTATTATTGGCTTCTATCTTTCGAAAGACAAAAGTTATAAAATCAAAATTAGTTATTTATATATAGAATTGTATGAATATTCTGAACACTCAGTCTTACAAGTTTCTGTCTTTCGAAAGACGAAAGTTAGACCACTAAAATTTTGTTTTCTGCCTCAGTTATCTGACATTTTTTAAGTCTAAATATAATAGTCCTAGTCCAGTCTTTCAAAAGATGAAATTTATTCAAGAAAAATTTAAATCCTTAGTATTAAATTATTTGAAATTTTTAAACTCTAAACAATTAATCTCAATAAAAATCAACTTTACTCATTTATGACTTATTAGCAACATTTATGTACTTGTTTTTGTAGTTCAACATTTCCAATGGTTTTTCTATTCCATTGTACTTGCTATTGCTATTTTTATATACGATTATTTTCGTCTTTTGTTGGCATAATTTTAGACCTGCACGATTTCGAGGCTCATGACATACTTATATTTATTTAGCATTTCATTATTTGTCTATTTTTGTTGTTATTATTATTGTTATTTACTTAGCAACGATTATCTCGCATACGCTATCTCGTGCGAAGTGCGAGTACACCACTGTGTGTGATAGACAATATTTTTATTATTGCGTTGTAGATTTAAGAAAGCGAGATTTTTTGGGCATTGCGACCATAAAAGCTAAAAATGGCATGACAGACTTTGGAAAACTCCCGTCAAAAGTTTATATTTGTTTTAAAAGAAGCTGAAACTTTATTATTCGATAAGATTTTGTGTCAAAATACATTTTTTTTCATTTATGACGAGATATATTTCGAAATATATGTGATTTAATTATCTTTTTGGCAAGTGAGTGTGTTGTGCGCAAAAATCGCAAGTTCGTGGTGGAGTGTTGCCAGTAAGCTCAATAAAAAACGTGTGGTGCGTAAAAACTGAGAGGAGCAACCTTTCTTTCTTAGAAGGAAGGAATTTAATTTCATAACTTGATGCAAGAGTGGCTTGAATAGAATGTTTCTGGTTGTTGAGGCGGAGGATAGTGACAGACTGGCTCAGTAGTGTCATCAATTCTTTTCCTGATATTTTCTATAGCAATCGGAACGTCAAATCGCAGACATCACTATAGAAGTCATCGAAGTTTTTCCACTACACTTGCTTCCACTCCACGATTTCTTTCAATAACATTCGTGACCAGACTTCCACGACCTACATTGGTTAAGCAGATCGGCCTTCAGTTCGAAGTAAACAATATTCGACCTGCTTTCTCTCCACGATCTCTCTTCATATCTCGTGATCCGACTCACATGTTCTATAATAGCTTAGCAGCTACGCCATTAGCTTCAAGTAAAGGAAATTCGAGTCATCGGCGTGGTCTTCTACTTCGAGATGTTGCCTGTTACCAAGCAGTATGTATCGGAAAATAAGAGACAATAAGAAACATTATGTTGTGCTCGCATTCGCACTATCTACTTATATACTGTGAAGCTCTCCACAGTGATGTTCTGTTTGGTCTCAACGTATTGACGTATCACATATTCAAATCGATTTTCTTTCGTCTGTTTGTCTCTTTAGTGCTGTCCCATTTGTGATCAGCCATGTCGGTTCGTACGTCTGTACCTCTCCGTTGGCGATCAAAATCTTCCCATAGACTCGGTGGATTATTTCCGTCAAGTCTTTCTTCTTCTGCCCTTTCCATCTTTTCCCCGAAACTCACCCTTCAAGACTCAAGGGTGTTGATTATTTGTGGTAAAGGCTGCTTAATGTTGGATTTGGTACTGAGTACGCAAACAGAGCACCTTTTGAATAATAGATCGTCGAACACGAACTCCACGGGAGGCCCCTGTGTCAATTTGAATGAAAATTGGGTTTCGAGTGCTCTCGCAGCACTCCTCTTGTTGTTGTTTTTGTTGTAGTAACCGCAAAAAAATTCCCTAAATTAGGCTTCGGGGAATATAGCGGGAGTGGTTGGCTGGATAAAATCCGGGTCGTTGCGGTATAAAGACCCGACTGTCGCGGGAAAAATGGGAATTTAGTCGCCTCCTGCGGTTGGCATGTGCTACCGCGGGTAAATTCTCAAACCCATAACCCGCAGGGCTTTCGCAGCACTCCTGCCACTTCCTGATATTGATCTCCGTTTGAATATGATCAAAATATCATTTAGAGCAGTAGGGAACCGAATGGCTTTGGAGCATGAAATCCTGCAAACTATCTCGGTTAGAGTTAATCTACTCAAGAGCTGATTTTTCGCCTCTGCGTCAGAGTTTTATTATCCGAATTTAAACAGCCACAATAGCCATGTGATTAGCAGCATTTACTATGGTCCGACCAACATCCGAAATTTATAAAAATATATATTTTCTAATATTTTTCTAGTTGCGATCGCCCCTCGGTAGAGAATCTCAACCCATCCGATTGTGTTTCTGACATGAAATAAAAGCTCTTCATAAAAATTCATCAGCCGCTCGGAGGCCGCTTAGTATAAACTGTAGGTCTCTCCATTTGGTGGCAAAATCATCAAAACTCAAAGCCATAAATTGGAGAAGGACCTCAGCCGGAAATCGCTTCAACGTTTTTTGCAAATCCACATGGTTTAAAACATGAAATCATGCAAGCTATGTAGATTAGATTTAATCTCCTCAAAAGCTCAAGTTTTACTAGCCGTGCTTAAGCAGGGAGGAAGAAGAAACATGGAGAGCTCTGGAACTGTGAGCGAAAGCGACGTCTGAGTATATTGAGAATAACATACTGATTGAACTGCCAAAAAGAACACGCCAATGGCCAAGATGAACCCTCTGCATAGTGTTAAGTGTAATTCCCGAGTGAAGTTTTTTGCCATTGATCGTAAAAATTATCACTGTGATCACTTGAATTTCAATTTAAATAATTTTCAATAATATTCAGACAGCCTTCTCAGGAATATCAAAAACAAAGCCAACTTAGACAAGAAGTCAGCTGTTTTTAGATTTTTTTCTACTTGATTTTTCTTTGGACATGATTCTATGAAGGAAAAGTTCGAAGCTTCTGACCTTATTTTAAAGTCTATATATCTCTCTCCGGAAATATACCGTTCGTTATGGGTTTAAACGTCAAATCAATCGATTTTTGTGATAAATATTTACATCTCTTCGGCCTATTAGTCGCTCCAACAAACCATACTTAGAATGGGACATTCTCCTTTGGGCTCTCTTGTGATCCCTGTGATCAACAGAATAGATGTATGCCCATCACATTATCATAAAATATCGTAGCGACATAAGCTACGAGGTGTGTTCAAATGAAAAGGTGAATTTGAATTTATTTATTCATCAATATCTATTTTGTCGCCTTCAAAATAATCCCCCTCGGATATAATACACTGGTGCCAACGTTTTTTCCAATCCTCGAAGCACTTCTGAAATGCGCTTTTCGATATGGCCATCAGTTCTTTCTTCGATTCTGACTTGATCTTATCAATTGTGACAAAACGCTTTCCTTTCATTGGTTTCTTTAGTTTTGGGAATAGGAAGAAGTCGCACGGAGCCAAATCTGGTGAATACGGTAGTTGAGGCATGATTACGGTTTGGTTTTGGCCAAAAAATCACGAATAAGCATTAATGTGTGAGCTGGTATATTATCGTGATGCAGAATCCACGATTTGTTTCTCCACAATTCCGATCGTTTGAGCGGTATTGCTTCACGCAAACATTGCATAATTTCCTTGTAGTATTCTTTATTAACTGGATGACCTTTTGGCCGAAACTCATGATGAACCACACGATTGTAATCAAAGAAAACAGTGAGCAAAACCTTCACCTTTTCCTTTGAAGATACCTCTTATATGTTGCATTTCGCCGAGTTTAAAAGATGGAACCTTTGAAACGAGGAATCATTACCAAATCGTAGGCATACAGCTTAGGCGGCTGTTTATCATGGAGCGAATGCTTCCAATGGAGTGAGCTTCTCAAACAGCTAACTGCTAATGGGTCAGTCAGCATCAAAAAACTCGCACTCATTCTCTCTTTCTCTCTCTCTTTCTCTCTCTACTGCAACTTCTCTTATTGACTCCCACTTATCACTCGACTCAAGTGTTCTTTCTCTTCGGGGTTTCCAAAAGAATTGCGCATGTCATCCTCTTGATTAAAAAAAAAAAATTATAAAAATAAGAAGTTATTTGGATCCCCGCTCAACTCTTCTCCTTTTGCACCACGAACTGGATACCACTACTTTGATAAAGTTAAATTTTGATTATCTCAAGCATATCTAGAGATTTCAATATTTTTCATTTGTAAACAATAATATTTCAATTTAACTTAGTATTTTGAGAGCTTATTGGAAAAATACTTTATTTATTATACTATCATATGTATATAGTAAATATATGTACATAAATCATTTCGATTCTAAAAGTTGTATACTCTCTTATCTCACTCGCATCAGTTCATTCATCAAAACAACGCAATACTAAATATAAACTCAAGTAGTTATTGATCAACTTAGTTCGCTGGATGACGTGCCCGTATATAAGTATACACATACCACATATGTAAATACATACATATATGGACTGCGTTGCAGGTATTTAGAAATATTTGAAAAAATTCCCAAGTTCAATAACCATTACAGCACGTTTAAGTAAGATTTCGCCGTTGTTTTGAGAGCAATCTCATGGTAATAACAACGTGTTGAGCAAAATTCGAATCACTTCAGTAAGTACTGACACTATACGAGTGCCCATTATCAGCCATCATGCCGGTCGTAATCTTGACAACTATTAGATCTGTAGGTACCTTGGCATTGAACCTTACGGGTTGGTTGATAGAGTTATCTCGAAAACGGTTTACGATTTCGATGAACTTTCGTACGTACGTGTACTGGTTAGCATTCTAAGATATCAAGCGAAACTCGGACATTCTGAATTTGATAGATGGAGTAAAGGACTTCCTTTTCCAATGGAGTAAAGGTCTTTCTCTTCCTCTGCATGCGAGTACTGCATCAAAAACTTTCAAAGTTGGAGCGCTTTCATCCATTCGGACGACATGACCTAGCCCGCGTAGCCGCTGTCCTTTTATTCGCTGAATCATCTCAATGTAATTATATAACTCGTACAACTCATCGTTCCATCGTCTGCGGTATTCGCCGTTGCGCATGCGCAAAGGGCCATAAATCTTCCGCAAAACCTTTCACCCGAAAACTCCTGGCTGTGAAAATCGTTCACGCTTCAACTGCTTTTTCAATCCATAGTAGCACCGGTGAGCAAGACTGATTCTGCGTTGGATTTGAAGGCTGTTAGTGTTGGTTTTCTTGATGCTGTTTCCAAGATAGATGGAATTTTCAGCGACCTTAAAGTTATGACTGTCAACAGTGGCGTGGGAGCCAAGTCGCGAATGCGAAGACTGTTTGTTTGATGACGGGAGATAATTCGTCCTGCCCTCGTTCGCCACGAGACCCATTCGCTTCGCGGCTCTTATTCTGTTCTTTTTTCCAACATAATGTTTAGAAATCACACACCACTGTCTGACTTCTAGGTTGGTACCGTATGAAACGGAGAGGTTCTTCACAATTCTGACTGCGCTCGTGGTATTGTCCAGCGTCAGTCTAGCCATATAAGTTTTGCAGGTAGCGTAAGTAGATTCTTTTTTCGTGGGCCTTCTACAAGATTTGCCGCGTGGTGAATATCTAGTCAATGGTGGATTTACCAGGACTAAATTCACACTGATAATGTCCAATCAGTTTGTAGGCGTTAGGCTTTAATCCTTCTCACAATATGCTCGATAGAACCTTGTATGCGATCTTGAGAGAGTTTATCCTACGACAATTGGCGCAGACCGGGGGTATTCTTTTTTTTTGTATTTGGCAGAGCAAATCGGAACTCTACAATCGTCGGGCATGCATTCGTCCGAGCATTTTCTCCAAAGAAGCTGATACACGCGCCTTGTCAGTCTTTCTCCGCCGTTTTTTAATAGCTTGGCCGGCTATCAGCTCCCGCCGATTTATTATTTTTTAAGCGAGCAATCGCTATGCGTACTTCGTCGTAATAGGAGTCGGGTTCACCATGTCACTGCCATTCAGCAGGTTGGAGAAGTGTTTCCTCCTCCGGGGCATATTGAAATTTTCTGTAAGTCGCCGCATCTTTTCATAGAATTTTCGAGAATTTCGCTTGTCGGCTAGCTTTTCAAGCTCTTGATACTCATGCATTCGGTCTCTTCCTTTTTTCAACTGCAATTGCGTCTGAATTCCCTCTTTAACTATCTGTGTCTATCCCTCCCCGTTGTGGTCGATGTTTTTCACTGCAGCACGACAATATTCATTGTATCAGCTCTTTCTTTGGCCTAGCCAAAATCCTAATATTTTTGCAGCAGCGGTACGTAGGTAGTTTGAGACAGTTCCCCAATACCGATATTCTGATGATTGCTCTCAGAGAGCAGATATGCAAGTCGAGTGAAAAAAGGCACGGCGATCTATTGTGATTACAGCTTTTCAACGTCGAATCCTCTTTGTATTTGCTGAAGGGCGTTCCTTGCAGCACAGAGGCGAGTGCATTTCTTCGCTGATAAAAAATAATGATTCGAATCGATATTTAGCTTTTGAAATATATGCACGTCTAGAACACTGGTAACTCAGTGAAGTCGATCATCCTCAGCTCGTTCCCTCTGCGGGTTAGAGGTGCAAGAACTTACCCGCGGTGAGGCATGCCTGTCGTAAGAGGCGACTATAATCCGATAGTTCCCGCGACAGTCGGGTCTTTATTCCGGAACGACCATGATTTATATCCGGCCAAAGACCATAGCGCCCACAATATTCCCCGAAGCCCAATTTGGAGAATTTTCCTGCGGGTGCAACAACAACAACAACAACAATAGCTTCAGCCCGTTTGCAGATGTTATTAATTATTCAATATTATTATCAAAATAATCGTTCTGCAATTTGCAACTTTTTGTGCGCTTTTGCCATTTTACGGTCGTAATAATAATCCACCTGTTCTCGCTATTCCAATATATGCCAATAGAACAAAGCACCGGCCGAAGTAATGAAAATCTTACCGCCGTTCAGGCAAGTGTTGCTGAAGACCACAATTTGTCGATTCCAAGACGTTCTCAAAAATTGGGACTGTCTCCAACCACAACCTGGCGGATGTTGAGAAAGGATTTGGGCTTGCATCGATATAAAATTGTTCGCACTCAAGAACTGAAGCCATTGGACCACCATAAACATCTCGAATTTGTTGATTTTGACTTGGAACAACTTGAAAACGATAACTATTTCTTTAAGAAAATCAACTTTTCCGATTAGGCTCACTTTCATCTGAGTCTTGTGGTAAATAAAAAAAAACTGTCGATTCTGTTGCGAAGAAAATCCACAAATTATTCATGAACAACCATTACATTCATCTAAATTGACAGTTTGGTGTTTGGTTTTTGGTCTGGTGGAATCATCGGTGCGTACTTCTTTCGAAATGAAGCTGTTAGCACCGTTACTGTCAATGGAGAGTGGTCTAAATCGATGATAATCAACTTTTTATGGCCACAATTGGGAGAAGTTGATCTTAACAACATCTTGTTCCAACAGGACACGTGGGGTACGTGTCACACAGCATGTGCAACAATCGAATTATTGCGAGAAAGGTTTGGAGATCCGATTATTTCAAGAAATTGTGACATTGAATGGCCTCCAAGAAGTTGTGATTTAACACCATTAGACTACTTCTTGTGGACTAATTCTGCCATATTTTTTTACTAGTAACACAAAACCTCGATTGCATAAATCAAAATTTGAAAAAACCGTTATTTAAAAATTGATTTTGAGCGACACTGTACCATCATTGCACAATACTCGTCTTACAAAAAGCAAAATATAAGCAAAAAAAAAAAGCAATTAAAAAGCAAAAAGCAAATACCTCTTAACGGTTGTATGCGCTGTAAGTACGCGATGAAAATAAAAGCAATAATATTTACATATAAAAAATACAAATAGACATACATATGTACATATACTATTTACTATGAACATTTTAATTGCTGGTGCACTTCATTCATTCATTCATAACGACGCCACAGTACTCGTAGAACTGTACAGTGTAATGATAATTGATATGTAAGTACATACATACATTTGTATGTACATAAGTACATATGTATAAGCGTTTGATGCATACATGCATGTAAATTTGTTTATTTATATTAGACAAGTGTTTAAGTACGAGCATTGGTACGGCTGACGTTGGCAAATAATCCAACTCATAAATCCAAGGGTCTGTGCGCCGCCTAAACGCGATGCGCAGCAAAAAAAAAAACGATAACGCCGCAAGCATAAGATAAGGAAAAATAGAAAAAAATAGAAAAAATAGAAAGAAAAAATGTAAATAAAAACGAAAAATATTTACATGCGAATATAGACGCACAGGTATTTGACGTTTTGTTACATACTATATGTATGTGTGTGTGTGTTTTCTGTTGTTGTTTTTTTTCTCACAAATTTAACGACGTAGTATGCTCAGCATGTATGTATTTATGTATGTTATTTATGCATGTACGCGTATTTAGATAATAGTCACACTGCTTGTGCTTAATTTGACTCGTCCGGCAACGTCCGGCGTAGCGTTGCACTATCATCACTCAATTTACATTTCTACTACGTAGTAGAAATGTATTGTAAATCAATCGTAAATACTCATAGAGCACCCTCATTCATTACCCTCTTCATAGTTACTGATTATTATTGATTATTGATTCTATTCTTTGTTTTGTATGTGTTTTTTTTTTGATTTGTTTTTGTGATAGCGGCATTGAGAGTGCCAAGTATATTGCAAATAGCAATTAGTTGAACATAGTTGTAAATAGACGGACAGACATATGTATGTATATACGTGCAAATGTGTGGTAATTAGGGTTTCCCTTATTTCTCTTTCGAATTTTTCCTCCAGCCATACATTAAAAGTAAGGTTATGGAAACTGATTTTTTTAAATTAAACATTATTTTTTTTAATACTAAAAAAATTTATTAGAATTTTTTCAATATAAAATATGTGCAAAAAAATTTAAAAAATTTATTATTTTCTATTTTTAACTGCATTTTAAAAAAAATTAAGCTCATTAAGAGCACAGCAGTGCGTATACGTAACCTTTGGCATGTCACGGTTTAACCATTTCAAATAATTTTTTTTTATAAAATTCCTTTTTTTTATAAAGTTTGAACCTTGGCATTATATGTGAAACTTCATTCAGCTGACCGTCTCGTGAATTTTTGCAAACTTCGATCGGTTTAAGTTACTTTTCGACCAATTTTTGGCACATATTAAGCATGGCGGCCGCGATAGCCGAGTGGTTAGCATTGCGTACTGACATTCGGAAGGCCTGGGTTCGAGCCCAGGTTCGAGCAACATTCAAAATGATAGAAAAAAAATTTTCTAATTGCGGTCGCCCCTCGGCAGGGAATGTCAAGCCCTCCGAGTGTATTTCTGGCATGAAATAAAGCTCCTCATAAAAATCCATCAGCCGTTCGGAGGCGGCTTAGAATAAACTGTAGGTCCTTCCATTTGTTGGTAAAAACATCAAGACGCAAAACCACAAATTGGAGGAGGAGCTCGGCCGAAAATCGCTTCAGCGGTTACAAAGCGCCAAATATATATATATATATATATATATATATTAAGCATCAGTCTCAGCCTTAACTTGACGAATATTGGTTTTTAAGTGCTCAAGAGTTAAAGGTTTATCCGCTTAAGCACGGTCTTTCTCGTAGCCTCACAAATCAAAAGTCCAACGGTGTGAAATCGCACGATCTCGGCGGCCAATTGACATCGCCAAGACGAGAGATTACGCGTTCGGGAAATTTCTCTCGCAATAAGGTATATTCGCGCGTGTTGTGTGGGATGTGGCAGCTTCCCGTTGGAACCACCAATTATTGTACAAGTCGTGTTCTTCAATTGCAGGCCAAAAAAGGTCGGTTATCATACGACCATAATGCCCAGAATTGATAGTGACAGTCTCGCCTTTATCGTTTTCAAAGAAGTAAGGTCCAATCACACCTATAGGCCAGACAGTACGAGTTTTTTTGTTTTGTATGATGGTCTCTCTACTATTATTTGTGGATTCTTGGAGCCCCAAATGCGACAATTTTGCTCCATTACGTGTAAACTGAGTGAGAAATGTGCTTCGTCGCTGAAGAAAATTTTGTTGGAACAATGGCGGTCCACTGCTTATTGTTCAAGCACTCAATCGGCGTAACTACGGCTTTGTGAATGGTCAGCTGGCTTCAGTAGTTGGGTGGGCTAGACTTTATATGGATATATATGGACTTACCAAGGCCAAAATACGTCATAGTGTGCCGTAAGCAAGTCCCAGCTCTTGAGAACCTCGACGAACAGACACATTCCGGTCTTCAGCTACACTCTCACTTACAGCAGCGATATTTGAGGTGAAACGAGCAAAATGATGATGCACAGGCCTTACGATATCTTTAGCCGATCCAGTCTCTTCGAAGTTGTTTAAGATTTTACCAATTGTTTGAGTAGTTAGACGATTATGTGCACCATAATCTCCGCTTAAATCACGGAAAGTGGCCATGTTTGAATCACCATATTTGGTAGTAGATTTTAATAATTTTAACATGTTGTGCGTTTGTTAAGCGAATAAGTTTTCGTTGAGCAATATATTGTGTTTATATTAACCCAATTTCTCTTAAGAGGGTTGATAGGAAAGTGGTTCAGAAGACATTGTTAGCTACTGAGGAGAAAGACCGTGTAATTGAAGCCTTTTTTGTTATCGTAATGTTATCCTAAGCTTCGCTGTTCGCGTCGACAAACCTCTGCAGGTTATTTACCATGACGTTTGTCGACTTTAGATGAATTTTCAAGAAAAACTCAAACTCAAACTCACTAATATCGTAACCAAGTCGCACTGAAGCTGACATAACATGTCTTACCCCTCACCATACGCACAGGTTCTTCTGCAGCGCCATTGAGCCAGCTCGAACTGCAAGACGTCATAACAT
This sequence comes from Neoceratitis asiatica, assembly GCA_030068015.2. Lineage (NCBI taxonomy): Eukaryota > Metazoa > Arthropoda > Insecta > Diptera > Tephritidae > Neoceratitis > Neoceratitis asiatica. Next base: position 58,414,625 of record CM061526.1, on the reverse strand, counting down.
CTTTCAAATTTAATGTGTACAATATTACAAGTAATCTCTTTCGAGATCATTATTGCTCAAGCTTTTTTAGATTTATGGTAGTTCGCAGTAATATTTCAGCCGAAAATGGCCTCTTTGTAAGTAAATTCCTTGAGCAGCAGGAGCTTAATTGTGTGTAAGAATGCGATTTCTCGATATTCTTCTCATTACTTTGTGGTTGCTTTCCATATACTGGAATCTGTAGCATAGTAGATAGTAGGTTCTGTTTCTACTACAGCTGGAATGCCATTAATTGCGAAAGTATGGATGTCCAGCTAGTTGATACTATTTTAGAAATTTAGGCTGATATCACCACCGTTCAGAAAGTTTGATGGACAGTACAAGAACGAACGGAGATGGATAATTGTCAAATTTATTACAACGTTTGTGTAGGTATAGGATTCGTGGTGGTAGAAAGACTCTGTCTCCGAATTCTGGCATTAATTACACCAAAAGCCGACTCAAAGTGAAGTGCTTTGCGACCCCAATAGAGGGAAAAGAAGGAAAATGTAGCTAAGGATATTTTCCAAAAGCGCTCAGAAGGCATTTATTAGCGCTGTAGCCCAAAGCGTAAATTTTTATTTTTATTCTTATTTTTTGCAATTTATTTTTTTGTTAAAAAAATAAATAAAATGAAAACAACCAACGCCCTAATGTGCATAGAACATCCTCAGCACTCAATGTAGTTGACGAAAATGCGCATTAACCGCAATTACGTTGCGCGTACTTACAAATATATAAGTATATAAAGGGTGAACCATTTCGAGCTTCCATACTCTTTTTTAAAGAAAAAACACAGAAAATTCAATTTTAATGGGAAATGTTTATTATAATTCAAAAGAACATTCTCTGGCATTTATTTTTTTTTGAAGATTATCTATTCCAAATGTTGGTCACGGCTACGTCTCAGCTGGTCCATCCGTTTAGTCCAATTTTCGATGACTCGTTCGAGCATTTAGACTGGTAACTGGCGAATTACACGCGTGATGTTTTACTCCAAGGTCTGGATCGAAGCGGGATTGTCCGCATATACTTTAGACTTTACATATTCCCACAGGAAAGTCTAACGATGTGATATCACGCAATTTTGGTGGCTAATCGACCGGCCCAAAACGTGAAATTATCTGTTCACCGAAGTGTTCTCTCAACAAATCCATTGATTGATGTGGAGTGTGGAAAGTGGCACCGTCTTGTTGAAACCAAATGTCGCGGAGATCACGAGTTTAAATTTTGGGCATCAATTAGTTGGTTATCATGGCGCGTTAACGGTCGCCATTAACGGTTACGTTCTCACCGACATTATTTTTGAAGAAATATGGACCGATGATTCCACCGATCCACAAACCACACTAAGCCGTAGTATTTTCGGGAAGAAATGGCAGCTGTTGAATCTCTTCAGGTTGTTTTTCGTCCCAAATACGGCAATTTTTCTTGTTCACATACCCATTGAACCAGAAATGGGCCTCACCGCTGAACAACATTTGGCTCGAAAACGTCGGATTCTCTTGGAATTTTTGAAGAGCCCATAGAGCGAAGCGATGTCGCTTGGGAAGGTCAAGCGCCTTCAGGTTTTGTATAAGCTATATTTTGTACGCTTTCAATTTACGATTTCGACGTAAAATGCGACAAGTCGTTCCATACGTCAGCCCGAGTTGCTGCGAACGGCGTCGAATCGACTTTACATGGTCTTCGTGTGCGCTCTCAGCCACGGCCGCTATTCACTGCGTGCTGGACGTGGTCTATTCGGTCGAATATTATCCAATAATGAATGTTGGGTCTCAAGATGGGTGATGGTGTTGCGAATAGTATACTCAGTAGGCCGATTATGTTGACCATAAGTTGAGCGAAGCGCGCGAAACACATTCTTTACAGAACGTGAATTTTCGAAAAAAAATCGAATGTTTGAAAATGTTGTTCAGGCATAAGTCTTTCCATGATGAAGTGCCAAACAATACTCAACAAAAATAACTTGACAGATTGACACGACTCACGCGTGATCTCTCAAATAAAGGCTATTGAAAAAAGTACCTCTACTTGGATCACCCTTTATATTTTTTTTGTTTTTGTATTTTCTTAAATAAATATGCATATATGCGCACTTTTTTCCATATATTTCAACACATCAAAGGGGTAAATGGCTCAGACATGCGCTTAATGCATTTAATTTTAGGCATAAAACATACATACAAACACACTCACAGACATACCTACGCACAGCCGTTAGTTTTATCATTATTAAAGCCTTTTTTGACAGCTACACTTAATCGCAGTTTGTTTATTTGATAATTAACGCAGGTGAAATACTCAAAATTATTTACAAATAAGCTCACTTATGTATACGCATACATACATACAGACATAATAAACCTTGCTGCTGTAACTGGCGTTTGAAGAGTAATAAATTGCGTTGCGTAAAAATGTAATTTAATATAGTGATAATACATAAATTGTATGTAGCTAAACTTAATACTTTTCATAGTTTACAAATAGTTACACATACATACATTCAAATGTAAACAAATACATATACGTACATACTTACAATCATCGTATTGCCATACAACAAAGAATCGTCTTGCTGACATTGTACATTTCATAATTCGTAGGTCATCAACACAAAAACTAAATAATAATAATTAAGTAAACACAAAATTTAGCTTAATGATATTGTTTATGAAAATTTTGTAAAACAGAAAATTCATCACTTAGTCTACTGCTGACAACTAGTTGATAACTACTTCGAAAATAGTATGCCCAGCCAGCTCAGCTTGACAGAAAATTAATTTTTACAACAATAAACTACTTGAAGATAATTGCCAGTTTTCCTTCATCAGCATACCAGATGATACTAGTTCAAATATACTTGTACAACAATATACTACTAAAGCGTGACCCAAGTAGAGGTCCTTTTTTAAATAGCCTTTTTTTGACAGATCTCGCGTGAGTCGTGTCAAGCTGTCATGTTGTTTTTGTTCAGTATTGTTTGGCATTTCATCATGGGAAAACTTACGCCTGAACAACATTTTCAAACATTCAATTTTTGTTTCGAAAATTCACGTTCTGTAAAGAAAGTGTTTTACGCGGTTCGCTCAACTTATGATCAACATAATCAGCGTACTGAGTATACTATTCGCAACACCATCACCCATCTTGAGACACAGCACTCATTATTGGATAATATTCGACCGAATAAACCACGTCCAGCATGCAGTGAAGAAAATATAGCGGCCGCAGCTGAGAGTGTACAGGAAGACCGTAGAGAGTCGATTCGGCGCCGCTCGCAGCAACTCGGATTGACGTATGGAACGACTTGGCGCATTTTAGGTAAAGATATTAAATTGAAAGCATCCAAAATAGAGCTTGTACATGATCTGAAGCCGCTCGACCTTCCCAAGCGATATCGTTTCGCTCTATGGGCTCTTGTTCCAAAGTTCCAAGTAGATCCGACGTCTTCGAGCCGAATTTCATTAAGCGATGAGGCCCTTTTCTGGCTCAATGGGTATGTAAACAAGCAAGTGTTGAAGAGATTGAATAGCTGCCATTTCATCCAGAAAAAACAACGGTTTGGGGTAGTTTGTGGGCGGGTGGAATTATAGATCCATATTAAAATTATACTGGAGAGAACGTAGCCGACAATGGCGACCGTTATCGCGCCATGATAATCGACTATTCGATGCCTGAAATTGAAGCTCTTGATTTGATCTCAACAAGGCGGCACCACTTCCCGCGCATCGCATCAATCAATGGATTTATTGAGAGAACATTTCGGTGAGCATATAATTTCACGTTTTGGGCCGGTCGATTGGCCACCGTTAGACTTTTTCCTGTGGGAATATGTAAAGTCTGAAGTCTGTGCGGACAATCCCACTTCCATTCAGGGCTGGGAGCAAAACATCACGCGTGTCATTCGCCAGTTACCAGTCGAAATGCTCGATCCAGTCATCGAAAATTGGATTCAACGGTTGGACCATCTGAGACGTAACCGCGGCCAACATTTGAATGAGATTATCTTCAAAAAATAAATGCCAAAGAATGTTCTTAGGAATGATAATAAACATTTTGCACTAAACTAGATTTTTATGTGTTTTTTTCTTTAAAAAATAGAGAATCTAGAAATAGATGACCCTTTTTTATTTAAAATGTTAATTTTTTTTTACCGAAATTTATACCAGAATCACGAGATGAATTGATTTAGAAATGCCAGTCTGCCGTCTGTCCGTCTGTCTGTTTGAACGCAAAGTAGTACCTCAGTTTTTGAGATATTACAACCAAGCTTAGTAAGCAGGTGCACCTCTACTTTTTAACTATCCTTTGCCGGAACCGGCCAGATCGGACCACTATAGTATATATACGACCTATTTTTCAGGCCACAAATGTACTTAAGAACGTGAAATTTGGTATTCGACACATGAACTGCATATTAATTCTGAAAATCAGCAAAATCAGACGAATATAACATATAGCACCTTAGAACCGATATGTTCAGGTATTAGATTTTGCGTCCAAAATTCCCAAAAAATTCATATAGGAGCGTGAAAATTAGTCTTCTACAGGCTTTAATTCAAGTTTACATTGACACTGAAAATCATCGAAATCGCATGCAATCGCATTTGATACGTTCATGAACGGTAAAAAGATTTCGGCAAGGCCGAAGAAAGTCCTTCTTTTTTATATTATTTTATTTTATTTCGTTTTATTTTATTTTATTCAATTTTATTTAACTATTTTTATTTTATTTTATATATATTATTATTTTACTTAATTATTTTTTATTTTCTTTCATTTTAAGCATTTTATTATATTTTATTTTTTTATTATTAATATTATTTTAATTATAATATTATTATTTTATTTGATTATAATGTTATATTTAGTTTTGTTTAATTCAATTATTAGTTTATTTTTACTCTATTTCCTTTTATTATATTATATTTAATTTAATTTAATTTTTTTAATTTAATTTCTTTTTAGTTTTATTTATTTTATTTTATTTTATTGAATTTAATTTTTATTTTATTGAATTAATTAGCTAATTTCTTTGGATTTTGTTTTAATTTTTAATCAATTTTATTTTATTTCATTGAATTTAGTTTAATTTAATTTATTTATTTTTTTAATTGATACCCAGAAAAGGTCTTTGTCAATTAATTAGCCTCACTACTCTACTGAAGTCACAATACTGGTCGCCTTGTCTTAGTCTGAGCCTGGCTGTTTACTCTTTTCCTCAGCTAAATATTATTTTACTCTTCAAATGAGTTTGAAATAATAATCTGATGGTAATAAGTCAGTATTCACGTCTTATATCTCCTGCAAACATTCAATTTCGATAGTTGATAAAATCAATGAGTTTGATTTCATGGATGCAACACAAACTATAATATACCCTTGCAAAGGCAAACCCAGCGCACTGCAAATATAATCTTCCTTTGTTGAGCATAATCAACCTAGGTCCATAATACAGTGAGACGGATTGTCTTTAATTCATGTGGAGCCCAAGCAATCAGTTGCTTACGTAACCAATTCGATATCTCGAACCGCTCTGCTATCTGTCGAATTGTTGTCATCCAACGGTTAGCACGGATTTGAGTCCCGAAACCTACAGTGCTTCAGCACAGCTGTTCTTATTACCTCCATACTAGATATGAAATCGTTCAATCAACAGATTATTGTTTATTTAAACATTATAATACTCCTTTTCGCTAACACTTTTTTTTTTACTAACGCTGCAAATCAATTTTTGCGCTAACTCAATAGCGGTTAACGACAGCAGGCAGTTAAGAACTGATTTGTTAGTGTAATTAAAAATGAATAAATCATTAGATTATCGAGGTTTAAATGATTTATTTGTCATCGGTATGCGAGCTATAAATAATAGAAATATTTTATTGATATAATTAAAAAAAAAAAACAAATTATGTGTGGAGCTAGCTATAAGTGATGAGAAACAAAAAACTAAATATAAATATATAAAGAATAAAATAATTTGAACCGAAACAAAAATATCCTTGATTAGGTGTTAAGTATGTAAACAATTAAAAAAAATGTACATATTTATTTGGGGTTGAGCGGAAATCGAATATAATGCTGAGGTGACGTGGTACAGGCTAAAGGTCGGTATGCACCTCTAGCGAAAAAAAAACTCATATATTTCTTGGATGGAAAAATGTAGTAGGCACGGAAATTTGACAGATGATTTTCTATTGTGAACAGCTCAGCTTACAAAGGAAGAATATATGCAAACGTAAACGTAAACAAAACGAAAAACATGAGCAGATCGCTGTAAATATTTGTCGCTGATTATGTATTCTCACCTTTTTCATAGCTAAAAATAAACGAAAAAGGTGTAGAATCGATACAAAATAAATAAGAATATTACATTATAAGATTGCTTTAATACGTTTTAAAATAATATGAGACTATTTATTTCGCTCGGAAACCAGTGTTGCCGTGCTTTAGTATTTGTTTAAAAACTTTACAAATAGGCAGTAGAAAATGGAGTTTTTTCGTTCGAGGTGCGTACTGCTACGTAAGAAAAATTTTCGCGCATCGTTTTTTTTTGCACTTTTTTTATATGGAGTTTTTGGTTTTCGTAAAAGCTGCCTACCTTCCAAACCAAGCTACAGTAGTTTTCATAACTCAATTAACTACACTTGCCTGCATATATTATTAAATAGTTTTTGCTACTCAGTAATTTTCCATTATTACAAAAAAAAAATGTTTAAATTATTACTTAATAATTAAATTAATGAAATTCGTGCCTCCACTTCATCGCAATAATACTAAGTTAGTTAATTATTTGATTATTTCGAATTATGAGTAATAATAATGTTCATAATTTCTAAGATAAAATCAATCATTGTCAATTCCATATCATGTAAAAAATTCTTTTTTTTTCAATTTCGTGTTCGCATGCACACTAATAAATTCATTAAAATATTCAACAACTTCAATACCCTATGACAAGGTGGTACGATGGCATCAAATTCATTAAATTATTATAGTAATTAAAATGTTCGGATACATTGAAACAGCATTTGACACAATTTAACACCGAACAATGCAATTTAAAAATTATTAACGGATACATGCGATATTTGTTTGATGAAACAATTTGGAAAACAAAGGATAGAGATCTCGAAAATTATTATTTTTTTATATTTACAATATGTAACGTGGTATTGAGTTTTTACTATAAATATAGTGTGTTGAGTATAGAAGTGGGTAGTCTATCAAAACCGTTATAATCTAAATAATAATTAAAAATGAAGCGGAATTTCGGTGTTTTCTTGGCGGCCCTGTTGGTGTTGTTGGTGAGTGTGAAAGATTTAATAAAAAAGAGTTAAAAATATATATATATATATATAGAAAATCTAGAAGGAAAATAGGTCAGATCGAGCTAGATAAAAGGATTTAAGCGGCTCGGTTTCGATTCAACTGAAGCTAACAACATTCTTCCCGGTATACCTCTATCGAAGTAACCAAAGTGGAAACTTGTTAGCTCCAGTTGAGTTCAAGCTATCTGAAAAAAAAATTTAGTTAAATCTTGAGGTCTCAGACGATATACCGCCATTCCTATACTAATAGATCTTTAATGTCTGATGGAAGCTTAAACAGCTGAATCACTGTCCCAATCAGCTCGACTTCCTGAAATTCGTTATACGAAATTCAAAATAAAACACTAAAAGAAATTATTTGATATTTTCCAACGTAAATCTTGCAAAACTGACCTGAAAAACTGGGTGCAACGTCATCAAGGACTGCAGTTCACATCCAATAAATTTTTTCTTCCCTCTTTGGAGACTATTTCGAGAGGCTCTTGCTACGGAAAGCTGGAAAACTACGAGCTACTTCATATGGGACTGGTTTGCGGATTCAAGTAACTTCCTCTTGTCGCTTTTCGGTCCACAACGAGGAGTTCTCTGTTATGAGGACTTAAAAAAACTATGAGCCAAATAATTATCTGTTGTCTCTCTTCGGTCTATGTGGTGAGGTTCTTGCTATGACGACTTCAAAAAATATGAGCAACGTCATCAAGGACTTATGTGTGGATCTAAATAATTTTCTCATTTCTATTTTCGATCTATTAGGAGAGGTATTTGCTATGCGAACCTCACAAACTATGAGCTATGTCATAGATCCGGTGCCAAGTAATTTTTTCTTATAAGTTTTCGGTCTATAACGAGAGGTTCTTGCTATGAAGACTTCATAAACTATGAGCTACCTCATAAAGGACTGGAGTCCGGATAAAAGTAATTTTCTTTTGTCTCTTTTCGGTCTGTAAGGAGAGCTCCTTGCTATGAGGACCTGAAAATCTTTGAGCTTCGTCATCAAGGACTGCAGTGCGGCTCCAAGTAATTTTCTTTTGCCTCTTTTCGGCCTCCTAGGAGAGTGCTTGCTATGAGAATCTAGAAAACTATGAGCTTCGTCAGCAAGGGCTGCAGTCCGGATCCAAGTAATTTGCTCTTGTCTATTTTCGATCAATTAGGAGAGCTCCTTACTATCAGATCCTGAAAACCTATGAGCTTCATAATCAAAGACTGTAGTATGGATAGCCTAAGTCCTTCCGTCTACATTTCACTACAAGGAGACTTCTTTTGGTCTATTTTTTGCATTAGACAGCTAAAGTGAACAGTGAAGTGCCTTTCGCGTGACCTGAAGGGGATTTCGTTCACAGTAATATCAAATGCTTACCTCGTCAGGTAGTGAAGCCTAAAGCTTACATCACAAATTAGCCTGTGTGTATTTAATATCCCTGTAGGTAACCTACGGATAGCTGGGCTACAGGGTACAGCGATATATAGAATCTTGTAGAAAACACTGTTGGTCTTAGGCTGGATAGCCTCATAAATACTCGGAAAGTGTTAAGGGAAGATTTTTAATCAAAAAAATATTAATCAAAAGGGAGTCTTCCGCAAATCACTTAACGTGCTGGCTAAGCAGCTCTCTCTGCACTTTGTATGCGTGCCTGGTTCCTGTAACATACCAGGGTAGCGAAATGGCGAACGAGCTTGCAAAAAAAAAAAAAACATTTGCTTTCCACTTACGCTATCATGGAAGAGTCTGGGCTTGACGGGTCTCAATAAAAGAAGGTCCAAAAATGACAAGTTGTAGAGAGGAGGAAGAACCTGATACCTTGAGACACTAACTTTGCCAATGCGCCGCACTTTTGAAGAGTAGGTTGGAGTCACTAGGAGCGGCTCTGTTTTGCTAACTCCACACAATGGTTTGACTAGTGAGTAGGGGCGAATGGATACTTAATGGTATCACAATTGGTCCGTTTGGTGACCGAAATAAGCTGATGGTCAGCAGCCATTTCAACCTAACCTAATCTATCAAAAACTACAAAAGTTTTAGAAACTGGGCTTAAGAAGAAGAAGCAACAAGGAGACGAAAAAGATGGAGAAGCCAACTCATTCACTCCTCAAGAAGCCCATGAATACCTTTTAGCTTTGGGAAGTTATGCATAAACAATATTTACTTACCGGGGACAATTCATAGCTTTTTCCACAGTTGAGGCTTTAGAAACTTAACCTAGTTTCTCCCCCTTTTAATAGTAACATAAAAATATAATAATTTTTAAGACATTAAGCATAAAATTCTTTCTCTTTCTTTGCTCAGGTTACTAATACCGTCCACGCACAAGGCGGTGGCGGTGGCGCTGGCGGTGAGGCCGGCGCAGGTGCCGGTGCTGGCATGAAAATGGGTATGGGCATGGGTGGCGGCGCTGGTGGTGGAGCCGGTGGTGAGGGTGGCGCTGGTGGTGGCGCTGGATTCGGGTTCAGTGTCGGCGGTGGTGCTGGCGCCGGCGGTAAAGCTAGTGGCGGTGGAGGCAGACGCTGAAAGGGGTAAAATTATACCTGGAAATGTTGATACGTTCATTGATAAATGCAAATGTAAATAAATGTGTGTGTAATGCAAATAAAAAAATTTAGCATTTTTTGTTTTTGTTTGTTTTCTGCTTTTCAACGGCCGCTTTGGTGCTATAGCTCAGCGGCATGCGGCATACGCGGCAATCAGTCATTTCGCATGCGATTCCGATTTCCGCTTTTCAATGCTAAGCAATTGCACGCGTAACTTAAAAACGAATTCCGTAATCGTTTAATGGCGTGAGGGAAAATTTTATTACGCCCAGTTCATGGGAACGCAACTTTCCTAGCAGTGCACGTGGTGCGTGAGACACTAACGAAACTACACACACAAACAGGGTAGGTACGAATGAGGTAGCGGCGACGGCGGCGGCGGCGGCGACTTCAATTATCGATCTTTTAATGCGAAATTTCAGCGCATGAATTGGGTGAGTAAGACAAATATATTTTATGGCTCCATAAAAATTATTGCTACATTTACACATACACAAGTATGTATGTAAAAGTACGATTACAAGTATGTAAGTATGTATATTTATGTTGGTTTATTGATGGATTTCTACATAGTGAAATGACTGGCGCGTGTAAGGTCCGAAGCTTTGTCATGCGAACACAAGCTTTTACGCGCCGTGTCTTATCAGCTGCGCCGCGTCTGCTTACAGTTATCTTAGCGCCAGACATACATATGTTTTGTAGAGTTTTTTTATTTGATTTCTTGCTATGCCGCAATGCGATCTGTAAAATTCCCTTACTGCGGAAGGAATACATTTTTTTTTTCAATTTTATAACAAAGCATCCGGTTTTGAGCTGCGTCGGAAACGCAGGTGCGAATATATGTAAGTACAAAATGCTGTATAATGGAGAACAGAGCATTGTGTACGGTGCGGCAGTGGCGTCACGAGAAGAAAATTATATAAAAAACACTAATAAAACAAAATAAATTAAATAAAGTAAAGCAAAATTAAACAACAAAAAAATGAAATAAAAATCAAATAAAAAAAATAAAAATAATAATAAAATAAATAAATAAAAGAAATGTAATAGAATACGAAGAATTCCCGACAGCTCCATGCACAGAACAAAATGACTTCTAAAATCCTGTCTTATATTAAAAAACACAGAAAATTCAAATTTAATGGGGAATGTTTATTACCATTCGAAATAACATTCTTTGGCATTTATTTTTTGAAGATTATCTCTTTCAAATGTTGGCCGCTGCTACGCCTCAGCTGGTCCATCCGTTGAGTCCAATTTCCGATGACTCGCTCGATCATTTCGACTGGTAACTGGCGAATGACACGCGTGATGTTATGCTCCCAGCCCTGCATCGAAGCGAGATTGTCCACATAGACTTTAGACTTTACATATTCCCACAGGAAAAAAACCAGTCCAAACCGTTGTCTTTTCTGGATCAAATGGCAACTCTTGAATCTTTTCAGGTTGATATTGGTCCCAAATGCGGCAATCGGCTTGTTTACATACCCATTGGGCCAGAAATGGGTCTCATCGCTGAACAAAATTTGGCTCGAAAACATAGGATCTTCTTGGAACTTTTCAAGAGCCCATGAAGCGAAGCGATGTCGCTTGGGAGGGTCGAGCGGCATCAATTATTCCACAAGCTGTGTTTTGTACGCCTTCAAATTAAGATCTCGATGTAAAATGCGCCAAGTCATTCCATACGTCAGTCCGAGTTGCTGCGAACAGAGCCTAATCGACTCTCCACGGTCTTCGTGTACACTCTCAGCTACGGCCACCATATTTTCTTCACTGCGTTCTGGACGTGGTCTATTCGGTCGAATATTATCAAGTAATGAATGCTGGTTCTCAAGATGGGTTATGGTGTTGCGAATAGTACGCTCAGTAGGCCGATTGTGTTGACCATAAGTTGAACGAAACACATTTTTTACAGAACGTGAATTTTCCTAATAAAGCTGAATGATTTATAAACGTTGTTCAGGCGTAAGTCTTTCCACGATGAAATGCCAAACAATCCGGAGGCTATGCTGATGTGTAGCAGGGCTCAGATGGTGTGTGAGGGACGGGAGCAGCAAGGCCTCAATTATCTTCGCTACTGGGAAAAGGATAGACAAAAAGCAGTTATTTTATCAGCAACATCAATTGTTTGTTCGTTTTAGAATAATTAAGTGTAAATATCTGTACCCGATTTAGCATTAGTTTTATATATCTTGAAAATATATCTAAAAGAAGCAAAATAAAGACCGAAAAAGAAAATAATAATAAAAGATATATTAAATAAAATTAAGTAAAATAAAATAAAACAAAACAGCACAAAAAATAAAATAATATTAAATAAATTAAAATAAAAAAATAAATTAATTTACGTTAAAAAAATAAAAAATAAAATTTAATAAATTATTATTTAAATAAATAAAGAAATTATTTAAAAAAATAAAATGATACAAATTAAAAATATTAATTGAAAAATTTAAAATAAAATAAGATAAATGAAAAAATTATACAAAGTGAAAAAAATATATTAAAATATTAATATTAAGTAAAAGAAAATTAAACATATAAAAAAGAATAAATAAAATAAAAATAATATAATATTAAAACATAAAAATAAAATAATAAAAAATAAAAGCTTAAAAATAAAATAAAATATAGTTAAATAATGGAAAATAAAAAAATAAATGAAATTAAATAAACGTAATATAAAAAAAGTTAATAGAGTAAAAAAAATTAAAATTAGGTAAATTAAATTAAATAAAAATAAAATGAAGGAAAAGAAAAGAAAAGAAAAGGAAAACAAAGTAAAATAAATGAGATAAATAAAGTTAATAAGTAACAATAATATTAATTCTAATGAATTTAATTAATTTAATTACATTTAAAAATAAAGTAAAAAGAAAATAAAAGAAAATTATATAAAATAAATTTATATAACAAAAAACTAAATAAAAAAAATATATAAAATTGAGACTTTTCATTAATCTTTTTATGAACTGGTGTAAATTTCTAAAATCAAAACTCTCTAGTCTTTATTTAAGCGATTATATGCGAGCATTGCTATGCGTTGACACTTTTCGCCCTAAAATAAATTCATAACTTGCACACATTTTTCACAAACTGTATTGAAATTTAATATGCCAAGAATTTATTAGCTTCTTTAATATAAATTTCAAAACAAATGTAAACAAAAAATATGAATACACCGCACGAGCGTTTCATAATCGGTGGTTCTCGATATCATTGTTTGCCTTAAGACTTCAACGCATTACGTAAAAGAACCAAAACAAAGCGAAGAAATGCAAGTGTGTTCGAGTAGAAAACAATAAAACTAAAACACATCAAAACAAAATAGAAACAAAAAAGAGTGACAATAAATAAAAATGAAAAATAAAAAATAAATTCAAATAATAAAAGTAAATAAAACTCAAAACGAAGGCCAATCCAAAAAGTACACCGCACCACCACAGCACGAATGTGGCGAAAGATAAGAGGGCGTGTGGGCGCCTATACGACGGGGCGTATGAGTATAAGTATGTATGTATGTGTGTATGTAAGTGAATATTATGAACTTGAAACCACAACGTTTTGGCCGATATCACGTGCAGGTGGGCAAACGGAGGACAGGCATCGATTGTCGTCTTAAGAATTCAAATTTATGCGCCAATTAATTTGATATTTATTTATTTCAGGTGTATGTACGTTGGAAATTTAGTTGTTATTGTTGTTGTTTGTTACGTTTTCGTTGCGGCAAAAATAATAATAATAATTGGCAATATGAGCGCCAACGCATGGCGATAAGCATGATTAAAGGCGAGCGAAAGGTGTCTCCATTATGTATGTACGTATGTATGTATGTATGTACATATATACAGTAACTTTTGTTATTGTTGTGTCCACATTTCCTTATTTATCTACATATATACCACTGTTATAATGCTCATGTGACGACATTGAGTGATTTACAGGCAATTTTAAAGTTGTGAAATTTCTCGTATAAAATGTGCCTTTGTGAGGTGAACGGTGGCGCCAATTGTTTACTAACAATTTCGGGGAATTACGTTAATCTTTTAACGTTCGAATATTGCACTGTTCTGCCTTTGAAAGTATGTATGTAAAAATAAAAATTTAATTATATTAAAATATAAATTTTTTTTTTAAATTAAAAAACAAAATTTTTGGAAATTTTTTTTTTGGATTTCTTTTTTTTGAAATTTTTTTTTAAACTTCTTTTATATTTTTTTTAATTTTGTTTTGGAAAAAAATTATTTTTATTTTTATTTTTTTTTTCGAATTATTTTTTTATATTTTTTGTCAACAATTTATGTTTCATAGCAATCAATACTCAAAAATATTACTTTAAAATTTTTTTTTTTGAAAAATTGAAAGTATGTAAAAATAAAAATAAAATTATATTAAAACATAAAATTTTTTTTTTGAAAATTCAAAAACAAAGTTTTCTAAAATTTTTTTTTAGAAATGATTTTATCTTAAAATTTTGTTTTTGAAAATTTTTGTTTGAAAATTTTTTTTTAATTTTTTTTAATGTTTATTAAATTTTTTTTGGAAATTTTGTTTTGAAAAAAAAAACCTTTATTTTTTTGAGACTGTTTCATTTTATTTTTTATTTTTTGATATATTTTTTCGATTTTTTTTTTATAATTTTTTAACAACAATTTATATTTCATAGCAATCAATACTCAAAAATATTAGTTAAATTTTTTTTTTTTGAAAAATTTTGTTTCTAAATTTTTTTTTTTTATAATTTTTTTTAAATTTTTTTTTTTAATTTTTTGTAAAATTTTTTTTTCGATTTTTTTTATTTTATAATTTTTTTACAACAATTTATGTTTCATAGCATTCAATACTCAAAAATATTACTTTAAAAATACACTTTGTGGCAATGAATTTAATTTTAGTTGATCGTGGGTGGCAGCCAGTATGCGACATTTATCTATAAATAATAAAAATATCTCAAAAAACAAGCATTCAAATTAATATGCTGTTTTCTTTAGTTACCAAAAATAAATTCATTTATGAAATTACCTAATTCGAGTGTCAAAACTAATAAACTAAATTATGTGTTAACTTAAATGGAGCTGAAATTAGTTTTCTATTAGGCCACTGGCAATAAATTATCGGTTCACTGGCAAAAAAAAAAAAAAAAAAACACAACAAACACCAAAGTAAACAGGTGAAGTATACGTATGTGCATATGTATTTTTAGAATGTAGTATTTTCTAGAAATTAATACACAACACTTTTGTCATCGAACTATTTTTAGGCAATAAAAGTTTCAGCTTTTGCAAAATCAGTTTGATTTTCTGCATAAAGACATGATTCATAGGCATTTATACATACATATGTACATGTATAAGTCATATTTCTGGACAAAGAATTACCGCAAAACAACCATCTGTTTGGCATGGACAAGTAATCGCCACCACCATCAGCAATAACAGCTGACTCACCGTGGACTCATTACCGTTATGTTATCTCTATACAAAACACATTTCAAAGCAAGCATCTTTTTTATATGAACTTTCATACAGCTATTGAGTTGTTTATTAAATTATATAGCATAATTCAACAGAATTGATTGTTTATAATTTTCACAATATTTTATTGTACTGATTCCACATGCTTTGCTCATTTTATTTTTATTATTTTTTTATTATTGTTTATTTAAATTAATTTATTTAATAAAATAATAATTTATTACATTTTATTTTATTTTACATTACTTGAAACCATTAAATTATTTTTCATATTTTTTATTATAAAAGTTGATCCAAGTAGAGGTAGTTTTTTCAATAGCCTTTTTTTAAAAATCCGCGTGAGTCGTGTCAAGCTGTCATGCTACTTTTGTTCAGTACTGTTTGACATTTCATCATAGGAAAACTTACATCTGAACAACGTTTCCAAATCATTCAACTTTATTACGAAAATTCACGTTCTGTAAAGAAAGTGTTTCGCGCGCTTCGCTCAACTCACGGTCTAAATAATCGGCCTACTGAGCGTACTATTCGCAACACCATCACTCATCTTGAGACCCAGCACTCATTATTGGATAATATTCGACCGAAAAAGCGAAGAAAATATAGCGGCCGTAGCTGAGAGTGTACACGAAGACCGTGGAGAATCGATTCGGCGCCGTTCGCAGCAACTCAGAATTATGTATGGAACGTCTTGACGCATTTTATATCGAGATCTTAAATTGAGAGAGTACAGAATACAGCTTGTGCAAAAACTGAATCCGCTCGACCTTCCCAAGCGACATCGCTTCGCTCTATGGGCTCTTGAAAAGTTCCAAGAGGATCCGACGTTTTCGAGCCAAATTTTGTTCAGTGATGAGTCCCATGGCTCAATGGGTATGTGAACAAGCGAAATTGCCGCATTTGGGACGAAGAGCAATCTGAAGAGATTCAAGAGCTGCAATTTTGTCCAGATAAAACAACGCTTTGGTGTGGTTTGTGGGCCGGTGGAATCATCGGTTCATATTTCTTCAAAAATGATGATGATAATCGACTATTTGATGCCTGAAATTGAAGCTCGTGATTTCCGCTACGTTTGGTTTCATCAAGCTGGCGCCACTTCCCACACATCGCATCAATAAAAAGATTTATTGAACACTTCGACGAGCAGATAATTTCACATTTTGGGTCGGTCGATCGGCCACCAAGATCGTGTGATATCTTACCGTTAGACTTTTTCCTGTGGGGATATGTAAAGTCTAAAGCCTACACGGACAATCCCGCTTCGATTCAGGCCTCGTAGCAAAACATCACGCATGTCATTCGCCAGTTACCAGTCGAAATACTCGAACGAGTCATCGAAATTTTGACGCAATGGAGTGACGTAGCCGCGGCCAACATTTGAAAGAGATAATCTTCAAAAAATAATGCCAGAAAACATTCTTTCGAATGATAAGAAAAATTCCCCATTTAGTTTGAGTTTTCTGTGTTTTTTTTTTAAGTAGGGAACATCGAAGTGGATCATCCTTTACATGAAATGATATAATAATTTAGATTGACCCACCGATATATACCCAGAATGACAAGCTGAGTTGATTTAGCCATGTCCGTCTGCCTGTTTGAACGCAGGTATTTCAACCAAAATTGGCAGCAAGATGAACCAATACGTTTAAACGATCGTTTAACGGAACCGATCAGATCGGAACAATTTCTTTGATGCTTTGTAGCCGTTGAATCGAGCTCCTCCTCCAATTGGTGTTGTACGTCTGGACGTTTTTTTAACAAATGGAGAGCAACCTGCAGTTTATTTTAATATTATGATATTATATATTAACTTAATATTATGATAACTTTTCAATTTCATATCAGAAATACGCTCGGAGGTGTTGACATTTCCTGCCGAGCTTCACTTTTTTATTTAATTATTTTTTTTGTTGTAAATTTTTATGTTAAACCTTCCGGATAGTAGTATGCACTGCTATTCGCTCGGCTATTGCGGTCGCCAATTATTTTTAGTTCTAGAATATTCTGTAGAAAATTCATATTACAAAGTTCACAAAAAGAGACATAGAGATGAACCATCACAAAGCAGAGAATCTCTAGTGATAATACACGTACTCACAGTTAATTGAGAAGTAAAACGCATTTTTGTTTTTTGTTAAAATTAATTTTTTTTCATTCAACATAGTTCCCTTCTAGGGTAATAAACTGCTTATAGTGGCCCTTCAACTTGTCGAAACTACTTTTTTAGTACGATTTGTCCTTTGCTTCAAAATAGGCTTCAGTTTCGGCGATATCCTCATCATTTCATCCCAGCGAGATCTGAGAACAAGAAATGGTTGCTGGAGGCCAATTCTGAAGAATACGGTGGATGAGAAAGCGATTCGAAGCTCAGTTCATGGCTTTTTTCCATCGATTTCATTGACTTGTGACGTGATGCATTGTTTTGGTTCAAACAGTACAATAACGTTATGTAATAGTCGCTGTTAACGGTCCTTACTTTCTCAGGGTAGTCATGAAGCGTTATGAACTATTTAGGCTAACGTAATAAGCAGCGGCAAAGACCTCTAGAATAACATTTAGACTTTGAAGTCTAATTTCCTTTATTGGTACATAGTACATAGAAAAAAAGAAAACTGCTGATAAACTGATTAGAGCGGGATGAGCAGAGCAAGATTATAGCCAAAGATGTATATCGTGTCATGTACGGAGTCAGCAGAAGGGGAAGTGTTCTTATAGAACTCCTGAGAGTCGAAAAGAACAAGTTATGGATCTAAACAAGCAAGGAATATATGTAAACCCAGTCAGAGATGATATAAATGTATATATCTACAATATTACCCTCTAGAAGAAACTAAGAAATCACGTCAGTTAGACGGCTAAATTAATTAGGGACGAAAACTCTGAAAAAAAAAAATGTTTGGCGAGGTGCCATGAAGATGGCATCTGGACATGAATATTTTCAGAAATGTTTACATAAAGTTAGCAGAGCAGAAGAGCTGTCCTGGATACATATACATGTCGCTGGCTAAGAAGGTCCTGGGGGCACACTTTTTAAAAGAGTGCGATGGCAAATCCTACTAAAGAAACTGTGGAGAACATAGAAGGGCCTATTAGAACCTTGCGATTGTATGTGATATACTACATTATTCAAATGACCTCCTCGAGAATTTTCGCAAACTTCGATGCGTTTGATGAAATTTTCGGCTACTTTTAGGCACATATTGAGCGTCATCTCAGCCATAACGTGGCGAATTTTGGGTTTCAAATGCTCAAGAGTTAAAGGTTTATCTGCTTAAATATAGTCTTTCGGGTAGCCTCACAAAAAAGTCCAACGATACCAAATCGCACGATCTCGGTGGCAAATTTATATCGAAAAGACGAGAGAATATATGGCCGGAAAATTTCTCTCTCTATAAGACCATATTCCCTTGTGTCGTGTGGCATTTGACACCATCCTGCTGGTACCACTTATTGTCCAAGTCGCATTCTTCAATTGCAGAGCAAGAAAAAAAGTTGGTTATCATACGACCATAACGATCCGAATTGAAAGTAACAGTCTCAACGTTTTCGGTTTTGAAGGAATAAGGTCCACCACACCTCCACATCAAGAGCGCACCAGACAGTAGCTTTTTTTTTATATGTAATGGTTTCTCTTCAATTATTTGGGGATTCTCGGAGCCACAAATGCGACAATTTTGCTTATGTACGTATCCACCGAGTAAGAAATGTGCCTTGTCGCTGAAAAAATTTTTTTTTGGAAAAATCGCGGTCCCTGCTTGTTGTTCAAGCCCCCAATCGACGTCACTACGGCATTGTGAATGGTCAACTGGCTTCAGACGTTGTGCGTGCTGGACCTTATACGGTTAAGGGGTGTAAGTTCAAGTGCAAAATTCGCCATAATGTGCCGTAAGAAGGTACCAGCTCTTGAGAACGTCGAGAAAAAGGCACATTCAGGTCTTCGGCTACACTTTCATTTACATTGAAACGAGCAAAACGATGATGCACAGGGCTAACAATATCTGTAACCAATTCAGTCTCTTAAAATTTTTTTAAAATTTGTTTAAAATTTTACCAATTACTTAAGTAGTTGGATGATTATGTGCACCATAAACATCTCTTAAAGCACAAAACGTGGACACGTTTGAATCACAATTTTTTATAGTAGATTTGAACAGTTTTAAAGCGTTGTGCGGTTGCTAAGCGATCAACTTTCATAAATGACTGATTTCTAACTAAAACAAAACATGTTTAGTTTGACAGTTAAGTTTGACAGATGGCAAAATACAGCTCTGCATTTTCGATACCATTAAATGGATAACGCTTTATATTGTTTCATTTGAATTTATTAAATTTAATTCCCGTTCATTTTGCTCAATTTTCTTTTCTTTTATTTCATATAATTTTATTTATTTCATTTATGTTTATTTTGTCAATTTAATTTTTAATTTATTTTATATTATTTTATTTAATTTAATTTTGTTTTAATATTGTTTATTTTAGTGTATAGTATTATAGTTTATTTTATTTTTATTTATTTTTATTTATTTCTTTACTTGATTTTTCTTATTTAATTTTTTTTATTTTCTTTTATTTTTTATTTTTTTTAATTTTTTTTCTTTTTTTTTAAATATTTTATTTTATATTTTTATTTTATTTTATTTTATTTTTTTTAATCTTTTTTTATTTTATATTATTTGATTTTTTTTACTTTATTTTATTTTTTTTAATGTTATTTGATTTTATTTTATTTTATATTATTTGATTTTTTTTTTTACTTTATTTTATTTTATTTCATTTAATTTAATTTTTTTTTTTTCATTTTATTTGCAAATATTATTTTGCACCAAGTTGTTATTGTCACATTTTTTTTATCAACTGTTTATAATAATTTTCATTTCTACGTTTTTGTATTATCGCTTTTCTTGCACTATACTGCTTTTATTTGCTTTCATTTTTCAATTTCAGTCTGTGTAGTATTTGCAAGTTGCTGTGCACGGATGTTGTCTGTAGTTGTTTTGTTGACGGCTTTTTTGTTGTAGTTGCATTGCATTTACATTGAAATTTGTTTACGACATTTATTTTGCTGTTATGACATTATGATGTTGTTGAGTTTTTTTTTGTTTGTTTTTTTTTCGTTTTTTATTTCGTTTTTTTTCTACTTTTCCCCCCCATTCATACATTGTGCATGTGGCGTTTGAATGCTCAGCTGACTGCGCCACTGTTGCTGCGCTTGTATCTGCCTACTATTACACATATTCCAAAGCAATTTAAATTTTTCCAAATTTGCGTAAATATTATTCATTTTGCACATATATTTTTGCGGAAGTTGTATTCAGAACGTTTTGATTGTTTGTTTACAGTTCGGATTTCCTCATGCCCTGTATATATGCATACAACTGTCATGAGTGAATCTTTCTTTCGTACTCTCTCTCTCTTGCGTTCTATGAAACCCAGTCGATTAGTAGGACACGCAAACAATTTAATTGAACAACAAAAGCCGAAATCGTGCCATCAAATAGTCATTTCACAAATACAATATGAAGTGGCATAGATTTACACATTCAAAAACCCTTGGCGCTAATATACTCTATGCAATATATATATACTCGTATATAACGGGGCAATTGGAAAGTCCCCGACCTGACACATAGATGACGCTACAAGAATGAATTTGTTAATTATTTTTAGTTAGCCCTAACCTTAAAAAGACGTGTGTATAAATTTGACATCTTACGGATCATTAGTCTGTCAATGAATTATAGCATTTTGAGTGAAGGGAAAAATACAGTTGAATCAGAAACTTGGCTTGATCAGGAGCTTCTGAACACTTTCCCACGAAAATCAGCCAGTGCGGATTCTCTTCTTCTTTGGCGTAGGCACCGATTACGTGATTATAGCCTCGGCAACAATGGCGCGCCACTCGTTTCTTCTTTTTGAAACCAAGTTGCTCTCCATTTGATTATTCCAACGGAGTGGAGGTCTTCCTCTTCCCCTGCTTCCGCCAGCGGGTACTCTGTCGAATACTTTCAAAGCTGGAGCGCTTTCTTCCATTCGGACGACACGACCTAGCCAGCGTAGCCGCTATCTCTTGATTTGCTGAACTATGTCAATGTCCTCGTATAGTTCGTACAGCTCATCGTTACATCGTCTGCGGCATTCGCCACATTCCTAAAGCCGACTCATCGGATGTAGATATCGTCCAGGCTTTTGCATCATATGTTAGGACGGTAATGATGAGCGACTTATAGAGTTTGGGTTTGTTTTGTCGAGAGAGGACTTTACTTTTCAATTGCCTACTCAGTCCAAATTAGCATTTGTTGGCGAGAATGATTCTGCGTTGGATTTCAAGGCTGACTTTGGTGGTGTTGTTAATGCTGGTTCCCAGATAGACGAAATTGTCTACGACTTCGAAGTTGTGACTGTTAACAGTGACGTGGGAGCCAAGTCGCAAGTGCGATGACTGCTTATTTGATGACAGGAGATATTTCGTCTTGCCCTCGTTCACTACCAGACCCATTCGCTAAGCTTCTTTGCCTCATCTGTAGAACGCAGGCCTTACAATTCGGTTGTTATGACCAATTATATCAATATCATCGGCATACGCCAACACGCCATCATGGATTTGTATGCTAAATTTAGACCTGGTGAAATGAACACCGAAAACGTAGAACCCAGTGAATACCCAAAAGTGGTTGTTACCGACGAAAACATCAAAATAATCCATAAAATGATTTTGAATTACCGTAAACTGAAATTGAGTAAAATAGCATATTTTGAGATGCGCATTGAATAACTTTCTTTGACTACATTGAGAAAGGAAGGGACATCAACAGCGACTATTAGATAGCATTACTGGACCGTTTAAAGGACGAAATCGCCGAAAATCAGCAGCATTTGAAAAAAAGAAAGAAAGTGCTGTTTCACCAAGACAATGATGGACCGTGTCACAATTCAGAGAAATCGATGGCAAAAAATCCATGAATTGGACTTCGAATGGCTTCCGCATCCACTGTATTCTCCAGATCTGACCTACAGCGACTATTTCCTGTACTCAGATCTCAAAAGATTGCTCGCTGGGATGAAAATTTTTCGTCGAATGAAAAGGTGATCGCCGAAACTGTGGTCTATTTTTAAGCAAAGGACAAATCGCGCTACAAAAATGGTATCGAAAAGTTGGAGGGTCGCTATACTCAGTGTATCACCCTTGAAGGGAACTATGCTGAATAAAAATATGTGTTCTACTATGATAGGCCGGCGAATTTTCAAATGACCTGTTAAATACCCATTCATATGCATTTCCAAA
The DNA here is from genome assembly GCA_030068015.2 of Neoceratitis asiatica. Lineage (NCBI taxonomy): Eukaryota > Metazoa > Arthropoda > Insecta > Diptera > Tephritidae > Neoceratitis > Neoceratitis asiatica. Next base: position 58,391,991 of record CM061526.1, on the reverse strand, counting down.
CCTGACATTGAATGGCGCGCCAGCTAATCGCCAGTGTTTTTTTTGATGTTAATCGGCATGATAATCGCTATTATTTACAATTGCTATTGCGGTTTTTCAATTTAAGATTTATGCATGTGAATGCATGTGTGTGAGTGTGTGTATGTGAGGCAAAAATACATACTTGAGTACTTGCCTATGCAATATTTATGATTGCAATTTGATATTTTGTAGCTTTTGCGACTTTCATTGATTTATTGTCTTTTTTTTTTGAATTATTGTGAATTGTTTATTGCGCAATAAAACGGTAGACACAAATTATAAAATGTGTGAAAAAATAAAATAAATAAAAATAAAAAAATATGCTTTGAGAAAACTGAAATCGGAACTTTCTGCCTTTTTTACTTCCCAAGTTAGGCAAGCTCCTCTCTTCTTTACGAATTCCAAAGATCTTATATCAATCTAACAAATGAAGAGTTCGAATTTCGTTTCTCGTTTCACAACTTCAACACTATTACTACATCCGGTGTAATTTTTTCTATAAACAACAATGTGTTCTTTTCTGATTTGAATGCAAAAAAACGCAGATAAAAATTGTCGGTTCGTGTAAGGTGTAGCTTTTAAAGAATTTGTGCTCAGTCGGTACACCTAAAAACTTTTAAAAGAGATTACCCATGCTTTGAAGGAAAAGGCACAGAGAAGTGTTAAGTTAGATCGCGCTGATCGTCTACTTAGGGAGTCTGACATAAACGATACTACTTGCATGGTATTACCAGATGCACTAAAATCCCCTGCGGGTTAGGGGTTCAAGATTTTACCCCCGGTAAAGCCTGCCTATCGTAAGAGACGACTAAAGTGCATTAAATGCATAAAATGCTCCCGCGACAGTCAGGCCTTTATACTACAACGACCCGGAGTTTTATCCGGCCAAGGACTGGCATTCCCGCAAAATTCCCCGAAGCATAATTTTGGGATTTTTTCTCCGGTTATAACAAGAACAACAACCCCAGATATACTACATATATTCCTGAATGTCCTGAGTCTCTTGCTTGAAGAATATTGCTATTTTCTTAGCCAATTGAAGCAAGCATTTTGAACCTTTTTTCATTGCTGCTGTTTGTTTTGGCTGAAGGCGTTATTTCATGTACGGCGTGCAGAATTTTAAAGTTTTTAGTTGTTGTTGTTGTTGTAGCCGCTTTTTCAACCCCGTCTAGGGTAAGGAAGGTCTAGTCTTAGTCATCGAGGTTGTCTAACGGGAAGCCCAGGAAACGTGCTGTTTCGACGGGTTCGGACCAGAGGGATAGGGATGTTAGATGAGTCGGTTAAAGTGGGCATGCAAAGAGGTGTTTAATATCGTGCGGGGATTCGTTGCATGCGGGACATGTGTTGGGTATATCAGGGTCGAGTATGGATAGGTAGGAGTTAAGCGTGTTACAATATCCAGACCTTAATTGTGCCAGGGTTATGCGCGTCTCTCGACGCAGCTCGAGCTATTGTTCTGCTATGGGTGGTGATTGGACTCCGAGAACACTATTCACGGGAAGAGAGTTCACAAGGGTGTTAACGAACTCTCGGTGCATGGTGTTTATGGCTTGTCTGCAAGCCATTCGGCGAACTAACAACGTTTAGGTCATAAGGTAATCCAAGTTGTTAGTGTTTAGTATCGGATGTAAGGCAATTTCTCTTAACTTTGGATTGAGTCAAGCTTGAACTATGAATTTCCTTGCAAATGAAATAGATCTGTTTTATCCATGTTGACGCTAAGTATACTCAAAGAGCTCATTACACTCGATTGGGTTGGCATTCCTTGCCAAAAAGCGATGCCAATAAGACATTTTTTTCCAGTAATTTTGATTGTTGGTCTGGTCGAACAGAAGACCCTTCGCATGGTAGCAAGCACATCTAACACCGACAGCTCAAATTATATGAGGAGCTCTTTATGTTATATTGGAAATACTCTTGAGGGGTTGACAATTATACCTATTTTTGTTAGCTGATCTGATCGAAGTAACACTCCTTGTGGAGCCATGTCAGTTTTCCAGGTCATTTTGGCAGACCCTAACTATTTAGTTCAATTTCCATTTTATTTAGGTTTTCACGTTTATTTAGCCCAGAAGGTTGCTCGTGGTAAGATCAGAGCGGCTACAACTCTGCCGAGAAGTAGTCTTGCGAAAGATTCATTACGATTAACGCTGATTTGCGAAGACTAACCACTGCTCCGAGTCTGAGTCTTTCTACTCGAATTTCTGCGTCCCATGTTTTCGTCAGCGAGTGCATTGAGCCCAAAAAGTTGCCAGTAGGAGGATCTAATGTCTTATATGCACTCACACTTTTACTTCATCAGATACTGATGAACCGGTTTATGAACCGCGTGGTCCGCCTTTCTAAGTAAATAAGTACCTATGGGGAGAGCTAACTTTAATCTCCCAATCCCAATGAACCGTCTACCATCGTAGAGAGGGACCTCGTTTTCTCCTCCCATAAAGATAGCTCCACTTTAGTAAGAAACTCTGAAGTCTAATATCAACGAAACCACAGTTTTAAGGTTAGTCTTTTGGACCAAGTCATTTGAGAAAATGCCTCAATCGCTTCTAGCTTTAATGCATTATCCGGTCATTCATTAAACTTCGCACATACAGACAGACATACACACATAGTTACAATTAAACGGCAAAACTCTCTAGTTGATCTCCAACAAGCGTAAATAAATAAACATGCGGACGCATTTAATTCGTTTAACAATGAAACCTTTGTTGTCCTTTTCACAGTCCATCAAAGGACAGAATACCAAAACGGCCTCGAGCTGTTGATGTAACAATCACAACTCAAAATCAAATTTCCCCATGCCAAATAACAACAAGCCAATGAACAACAAACAGTGTCGGTATAGCAAACAGTTAGCTGCGAGTGAGGGGAGAGACCAAGAAGAACAAGCCACAAACAAAACCTACGCAAAGAGTATTGAAACCGGGTGAACGCATATAGACATATAAAAACATATTCAGACCCATATGAGCGATTTGATTTGATTATGCGTTGGTTTGCACTAACATACATATTTACCACACAGCTTCCTGATGGCCGAGACCAAACTTACATACATACATACAGACATGTCTGACAGACATTCATAGTTGTTGATTTGGATGCAGGATAAATTCATATGCGTGATGTGCGTGTGTGTGTGTGCATATGAATTGCGGGTCATCGCTCTGGTCAGCGCCTATACGTAATTGGTTCAAGGTACAAACAAATGTACATATATGTACAAACATATATATATATATATATATATACTTATGCTCAAATGTATGAAGTGGGTGGTGTGGAGCATATTGCGCCGACGAGCTGTCGCTGCACCAATAGCCAAGGATAATTGAATTCGCCCATGATAATTTCATTTTACACTTGGAAACCGCAAAGAGACGATAATGACCAGGACAAGATACACATATATGCGCTTGTCCAGCTTAAAATTGAACTAGTTAAAAGACACCTTCAACTACTATTGAACTAGTGGCAAAACTAGACAATTAACTGTATTAAATAAATATAAAAAAATTTAAATAAAATAAAATAAATTAAAATGAAATAAAATAAAATAAAATAAAATAAAATAAAATAAAATAAAATAAAACTAAATTAAATTTAATTATAAAAAAAGAATTGAAATAAAATAAAATAATATTAATTAAAAAAAATTATCAAAAAAAAATAAATAAAAAAAAATAAAAAATGAAATAAATTAATTTAAAATAAACTAAATTTAATCAAAAAATAAATAAAATAAAATAAAATTAATTAAATTAAAATAAAATAAAATTATTTTAATCAAAAAATAAATGAAATAAAATAAAAAGAAATAAAATAAACTTAGGCAAATATACAAAATATATAAAAATTAAAATAAAATAAAATAAAACAAAAATAAAATAATATAAAATGAAGTAAAAAAATTAAAAATAAAACAAAATAAACTAAATTAATTTAAAACAAAATAAATTTAACCAAAAAATAAATAAAATAAAGTAAAATGAAATAAAATAAAATAAAACAAAAATAAAATAAAATAAAAAAAGTTTAAAATAAAATAAAATAAACTAAATTAAAATAAAATAAAATAAAATTAATAAAAATATAATAAAATAAATGAAATAAAAAAACAAAAATAAAATAATATAAATTAAAATAAAACAAAATAAAATAATATAAAATAAATTTAAAAAAAATATAATAAAAAAAATAAAATAAAAATTATAATATATAGAAATTAAAATAATATAAAATAAATGAAATTAAAATAAAATAAACTAAAACAAAATTAATCAAAAAATAAATAAAGTAAAAGAAAATAAAATAAAATATATTAAAATGAAATAAAATAAAATAAAATAATCCGTGAGGTTGTATTAAAACCTGTCAGAAGGTATAAAATGAAGCCATACACAAAAATGAGAAGAATACATCAAACCTCGGATAACTTAAATAATCACTCCAATCATATTTCTTTTTTCTTCTCGAAAATGGTTCAGCTCGATCCCAGACTGACCATACTCTAGATATTAACAACAACTCTGGGGATAATAGTACCTTTTGCAGACGGGAAATGCTTCACTAGTATCAAATGCAGCGACCAGCCCGACTGTGTCACCAAGACAAACAAGACTTACAACACACCAATTTAGAAAACCCATAGAACCCTATTCAGAAAACGTTTACGTGAGAAGTTCATCTAAAAATATCCAAAAATGGACATTTCAGTGCAGAAGAGGGAACAGATAAAGGAGGAGGTGGCGCGTGAACTAAATTCGAATTTGAATATAGCGGCGTGTTCTGAAGATGTGCTGGAATCTATTATAGAAAATTTAACAAATCAGAAAACTGCTGGCGCCAATACTGACCTTACTAGTGAAATTGATTATTCAATAGATACACAAAATGCATATGGCAAATTTCATCAAAATTATGCACAATACAGAGGAATGTCTGTAACAAATTTACCGCACTTACCCAAGCCCCATACCTCGAAAATAATCAAAAACTATTTTTAAGGAAGCTAAAATCAAACGCGAATTCCCAAACACAAACAGAGCAACCATCGAGTGAAGCTTTTACAGCCTATTGGTCGTCCATTTGGTCTCAATGTCAGAAGCATAATTCGTCAGCAAGCTGGATATCAGACATGAAGGACAATTTTTCTAATGTTCCAGCCACCGATTTCTCACCCCATCACCTCTCAGCAAATCAACAACGTTACATGGAAGCTTCACAAGGGGAAATGCAACAAGGTTGCATAAGATCGTCACAGGGATGTGAAGAGCAGTTAAAATTATAGACCAGAAGGAATTGGGCAACCCAAAAGGCAAAGCAGAAACCTCTATACAGCGCACATCGATTGGATGAAAGCTTTCGATTCCATGCCCACATTATGACCTATCGAGGTGCTACATTTGTACAAATTCAATCCCAAGATAATACTTTTTCTAGAGAAAATTATGAAATATTAGAGAACGCGGATAAAATTGTCAATACCTGGAGCTGCTCAGTACACGATTCACTTGAAGTCCACTTTGGTTCATCATCAACATGAGCCCTCTCAGTCATATTCTACGGGATACAGGATACGGATATGTGGTAACACATGAGCAGACTGGAAGATGCCGATTGAGTCATCGCATATAGACCTCATCATCCCAAAGCTTCCATATTTCGAATGATGTTGACCAGGAAGGAAAGGCGGAAGCGACCAGATTTGACATGGGGCGTTGCATGGCAAACTAATTTTAAATCACAGAACTTATTTCGGCCAAAAGCAACCATAGTCTGAAATTCATCAGGCTGTAGAATCCGCTGATAATAACTATACTCCACTGCGAATGAGCCAAACTTATGAAAGCATAAACACGATATCAACGGAAGAAAAACAGCAGAAATGGTCTGAAATGTTAGTGAACGGCGTATATCGGAAAGATTTGCTGAGTCCGCATGTCGACAAAATATCACGGAGATCACGAGCTTCAATTTCCAGACATCAAACATTCTGTTAACATGGCAAGATAACGTTCGCCATTGACGAATACGTTCTCACCGGCATAATTTTTGAAGTAATATAGACCGATAATTCCACCGGCCCACAAACTACACCAACACCGTTGTTTTTTCTAGATGAAATGGAAGCTCTTGAATCTCCGCGGGTTGTTCTTCGTCCCAAATGCGGCAATTTGACTCGTTTACATATCCATTGAGCCAGAAATGAGCCTCATCGTTGAACAAAATTTGACTCGAAAACGTCGAATCTTCTTGGAACTTTTCAAGAACCCATAGAGCGAAGTGATGTCGTTTGGGAAGGTCGTACGGCTTGGGTTCTTGCACAAGCCCTATTTTGTATGCTTTCAATTTAAGTTCTCGACGTAAACTGCGCCAAGTCGTGCCATACATCAGTCCGAGTGCTGCGAACGGTGCCGAATCGACTCTCCATGGTCTTCGGGTACACTCTGAGCTAAGGCCGCTATGTTTTCTTCACTGCGTGCTGGACGTGGGCTATTCGGTCGAATATTATCCAATAATGAAAGCTGGGTTTCAAGATGGGGATGATGGTGTTGCGAATAGTACACTCAGTAGACCGATTATGTTGACCATAAGTTGAGCGAAGCGCGCGAAACACATTCTTTACAGAACGAGAATTTTCGTAATGAAGTTGAGTGATTTGTAAACGTTGTTCAGGCGTAAGTCTTTCCATGATGAAATGCCAAACTGATACTGAACAAAAATAACATGACAGCTTGACACGACTCACGTATGATGTGTAAAAAAGGCTATTGAAAAAAGTACCTCTGCTTGGATCACTCTTTAGTAAATAAAATAAATTATAAAAAATGAAATAAAAAAATATTAAAAATTAAATAAAATAAAAAATTATATAAAATTAAAAAAAAGTATTTACAAAAAATTGAAAAATAGGATAAAATTAAAAAAAAAAAATGAAAAAAGGAAATAAAATAAAAAATAAAGAAAATCAAGTAAAATTAATAAAAGAAAATAAAATAAACTAAAATGAATCTAAAGAAATAAAAATGTATGGTAGTAAACTAGTACATTTTCTAACCAATTTGAATATCAATTCACTTTCACATATGTATGTATTCCCACCGGTCAAGTGGACAAGCGCATATGATTCAATTGATGACGGTTGTTCAACCACAAATGCTGCCACAGACTGTCAATAATACGCTACGGTTTGTCTCTATACACACACACACACATATGTATATGTAGAAAATTTTTATTGTTACATTTGGTGGCTTAAATTTTTACTATTAAACACTTTATTATATTTTCCGGTTATTTTAATCCCTTTCATAACACATTGCAATGCAGATAGCCATGACCAACACGAATGCATGACCTCCTGTCTGTCTGCTAGTTCGAACTGCCACCGCCTGCCTTTTGCCATCAATAAGGTCTCTGTGTGTGTGTTGTAAACTTGAAAATTTTGCAATTAATACGCCCACACACTTACAAACGTATGTACGTATGTATGTATATAGCGCATGAATACTATAGAGATTATGCGCATTCGATGCCAGTAATAACATGGCACAACAAGCAACAACAACAACAATAATAAAGTATGAATGCCATCAAAACGCCCTTTAAGGACATACTAGGCGTATGAGTGTCGTACGTGTGTTGGCGTGGAATGAGCTGGTTGGCTCTGATGGCGATAAATATGTATATCTACTAGTACATACATCTTTGCATACATAAGTTTGCAATTGCAATTTATATGCATAGTTGTTTGTTTTTGCAAATTTTTTTTTTCATAATTTTTTTTCTTTTTGTTGCTGCTTTAATGCGCTTACTGCCACTCCAATAGCTTTGCCATATGATTGGTATCTATGAAGTGAAACTTAATTATCTCCACAATATTGCATTATGCATTGTACTTATATATCTATATACATACATACATAATGACAGTAAGCCCATGCAGTCGATTGTCGAGGTCCAGTGTTGATCGATGTTGGTGAAATTGATTGGTGGGCGTTTGTTAGCTGGTTGTTAGTGCAGTAAGGGCGCAAAACAAAAAAATTGCAAAAAATGTTAAAGCCACAGACCAACAAAACATTCTGAGTACATATACATAATCGAGATATCGAGGTGCCTATACATCGTGGGCATGATGGACTATGAGTAGAACATGAATTTATTCAATTGAAATTAAGCTTTTTTCCAACTAATTGCGTGCAAATGAGGCAAGGCCAAGGCTCGGCGACTTGGCAATGAAATTGCTAATACGTAGTTTTGAAATGAAAAAATGTTCCATAATAATTTTTGAATTAATGAGTTTACTAATATCACTTTCATTTGGCAAGAAGTTAAGCTCCACGCGCTGGGGAGAAGATTAAATCACATTATGTAACAGACAAATTGAAGAGTCTTCAGCCTATCCTAGTAAAACACATTTTTTTGACCAAATTAATTTTTTTGTTGCAATTTTTTTTTTTTTTATTCAACATAGTTCCATTCAAGGGTGATACACTCAATATAACGACCCTCAAACATTTTGATACAATTATTTTTTTTTTTTTTGGTACAATTTGTCCTATGCTTCAAAATAGGCCTCAGTTACGGCGATCACCTCTTCATGCGGCGAAAATTTTTCATCCCAGCGAGCAATCTTTTGAGATCTGACAACAGGAAATAGTCGCAGGGGGATATATATAGAGAATACGGTGGATGTGGAAGCTATTGGAAGCCCACTTCCTCGATTTTTGCCATCGATTTCACGGACTTGTAATACGGTGCATTGTCTTGGTGAAACAGCACTTTCCTGTTCTTCAAATGCTGCCATTTTTCGGCGATTTCGTCCTTCAGACGATCCCATAACACTATGTAATAGTCGTTGCTAATAGTACTTCCTTTTTAAAGGTAGTCAATGAAAATTATTCCATGCACATTCAAAAATACAGATACCATTAACTCGCCAGCCGACTGTGTGTAGCGGGTTCATCGTGTGCAGTCCACTCGGATGACTGTCGATTGGACGAATTATTAACTCGTCATTGTTTTCGGTCAAAAGTGAGTTCTCGCGGCACCTACCTTACACAGAGCTTTCTCATACCCAAATATTCGTGAATGATACGATGTACGCGCTCAGTTGATATCCTTAGAGTGCATGCTATTTCATTTAATTCCATTGATTTTGTGAATTTTTTTGATGTTTTCGACGGCGGCCAACTTCTTTTGCGGGTCCATTGTGTTCACCGTCTTCGGTGCACATTTCCCCATGTCTAAATTTAGCATACCAAACCTTGATGGTTGATTTTCCTAATTCAGTGTCCGGAAACTCGTCATCAAACTAAGTTTTTTCAGCACTTTGTTCATGGAAGATTCATGAATTGTATGCTTAAATGTACAAATCTCGGCGACCCTTGTTCAGTCATTTCAGTTTTAAAGATCAAACTAAATACCAGACAGTATTCTGTATACAGAGTATACTAGGTTAAGTTGATCTGCACTGTAAGCCGAAACCAAAGAAGACTAGGCTGTAAATTTAACTGTTGATTTAAATGGAGTTCGGCTGTATAATGATAAAATTAAAATCAGTATACTGTAGTCGACTAAACTCGTACTCATTCAGACTTATCCAGACGTATGTTCTCCATGAGTCTCCACACAACACTAACCACTTCTTTGTATGCCCTCTAAAACCCACCTCTCCTCCTATTGGTTGTACTCCGTTGAAACAGCTCGTTTTCTAAACCCCCCGTTAGATGACCTCGATGACATAAACTAATTGTCCTAGGCTATATCAAATCACATACACCTTTTAGACTAAGATCCTTTATTCATGTTGAACTAATCCGTGTTGAATTATTAGTTCGTTGCGCTGACAGGAAAGATTCCTTATGAGATACATAAAAATCCAACCATTTATCCTATCTTCTCTAATAAGTATACCAATGGGGTAAAGAACCATGACGTCATACTTGTCCAGGAACTGGACTTAAGGAAACACTTTGAGAGCCGCATAAGAGCCAACAAAAACTGATATTTCTTCATTAGAAACATAGCTCCAATGTTGAGATAAAGCACTTCCTTCTCTGGATAAAAAAGTGTGTAAAAACTCTAAAATAACTAAAACGAAATTATTTAGCAGACATTGGAAAACAATGTTATTAACTTGGACTAAGTCCTCGACTAACATACATACATAAAGTATATTCATCATAACCTTTCCTAACCTATACTAAATTCTCCACATTTTAATCCACCAATGCTGTTCACTATGCTCAACCTTACCACACCTAAATTATAAACAAAAATAAAAATATTTAGAAGGTTCTTTGGTTGAGGCTTAGAATCAGGCCGCAAGCGGCCACGCGTAAGCCGACCTTCTTTAATGGAGAGTTCACAGAAGAACCCTGCGTCTATGAATGCTTCACTTTCTGGCCATCCATCAATATAGATATAAATATTTTTAAAATTACTAATAGCCTTGCCTTATGCTTTTGTTGCTCGAATAGAAGTAGGTAGCATTTACCTGAGAGAAAGTTTGCTAGAGATGACTTCCAGAGCATTTTTAAGGTTATCCGCAGTGCGTTTGCCAAGTACCAAGTAAACAGGAGCATTGTCCCTGTACCAGAAGCTTAGTGCGTCACTACTTCCAGAATATTGCCAGCCATAATAAAGGGTGTTTTTTTTTATAGAGGTATAGAACTTTAAGTTGCAATAAAACAACGATGGTTTATTCGATTGACATGCATTTTATTTATCCGAAAGATAATCTTGTGGCATTACATTTTAAATATGATTTCTGGCATATGACCCGCCACGGCTGGCGCGGATGTAGTCCAATCTGGACGTCCAATTTTCGATGACTTTTTCCAACATTTGTGGCCGTATATCGGCAATAACCATAAAGCGCACCAAACAGTCAGTTTTTCTGAATGTAACGGTGTTTCAACATACACTTGAGGATTACCTTCACTCCAAATGCGGCAGTTTTGTTTGTTGACGTAGCCATTCAACCAGAAGTGCGCTTCATCGCTAAACAAACGTAGTGCACGATACGTTTACCATTATTTTCGAAATAAAATTGCACTATTTGCAAGCATTGTTCAGGCGTGAGTCTAATCATGATGTATTGCCAAACCAAACTGAGAATAAATCACTTGACAGATGTTAAATCGGTCGCCATTTTGAAAAGTAATGCCAACTTAAAGTTCTATACCTCTATAAAAAACACCCTTTAGTATTTCATATGTTAGTATGGACCTAACAATACTTGTGGAAAGCCAATAAATCACTTAGCGTGGTTATATATAAAACAGTCTTTCTTTATTTAAACTTCTGGGAAGGAATTTTTACGGTAAGAACCTTCAACCTTAACTCGCCCGTTGAATTTTAAAATATTACTAGTGTTTTAAAATTTTTAAACTTATTCAAATTTTGAATTGCTATTATTAGAAAAAACAAGAAAGAACGGCTGTCTTCGCCCATGCCGAAGTCTTTATACCTTTCATTAACATATCAACCATCAAGAATTGGTATGGTAAGTTAAGACGTGGTGAAATTAGCACCGAAGACAGTGGACGCAGTGGACGCTCAAAGAGGTTGCGACCGAAGAAAACATAAAAAAAATCCACAAAATTATTTTGAATGACCGTAAATTGAAATTGAATGAAACAGCGGACACTCCAAAGATATCAAATGAATGTGTACACCATATCATTCGCGAATATTTGGGTATGAGAAAACTCTGTACAAGTGGGGGCGCGAGCTCACTTTTGACCAAAAACAACGACGAGTTGATGATTCGTAGCAGTGTTTGGTGATGTTCAAGCGTAATAAATCCGAATTTTTGCGTCGGTATGTGACACGGGATGAAGCATGGCACAAAGCGTGGAAAAAATCAGCAGTCGTTGGCAAGGTTATGGCGTCTGTATTTTGAGATGCGCATTTGAAGAAAAAGAGAGTGCTGTTTCACCAAGACTATGCACCGTGTCACAAGTCAGTGAAATCGATGGCAATAATCCATTAATTGGCCTTCGAATTGCTTCCGCAACTACCGCATTCTCCAGATCTCTGGCCCCCAGCGAATATTTCCTGTTCTCATATCTGAAAAGAATGCTCGCTGGAAAAATTTTCGTCCAATGAAGAGGTGATCGCCGAAACTGAGACCTATTTTGGGGCGAAGGACAAATCGTAATACAAAATTGGTTTCGAAAAGTTTAAGGGTAGCTATAATCAGTGAACCACCCTTGAAGAGAACTATGTGGTATAAAAAAATTAATTTTGCCAGGAAAATATGTTTTACTATGGTAGGCCGGAGACTTTCAATTGACCTGTTAGATGCCTCTTCAGCGGATTTTTTTACCCGCATCTGAATAAATTGGTTGTACAGGGGCTATTGCAATATAGTAATCCAATTTCTATGGCTTTCACCACCATGATGCAATTCATTATATGTGTGTAGGATACCAAATTTCATGCTCCTGAATGCTTGTTTGTCTGGGTTTTGACAAAATTCCCCAAATCTGAACAAATCAGTGTATGGGAGCTATATGTTATAGACGTCCGATTTCGATGATTTTCAGGTCCCATGTATGTTCAGGTCATTATGTATGTTAGTACACCAACGTTCATAGCTACTTTTTTGACGGGTAACCCAAAATTTCAAATCTGAAAAATTGGTCATATATATGCTACAGTGATCCAATCTCTCCGACAAATGAGCTTTGGAAGGTATAGATGTATTTTCCCACGAAGTTTGTTTGAAATATCTCTGAAATTGAGGGACTAGTTTGCATTCAAACAGATGGACAGACGGATACACGGACAGACGGACAAATAGATATCGCTAAAACAACTCAGCTCGTCACTCTGGGTCTGTATTCTGTGGGTTCATCTCTTCTGCTTATCGTGCTTTTATACTTCGGAGTTAATATACTATTTCATGTACATATATGAAAGGTATAAAAATACCTTCCAAAAATTTGCTAAACGATTTCAACTAATATGTTATGTCAACATTTTACGATCGAAATGACTGGACGAATTGATAACTAGTAAAATATGTGCATAAATATGTATGTTTGTGACGAATAATAATAATAATAATAATTAATACTTTAGAGCTATTTTCCAACTTAATAACACACACGTCGCATTCACTCTCGCATCATATCAGACACTTGACTTTCATCTAAACGGCGCATGGCGGACGATTGACTGCGTGTGGCGCCTATGGTGCTCACCTAGTACAATAGCCGTGTGGTGCTATCAGCGTACCCTGCACTATCGTTATCGGTATTTTTTGTAGCGGCTGATTGGCGCGCGCCGCTGACATTGAAAACTGATCGCTGCTGACAGCTATCGGCAATGCGTTCATTTCAAATTTTGAAATTGCGTGCCGGATTTTATACATATGTGAGTGACTAAAATGTATATGTATACGAGTAAATTGGTATCATTTGTATATACTTATATATGTGTATGGGTGCACGTGTTATGAAGATATCATTTTTGCAACTCACTTATCGGTATTATCTAAATACAAGTACAGTTTTATTAGTGGAGTTTCTACGAGCAATATGCTGACGTCGCAACACCAGTGGATTGCATAAGAAATATGAAATTGTTGAATACCAACTTGTAAGCATGCGTAAATGAGCATTAGGGTAAGCAAGTTTGTTTCCCTTGGAAGTAAAAAAAAAAATATTTCCTATTTTTTCTACTTATGTAATCTTCCAAGTGAGTGAGGATCGTCCTTTATCTTAAATCCGCTTGTATGACGTGTCTAGGCAGCGAAGATCTGTAACTTGTAACACACTGGACTGGGTCGTCGTTAATACGTGAAAAGTTCGAAAATACTTCGCCAAACCTTTCTCTTGAAAAATCACAAGAAAAACTTGGTACTCCAACGACTGCTGAACTTTTTAGTTTTTCTCAACTATGAAGCGTTACGCCATGAAAAAGAGACTTGAAGAGTTTGGTCTTTGTTCGATGAAGAATTATTATACAGAATTACATTTTCCAGGTTTTTCTGCACTTAATCTTACCAAGGGTGTGGTGATTCGGGCATTTCTTGCGAATACTTTTTCGAAAAATTTCCAAGCTGTAGTCGTTTCGTCCGCTCGGAACCAGCATAGCCGATGTTTCCATATTCGTTGAGATGGATATCTTGTACAGCTCGTCGTTTCACCGTCTACGCTATCGTCGCTACGTCGTCGTTAATACGCAGTTAACCAAAAATCTTTCACATGGTGTTTCTTACGAAATCTCACCCTCCGCTGATGGTTGTCACCTTTTCACCTTACAGTTGCACGGTAGTGATGAGCGAGTTATAGAGTTTGATATCTGTTCGTCAAGAAAGAAGTTTACTTTGCAATTTCCTACTCAGTCGAAAGTAACATCTGTTGGCAAGAGTCATTCTGTTTTGGATTTCCAGTGTGACATTATTATTGCTATTAATGCTGGTTCGAAGAGATACGAGACTGTCTAAAACTTTAAAGTTGTAGCTTCACGTTGATTGTCTACTTGCAGATGCTATGCCCATTTGGTGCTAACTTCCAGTCCGATTCTCATAATTTCTTTGCTTATTTATTCTTGAAACCTTAGTTTCCACCCGAACAGGAAGAGCTTCTGCCTATTTCTGCCGGTAGTGCTGGTGTTTCACGAAACATTTTGGAGGAAGGCCAAAGTTAAGACAATGCGAAGTGTAAGCGGCAAGTGTGGCTATGCCTTTCCCTTGGATCATTTTTGGCGGCTTGGCTCATATCTGACTTACTACTACTATATTCTTAACAAAGGGTGATCCAGTCTTGAGACCCATCATTCATTGTTCGATAATATTCGACCGAAAATATAGCGGTCGTAGCTGAGAGTGTACACGAAGACCGTGGAGAGCCGCTTCGGCGCCGTTCGCAGCAACTCGGACTGACGTATGGAACGACTTGGCACATTTTACGTCGAGATCTTAAATTGAAAGCGTACGATATACAGCTTTTGCAATAACTGAACCCGCTCGAATTTCCCAAACGACATCACTTCGATCTATGGGCTCTTGAAAGTTTCCAAGAAGATTCGACGTTTTCGAGCCAAATTTCGTTCAGCTGCTCAGCGATGAGGCCCATTTCTGGCTCAATGGGTATGTAAACAAGCAAAATTGCCGCATTCGGGACGAAGAGCAACCTGAAAAAATTCAAGAGCAACCATTTCATTCAGAAAAAACAACGGTTTGGTGTAGTTTGTGGGCTGATGCCGACGAGGACGTAACTGTCAATGGCGACCGTTATCGCGCTGTGATAACCGACTATTTTATTTCTAAAATTGAAGTTCGAGATCTCCGCGACATTTAGTTTCAACAAGATGGCGTCACTTCCCGCACATCGCATCAATCAATGGATTCATTGAGAGAACACTTCGGTGAGCAGATAATTTAGTCTTTTGGACCGATTGATTGGCCACCAAGATCGTGTGATATCACACCGTTAGACTTTTTCCTATGAGGATATGTAAAGTCTACATTCTATGCGGACAATCCCGCTTCGATTCAGATCTTGGAGCAAAACATCACGCATGTCATTCGCCAGTTACCAGTCGTAATGCTCGAACGAGTCATCGAAAATTGGACTCAACGGATAGACCATCTGAGACATAGCCGCGAAAGATATAATCTTCAAAAACTAAATGCCAAAGAATGTTCTTTCGAATGATCATAGCAGGGAACCTCGATATGGATCACCCGTTAGCATCTTATCCTCGCGGTCTTTCTTGTTTCTAATAACATGCATTTTCAGTTGGTTTTCCAAATGACATTGGGAAGAGGCTTCAAGCATTTTAGAGCAGTTGTGTATACGTTTATTGCCGTTAATAAAGCACAAATTTCCAATACCAGCGGAGGACATATAACCCATAAAACTACTGAGTCACTACAGAACACGGTGGCTTAGCTGTGGGATGTAAATTTTTTTGCAACAACTCTAAATTGGGATCTCTCCATACATATGACTGCTCATTTGACCTAAATATGTTTAACTGGCTTTCGGCTGTAAATAAAACGTGCTTCCAGTCTTCGAAATATTTGTCCATATGAGATTTTATGAATTTCTTTTGTCGGTTAACCTTGTTGTTGAAAGATTTTCTCCGTTATAATTACTCGTTCCCAACACTATTTGGAAAATTTCTGGGGTACAGTTGATATTCATCCGAAAATAGCTTTGATCGTCCGAATTCTTCTTGTTTTCCCATTCCCATTTAATTGCCTTTTAATCGTAACATGCACAGTCAATCGGGTTTTGCCTGATATTTCAGGAATGGTTTTCCAAAGAAAACAACACAGATTATTACGTTGCACTATTATTGCCTACCCTAATACTCATAACACTATGGAAATTGTCTCATTGGCGCCTCTAGAAAGAAAAAAAACGGAACACAATTTTTTTACGTCGTTCCAATTTCATACAATTGAATTCACTTATTCCACTCAAATCCGTACAATAATATGCACAAGTGCATACGTGTTGACATAAAGCTTTATATGTACGTACATATGTCACTGCCGTCGCAGCGGTAGGAGGTGTTCCGCCACAATCGTCGGCGCTATGAACGCACCAATATTTCTGGGTTCATTGTCTGCAAATTAGACTTTAGTCGCGGCGGCTTGAAAATGCGTCGCGTTCAACGACTAACTTAAATATTTACAACAGAAAAAAAAAATTAATCAAAACATAGTCAGACGTCTTGTTCCATTGGTTTACATAATTTGGACTTCGGAATTCACTTGTACTTGAGGAGTATTATGGCATTTTTGAGACAGCGCATAATGCATTTTATTTGCTAACGATGTGCTGATAGTGAAAAAAAAGTCTGTTTTCTGCTTTTCAACACAGTGTTGATCTTCCTCTTTCATTCCTCGGACTGAGCATCATCTGCTGGCTTCGCAGTTGTGATAGAATAAAAATATATTAATACAAATATAGTTATATTAGAGTTTTATACTTAGGGATAAGAGAACAAAAACAAATATTTATCATCGAAAATCGCTTTATTGTTTTTCAAAGTATTCTCCATTAGGAGCTATACACTTTTGCATGTGTTTGAACCAATTGGCGAAGCACTTTTGCCACTCTGATTGGGGTGACCCCGAAGCATGGGTTCTGAACGAATCAACCATCTCATCAGGTGTTGAAAAACGTTGACTTCTCGGTTTAGTTTTTAGGTACGGGAATAAAAATAAGTCTTTAGGTGCCAAGTCAGGACAGGACTACGATGAGTGAGAGCTCGCACTGTCGTTATGAAAAGTGATCTGTCTTCGGTAATTGGTTTTTCAGGATTTTTGAACTGGCAACAAATGGTTGTGTATCACTCAGACTTTACTGCTCTGCGTTGTTCTAGTGGTATGGCTACGACATGTCCAGTTTTTCCAAATATAACAGGTAACAATTTGCTTGGAAGTGCTTCGTACGTGAACAACTTTGTTGGATTCGGCTTTTCTTGACAACCATACAGTCGATGCTGTTTGCTTTCGGACTTATACGCATAAATCCACGATTCATCATCTGTCATATCATATATATCATAGATGTGTTCTGAAGCTTCGCTATCGTATTTTTTTACATTTCTCTCGACCAATCGACGCAAGCCTTTTTTTTCGAGCGATTAACGAATTGTGCTGGATCCAAAGTGAAAAAAATTTGTGTCATGATAGGTCGCATGACGATCTTGGAATATCAGCACAGCATCAATAGTTTCCGGAACAACAACTCTTTTTGGACGACCTTCATGAAATTCGTCTTGTAATGATCTACGACTTCGATTGAATTCGCCATACCATGGATAAACACTGGTTCTTGCTGGAGCTTCATCGCCAAATATTGAATTAAGTTCATCGATGCATTGATGCTGAGTTAATCCACGTCAAAAGTTTTAAAAAATAATTGCGCAAAAATGTTCGCGATTTAATCCCACTTTTTGGCCGAGAAGTATTTTAAGTTAAGTTGCACCCAACACAACTAGCCCCTGGCTCGTATATCAAAACGTTCTGAACATATATAACATTAAAAATCTCAAACTTTACAATAAAGTTATTAGTTGAAATATGAAAACAACATCCGTATTGAACGATTTTCGGCCGAGCTACTCTTCCAATTAGTGGTGTGCGGCTTGATATTTTTCCAAAAAAACAGAGGGACCTATAGTTTATTCTAAGCCTCCTCCGAACGACCGATGGATTTTTATGACGAGATTTTATTTCATGTTGGAAATACATTCGAATGGGTTGACATTCCCTACCGAAGGTCTAGCGCAATTAAAAAATTTAATTTTTTATTTAAATTATTTTCCAAGTCCTCGAGTCCCCGAACGACAGTCACTTCATATTTCCACGTTTTCTTAGATCGACTAATCTACATATGTGTGTCAGCGCACCTCTTCCTAAGGCCTGAACCTGTCGAAGCTGCATTCCTTCAGGTGATCTCGATGGCATAGACCACAAAAACAACAATAACAACGGAGACCTGACCGATAAAGTCTTTGAATGTTCAAGTTAGAATCTCTCCATATGTGAGGGAAGAATGATTTCATGAAAAAAAGTCTATGATTTAACTCAAAATTGTTTGGCGTGGAGAATTCACAAACTTTAATTCTATTCTATGGGAAACTCTGGAGTTGAAAACGATCATATCAGCTAAAGTTTTCTAAATGAAGAGTCTTGGGGCAGAAACTTGCTCGTGTTTTTATAGCAACTTGAGTCACGAAACGCTGTAAGAGTCGAAAAAAGTATTTATAATCGATTTCGGATCGAATTTACATATATTGTGTGTACGACATCAAATACACTTGGCAAATACGGAGCACGTAGATAGCAACGAGTGATAAAAATACCATTGAAAGAAAACATTTTTTTGGCTCGTTACTGTATCGTCATTTCCTCAGAAAAAGTGGGCTTCTAGTATCCGCTACCCAGATCACAGTAGTAGTTGTTGTTGTTGTTGTTGCTGTAGCGAGTTGTTCAACCCCATTAGTGTAAGTCAGTCGTCATCGTCGAGGTTCACTAATGAGAGTTACAGAAAACGAGATGCTTCGATGAGCTCTGACCAGGGGGAGGTGTGTTAGTTGAATGGGTTTTAGAGCAGGCATGCAAACGGTGGCGAAAACTCATTACATCTG
This sequence comes from Neoceratitis asiatica, assembly GCA_030068015.2. Lineage (NCBI taxonomy): Eukaryota > Metazoa > Arthropoda > Insecta > Diptera > Tephritidae > Neoceratitis > Neoceratitis asiatica. The sequence continues at coordinate 58,372,836 of CM061526.1, read as the reverse complement.
CACGATTGCGATTACGACGTCCACGGGAAAGAGTTAATGAAGCTGTTGTCAGCCTCTCTGTGAATGGTGTTTAAGGCCTATTGGTTCTGTCCTGTCCTGTGGTTCTGTGACATGGTGCCGAATGGAGTCTATAAGGCCAAAAATGCGCTCTTCCTGTTGAGTTGGGGAGCTACTTCAACCTACAGCAGGTGTCTGAAAGGTGGAAATCTTGTTATGGTCAACAGAACACCTCATTCGCTTCTAATTAGTAACTGTAAGTTGCGTAAAACGTTTCGTTTCACAGATTTTGCCCACTAGTGACTTGAGAATTTTTTTGCTGCTCCTCCGTACTTTGGTAACAATCGCAGCCGTATGCAGAGTGCAAAGCAGCCTATACTTCTCGCATGTTACTGCTAGCAATTATGTATGGATTATTTGCAGTGGAAATTTTGACACCCTCGACTTTGATATTAAAATCAAGCCAGTACACCATCGAAAAGCTGCTGAAGAAGACCGATGCTTATTTCACTCGTTGTGTGTACGTTGTGTAGTAAAAAAGTGGAAAATTGTCTGAGAGACGGCAGTTTATCTTTGAGCAGAGATCACAGTCATTCAGGGGGGTTAAAGAGTACCAAAGGAAAAAAGAAAACACAGGAGGATTTAGAGTTAGCATGTAACAATTTTGGTTGGACCAATACGCGGTACGATAATGTCTTCAAGCTACCCAGATGAAACAAATAAAAACGCATTCTTTGACTTGGAAAGACTACGGAAGCAATTGATTTGTCGAATATAAACTCTATGAGTGTTTCTTAGAAGATGAAGACACGTCCAACTTCTCAAGGAATTGGTAAATTTTTCAAGAAATTTTAAGTGACTGGATCGGCAACACATATTGCGAGCCCTAGGCATAATCGTTTTCCTCGTTCCACCTCAAATATCGCTGCTGTAAATGAAAGTGTAGCCAAAAGTCCGAGTGCGTCTATTTCTTGAAGATCTCAAAAGCTGGGACTTTTCTTATGGCACTTTATGGCGTATTTTGCACTTACACCTACATCAATATAAAGTCCTACATCCATATAAAATCCAATTATTGGGTGCTTGAACAACAAACAGTGGACCGCGAGTTTTCCAAGTAAATTTTCCTCAGCGACGAGGTACATTTCTCACTCAGTGGATAAGTAAATAAGCAAAAATGTCGTAATTGGGGCTCCGAGAATCCTCAGCTAATTATATCCAAAAAAAACTTACTGTCCGGTGCACTTTCGGTTGGTTCGGAATATGCGACCTTACTTCTATGGAAATGATAACGGCGAGGCCGTAACTGTCAATTCGGAGCGTTATAATCGTATGCGACATAAAAAGAGCGAATATGGCTTTATTATGAGAGAAAAGGTGGGAAATTGTCGGAGAGACGACGGCTTAACTTTGAATTCAGAGGGGTTCAGAGGGAGACCCCAAAAACGCAAGAGTAATGTGTGTAAGCTCGTAACAATTTCGATTTCAACACTTTTTGAACAAATTTTCATTTCAGTGCCTCAATACGTGTGATGACGTTAACACAACAAAAGATATTCTAGCATTTTTTTCCTTTCCATTCCATATGAAATTTATTTATTTATTTATTTAATTTATTTAAAGAATTTTTTTATTTATTTATTTTTAATTTTTATTTATTTGGCGTTGCGGTTAATTTTACACTTTTAAACAAATTTAATAGTTTCGCCTGCGCTAACGCTGGCGCCAGTTAAAGTTAACAACATATACATACGTTATACGAGTGCATACATATGTATGTATGTACATACTTATACATAAATAATTATATTAAAGTAGCTGAGTACTGTACTTTAGCAGCGTTTAGAACGCTTTTTACTACACGTCACTGCCGCCGCGCATCAGCAAATATTGAATTGGCTGTTTTGTTATGTTTTATTTATTTGTCATAACGCCCATACATACACAATGTATGTACATACAAACATGCATATACTCGTAGTACATACACCAAACTGTAACTGGCAACGCTTACGTACTGATAAAGATGACGCCAAAAAAGTGGGCGGTGGCGGCGGTGATTAGCGACGAAAAAGCGCTTGCTGTGCTCACGTGAGGCGTTATTTATGAGAACGTTTATGCATGGCGGCATGCCTACATGTAAGTATGTATGCAAGTATGTATGTATGTACGAGTTTCACTGTTGATAAGTATAAGTATGTATGGCAGGCGCCAACGCCAGCGCAAAGATGGTGTTGATAAGAATGCCTACGTATATATGTATGTATGTATGTATGTATGTATACATTTTTGAAATGCCAGTTTGATTGTTGTAGTCGAGTTTATGTTATTGTTAATTTTTGTTTTGATTTATGCACGACAAGTTTCGCGGAATGTCACAAGGTTTCAGTAAAAAGCCATTAATTTTAATTTACTTTCAAATATTTCATATTTATATAAAAAAATATTATTTACATATTTATATTAAACAATATTATTAGAAAAATTAAAACAAAATATTTTTTTTTTTAAATTTATAGGTTTTTTTATTCAATATTTTTTATATTTTTTTTTTATTTTTTATTTTTTTTTTGAAGTATTTTCTCTTCTCTTAGAGAGTCACTCTCCGTGCTTGCATGCGCTTTTTAATTATTATTTTACTGAATGAACGTGTTTTTGTACATACATAAATACAGCAGTATTTCATTGCGGGGACTTACAAATCCATTTTACCTAATTATAAAAGCCAATCTATTCTATTCTTTCTATTTTTAAGCGAAATTCCCATCGAAAGGCTGTTGCATGCATACATATATATATCACTCAAGCTAACAAATAATTTTTATTTATTTAAAAAGTGCTAATAAATAATTATATACAGTGGCGGACAAAAGTCTGCATACATCCGCTGGTCTCGTTGAATTGAAAGTTCAAAACGTTTATTGGAAAGATCCAGCCTGCGCCAATCTCTAAACTGTCCAACGAAGGCTTCAGATTAGCTTCCTACAATGACTTATATTTGAACTCATTCATGTTACCTTCAATAAAAGCTAGCTTTCCAACTCCATATGCCGCAACCGCTCCCCAAACTATTACGTTGCCGCAACCATACTTCACTGTTGGTACTATATATTTGGCGTTAGCTATCTATCTTCTATTATCTTCTATCGCTGCCGAATATATTAAACTTTGATTTGTCTGTAAACAAGACTTTTTGCCAAAAATCCATTTTCTTGTCTAAATGTGCTTTAGCGAACTCCAAGCTAAGTTTATGATTTTTTTTTATAGAAAAATTAGGCTTTTTACGTGGCGTTCTACTGTGGAAGCTGTTCTCGTTCAGAGCTCTTCGAGTTGTTCTTAAATGGATACACTCTCTTGATGAGTTTGCGATGTTTTCGGCTAATTTGGTAGCAGTAACTTTAGGATCATCACTCACTTCCTTCAGAATAAAGCTGATATCTCTTCAAGTTAGCTTCTTCGGACGGCAAACACGCGGCTTTTTTTTCTGTGGATCCACTTTTTTCAAAGTTTTTTTTACAATGGTCTGTGCATTTGGTGAACTTCGGATTAAAATTTTTGACATTTCATCATACGATTTCTTCTCTTTTCTGTGCTGAATAACCAGTATACTTGCGTCAATGGATATTTCTTTTCGCGTAGCCAGTGTTGATGCTAATGTGCCTAAGCCAGGTGTACCAACGAATACCGGCGGTGTTTGTAGACTTTTGTCCGCCACTGTATGCACACAACGTTGCTAGTTTGTTTTATTATGTGAAATGCACAGCTCATTAAATATATGTACATTTGTACATATATCGAAAAATTTTAAGCACCCTTAAGAACCATTTTATATCATAATTTCTAATTTTATCAGTCTAGTTATTTTTAGCGTTATTTTCAGTCTGTGAAAGAAATTCCATATATTCTTTTTTCATACTTTAATAATTTCATGCAATTTAGGAATGTTTTTGCGATGCAATTTTTTTATATTTATTTATAAAGCAAATTACCACATGAGTATTTGATTAGTTTATACTTATGTATATACGTGCAGTCAGTCACATGCAATTCAAATCACTTATTAATGATTATTCATGATTATTAATAATGCAAAATATTATTGCGGTATTGCAGTCGTAGAAAGTCTATAACGTGATTTTTACTACAGTCAATTGTGTTTTTAGTGGCACGTATAAAAAATTAATAAACTAAAATTAAATAATAGTTAAAATAATAGTTAACAGTTTTATTTATAAAATAATTTTTAAATGATTTTTATATGAAAATATGAAAAAAGGTAAAATTATTGAATTATTTTGCATTTTATTTTTGAATATTATTTTGCTTTGAATTATTTAATTTTTTTCACGATAATTTAGTTTAGCTTATACTTTTTTAAATTTAATACATTTGTAGCTTTATACTCTCTATTTATCTGGTTTTGTTTTATTTTATTTTATATTCATTAATTTTATTTTATTTTATTTTGTTTTATTTTTTTTCTTATTTTTATTTTTAATTTTTTATATATTTTTTTATTTAATTCCATTTAATCATATTAATTTAATTTAATTTAATTTATTTTAATTAAATTTTATTTTACTTTTTCATTTTATTTTATTTATTTATTTTATTTCATTTTTTATTTTATTTTATTTTTTAAATTATTATTTATTTCATTTAATTTAATATATTTTAATTATTAAAATTTAAATTTAATTTACTTAATTTTATTTTATTTTGTTTGGCTTTATTCAATTTCTTTTAAATTTGATTTACAGTAATTAAATTTTATTTTACTCTATTTTATTTTATTTTATAGATTTAATTTAATTTTTCTTATATTATTAAATTAAATTAAATTAAGTTTATTTTTTTTCTTATTTCATTTAATTTTATTTTGTTTTATTTTTTATTTTATTTATTATTTTGTTTCTCTTTTTAAATATTTTTTATTTAATTCAATTTAATTTAGTTAAGTTTAAATTAATTTAATTTTATTTATTTTAATTAAAATTTTTTATGTTGTTTGCTTTTATTTAATTTCATTTTATTTAATGCTATTTATATTATTTTATTTTATTTTACTGTTTTTTTCATTTTTTTTTTTTTGTAATTCAATTTTTTTAAATTTTTTTATTTTTTTTACTTTTTTAATATTTTTTTAATTAGTTTCACTTAGTTTAATTTAATTACATTTTCTCATTTTAATTTAAATTAATTTTACCTAATTTTATTCCATTTTATTTTATTTTATTTTTTTGGAATTTTTTTTTTAATATTTTTTTATTTTTTTTATTTAACTTTTTTAATATTTTTTTATTTAATTCCATTTTTGTAGTCCGATTTGCCCTTTAAAATAGGCCTCAGATTCAGCGATCACCTCTTTCCGAAAATTTCTTCCCAGCGAGAATTCTTCCGAGATCTGAGAACGGAAAGTAGTCACTGTAGACCAGATCTGGAAATACCGTGGAGGCGGAAGTAATTTGAAGCCCAATTCTTGGATTTTTGCCATCGGTGTCACTGACTTGTGACACGGTGGATTGTCTTTGTGAAACAGCACTTTCTTTTTCTTCAAATGCGGCCGTTTTTCGGCGATTTTGTCCTTCAAATGGTTCAATAACTCTATGCAATAGTCACTGTTGATGGTCCTTCATTTTTCAAGGTAGTCAATGAAAATTATTCCATGCGCATCCCAAAATACAGACGCAATAACCTTGTCAGCCGACTGTTCCACGCTTTGGAGAGGTTACATCGTGTGCAGTCGGATGACTGTCTATTGAACTTCAGAGTGAAAAGATTAAGCCATGTTTCATCCCTTGTCACATATCGACGCAAAATCTCGCGTTTATTACGCTTGAAGATCTCCAAACACTGCTCCGAATCATCAAATCGTCGTTGTTTTTAGGTCAAAAGTGAGTTCGCGCGACACACACTTTGCATAGTGCTTTCAAATACACACATATGCGCGAATGATATGATGTACACGTTTAGTTGATATCTTTAGAGTTCCTGCTATTTCATTCAATTTTAATTTACGGTAATTCAAAATCTTTCTGTGGATTTTTTGATGTTTTCTTCGATAACAACCTCTTTTGGGCGTCCACTGCGTTCACCATCTTCGGTGCTCATTTAACTAAGTTTAAGCTTGGCATACCAATCCTTGGTGGTTGATTTTCCTGGGGAAGTGTCCGTAAACTCCTCATCAAGCAAAGTTTTGGCTTCAATTGTACTTTTTCAACACGCAAGATTCCTTTTTATCCATTTTTTTTCACAATAACAAAAGTGTCTCCGCTCAAAATGCTTTAATTCACAAACTAATAATCCGACAGCTGTCAAATTTATACACGCGTCTTTTGAAAGTTGAGGCTAACTAAAAATCATATATATTTAATGCTAGTAGCGCCACCTATGTGCCAGGCCGGGGTCTTTTCAATTGAGCTGTTAATATCATCAATTTACCCACAACACGTACATATGCAGATGTATTTGGTTGTGTGGACATATCGAGTCTCACATGATTTAGCTTCAAATTCGGGCAAATTAACATGCCCTCCGTTGGTCATCTGCTGCTTGCTTTGCTTTCTTTTGCTAAAAAAATTTCGAATGTTTATTTAAATGGGTGTGTTCTCTTCGCGCAGCGGACTTGCCTAAGTCACACACCCCCAGAAAAAAGTTTCCATAAAATATATATTTTTAAACACTCGCATGTATACATACATATATGTACATAAATACATGTGCATATATGTATATATGTATGTCAGTATGTATGCGATTGCTTAAAACATTTTTCGGAGAATTCGCGCTAAAAGAAGGCAAATAAAACTCAATGGAAAAAATCGCATTGCGAAATAGCAAAATATTTACAAAATTTTATTGTACCTACGACTGTATGAGTGCATGCATGTATGTGTGTTTGCAAAAATTAAATGGGTGTGTGTGTGTATACCTTGAGAGTAAAATCTTTATAACAATCACGCGCAATTATCGCAAATTGAAATAGTTGTAGGCATGTTAATACGTACATATATGTGCATGTGTGTGTTTGCATGTATTCTTTATGTTTCGCCGCGTATTTACATGTTTGAATGAATGGATTTATGTAAGAGTATGTGTATTTTTAAATAGGTAAATAACAATAAAACTATTTCTTTCCGCCACTATTTATGTATTTATTTGCCTGGAGGTCAACAATTTGTTTAGAGCTCGGCACGTGTTGCTACTTAAATAACAGTAACAACAACAAATATATTCATTAAAAAAAAAAAAAGATTGAATACGAAAAGGAAGAAAATGTTCGAAAAATAATAAAAAGTGATTCATTTCGAGGTTCCCTACTTTTTTTTAAGAAAAAAAAACACAGAAAATTCAAATTCAATGGGGAATGTTTATCATCATTCCAAAAAACATTCTTAGGCATTTATTTTTTCAATATTTTCTCTTTCAAATGTTGGCCGTGGCTACGTCTCAAATGGTCCATCCGTTGAGTCCCATTTCCGATGACTTGTTCGAGCATTCCGACTAGTAACTGGCGAATGACACGCTTAATGTTTTGCTCCTAAGGCCTGAATCGAAGCGCGATTGTCCACATAGACTTTATACTTTACATATATCACACGATCTTGGTGGCCAATCGTCCGGCCCAAAACGTGAAATTATTTGTTCACCGAAGTGTTCTCAAAATAAATCCATTGATTGATGCGATGTGTGAGAAGTGGCGCTGTCTTGTTGAAATCAAATATCGCGGAGATCACGAGCTTCAATTTCAAGCATCAAATAGTCGGTTATCATGACGTGATAATGGTCGTCATTGACGGTTACATTCCCACCGGCATCAGTTTTGAAGAAATATGGGCCGATAATTCCACCGGCCCACAAACCACACCAAACCGTTGTTTTTTCTGGATGAACTCGTCCCAAATGTGGCAATTTTGCTTGTCTATATACCGATTAAGCCAGAAGTGGACCTCATCGCTGAACAAAATTTGGTTCGAAAAGTCGGATCTTCTTAAAACTTTTCGAGAGCCCCTAGAAGCCCATTGGGAAGGTCGAGCGGCTTCAGTTCTTGCAAAAGCTGTATTTTGTATGCTTTCAATTCAATATCTCGTCGTAAAATGCGCCAAGTTGTTCCATATGTTATTCCGACTTGCTGCGAACAGCGCTGAATCGACTCTCCACTGTCTTCGTGTGCACTGTCAGCTACGGCCGCTATAGATAGGAAAAAGGCTATTGAAAAAGTACCTCTACTTGGTTCACCCAAATTTAGTTAGTCGTCGCTTGGCCCTATCTTAGAAACGTAGGACACGTTGGGTTTCTGAAGGATAGGACAGTTTTTCTAAGCAATCATATCCTAATATGTTTAACCGAAAGACATTCTTGTGCGCTTTTGAACTTGATAAGCTGGTCGACAGCGACAAAACTCTGAAATTCTTTTAAAAAAATTTGTCGAATTACAGTAAGTTTCAAGACCGGTGATCTGACGACTGATGCTCAGACTACATTGAATTTACGGATAGAATATTTCTCCAGCCAGCTGAATGGCAGTGAAAACGAAAAACTGTGCTACTACTCAACTATTAGGTAGGCTGAGAGGACTGTTGAACAACAAAGCGGCGGTGGCGATAACGTATTCTCTAAGCAGGAAGGGTCACTCCGAGTTCTGCTTTCTCACAATTGGATAAGGAGGTGAAACTTGTAAGTTGGTAGTGTACGAGGGCAAGACGAAATATTTCCTGTCATGAAACAAACAGCTACCGCATTACCACCACCCCTGGCGCCCACGTCACTGTTGATAGTCACAATTTTGAAACTATATAGAATTTCATGTATCTTGGAACCAGCATCAACACCAACAACAACTGCAACCTTGGAATCTAATCCAGGGTGTGAAATAATAAGGAAATTAAAAGTCGCTTTGGGTGATGACCAATTTTTTGACATAAATCACCTCATATGACAAAAAAAAATATATTAGAAAACCGAGGTCTGCTTGGCAAAAAAAAAAAACAAGGAGAAAAATGGTGACTCAGACACACTGAAAATATTTAGTGCAAAAAAGTACAACAAATAGCAACTCTACAACTGACAAAGTGTTTCCACGCACAAAGAAAGTTAAGAGCCGGCTAATTGAAGAGAGTAGTGCAGTGGATTTTTCGGCCCACACATGTGATAGAACGAGTTCACCAGAAATTTACTTAGTGAGTAATACCAATGGTCGGAAAAATGTCGCTTTTTCCAGTTGCGGCGGCGGTAAATACAGTGACGACGACGAAAGTGACAACAAAGTGAAATTAAGAGCAAAAAAAAATTCGTAAAAACAAAGAAAAATAACAAAAAAATTAGAAAAAATGGCAATGCATGAGCAACCTGGAGCGTGTGTGTCGATCAATCGATGAGCTAAATAAAGCCTTTCAAGCAAAACATTTGGAGTTTCAATCAAAGTTTTAATGCGTTGCTGTCGCTTTTCCGTGACGATGTCGGCACGTGGCGTCGTAACAACTCGCCGTCATTTGATGGATTTGTCAGCGTCAGAGTGTCGAACGCTCATGTGCAGCAACGTAATGAGTACAACGGGAACGAACAGGCAAGTGTTTTGGTCTCAGGTGTTTTGATCGTAAAACAAATACCGTTAAATCGATAATGATCGAATTGCTCATATTCTTTTTACTCTCTTTTTTTCAAATGCTTTGGTTAAGCGTGTGCGTTTGTTTTGAGTCTGTGCTGCATTCCAACGTTTCGGGCTTTGTTGTGTTCGTGAAGACAGTTTTGTTAATCGTCATTCGCGTGGAAAAGTTGTTTTTGAATTGAAATTTCCGAAGAAATATGTTCTGTGATGCTTTTGTTTACTACAAAAAGGTAAATTATAGAACAATTTGCATGATTCACGGTGAGAATGCTGTTGATAAGCGTCGAACCCAGGAGTGTTTTGCTCCCGAACATTATGTGTCCGAGATGCAAATGATTCTGCATCCATTAGGCAACCCTCAGGCGATAGTTTGGAATCATTTAAAATACTCTGGTTACGCTCAGAAGTTCGATGTTTGGCTGCCACATGGATTAACGCAAAAAAATTTTATTGCTCGAATGTGAATGTGTGTGTTTATTGTGAAATGCTTCTGAAACGCGACAAAATCGAACTATTTCTGAAGTAGGTCATAACAGGCGATATAAAAAGTGTTATGTACGAGAATTTAAAACGCAAGAACCATGGTGAAAAGCCGAAGACCCTCCACAAGCGACTTCAAAGCCTGAATCGATGGCAAACAAGCTCAAGTTGAGTGTATGGTGAGAATGGAAGCGAATTGTCCATTATGAGCTGCTACAAGCTGACGAAACGATCTATTCCGAACTCAACTGCCAGCAATTAATCAGCTTACAAAAACATTTTCATAAAAAAAGGATCTAGAATTGATCAATAGAAAAAGTGGTGTGTTTCATTATGACAAGGACACATACATACTATATTCATCTTGAATAACCAGGACGAAATTGACGAAGAATTGCGTTTTGATGCACTCACCCTAAATAAAGCTCGAACCTTGCACCCTCTGCCTATCATTTGTTTCGGTTTCTACGTAGTAAAAAATTATCCTACCAATGAGCCGCTGAAAATCAAGTTGGGCAAGTTCTTCGTCAGTGAACCACAGAAGCTCTACACTAATGAAGTAAATTTTCAATAATGAAAAATTTTGTGCAAAAAACACATGCCGAAGTCTTCATACCCTTCATGAAGCTTTAAAATTTATTACAAAATCCAAAATTCGGTATCGTTGATTTTCTGTGTCAATATTTATTTGAATTTAAGTTGCTTATTTATGCTTTTTTAAAGGGATTTTGAACCAAAACCTAATATCTGAACAAATTGGTTGTATGGAAGCTATTGGATATAGTTGACCGATCCGGCCGGTTCCGAGAAATGATCAATGCATAACAAAAATGCACCCACAAACCAAGTTTCGTTCCAATATCTCGGAAACTGAGAGACAAACAGTATATGGTGGTTCTATCTCTGCTCCTTCTGGTACCAACATACTTCAGACCAAAGTTAATATAATGTCTTTATAGAATATAGACTCCCAAGCACTTAACTTATACTTTTCACGAAACTACTTATACAACGAAACAAGCCACATTGGCAAACAACCTCCAGTTTATTTAAAATTCTTAAAGGTGAAATGTCTTTCCATGAATTGTTAGGAAACTCAACGATCCTTCCGAAGAGCAAGACCGATGGACAACACTCAACCATAGCCAGATCTATTCGATTCGCTTAATTGTCCAACATATATGAAGCAATGTGAATAAATCTGGTAATCATCATTCAGAATCATGGTCACACTCCATACATATGTATAACAGAATCATGTAAAACTAGTTCAAAACTCAATTTGAAATAAGCCATCACAGGCTTAGGCTAGTTCAAAACTATTTGGAGACTACATCTTGACTATTTCTGTTACAGCTTAGAGAGTTTAGTGTATTTTTCGGTGTAACTTGAGAGGCGTTTGATCCTTCTTAAGACTCAGTTTTAAGTATTTTTTTCACTAGTTTGGGATTTATTACAGATCTATTTGTGATCTATTCGGAGACTATGAGTCTCTGTTATTAGACATTGTTGTAAATTTTTTGTATAATAATTTTAGAAGTGAAAATTTACTACGAACGGATATAGTATTTGGGTTAATGATGGAATACCACTTCACTCATGTGGCTGCCGCAGCTGGGCTTGCAGTAGCCTATTCTGAGCTGTCTGTCTACCCAAATTTTCTACACATTTTCTATTGTGGGTCACACAGTGGCTGCAATGGCGAATTCGATTTCGTGTTTCAAGTCATGAATTGTCTTTGAATGGATGGAGTCAACGGAGTCAAATGCAGCTGAGAGGCGGTCGGTTGCCGTTTCGGCTAATTAGGTGTTTATAGTCCGCATAATATCGTTTTCAGCGTTGATTGAGGATGGTACGGTAATGGTGACGGCGGCTCCTTCCTCATTTTCAAATAAAAAACGGGTCATACGGATACCGCCAGTCCGCATGTCATACTAAACAGTCACTTGTTGATAATAAATTAGCTTCTTTTCCATGCTACGTGCGGATTGTCTACGACCCAAATGAGGCAGTTTTACTTCAGATTTCATTTAACAAAAATGTTCATCTTAAGGATGGACATGAGGCTTCAGCTCTTGGAGCAATTGAACTTTATTACCCTTCATACCAAGGTCTTTGTGCAAAAGTCTGCTCACGAGTTTCGTGCGCAACGTTCTTGCAGTTTCGGTTGAAGACTCACAATTCTGGAAGTAAGTTTTCAATAATTTCCCATTCGGTTCCAGTGATCCATGGGAAATGTCATTGAAGATGTCAAGGCTCAAAATAGTCGTAGTTCAAAAAAGCGCATAAATGAATTTTGAAAAAAAAAAAAAACATAAAAATAAAGCTTTTAAAGCTCTGACCATTTCTAAGGGATAAGAAAATATTTCGAAGTATTGTTTTCTCACCGAATTAACAAAGTTCAAAAGTTTCGTTTGCAATGAACACGCCGAGATAGGTTACCGCTTAAATGAAGCTGGCGCAAAGCGCAATCGTCTTTTCACTTGATACTTAACACATCACATCGTGAAATAATGTTCTCAGAAACCCCAATCGGCTTGAAGAATTGATCGATTGAATATGCTTCCGGCTTCGGCTGCATGGCTCCCAGATGTATCAGGCCTCCACTAGGTTTTACATCGCACGTAAGCAGTACGTACTCTCCTGTCTCGGATTTTAACTCACAGAAAACACACGTTTCTTCATAGCTAATACTATGCATTTAATACTAATACAATTTTGGATGTTGGTATGTACAGGGTCTCCACATTTTTAATAATTGAAAAATAAATTAAACTGAAGTTGTACATCTTCATGCGCAAAATATATTCCGCTAGGTGGCGCTATAAATTGACATATGCTTTGGACAACTTAAGCGGGTATTACCGTAGAAAAATTTAGTTACAATTTTCTCCGAAACTTCCAACAGCGCCAAATCAAGAAAAAACAGAAAAGGGCATGCGCGTGGGAACATCTATGACTTAAAGTAATCCAATGAAACCCGCAATTAAATTTACCGTTACAATTAATTGGTTAAGTATCGGCTTTAAGGCAAATAAAATAAATCACGCACCTCCGCAAAGTGTTTCACAGTATTCAGCTAACTATGAGTAGCTGGTACCTACCCTGCAGACTAGTGTGCCAAAATTCTAGTTAAATACTAGTATGAAATAGATTGAAATCATACCAGTTCGTTATTTTTACAGCAGTTCTCCAGTGAAGAGAGTAATAATAATTTTCACAACCACGCTTTGCATGGGAAATAGATGGAAGATGAGTTAGTGCAAAAATGCAAACTAGTTGAGTTCTAGTTAACAACTAGTACTTTTCCCTGCAGAGGATGTAAGTTATACAGAAATACATATGTGAAGGTTTTTCCAATAGGAATGATATGATTTCTAAGTGTCGTTTTGGACATTTTTAATATGTCATGATCTGTCATTTTTTTTCATTGTATTCAGTAATGTTTACAATTTCATCATGGCAAGATATACGCAAGAACAACGTTTACAAATTATTCAATATTCTGCAATTGTAACTTTTCCTGCGCTTTTGCCATTTTACGGTCGTAAAAATCGTCCACCTGTGCTCGCTATTCGTCGAATTGTTGAAAGCTTCGGGCATTCTACATTTTCTTTACATAATATTCAAGTGACAATAAGACAAATAATCCATCGAAGTAATGAAAATATTGCTGCCGTTCAGGCAAGTGTTGCTGAAGACCGCAATTTGTCGATTCCAAGACGTTCTCAAGAATTGGCACTATCTCAAACCACAAACGGCCGGATTTGAGAAAGGATTTGGGCTTGCATCCATATAAAATTGTTCTCGCTCAAGAACTGAAGCCATTGGACCACCATAAACGATGTGAATATGCTGATTTCGCCTTGGAACAACTTGAAAACGATAACGATTTTTTTAAGAAAATCATCTTCTCCAAAGAGGCTCACTTTCCTCTGAGTGGTGCCGTAGTAAATAAAAAAACTGTCGATTCGGATGCGAAGAAAATCCACAAATTATTCATGAACAACCATTACATTCATCATTCATTGACAGTTTGGTGTGGTTTTTGGTCTGGTGGAATCATCGGTCCGTACTTCTTTCGAAATTAAGCTGTTAGTACCGTTGCTGTCAATGGAGAGCAGTATACATCGATGTTAACGAATTTTTTTATGGCCACAATTGGAAGAAGTTAATCTTAACAGTTGATCTGGTTCCAATAAGACGAGGCTATGTGCCACACAGCACGTGCAACAACCGAGAAAGGTTTGCAGATTCGATTATTTCAAGAAATTGTGACATTGCATGGCCTCCAAGAAGTTGTGATTTAACACCATTAGACTACTTCTTGTGGGGGGTTATTTGAAGTAATTGGTGTTTAACAATAAACCAGACTCTCTTCAAGCTTTCAAAGTCAATATTGAACGTGATATTCATGTCACATGACTTGCTTTAGTGGAAAAAGTGCTCAACATATGGGTTCATCGTTCATCCGTTCCTGCAAAAGAAGTTGTGGAGGCCATTTGAATGATGTTATATTCAGAACTTAATTATATCGATTGTACTTCACATTTAATAAAAAAAACATTTGAATTTCCTTAACAATTAGTGTTTTTTTTTTAAAGAAATCATATCACTCTCATTGGAAAACCCTATATACACTTGGTAGGGACATAAATACTGTTACAACATTAAACACACTCATTTCAATAGAAGAATTGAGCATAGTACATAATTCCCATATGATTTATAAAATATAACCTGTAAGGCGTTAGTCTGTATCGTGAATTCTAAATTGTGTGAGTTTTCAACAAGGAATGGTCAGATATTGAAAACCGTATCGCTATTCTAGCGCTTTTTATGTATGAAATGAAAAAAGGTGATATTTTCAAAACACTCCGTCCGCTCGACAATAGTCGCATGTTCGTCTACCGGTGCATAGAACTGTTTGAGGAGACTGGGGATGTTAAAGACCGCCACCGGTCGGGCCGTCCAAGCGCAGTTCGAACGCCGCAAGTCATCAAAGCTGTCAAATCAAATTCTGCGAAATCCGCTCCGAAAACAGAAAATCATGGCCCGAGAGCTAATGTTTCGCAAAAGTCCATGAATCGAATTATTAAAAAAGACTTGGGACTTGGGGCTTTCAAACGCCGTACCGGACATTTGTTGATTGCAGCTTTGACAAAAAATAGGGCGGTAAAAAGAATAAAGTTTTTTGGTGAAGCACGCTGATAACTTGCACAGAAAAATCTTGTTTACCGATGAAAAAATTTTTAGCGTGCAGGAAAAATTTAATAAACAAAATGATAGGATCATCACCCAGCTTCAGTCATGGTTTGGTGGGGTGTCTCTTATGATGGGGTCAAAACATCGGCCAAAGTTTACCAAGAAACCGTTTTGGAAGCTGTGGTAAGACCACTTAACGATTCCATGTTCCAAAACCAATCATGGACTTTTCAGCAAGACTCTGCGCCGGCCCATAAAGCTAAAACGACCCAAATCTGACTCCAAAACAATTTACTAGCATTCATTTCCTCTGAAGAGTGGCCCTCTGGCAGTCCTGATTTGAACCCGCTGGATTACAAATTGTGGACAGTTTTAGAGGACATGGTTTGCCACAAAAGATACCCCAACATTGATTCTCTTAATACAACTTTGATTCGTACTGTGGCCACTTTCCCAGTGGATGGCTATTGATGATTGGCCAGTCCGACTTAAGGCGTGCGTGAAGGCCAAAGGCGGGCATTTCGAATGAATACTGCGTTTTTGTATACAATATATATCAATAAATATGTAAAAAAAAATTGGTCCAAAAACATTCATTATTTTTTATTTTATAGCATAAAATATGTGTAACAGTATTTATGTCCCTACTAAGTACATATAGACCAAATATTAACTCACAAGTGAAATCAAATTAATTTCACCAACAGAAAGCGAACTGAAATCATCAGAGACTGATAGAAATCAATACACAATAAAATAAAAATAAAAAAAATACATTATTTATTCTCAATTTATTTATTATATATTTTATATTGATTTTTATTTTATTTTTCATTTACTTTTATTTTTATTTTTTATTTTTGCACACTAAAAGCTTTAACAATCACACGAGTACCAGCGTAGCAACGTCAAATTCGCAAATCATCAACACTTTCTGAAATCACACATTCCTTCTTCCTAATTTCTCTCTATCCCTCTTCCAGTGCTCATTTGCATTAAAATTGTGTGCTTATTTTTTGTCATTAAATTATATGATATTCACGTGTGGTCATTTGATCGACAACATGTGATTGCTCAGCGCCACAGTGAGAAGCGCTGCCGTTTGGCGGTCTCATTGATCTTTACGTTGCGTTGTTTGATCGGCTGTTTGCTTGATGGGTTAATTGATGGGTTAGTTAAGTTGAACAACGTGCGGCAGGGAAGTAAGTTCATCTAGTTGGTTAAGTAGCTATTTCGCCATTGATTTGTCGATGATTTGATTGATTTGTGTTTGTGTTTTTTTCCAATGATTTAGCGCGACTAGTGCGTTGACCAGTTAATTATGGCGGCAATAGGCGCGAGATGTTGCTTTGTATTCTACGTTGGTTTTGCGCTTGGGAATAAAGATTAAAGAGGCATTGATAGCTTAATGTGATGATTATATACAAGTACACATATATAATTGGCGGTTTGTAATCGCTGAAGCGATTTTCGACCGAATGTCATGACTAAGAAGGTGATAATACGGCAAAGGTGTCGAGATAATTATATCACATTTATTTGAAATATTTTTATACCCTTCATGTATTGTTTATTATTATTTTATATTTTTTTAAATATATTTTCAACATCTTGGGAAACCTCAGCCGTTAAACAATATTGTTAAGCGAACTTCCGTCAATGAGTGACTTTATTTTTTTCATTATAAGTGCTTCTTCTTGGTACCGGACAGATCTGGTTCTTCGAGGGTTGCATTATATATTTTGGTATTAGAGAATGAAAACAAATATTTATCATCGAAAATTGATTTTTTTTTTGTTTTTCAAAATATTTTCCATTAAGATCTGTACACTTTTGCATGCTTTGGAACCAATTTTCGAAGCACTTTTGCAATTCTAATTGAAATATCTCCAAAATATGCGTTCTGAACACATCTTAAGATGACGAAAAACTTTTACCTCTCAGTTTATATGTAACATATGTGAATAAAAAGAAGTCATTTGGGGCCAAGTCAGGACTATACAATGGATGGTTCATCAAATCAATGTTTTAAGCGCTTAAAATATCTTTGTTTCCGTGTGATGTGTGACAACCCGCGTTGTTGTGGTGAGGAGTGGTACGTCTTCGGCGGTTGATTTTCCTGATTCCATGAAAGACAAGTGGCAAACATTTGGTTGTGTATCACTTAGACTTTACTGCTCTGCGTTGTTCTAGTGGTACGGTTGCAGCATGTCCAGTTTTTCCAAAAAAAAAAAAAGGAACAGGCAACCATTTGCTTGGGATTGCTTCGTGTACAAACTGCTTTGTTGGATTCGGCTCATCTTGAAACACCCTTACAGTCGACTGCTGTTTATTTTCGGGCTCATATACGTAAATCAACGATTTATCATCTGTCACGATGTCATAGACGTTACTGCGGAACATCGCTATCGTAATTTTTTTTAGCATTTCTCTCGATCAATCGGCTAGAGCTTTTTTGTGTGGGATCCAACCTGAAAAAATTAAATATTTCTTTCATAATGTAGTTACCTCGCTGTGGGGAAAGTCATCCGAGTATAAATCCGTCATGAAGCGGAAAGTTTAGCATAAAGCTCTATTATCCCCACTGAGGTGGCTTAAAACTGTAGCTTCCTACCTGCCAAGATCATGTGCAATAACAACGAACTTAAGCACATCAACTTTTTCCCAACACGATCACGAAAGAACTGCAGAACGGGACAGTTGACAGACCATAACCTACTAGTATCACATCCGGGTAGAATGGATTGCAGTGAGTAAGTGATACATGCAGGATATATATAGCGAGGAAGGCATAAAAGAGACGTTCGGTGGATACGCATTTGCGGCTCCGAGAATCCTCAAATAATTGAAATAGACCGTTAAACCAAAAAAAAAAAAAAAAAAAAATTACTGGTGTGCTCTTTGATTCGAAGGTGTTATTTGACCTTACTTCTTTGAAAACGATTACGGCGAGGCTGTCACTGTCAATTCCGTACGTTATGGTCGTATGATAAGCGATTTTATTTGGCTTGCAATTGAAGAGCACGACTTGGACAATATGTGGTTCTAACAAGATGGTACCACATGCCACACAACACGAGCGAATATGTATTTATTGCGAGAGAAATTTTCCAGCCGCGCAATCTCTCGTCTTGCCGATGTCAATTGACCACCGAGATCATGCGATTTGATACTGTTGGACATATTTTTGTGGGGCTACACAAAAGAACGTGTTTAAGCGAATAAACTTTAAACTCTTGAGCACTTGAACACCAACACATTCGTCAAGTTATGGCTTAGATACCGCCAAATATGTGCCAAAAAGTTTTCGAAAATTACCTCAGATGGATCAAAATTTGTATAAATTCACGAGTCGGTCATTTGAATGATGTAGTGTCTCACATATAATGCCAAAGTTCAAACTTTATAATAAAAAAGGAAGTTCATGATAAAATGATTTTAAACGCATTTTATTTACGTATATTTTGGAAACCATAAAACGGATAACCCTGTATTATTTCATAGAAAAACCTTTTCCCATAAAGTCCAATCGGTTCAAGATCTGAAGCCTCATGACCATCCGATGCGATTTCGCTTCATTGGCTGGGCCAAAAATCGCTTGGCAGTTAACTGGAATTTTTATGCAGAAATAATTTTTTTCGATGAAGCTCGTATCAACCCAAACGTAACCAGGGAAAAGTTAATGCATTCTCAACGAGTGGCTGTTTGGTGTGGCATGCGGTTTGGTAACATCATATTGGCCCGCTTTTCTTCGAAAACGAGCATTGCCATGCTCAGAGATTTTTTTTTGTTTCCAAATGTTGAAGAGAATGACGTGGACAATGTCTGATTTCAACGGGAGACCGGTACGTGTCATTGATCCAACGTTGCAATCGATCATTTCAGTATTGTATTCGAAAGTAAAATAATTGGCTAAATGGCGATATCAACTGGCCGCCTCACTGGCTGTGATTTGACTGCGTTGGACTATTTCTTGTGAAGAGCCGTTAAGCTATGCCAAACATCCAGAGATGATTTAATGCTTGAAACACGAAGTCAAAGTCGTCATTGCAGCTAAAGGTGATTACATAATGGAAAGTGTGTTAGAGTTTGGTGTGACAGACTGCACAGAATGGGCAAGGCCGATCGTGACAGCCATATGCATGAGGAAGCATCCACCGTTGATCAAAATGATGGGACATTTCAATAAAGGCAAAATCATTAAAAAATCTTAACCTTCTCTTTTGATAGTAATTTTAAAACTCAAACTTTTTTCGGTCCAACCACTAAAAATAGAAAATTTTCCACTCAGGTCCACAGCTGATTTCCATGTGATTTAATAAGTCATACATCTAAAATATTGAGGAAACCCTAAAAAACTGATTAATATTTCTCAATCCGTCTGCTAGTTCAGACAGAAAAAAAATTTTTTTTCACACTTTGGCGCCAAATACTTCATTACGAAGGCAAAACCAAGCGCCACTTGTTAAAATCAACAGAAAAAATTAAAAAAAAAAACACGCGCTTGATAGCTCTAATTATTTAGGAGAGGAAAATTTCAACTCTGTTTTTTTTTTTTTTGCCTCAAAGCTTGGGCATGTATGAGTACACTGAGTTAAAAATTCCATATTTACAAAAATTTTCCATTTCCTTGCATAATTTAACAACTAAGTGATAAGCCAATGCATATAATTTGCATTTTTTCATAAGTTTTAACGAATATCATCAGTTGTGCTGCCACCTGACATTGACTATTGATTGATATGAATTTCGTCTGGATTGCAACGATACACTAATGAGTTCACGTCTGCGTTTCGAACAAAAAAATGGAGAAAAAATATTAAAATAACAAAATGAAACCTCAAAGCGCATTTTGGTGTTTCTAATATATTTTCAGGAATATGTAATTACAAAAATGGTAATGGAATTTTTTGAAGACATACAGTTTTCGTACTGAATATAATTAATGATTTGGTGGAAAAAAAATTCCACAAAAAATTATAATGAAATATATGTACTTTACACGTGTAGTTTTACATGTTTAACTTACAAATGAATTTTACGAAATGAAAATCTATCATTTAATGGCTTAAGCGTTTTTTATTCCAGAAAAATGCCATTTCAATATGACTTGGCACATTCCGTTTTTACATTTGAAATGGAAAAATTAGTAGGTTACACGCGAAGAAATGATGAATGAAAGTGGAAAAATATTTATGATTTATGAAATGAAATGTATATGATTTAAATAATAATAGTATATTTGGCACTTACATACATATGTTGTTGCGTTCCCAATTCACTTCATTTTCGCCGCTTCATTCTCTGAAAAAGAAGAAAAGAAATAAATATAAAAATTTTATTGACAAATTTTTTTTATGAAAGTCATGTCAAAGCTATTCAAACTTTTTCAGAAGTGTAATTTTGCTTTTTAAGATATACGAGGTGTATTCAAAGGAAAAAGGTGAATTTTGTATTTTTGTTTTGAAAAATAGTTATTTATTCATCAATATCTATTTTGACCCTTTCAAAGTAATCCCCCTCGGATATAATACATTTGTGCCAATGCTTTTTCCCATCCTCGAAGCACTTTTGAAATGCGATTTTCGGTTAGACCATCAGCTCTTTCTTCGATGATGACTTGATCTCATCTATTGTGGCAAAACGCTTTTCTTTCATTGGTTTGGTTTCATTGAAAAAAGTAGCAGGGAGCCAAATCTGGTGATTGCGGTGGTTGAGGCATGATTACGGTTTTGTTTGTGGCAAAAAAAAAATCACGAATAAGCATTGATGTATGAGCTGGTGCATAATCGCGATGCAGAATCCTACGATTTGTTTTTCCACAACTCCGATCGTTTGAGCCGTATTGCTTCACGCAAACGTTGCATAACTTCCTTGTAGTCAGTAGCGGATCCAGAATTTCCAGAAGGGGGTGGTCCTAAAATATATTCAATTTTTTTGGAGACATCAGACACGAATAAACTGCAAAAGTAGATTCGAATTTAAGATTTACATTGCTTCCGAAGGAGGTGAGGGGATTCGGACCCGAAAACCCCACCCGTGGATCCGCCACTGCTTGTAGTATTCCTGTACGACCTTTTGGCAGGAACTCCTCCTTAACTGTGCGACCTTTTGGCACCACACCATTGTAATCAAAGAGAACAGTGAGCAAAATCTTCACCTTTTCCTTTGAACATACCTCATATTGGGCGGTATCTCAGCCATAACTTGAAGCTTGTTGGTTTTCAAGTGCTCAAAAGCTAAAGGTTTATCCACATAAATACGGTCGTTCGCGTAGCCCCACAAAAAAAAGTCCATCGGTGTCAAATCGCATGATCTCGCTGGCAAATTGGCTTCGCCAAACCGGGAGACTACGCGACCGGGAAATTTCTCCCACAATAAAGCCACGTTCGCTCGTGTTATGTGGCAGGTGACACCATCTTGTTGGAACCACATATTGTCCAAGTCGTGTTCTACAATTGCATGCCAAGAAAAAGTCGGTTATCATACGACCAAAATGCTCTGAATTGACACTGACAGTCCCGCCGTTATCGTTTTCAAAGAAGTAAGATCAAATCACACCTCCGGACCACAGAGTGCACCAAACAGTAAAATTTTTTGGGTTTAATGACCTCTTTTCCATTATTTGAGGATTTTCCGAGCACCAAATGCGAAAATTTTGTTATTTACGTATTCACCGATTGAGAAACGTGCCTCGTCGCTGAAGAAACTTTTTTTTTTTTTTTGAAAAATTGCGGTCCACAAAGCACTTAATCGACGTAACTTCCGCGTTCTGAATGCTCCGTTTGCTTCAGTTGTTGTGTGAGCTTGACTTTATATGGATCTATGTATTAGTCAACGTGCAAACTGCGCCATGATGTGTCGTAAGAAAGTCCCAGCTCTTGAAAATATCGAGAAATAGACACATTTAGCTACACTTTCACTTACAGCAGCGATATTTGAGGTGGAACAAGCAAAACGATGATGTAAAGACCTTAAAATATCTGTAAAAAATCCAATCCCTTCAAGTGTTTTTAAAATTTTACCGATTGCTTGAGTAGTTGGACGATTATGGGCACCATATTCTCCTCTTAAGGTACGAAACTTGGCCACGTTTGTATCGCCACTTTTGTAGTAAATTTCAAAAATTTTCATGCGTTGTGCGGTTGTTAAGCGATCCATGAAACATGTATTTTGACAGATGTCAAAGTACAACCCTGCATTGTATTTGAAAACATAATTGACTATCTTGATGAAGTCAAAAGACGCACCAGTCTCTGCGCAGTAAAGAATGCTCGTCAACGAACACAG
The DNA here is from genome assembly GCA_030068015.2 of Neoceratitis asiatica. Taxonomy (NCBI): domain Eukaryota; kingdom Metazoa; phylum Arthropoda; class Insecta; order Diptera; family Tephritidae; genus Neoceratitis; species Neoceratitis asiatica. Next base: position 58,350,257 of record CM061526.1, on the reverse strand, counting down.
GCAGAGTTCGACATTGAAGAGCTGCAGTCTTAGCAACCAGCCAAGCAATTTTCTAGTCGACTTGCGCTCATTCATTCTCTTTGAATGCTCTCATCAACATTGTGGTAGAAAGAGATTTCTAGCGCTCCACTTACAGTTGCCAACGAGGTCTTGTTTTAAGACTAAGTAGTACGTTGAGGATTTTAATGTCACAGTGGAGAGAAAAAAGTATATTTACACCGTATCCGAATGCGATCAACTGAAACACGCGCTATGTGTGAGAGATACCTACAGTTGTTAGGAAGAAGAAAGCGAGAAAAGCCGGAATGTGTGAGTATTATGAAGAGCTTGGAAAGCTGACTGGCAGACGTAATGGTCGAAAATTATTCGAAGAAGGTAAACATTTCGCTTATTACTCATCCACGAGCCAAAAAAAGTAATACGGCCAACGATGTTTAGATCATACTGTGTTTATGGAGGGAACATTTTTTCAATCTGCTTCATGGCAGTGAAAGTGCAGCACCAAAATATTAATTGGTATACTTTGTTAATGATTAACGCCCGTCGTCAACGAGCTGATTGAACCTACTGAGTGGGATTTTACACCTGGTAGATCCATAAATCATCAGATATTCACCTTTCGCCACATTTTGAAAAAGATACGTAGGGAACCGATGGATACATACCATCTTTTCAACTATTCCAAAACTGTCCTCAATAACACGAAAAGGAGCTGCCTCTATGTCGACTTTGTCTTTATTTGGTATCCCAGCAAAATGGCTCAAGAAATAAATGCTAAGCTATACCAAAAGCGCAGTGCGAATCGAGAAGGAACTCTCTGACCCGTTCAGTACGAAGTTTCAGACAGGATGAAATATCTCCTCTCATCAAACAAAGAGTCACCGCATTCGCTACTATATGGCACCACGTCACTGTTAACAGTCACAACTTTGAAGTTGTAGATAATTTCGTCTATCAGCATCATCACCAACAACAATGACAGCTTTGAAACCCAACGCAGAAGCACTCTTACCAACAGGTGCTCTGTGGACTGAATAGGAAAGTGAGAAGTAAAATCCTCTATTGAAGAATCAAAATCAAACTCTACTCGCTCATCACGCTCATCTTGCTATATGGTGCGGAGGCATGGACTATGACAACATCCGATGATTCGGCGCTCTTTTACAACGGCCAGCAGCTCAGACCCATGTAATGATGAGTTGTACGAGATAAACGACGACATTGTCTCAGAGAATTAAGCCAACGCTCCTGTTTTGAAAGGTTTTGACACAGTACCCACCATTAGAAAAAGGAAGACCTCTACTTCGTTCAGAAGATTAAGAGGAGAAAGAAGTGGCTTCACTTGTGTGTGTCTCCAAATCGAGCCGTAAAGCTAAGAGGAGGTACGAATGACATGCTGTTGTTAATTTCGCTATAATCGCAGTATCTGTGCCAATAAAGAAGAAGACGACGAAAAGCCTGTAAGCTCAGCTCACACTGCTTCTCAGTAGGGTGGCTTTGAACCTGTAATGGCAAGTGAGGAAGGCTTTCCAAACTCGGTAAACTTTAATCATTCCTTACAATATATGGATAAACTACGAGTATCCGAAAGTAGAATGCTGTGGAGGATCGATATTTTTGATATTGAAGTAAAATTAAGAGCCTAATAACTGCGAAAAATTTGACAAGTAAGTTAAAGTCAGTAAGCATACATCCCTGCAAACAAGCCGAGTACTCCATGCACGCGTGAAATATATACTCCACGCGGACAATAGAGTAATCCAAAACGTACCACAATCCATACAAAAACTATGGTCCGATTAACATTGTGATGTCCTAGGACTGGACCATATAATCCATCTCTGCATAACACCCGAGTACTCCTCCATGGAGTACCTACAGGGGATTATATTTTGGAGTATATGCGAAAAATTACATTCAAACATACTCTTTAGTTTCGAATGCAATCTGCTTTAGGGGGGAGCGTAGGGTTTTAAAATGATTTTTTTTTTCATTTTATTTTATTTTTTTCCTGAATGAACAATATGTCGAGAATATTATGTATTTTAAGTCAATCCGACTAAAACTAATGGAGTTACAGCGTTTCAAACGGCCGGCCGTGCTACCTGATTTTTATACCTGTCCGGTAGCCGCCCGATACCCCTATTAGAAAGCAGCTGCGATTTCATTTGTTATCCCTTTCCCTTTCTCCATCTTTGTGTCTTTCAAAAGACTGAAGCTAGCATTGAAGTATAAAAATTAATATTCTTTTATTGATGGTTTATTTCGAATTTTCACGTATGAAAAACTTTAAATCGATTTTCCCGAAAACGTCTTTTTTGAAGTTCCTGAACATCACAACTCAAAATCTACTGAACCGATCCTTTTGAAAATTTGAACATTACTTTTTCACATAAATCAACAGGCAATCATCTTTTTCTATTTTTTAATAACAGATTAACCGCGATTTTTTTGGCAAAAATTTTCTTTATGCTGGTAACAAAGCCAAATGAAGGAATTTTGAACAGCTGATGGTAAAGAGGCCTTAGTACCAATTAGCCAATAATGAAACGCATCATTTTTCATCAGAAAACCATTTTAGGTTATCAATAAATTTTCATTAAGCACGGTAAATTTGTATGTTAAAATTAAGAACAAATTTTGTTTGTATTTATTGAAGTCAAATATTTTTCAAACATAGCTGTAAAAGTGCAGAAATATTTATTTTTACAATTCTTTATTATAAAAAAAGGCCCAAAAAATTTCCAGAAATCCCAAAGTGGAACTCTTTCATCTCAGTGGTACGGTTGAAAAATGTTATAAAAAATGTGGATGCGCTCTCACGAGATAAAGAGTTTCATATCTAGTCATCTTTGACGAAACTGATTCAGTTTCATTTTTCTCACATTTTCTGTATACGAGTATAGAACTTATTGCGCAATTGTAAATTCGTGTAGTGATTGCGACCGGTAGGTATAACTCGAAGAATAGTCGTGTCGCACAGAATAGTTCGTGTAAAAACATGAATTGGTCCAAGAGTTCCCACAGAAGAGCATATTTGTAGGTACTCCATTGGACCATATGGTCCACAAATATTTGCAGAGATAAGCACATACACACACAAACGCTTCTGCATTACTCAAATATTTATATACTCGTAGAAAAGAGCTCAAAACATTTGCGAAAAAATTCGCAGTAAACCATTTATGGTTGGATATTTCTCAAACTGTTTATGGCTTTCTTTTCATTGCGTTGACTTCTTTTTCTGCACACTTGCGAATCTAAAAATATTCTTATCAAAATTTGTTAAATTTTCGTTTGTGCAAAAGTGAATTCTGTTTATTTGTTTTATTTCTGTTTTTTGTTTTCGTCATTTTTGAAAATAGTTTTATTGGAATTTTTATGTCTTTGTTTATATGTATATATTATTGTTGTTTAATTATTGTTGCTGACGTTATACGACAAATTTCTTTGGAACAGCAGGAAAGCAGCTTGCAATTCAACGAGTACATCAAATAAGAAAAGCAAATAACAAAATTAAAAGTGAAACGTACAAAATTCAAAAAGTATTTAACACAATCTAGCAAATAGACAATTACGCTTTTAAAATCATTAATTTCTAGCAAAAGAATATATGTAAATATTAAGTCTTATAGCATTGGAAGCTTGTCGCTCAGTATACTTTATATCAGTCAAATTGCTTTGAAGATTGGTCAAATTTAAAATTTTTTTAATGAACAAGGTCATCTTTAATATTATTTATATTAAATACATACATAGCTATGTAGATATGCATATATAATATATGTTTTGTTGCGCCGCTGTGGATTTCTATTCCATTCAACGCCAGATGCAACGCCACTTGCCTATCTATGAAATTTGCTTTCACTCTGCTTTAATTTTGATACTCGCCGGTAATATTTCGCGCATTATTTTGTGTTATTGATAAGATGCGCATACATACATACATACGTACATACTTTTATTTGTTGTATTTTTTGTTTTTTATTTATTTATTTATTGTTTTGAACTACAATCGAAATTTTGCATTGTTTTATAATTATTTGCTTTTGGGTGAAAAGTTCAATTGCTATTAACGGTAATGCGCGAAAAAAATTGCAAAATTGTGATATTACGCAATTTCATTCCAATTAAGAATTTCTTATGTCGTGAATACATATGTAATTTTTTATAATTTGATTTAATTTCATTTCATTTTTATTATATCTTTCATGCACATGAAATAGTATATTAACTTTGGTCCGAAGTATATAACTATAAGAAGGAGAAGAGATAGATCCACCAAAATTTATACCGATCAGATCAGAATCACAATCAGCTGAATTGATTTAGCTCTGTCCGTCTGTCCTGTCTGTTTAAACGCAAACCCGTCTCTCAATTTTTTAGATATTTCAACCAAAACTTGTTAGAAATATGAACCTATACGTTTAAACGATCAGATCGGATGACTGTAACATATATATGACCGATTTTTCAGATTTGAAGTTTTGAGTCATAAATCCGCCAAAAAAAGGACCTAAGAACGTGAAAGTTATGAATTACATATTGATTCTGAAAATCGTCGAAATCGGAATACTGCATCATATAACCCCCATACAACCGATTTATTCAGTTATGACTTTTGGATCAAAATTCCGGAAAAAAAACATCAAAGAGCGCGAAATTTGGTATTCTACAGACCTAAATTCCGGTTGATATTGACACCGAAAAATGATCAGAATGGAATTTTACAATTTGCAAAAAATTTATAATGTTCATGAAAGGCAAAAAGACATCGAAGACATGGCCGAAGATGGCCGTTTTTTCTTGTTTTTAATTTAATTTATCTAATTTAATTTGGTAAAAGTTTTTATTATTTTATTTTATTTTGTATTACTACAAAGTTATTTATTTCATTTTGAATTATTTAATTTAATTCTATTAAATTTTTATTTTAATTTTCTTTAATTGTATATTCCATTTACTTATATTATTTAAATAATTTAAAATATTTTATTGTATATAATGTAGCTTTATTTAAATTAATTTTTTTATTTTAATTTTTTTTCTCTTTACATTACTTATTTCAAGTGTTTTTTATAATCATTAGTTAGTTAGTTATTTAGAAAAGTAAATTAATTAATTTTTTTTATATATTATGTTGCTTTATTTTATTTTATTTATTTTATTTTGTTTTATTTTATTATTTTAATAATTTTTTTCTTTATTTATTTATTTTTTTAAATTCTTTTATTTTCTTATTTTTATTTTTAATTTTTTAATTTTAATTTATTTTATTCTGTTTTTTATATTTTTTTTATTTTTTTTACTTATGTATTTTTTTATATATTTTAAAATTAATTTTATTTGTTTTCTTTTACCTAATATTATTTTATTATATTTTGAAATTTTTTTTAAATTTTTTATTTATTTTTTGAATTTTATTTTTTATTTTTTTGTTCTTTAATTTTATTTTATTGAAGTTTATGTTATTGTATATTCTATTTTCTTTTTTTTATATAATATAAAAATTTTTTTCTATATTTTGTAACTTCATTTTATTATATTATTTTCTTATTTGATTACTTTTAATTTTTTAATTTTTAATTCTTATTTATTTTTTTTTTAATAAATTTTTTAATTTTTTTTATTTTATTTTATTTTACTTTTTCATACCTTTTTCTATACATTTTTTTTAAATATGTTTTATTTTACTTAATATTTTAATTAATTTAATTTAATTTAATTTAATTTTTGTATTTTTTTTGTATTTGTTTATTTATTTATTTATTTATTTTTTTATTAATTTATTTTATTTTCGTTTATTCTATTTTATTTTATTTTATGTTATTGTATATTAAATTTTCTTATATTTTTTATATAGCCTAAAAAATTTATTCTATATTATGTAACATTATTTTATTATATTATTTTTTTTATTTCATTTTATTTAATTTTTTTTAACTTTTTATTTATTTTTATTTTTTTATTTTTATTTTATTTTTATTTTTTATTTTATGATAATTTTTTATTATTTTATTTGTTTTATGTTTATGTTATATTATTTAATTTTTTTTTTTTTTTTTTTTTTATGGTATTTTTTATTTTTTTTTATTTTAGTTATTTTATAAAAAAATTATTATTGTTTTATTTTTTATTTTTTATTTTTTTATTTTATATTATTTTTTATTTCTATTTTTTTCTATTTTATTTACTTAGTTTTATTTATTTAATTTTTTTTTCTTTTATTTTTTTATTTTTTTATATATTTTTAATTTTTATATTTTAATTTTCTTTAATTTAATTTTGGATTGTAATTGTTTTTGTTTATAAGAAAATGAGCTGTATTCAAAGGCCTGTTTTTGTTAGAAACATTTTTTGATTGAATATTTTGTTATACAACAAAAAAAAATTGGTAGAAGTGACAGCTGACACAAAATATTCATTCAAAAAACAATTTTTCTAACAAAAATAGGCCTTTGAATTCCTCATTTACTTAATTTAATTTTGTTTATTTATTTTTTAATATTTATTTTATTTTATTCTTATTTTTATTTTTATTTTATTTTATTCATTTTATATTTTTTATTATTATTTGTGCACACAAATATGTATTTATGTGTGAATGCGCAAAAATATCTCACTTTAAACTACAAGTGCCTCTTGTGTGGTCGTAGAATGAATTTCCTCTGCATGTCGTGACACACCCATATTTGGAGCGCAAAAGCTGCACACAGATGTTGGTAAATTTCATTTCGCCTGTCTATAGTAACGATAGTCTCAGCCTCAGCTCCCGTACCGATTGTCCCATTCACCCATATCTTGATATGAGCGAATATAATGTGTGCTCACAGTTAAACGATCATTCGATTTAGCCTTGTGGGCAGCCAATCTCCTCGCCACACAACGGTACGCTGCTCCATGCCACTTATCCATTCATTCATTCATTCCTTCATTCGCTCATTCACTCGCTCAATTATTTCGTTGTGATTTGCTGAAAATCAGCGGATATTTCTTTTTTTCCTTTTTCTTTTTGTTTTTTTGCGCTGCTCAGAGCTCTCATGATCAGCTCGTTGATATCGTGCCATTCATAAAAACGTTCAGACATCGCACCGGCATCGTCCAAAAAGTCAGGCAACCATTCAGTTTTACACCGAACGACGACGTTTACGCTGTTGGCACTGTTGTTGCGACGACGCTGACGCTGATGCCCCAGTCGACGCGCTGACGACAATGTGACACATCCGTAATGAATGGAACGGATGCCGCGCGTGTGAAGGTAGATAGGAGGCTCACACATTTACATTTCTATAAGCCAGCGGGTTGGTGGCGTTAATCGCTGGGTATGGTGCTGACAGGCATGAGCCCGGGCAAGTGTATGTGTATATGTGTGTTTGTTCTTATTATTAAATATAGTCAATATTATCGGACATTTTTTGCGCGTTCACTGGCTTTTGTCATATTTTGTTGGTAATTTTCGTTTCATTTTTCCTTTCATTTCATTCCGCTCCTGATTTGTATTCCAAAACGTTGTAATCTGCAGTCAGAGAGTAGAGAGATTACCCACTTCCACTGCTTAAGCGGCTGAGCACTTGTTATTGTTGTTTAATTTGCTTTAATTTGGTTTCCACCGCTTTTTTGTCGTTGTTGTTGTTGTTGTTGTAAGTCATTTTTAGCTCTTACATTGCTGAGTAGCCAGAGCCATACTTGGAAGTGGCTGTGAGCTCCAAATACAAGTTGAAATGGAATCACATATGTAGACAGGGCGATCGAAGAGAGGTTCCAGAGCTTTCCTTTTCACTTTAGGGTTCAAAACTGTCGTTTCTTTCTATGTTACGTCGGCTCCGTAACCCAGGTCTTACTAAGGAATCAAATGAGAGGGATTAAAGTGCGAGCATTTCAAGGATTAGGAAGCGTCAATGTTGGTATTATGCGAACGGAAGAGATGGAAAAGAAACTCTTTCTAGGGAAAGGTTGTTGTTGAAGTTGTTGTTGTTGTTGAGGGGTTAATTTTCGGAAGTAACAGCATTTATCCGGATATAAATCCGGCTCACTACGGTATAAGGACCCGACTCACATGGGGACCATTGAATTTTAGTCACCTTATAGGCCTTCTTCATTTTAATAGGCGTAGGCACCGCTAATGTTAATATAGCTGAATTAACAATAGTCGTTTCTTCTTTCTCCTCTTCCACCGGTTCTTTCCACCGAAGTGAAGTTCTTCTTCTTCTTTTGCTGCCACTAGAGGGTACTGCATAGCATACTTTAAGAACTGGAGTATTTTCGTCCAACCAGGGGCAAAGGAGATCATCTAGTCAGCATAGCCGCTGTTTCTTAATTCCTTGAATGCCAATGTCATCGAATATTTCTTTTAGCTCATCAATCCATTGCCTGCGGTATTCGAAAAAGTCCTTCTCACGAAGACTCCGAAAGATAACTCATCGGGAGAGGAGATATTTCGTCTTGTCGTCTTCCACTTACTCATAACCTTATTTACTGAGAAGGAAGCTCGGTTGTGTATTTGTGACGGCTGAGAACTGTAGGTGCCATGCTCTTCGCTTTTCAGGTTCTTTAAAAAAAGTTAAGGATTTTAGGCACACTCAGGCACTACACCGACTCGGGATGTGTACGGTAAGCATAGAAGGAGTGTATGTCCATAGCTTAACGCGAATGGCTCTAAAGACCTGACATTAAAGGTTGTTACCGACGAAAACACCAAAAAAAAAAATCAACAAAATGATTTTAAATGACCGTAAATTGAAATTGAATTAAATTGCACGCACTCCAAAGATATCATCGTCATATCATTCAGGAATATTTGGGTATGACGGAGCTCTATGCAAAGTGGGTGCCGCGCGAGCTCACTTTCGACCAAAAACAACGAGTTGATGATTCGAAGCAGTGTTTGGAGATGTTCAAGCGTAATTAACCCGAGTTTTTGCGTCGATATGTGACAATAGATGAAACAAGGCTCTATCATTTCACTCCGAAGTCCAATCGACAGTCATCCGCGCGAACTGCACACGATGAACCCGCTACAAAGCGTGGAAAATACACTAGTCGTCTGGCAAGATTATGGCGTCTGTATTTTGGGATGTGCATGGAATAATTTTTATTGACTCCCTTGAAAAAGAGAGGACCATCAACACCGACTATTGCATAGCGTTATGGGTTCGCTTGAAGGACGAACTCGCCGAAAAACGGCCGCATTTGAAAAAAAAGAAAGTGCTGTTCCACTAAGACAATGCACCGTAACACAAGTAAATATGTGTGAAATCTATGGCAAAAATTCATGAATTGGGCTTCAAATCACTTCCGCATCCACGGTATTTCCAGATCTGGTCGCCAGCGACTATTTCTGTGATCAGATCTCAAAAGAACGCTCATTGGGTAGAAATTTTAGTCGAATGACGAGGTGATCGCCGAAACCGAGGCCTATTTTGAAGCAAAATACAAAATCGTACTACAAAAATGGTATCGAAAAGTTGTAGGGTCGCTATATTCAGTGTTTCACCCTTGAAGTGAACTATGTTGAATGAAAAAAAAATGAATTTTGCCAAAAAAAATGTTTTTTACTATGGTAGGCCGGAGACTTTCCAACTGACCTGTTATGTGGATGTTTTTAAAGCAGAGGCTCGAATACACTGGCTCCGAGGCTACCCAAGTCGGTCGTTTCTTTAAGGCGCCGAGCTCACGATTTCTATATATATGTATATATTTTTTTTTAATTTCGAACAGTTTCTATAATTATTCGTGTTTTGTTTGTTATCTGAACACCCTGTAAGAATGTATATATGTATATATGTATGTCTATATGAGCGGATGCTACACATTTGGAAACATGACAATCGGTCGTACAATCAACCTACACACACAGTGAAAAGTAAGTATTTTATGGTTGTTCGCTATACATAAAGTCATATATATAAAAATATATATATATAAATATGCATATATGTATGTATAAAATGTATGTATTTATGTATATATGTAAATGAGCTTAAGCATTTATATGACTTTTAGCATTCAAATTCATTCATCTGTCTCCGTGTGTGTAAAAATTGTGTTGGAATGGTTATCTATCACACATTTTTTTGCTGTGTCCGTCCAAGCGAACATACGAACGGCCGGCCGCTGCACACACACACATCTCGCCCAACCGCACTCGCTCGCCCATCGAACGATTTCCTTTTGCGATTTTATGAATGAAATCCGCCGCCACACAGCGCTTACAATTAACGCAAATGATGTAGTAGTAAATTCTGATATGCCATGACATTGTTGTTGTTAGGTTTTTGTTGTTGTTTGGTTTTTAAATTGTTTGAATTTGCACATACGCTCGTACAAACATACATACATATATGCATAAGTACTTAAAATTGTTTGTTTATTTAATAATATTTTGAGCACTTGAAACTTGTCGCTATTTCCTTTTCGTGTCATAAAATGCAAAAAAAAAAAAATCGTACATATGTATGTATGTGTGACTTTCATTCATTGGCTGTAACCAGTTTTCAATTGTTAAATATTTGTGACAAACAAACACAATTACACCTCCATACGATTATTTATGAGATTTTTTTATTACAAATACTTTCAAATTGTATTCACCGAAATACCTACATACATATATACATATATATAGTACATATGCATATGTAAGCATGTGTATACTTGTATGTTTGTCTGCCTCTAAGTACATCAAATGGCAATGACATTTGCACGTGTGGACCATTAATCCGGTACTCGCTCATTACTCGCTCGTGCTTTCAATTCAATTTTTTTGCGGTTTCAATCATTCTCATTACATACAAAAATCGCAAAAAAAACCAACAAAAAAATTAACAAATATTATACCTTACGAGTACTCTTCGTAGTTAAAGCTTTAATTAATTTTTTCTTCACCAAGAAGTGGTGGTTGGAACCAGTTTTCAAGAGCAAGATATAACCAGTACAACAATTTTTGATATTTTTTGGATACTTTTTTTAATTATTTTATATATATATATATATATATATATATATATATATATATATATATTACATTTATTTTATATCAACGCATGATCCATTTCGAGGCTCCCTACTTCTTCAAAGAAAAAAACACAGAAAATCCAAATTTAATAGGGAATGTTCATGTACCATTCGAAAGAACATTCTTTGTCATTTATTTTTTGAAGATTATCTCTTTCAAATGTTGGCCGCGGTTACGTCTCAGATGGTCCATCCGTAGAGTACAATTTTCGGTGACTCATTCGAGCATTTCGACAGGTAACTGGCGAATGACTCGCGTGATATTTTGTTTCAAGGCCTGAATCGAAACGGGATTGTCTGCATAGACTTAAAATTTTACATATCCCAACAGGAAAAAGTCTAACACGGCGTGATATCACACGATCTTGGTGACCAATCGACTGGCCCAAAACGTGAAATTATCTGCTGACCGAATTATTCTCTCAATATATCCATTGACAGATGCGATGTGTGGGAAGTGGCGCGGTCTTGTTGAAACCAAATGTCGCGGAGATCACGAGCTTCTATTTCAGGCATCAAAATAGTCGGTTATTATGGCGCGATAACGGCCGCCATTGACGGTTACGTTCTCAACGGCATAATTTTTGAAGAAATATGAACTGATGATACCATCGGCCCACAAACCACACCAACCCCTTCTTTTTTCTGGATGAAATGACAGTTCTTGAATCTCATTAGGTTAATCTCCGTCAAAAATGCAACAATTTTGCTTTTTTATATACCCACTGAGTCAGAAATGGCCTCACCGCTGAACAAAATTTGGCTCGAAAACCTCGGATCTTCTTGGAACTTTTCAAGAGCCCATAGAGCGACTGTAGGAGTTGCTGCGAACCGCGCCTAATCGACTCTCCATAGTCTTCGTGTACACTCCCAGCTGCGGCCGGAATATTTTCTTCGCTGCGTGCTGGTCTATTCGGTCGATTATTGTCGAATAATGAATGCTGGGTCTCAAAATGGGTGATGGTGTTGCGAATAGTACCGATTATGTTGACCATAAGTTGAGAGAAGCGCGCGAAACACATTCTTTAGAGAACTTGAATTTTCGTAATAAAGTTGAATGATTTGCAATCGTTGTTGTTGAAAAGTGAAAATAATACAAAGCTAATGAAGGTGAGTTTGAACTGCGTAAGTTTGGCTCGGTTGTTGGAGAAAAATTACCAAACCCATTTTTGAACAACTCCGATTTGTCAATGATATTAAAAAAAAGAAGTTATTAATGCAATAACAATGATTAATGCAGTTTTTGGATATAAAAGGAATTAAAAATTTCAATTAATTTAATTAAATAGAAGGGTTTCCACGCCTATTTTATCTCAGCTAATTATGCCTATCAAGTGTGCATTTACGTATGCGAGTATGTAAAAATGTGCATGCATTAGGGCATGTCAATTTTTATGAAATGATTTTGAAATATTATTTATAGAGCTCTATTTTCCCCAAATTTTTTTTATTAATACCTGCAATTTTTGTAAGATTTTAAAAATCAAGCCTATAAATGCTGGAGGCACCAAATACGTTACTTGAGGCCACTTGCATTCAATTTAAGAAATTCATTTCTAAAATGAGACTAAATTCTCTGTTAAATATTTTATAAATTATCTGAAATTGTCGAACGTAAAATATATACCCACCTTAGGATAAATAGCAGTATATGCAGAGAACAGCTATTTTTCTATGAAAAATAGTAGCGAGGCAAACCTAACCTGAATAATTCAAAATGATTAACAGTTTTTTTTTCGAGAATATCTACCGTTAGTTTATCGTCAACAATTGCATTTTGTTGTTGTTGTTGTTGTTCCCATTGAGCCCACTTTATAAAATTAATAATAATGAAAAGCTTATGCCACACATTCATAGTTAATTAATTCTTTTCTTATAGACACAACAAAAGCACTAACATTGCGAGCCACGCTCAAGAGCTACAAGTACTCAATTAGTCATTTAGATACTGAAAAGAGAGTTTGTTGTATGGCTCGTTAGTTAGAAAATATAAGTGAATATATGTATATCCATTTGTGTGAGGTGTTGCGAATGAGAGTAGTACAAAATAAAAACCAATCGAAATAAAATTAAATTAAAAATAATTTAAAAATAAAATAAAATAATAAATATTAAATTAAATTTAAAAAATGAACAAAATGCATATATTACAAATAAAACAATTAAATAAAAAAAAAAAAAAAGTGGATTAAAAACAAATAACAATAAAAATTATTAAAAAAAAATGAAATAAAATAAATTAACACAAATGAAAAAATAAATAAAATTCACTAAAATTAAATTAAAGTAAAATAAATTAAATAAAATAAGATAATAAAAAAAAATAAAAATAAAATAAAATTTAATCAAAAATGAAACAAAATAAGAAAACAAAAAAAATATGAAAAAAGAATTAAAGTAAAAAAACTTAAATTTATTAATTCAAAAATATAATAATAATAATAATAATAAAATTAAATTAAAAGTAATATTATATTGTTGTTAAAAATTAATTAAATAAATAAAATAAAATATATATCAATAATGAAACAAAATAAAAAACAAAAATAAATAAATCAATAAAACAATTAAACTCTTTTTCCTCTTCTTTGGCGTAGGCAACACTTACGCGATTATAGCCTCGTCAACAATAGCGCACCACTCGTTTCTGCTCTTAGCTGTTTGGCACCAGTTAGAAATACCAAGTGATACCAGGTCACTCTCCACCTAATCTTTCCAACGGAATGGAGGTCTTCTTCTTCCTCTACTTCCGCCAGCGGGTACTCCATCGAATACTTTCAAAGCTGGAGCGCTTTCTTCCATTCGGACGACCCGACCTAGCCAGCGTAGCTGCTGTCTCTTGATTCGCTGAACTATGTCAATGTCCTCGTATAATTCGTACAGCCCATCGTTCCATCGTCGGAGATATTCGCCGTTGCCAACGCGCAAATGACCATAAATTTTCCGCAAATTTTTTCTCTCGAAAACTCCTAAAGACGACTAATCGGATGTCGCCATCGACCAGGCTTCTGCACCATATGTCAGGACGGGAATGATGAGCAACTTGTAGAGTTTGGTTTTGGTTCGTCGAGAGAGGACTTTACTTTGCAATTGCCTACTCAGTCCAAAGTAGCACCTGTTCGCAAGAGTGATTCTGCGTTGGATTTCAAGGCTGACATTGTTGGTTTTGTTAATGCTGGTTCCCAGATAGACGAAATTATCTACGGCTTCGAAGTTGTCACTGTCAACAGTGACGTGGGAGCCAAGTCGCGAGTGCGATGTCTGTTTATTTGATGGCAGGAGAAAATCACAAGATAAATAGTCTCCTTGTCTGAAGCCTCGTTTGGTATCGAACGGCTCGGAGAAATCCTTCCCAATTCTGACTACGCTTCTGGTATTATCCATGGTCAGTTTACGTAGCCGTATGATGTGGGGATATCAAATTCAGACATAGCGACGTAGAGACAGTTCCTTATCGTGCTGTCGAAGGCAGCTTTAAAATCGGTAAAAAGGTGGTCTGTCTCGATTCTTTTCTCTCGAGTCTTCTCCAAGATTTGGCGCATGGTGAATATCTGGTCAATGGTCAGTTTGTTGACGATGGGCTTCTGTCTTTCACACAATATGCTAGATATTGTATTATATGCGATATTAAGGAGACTTATCCCACGATAATTGGCGCAGACCGTGGGGTCTCCCTTTTTTTGAATTGGGCAGAGCACACTTAGTTTCCATTCGTCAGGCATTCTTTCGTCCGACCATATTCTGCAAAGAAACTGATGCATGCTCCTTGTCAGCTCTTCGCAACGTATTTGAATAGTTCTGTTATTTTTTTAGGATTTGTCTGTGTACAAACGAAATGTTTTTGGTTTTTTGATTTTAGATGAACCAATAACGAGTTATGCTGTCCACGGGAAAAGCAATTTCTTTTGAGACGTCAGGGGAGATGAGATACCAACGGCTGAGTTTTCGGAATTTATACAGTGGCGGACAAAGTGAATTGAAAGTCCAAAAGGTTTATTGGAAAATTTAACGGTACAGTTTATTTCAACTATTTTTGCTTATCATAAAAAAAAAACAAAAATAATTTTTTAACATAAAATAGTAAAGCTATGACAAAAAAAAAGTAGATCGAACATTGACAAAAGTCTACATACAGCACATATATAACTTATCTTAGGGCAAAAGCTTTGATTAACATCAGGTAACCTGATCGTTTTAGTATTTAGTTGGTCCACCGTTCGCATCAACAACAGCTTGAAGCCATCGTGAGGGAGTAATACTATCCCAAGCTTCATTAAGACGTTCTTTGAGTAAGGCTGAGCTGGAAATCTGGTTTTTCGAATTTTTCGCTCAAAAATCTCCCATACATATTCAATAACATTCAAATCTGGGCTTTGAGATGTATATTTGGACCGTATGCTTTGGATGGTTATCCTGTCCAAAGACCCAGCCAGGGCCAAACTTCAAACTGTTCACCGAAGGCTTCAGAATAGCTTCCAACAATTACTTATATTTCAACCGATTCATATTACCCTCAATAAAAACAAGCTTTCCAACTCCAGCTGCTGCAACCGCGCTCTACAAACCATTACGTTGCCGCCACCAAGCTTCGCTGTTGGTACTATAGTTTTGGAGTTAAGTGCTGTGTTTTCTTTTTTCAAAACTTTTGCTCTTCCAATGCTGCCGAATATATTGAACTTCCATTTGTCTGTAAACAAGGCTTTTTGCCAATAAATCCATTCCCTTGTCTAAATGTGCTTTAGCGAACTCCAAGCGAAGTTTACGATTTTTTTTCAGAAAAATGAGACTTTTTACGTCGTTCTACTGTGGAAGCCGTCATCGTTCAGAGCTCTTCGAATTATTCTTAAATGTACACATTTTCGTGATGAGTTTGCGATATTTTCGGCTAATTTTGGAGCAGTAACTTTAGGATCATCATTCATTTCCTGCAGAATAAAGCTGATGTCTCTTCAAGTTATTTTCTTCGGGCGGCCAACACATGTTTTTTTTCGGTGTATCTATTTTTTTTCGAAGTTCTTTACAATGATCTGTATCTTTGGTGGACTTAAGTTTAAAATTTTTGAAATTTCAGCATACGATTTCTTCTCTTTTCTGTGCTGAATAACCAAGCCTCGTACGTCACTGGACATTTATTTCCGTGGAGCCATTGTTAATGCTAATGTGTTTAAACCACAACTAAATTCAATACTAGCAAATGAGAATTTAAAAAAAAATATTAAGAAAATGGTATCTTACTGTCATAACAATACAGCATATCGACATAACTGCTAGTAAACCCGTGGTGTGTGTAGACTTTTGTCAAGGACATTTTTGCGTTTTTCCCCCATAATTATTTTATTTTATGTTAGATAATGGATTTATTTTAATAAATGTGATTAGAAAATGATTTAAAATAAAACTGATACCTAAATTTTTCAGCAAAGTGATAGTACTTTCTACGCAACGAATACAGGCGGTGTATGTAGACTTTTGTCCGCCACTGTATTTAAAAAAAAATAGTGGAAATTCCTTTTTTTAGCTCTGAATCCCACCTTAAGGGGTTTAAGCGATGTATTTTCACGAATGTCTGACTTTTAACTAAACCAAAACATGTTTGGTCTGAGATTTAAGTTTGACAGGTGTCAACATACAGCCCTTCACTTTTAAAACCTCTAAATGGGTAACTATTTATATAGACTTATATATTTTCCTTTATTTTAATTTATTTTATTTTCTTTTCTTTTATTTAATTGAATTGAATTTAATTTCATTTAAATTTATTTCGTTTTATTTTACTTTATTTTAATTTATTTATTTTTATATTTTGTACGTACATACATATATCAGTAATAAGTCATATATAATATTAACATATGTACATACATATATGTATATATCAATTGCAGTTTTATTCATTATTACATACATCGGTATGCATGTATGTGACAGTGTTGCCTTGTTTCCTTTTGTTTTGCAGTTTTTGTTTTTGTTCATTGCACTTTCCGCCAATTTGCCACCTTAATGTCATTGTGAATGCCATTGAAATGATTTTATGGCATGTTATATGCGCGTACATATGTACATACATACATACTCGTACCTACGTATTTATTAAATTATCTGTTGTGTTGTGTTGTTTAATTTGTTTTTATTGTTGCTGGTGGCATTTTGATGTGAATCTCTTTCATAATTACCGTTATTTAATTTAATTGAGTATATAAATTTCATGCGATAATAAACATACATATTTACATGTATGTGTATGTACGAGCATGTTAGGTTGTTTTCTTTTCAAATCGCAGCACACAAATATGGTGACAATTTTTAAGTTATATTAGATTGGAAGCATTCGGGAAACTGCAAAGAATGTACCGAGTACCGAGAGTACCGAACGACATGCCGGGAGTAATTAAACACGCAAGTGAGGAAAGCCTCTGACTGCCATTCACCTGGGAGTGGCCTGAAACGAATCTTTTACATATGGTTCAAGTAGCTCACGACTTCCGGTTTTAGACCAAGTATGCTCTGGGTAGCCAACAAACATCCGTTTGGAGGCGAGCTAAAGTGAGAAGGTGAATCCCCTGCGGTTGTGCTCTTAGAAACTACACTCCAATGAAAAATCAACAAATGCCTCGGATGAGAGATCCCCTTTTTGATGATGACTCCCGCAAACGTTTAAAGGATCACGATTTGAGGGCATGCACCTGGAATGTCCGGTCCCTTAATTGGGATGGTGCCGCTGCTCAACTGGTTGATGTCCTCGTAAGACTAAAGGCTGACATAACCGCCGTCCAAGAAATGCGATGTATTACAGCGGCCATTTAAAGGAGCGCAAATTTAGTGTTGGGTTTATGGTGGGAGTGATACAATCACAGCAGACAGCCAGCAGGTTTTCTACTCGGCTTGCACACCTGCTCTCTGAGAGCACTCATCAGCGACTTGGTATAAGGGAGCTGTGGTACGAAATATCAAATTCCTTGCGTACCGCTGCTTCGGAAACAATTTTCAACAATACCAGAAAAACAGCTGGTACGATGAGGAATGTCGAACTGCAGTAGAGAGAAAGCAGGCTTCCCACTTCGCAACCTTGCAATCGACTACAACACGTGCGGGGTGGGCTATATATCGAGAGAGCTGAAGAGGGAAGTGAAACTTTTTCCAGACAACAAAAAAACAGAAAGAGGTCGAAATGCGTGAGTATGAAGAGCTTGAGATGCTGGCTGGCAAGGCTAATGCTCGAAAATTCTATGAGACAGTGAAAGTGAACACTCCGTAAATGGCGAACACGAAACCACAATCGATGACGATGGTATTTCACGCGCCATCACCCGACTATGAAGAAGTTCGAATAGTGATTGCCCGCTCAAAAAATAACAAAGTGGCGGGAGCCGATGGCTTACCGGCAGAGCTATTCAAATACGGCGGCGAAGAACTGACAAGGAGCATGCATCAGGTTCTTTGTAGAATATGGTCGGACGAAAGCATGCATGCGGTGGAATCATCTGACTATTTAATGACTAAAATTGAAGCTCGTGATCTCCGCGACATTTGGTTTCAACAAGACGGTGCCACTTCCCACATATCGCATCCGTCAATGGAGTTATTTGAGAGAACATTTCGGTGAGCAGATAATTTCACGTTTTGGACCGGTCGATTGACCACCTAGATCGTGTGATATCACACAGTTAGACTTATATAAGTATAAAGTCTAAGATTTATGCGCACAATCCTGCTTCGATTCAGGCCTTGGAGCAAAACATCATACTAGTCGAAATGCTCGAACGAATCATCGAAAAGTGGACTCAAAAGATGGACCATCAGAGACGTAGTTGCGGCCAACATTTGGAAGAGATAATCTTCAAAAAAATTTATGCCCAAAAATGTTCTTTCAAATGATAATAAACATTCCCCATTAAATTTGAATTTTTTGTGTTTTTTTTCTTTCTTTAAAACAGTAGGGAACCTCGAAATGGATCACGCTTTATAATTTCATTCCAATACGAAATAGTCAAAAGTAAATCAGGCAAAGTTCCTTTATTAGGTTTAGAGATTTTCATAACTAGGGCAGCATCAAGAACGAGTGCGAATTAATTTTGATCGAAGCGTTTAGAATGCGGTAATAATTCAAGCTTTGGTAGATCAATCGAGGCTTAGAAATACAGAGGTCGACCAAAAGCTAAACACAAAGCGCATTACTGCTATTTCTCCATGACGAAGAAAACGAAATATCATTTGTCTTTTTTTAAATATTTTTGACACAAAAATAATTATTTATATACATATTTTTAGTTTTTTATAGAGGTATAGAACTTGGCATTACTTTTCAAGATTGCGATCGATTTAACAGCAGTCAAGTGATTTATTCTCAGTTTGGTTTGGCAATTCATCATGAATAGACTCACGCCTGAACAACGCTTGCGTAGATTCGTCGAATGGGCTCAAAACGAGATTACCGTTGTACCCGATTTTCATAAGCGAAGTTTGTTTAGCGATGAAGCGCACTTCTGGTTGAATGGCTACGTCAGCAAACAAAACTGCCGCATTTGGAGTGAAGAGGTAATCCTCAAGTGTATGTTGAAACACCGTTACATCCAGAATTACTGACTGTTGGGTGCTTTTTATGGGTTGGTGGAATCATTGGTCCGTACTTTTTCAAAAACGATGGTAGCCAGAACGTTACAGTCAATGGTGATCGGTATAGAGCCATGATTACTAACTTTTTCATTCCTGAATTGAATAACCATGATGTCCAGGAGATGTGGTTTCAACAAGATGGCGCAACATGTCACACAACTCGTGCCACAATAGATTTATTGAAAGACACGTTTGGTGACCGCCTAATTTCACGTTTTGGACCTGTGAATTGGCCTCCAAGATCTTGTGATTTAACACCGCTAGACTACTTTCTGTGGGACTATGTAAAGTCAGTTGTCTATGCGGATAAGCCACAAACGCTTGACCATTTGGAAGACAACATTCGCCGTGTTATTACCGATATACGCCAGCCGTGGCGGTCATATGCCAGAAATCACATTTAAAATGTGATGCCACAAGATTATTTTTCGGATAAATAAAATTCATGTCAATCGAATAATCCATCGTTGTTTTATTGCAACTCAAACTTCTATACCTCTATAAAAAACACCCTTTACATACATAAATATTTTTTTCAAGGAAATTCGCTTTACCAGTTTTATCCAAAAAATTTTCGATTTACCAATAAAAAACATATTTAATTTAATATCTTGTCCTTCCACATTTCCAGCGAAGATAATACAATACAACTGTTTTCAGTATTTAATTATTATTTAAAATACTTTTGTTTACCAAACAATGATTCATAAATCCCCCAAGCTAATATAAAAGAATACAAGTAAAAAAAAAAAAATCAATTTGCCGGCGAAACTCTTACTTTTAAGTGACAATAAAATTTATGATAACTCTTCAATATTCATTCAGCAGCTTACACATAATTATAGTATATATTTATTTATTTATTTACACGACACTCTAATGCATATTCATGAGTGGTTCCTCGTATGCACACTCGTACAAAGATAGATAATTTATTATTTATTACTACTCTCTGTCATCTTGCTTAATTTGCGTTTCATCGTAAATTGGCAAAAGCTCAAATTAGTTTTTGTTGTTGTTTTTTTTTTGTGCAGCGGTACTCACCAGTTACAGCTCGACGAGTTCATACGAAACCGGAAATATTCAGATGTGGAACAAAACAGTAAACGAAATGGGTTTTTTTCTTATTTTTTCCTCTCTCTTTTTTTGAATTTTAGTAGTAAACGATGATATGACGACGCCTTTACTATGAAAACAACAACAACAAAAACAAAATAATATATTAACTTTTTAATGGTTTTTCATTAATTGAAAACAAATAGAAATTTTATACAAACACAACAGCGACTTGTATATCCTCGCAGCGAAGCCAGAGCAATATTGTAGGAAAATTGTAGAAAAATAATTTTAAAAGTAATTTTTCTAATTGCAGTGGTTCCCCGACAGGGAATGTCAAGCCCTCCACATGTACATATTTCTGACATGAAATTGAAAGTTCCTCATAACAATCCCCATCAAACGTTACATAAGCTGTCTCTGTTGAAGAAAAACATCAAGACGCTCACCATAAATTGGCGAAGAAGCTCAGCAACAGAAAATCGCTTCGGCGGCTATAAAGCACAAGGTAACTGTGTATGTATATCGTTGCAACAGTATAAATATTGAAAAATTCTAGCTTTTTTATATTAACACAAGCTTTTTTTAATTTTCTTGGGAATATTCGTGTAAAATCTGTTATTACAATGCAAGACCGTATGGCTGAACTACTACTACTACTACTACTACTACTACTACTACTACTGCTACTACTACTACTACTGCTACTACTACTACTACTACTACTACTACTACTACTACTACTTCTACTACTACTACTACTACTACTACTAGTACTACTATTTCTACTACTACTACTACTACTACTACTACTACCACTACTACTACCACTACTACTACTACTACCACTAATACCACTACTACTACCACTACTACTACTACTACTACTACAACTACTACTACTATTACTACTACTACTACTACTACTACTACTACCACTACTACTACTACTACAACTACTACTACTACTACTACTACTAATACTACTACTACTACCAATACTACTACTACTACTATTACTGCTACTACTACTACTACTACTGCTACTACTACTATTACCACTACTACTACTACTACTAATACTACTACTACTGCTCCTACTACTACTACTACTACTACTACTACTACTACTACTAAGACTACTACTACCACTATTACTACTACTACTACTACTACTACTAAAACTACTACTACTACTACTACTACTGCTACTACTACTACTACTACTTCAACTCATCCTAGTACTCTGGTTGAACATCTGTATGAAAATTTCCGGAAGCAATCCTCAAATGACTTTATGTTCACCCCAAGCAACCCCAAGCAATAGTCTCGTTGCTGAATTTTTGGCTTCTCCCATTTTGCCAGCTTCAAATCTCTATTTGCAGTGCTTCCACATTTCAAAAAAAAAATTTTGAGAAACTTCATGAGTCATCTGCATTAAAATTAATAAACAGGTGGCAAGCCTCTTCAAACACTTTTTGAAATCTCTCTCTATTGATATCCACATTGTTAATTTCAAATTTTTGCGAAATAAATTTTAGAAATAAAAACTTTCACACAGTTGGGAAACGAATATTTTCGAATTAAACCTTTCTTTCTTAAATATCTTTTATTTGAGACCCATATTGTATTACGATTATCTTGAACAGGTCAATTGAAAAGTCACCGATCTACCATAGTAAAACACTTTTTTTTTAGGAGAAATTCATTTTTTTTTTTTTACTAAGCAAAGTTTCATGCAAGGGTGATCACACTCAATATAATGATCGTCCAACTTTTCGATGCCATTTTTTTATTACGATTTATCCTTTTATTCAAAATAGGCCTCCTGAGAACAGGAAATAGTCGCTGGGGAGAATACGGTGGATGCGGAAGCAATCCGAAGTTTAATTCAGAGATTTTTTGCCATCGATTTCACACACACTTGTGGCACGGTTCATTTTGTCTTGGTGAAACAACACTTTCGTTTTCTTCAAATGCGGCCGCTTTTCGGCGATTTCGTCCCTTAAACGATCCCATAATGCTATATAATATTCGCTGTTGATGGTCCTTCATTTTTCAAGATATTATTGTGAAAAAAACTTTGAACTTTGTAAAATTATTACAGAACTTGGAAAGGAAATCATTTTAGTAAAGACTAACCTGCAAAATTACAGTTGGGGAAAGTCATACTTACAAAGAAAGTCGTCGACGAAGTATAAAATTTTTGTTTAAACTCGTAGTAAACTAAATGAGTCTAACTAAATAAATAAACTAAATGAAGGGGAGAATACCACGGATAGGGTAAGACCCCCATTTCAGCGTTTCCAGGTAGTTTTTGAACATTACATCCACGTAGGGTCGAGCGTTTTCTTGTTGCAAAATCACCTTACCATGCTTTTCAGTCGTTTATGGCCGTTTTTATCGAAATACATGGCTCAAATGCTTTAGTTGTAGTCGAAAAGGATTTCAGATTGCGTTTGGCACGGATCTTGAAGTTTTCTATTCCTTATCTCCAAACTTTTTAGATGGGTCAACCCAAAATCTTTATCTACGACGTCAATCGAGATGACTATGGACAAATAGTTTGATGCGAGTGTGAGCATAGGTCGCCAATCTATGTAGCTTATTAGACTAGCTATTGTCATGTCAGGCGAGCTATGGCAGTTGCCCACAATACTGGTTGGGGCTTTAGCGCGCCTATATCAGGACGGTCTCCAGCTGGGCCACTTGTAATTGAAGGAACGGTTAGCTATGCCCTGACATTCTGGGGAAGTATCGCTGAGGTCGATGTTGCCGTCGATAAGACGATACTGCACGGAGTTATGTAAAATGAACGTCAAGCCTCCACCATGACCTCGCTCGCGATCATTTCTTTTAATATTGTAGCCAGCCCGGTTCAGAAAATCTGAGCGGGCAATCAGTTTTGTTTCTTGGATCGCGCAGCAATTAGCAGGTGCTCCCGGTTCATGAATTCGACTATCTCATAGAACTTTCCTTGGAGTCCGTTGCAGCTACAGTGATAACTTCTAACGACTCAGCTATCGTTGTGATTTGAATAGCAACGACTAACTACGCACTTTAACAGAGCTTGCTGGGAAATGAAACTCAGTCGTGGCATTCTAGAAATAACAACAAGACATGAATGGCGGCACGGTTGTGAAAATTATTATTATTCCCGTTACTAGTGAACTGCTATACAAATAACGAACTGGTATGATTTCATCCTATCTCATACTAGTATTTAACTAGAATTTTTTTTACTAGACTACGTTTTCACTGCAGGGTAACTAGAGCGTGATCCAAGTAGAGGTACTTTTTTCAATAGCTTTTTTTTTTTTTTGGCAGATCACCCGTGAGTCGTGACAAGCTGTCATATTATTTTTCTTCAGTGTTGTTTGGCATTTCATCATGGAAAAACTTGCGCCTGAACAACATTTACAAATCATTCAAATTTATTACGAAAATTCACGTTCTGTAAAGAATGTGTGTCGCGCACTTCGCTCAACTTATGAAGTTATTATCGGCCTACTGAGCGACTGAGCGTACTATTCGCTCATCCTGAGACCCAGCATTCATTATTGGATAAAATTCGACAGGATAGACCACGTCCAGCACGCACTGAAGCAAATATACATAGCTGCCGTAGCTGAGAGGGTACACGAAGACCGTGGAGAGTCGATTCGGCGCCGTTCGCAGCAACTCAGAATTATGTATGGAACGACTTGGCACATTTTACATCGAGATCTCAAATTGAAAGCGTACAAAATACAGCTTGTGCAAGAATTGAAGCCGCTCGACCTTCCCAAGCGACATCACATCGCTCTATGGGCTTTTGAAAAGTTCCAAGGAGATCCGATCTTTTCGAACCAAATTTTGTTCAGCTGCTCAGCGATGACGCCCATTTCTGGCTCAATGGGTATGTAACCAAGAAAAGTTGCCGCATTTGGGACGAAGAGCAACCTGAAGACCTGCATTTTAATCCAGAAAAAACAACGGTTTGGTGTGGTTTGTAGGCCGGTAGAATCATCGGTCGATATTTCTTCAAAAATGATGCCGGTGAGAACCGGCGACCGTTATTACGCCATAATAACCGATTATTTGTTGCTTGAAGGTCGTGATCTCTGTGACATTTGGTTTCAACAAAGGCGGCGCCACTTCCCACACATCGCATCAATCAACAATGGATTTATTGAGACAACACTTCGGTGAGCAGATAATTTCAAGGTTTGGGCCGGCCGTTTGGCCGCCAAGATCGTATGATATCACAACGTTAGACTTTTTCCTGTGGGTATATGTAAAGTTTAAAGTCTATCAAACATCATGATATTCGCCAGTTACCAGTCGAAATGCTCGAACGACTCACCGAAAATTGGACTCAACGGATGGACCATCTGAGACATAGCCGCGGAGATATAATCTTCAAAAAATAAATTCCAGATAATTTTCTTTCGAATGATACATGAACATTCCCCACTAAATTTGAATTTTCTGTGTTTTTGTTTCTTAAAACAAAGTAGGGAACCTCGAAATGGATCACCCTTTAGTTATGTATGTATCTATGCAGCACTCATATTCCCAATTAGATAGCTTAATTGCGTCGAAGCGTGTAATATCTAGAGCACACAAGTGCATACATACATACCTATGTAAGTATCAACAACAAACTGATTTGATGCGTAATTTATGATGGGAAACGCAAGCAAAGCGGAATGAGATGCAAAGTGTGACCGCGAACTCACAGAAAAAAAAACGACAACAACAGCAATAACAGCGTTAATAATATGAAAATAAAACCAAAACAACTAAGCACCCGAACAACAGCTGAATAATTTGACCTCGTTTCAATTGTTTTTTGTTTTGATCAGTACTTTTAATGCGTGTTCTTTTCGAAAAAAATTAAAATTTGAAAAAAAAGCAAATATTTGAACACATATTTTTATGTTCAAGTTCATAATTTGTTTACAAATTCATACACCCTCAGATAAAATCAAGTGCAGATAATTCGCTTGATTCAATTGATATCGATTTATTTTGATAATTTTAAGTTTTTTGAAAAGATTTTTAACCCCAAAAAGGTAGCAGATTTTCGTAACAACTCGATTATAGCGCCATCTATCAGACTCATAAAGGAATTTCTAATTGTAACGGCAGAAAAGTTCTTTTTCCTAAATTATTCAGCTGAACCAAATTTTGGCTTGTTTTTGATACCACTACATTGCACAGGCACAGCCGTTTTCATGCCTACGTATGTAGGGCGGGTCAGGTTATAGGCACCGACAACCACTCGTTCTCGATCAATCAATTTGTGTTGTGGGCCTTAATGGTTTTACCAACAAATCAAGGGACCTACAGTTTATGCTAAGCCGCCTCCAAACGGCCGATTGATTTTCATGAGGGGTTTTTACTTCATGTCTGAAATACACTCGTAAGACTGGGCATTGCCAGACGAGGAGCAACCACTAGTAGAAAAATTAGTCCTCTTTAATTTTAGATGTTTGTTGAACCAGGACTCGAACACTGGCCTTCCGAATGGTAGTACGTAATGGTAAGCACTCTGCTGATAGAAGCGAAGGCCAAGAATTCTGTGAATTTTTTGTGGAGGCTGTAATATCCCTTATTAAATAAATGAAAGCAATGAAAAGGCGGTTAAATTGGCACACGCTGGAAATGGGTATCACCATCGACTGCTTCAGGCTCTTCAATGACGTCAAATTGTATCTAAAAGAGTGTACCATGCAGGAATACTTAAGGCACTGGAACACTTCCTCCAGAGAAACTGAAACACTTCCACCGGTGACTCTGGAACACTTCCAGAGCGTAGATTATACACAGACCAAACTGTTATCATTTCTC
This sequence comes from Neoceratitis asiatica, assembly GCA_030068015.2. Classification (NCBI taxonomy): domain Eukaryota; kingdom Metazoa; phylum Arthropoda; class Insecta; order Diptera; family Tephritidae; genus Neoceratitis; species Neoceratitis asiatica. The sequence goes on along the minus strand of CM061526.1, from coordinate 58,323,740 downwards.
TAAGCTGGATAAAGTGGAATCGGCCTTACGGAGGTGAGCCTCGAAGATTGGAAGAACTAAACCAACGACAACAAGCTAATGTGCATACGCATAGATGTCGGTAGAGCAGAATGAGCCCACTCATTGGCTGAAAACCCCATTTTTTTGTAATTAATCGAGGAAGTAATGACACTCTCCTTGAACCAAGTGGATCAATGGCTTTTCTCAGGAAAGGTAAGGTAGAAGATTTTAATCTGGAAAATAATTTATGGGTTCCAAGCCTTTTGCGTGACATTCGCACTGTCGATGCGCGAGTAGGAACCAAAAAAGGCGCCTCAGAGGAGAATACAATAACAGACCTCATAATGCTTTTGCTACTTAGTAACGATAGTGTGACTGGGGTTAGCGACGAGGCTGCTAATAAAAATCTGAGAGCTAGACGTAGCGGAAAGTAAACTCAACGAAAAGGCTATAAGTCTGTCAGAGCATCGCTCCGAGAACAGTAACAGGAAACCTGACCTAGCGGATACCATTCAGCACAAAATAACAGAACTGCTGGGCAGATCGACATAGCGTTTTCTCTCCAGAGTGAAGGTCTTCTGCTTTCTCTGCTTACACCAGCGGGCATACTGCATCGCTTACCTATACCATACTGGAATGCTTTCAACCATCCGAATGACGTGAACTACCCAGCGTAAATGATGTGTCTGTGACTTCCAATTTTTTGCTCGTTTTGCCTTTTTCAAAGAAATCGATGTGAATGACACCTCGTGCATCCCAAAAAAAACTGTCGTCATGACATCGTTGGCCCACAAATCCAACTTGACTTGCTTTACTGCACGTTCAACCGGAGAAACACACTGTATTGATTGTTCTTTGGTCTCTGGTGTGCTGTGGTGGATCCGAGTTTCGTCTACGGTAACGAAACGGCATCAAAATTCTTTTGGATTGCGGTCGAAGATTGCTAAAGACTCCTTTGAAATGGTAACACGGTTGCGATTATGGTCGCGTATGAGCACTTACGGTGCTCCCTTCGCATGGTTAGCTTTGTCATGCCCAAATATTCATTTCAAATGCGATGAACCCACTCAGTTAATGTGGCCTTAGCCACCTCACGCACCATTTCGTCTCTGATCGTCAAATATTATTTCATAGATTTTATCGATGATTTTTGTCGTTGCGATCGCTTTTGAGCAACCTGAACGTGCGACATCACTTGTACGAGTACTGAAACCATAACGGAGCTCAGTAAACCACTTGTAGCCATCGAAATTGATGGCGCAGAGTCTACGGAGTTTCCATAGCTTTTATCGAGTCTTTCCCTGGTTGAAGTGTTGGTTTTTTTACGCAAAAAATAATGCTTAATCAGCACAGGAAACTCACTTTTTTCTATTTTCGTTAAAGTTCTCGGGGTTTTCTGCTTTCAATGGCTGTCAAATAGAAATGAAATGGCTCAGGAAATACTATTGAATTCCTAGTATTCAGTGGGCGTAATAAAGCAGGAGTGAGATATTCATTCAATTATTGATATTCAGATTCACTTGTTGTCTACTCTATTGGCGCTCAGTCAAAAGGAGTAGGTGTTACTAGCTAAGAAGCCAAGTTGACCTCGGCTGATTGCTCTTTTTCAAACATGGCTTACGCCAACCTCTGAGAAAATTTGCTTTCATTGCTACTATTGATAACAAATTCCATGTTAGTCACTTGTTAAAACGACAAGAAAAGCATTCTCATGTCGAATCTACAAACAATCCATACATACATATGTGCATATGTATGTGTGCATGCAGTTAAAAATAGCTGTCCTGGTCCATGGACAACACTAATGCATATTGTAAAGGTTTATTTGCATATTTCAAATCTTCATCACCTCCACCACCACCACCACCACCTTCTTCACCACCTTTACTACCAACCGCGCTCGCTCATCGTTTGTTGGGTTGGAATTCATATTAACAATCGAAGCGCGACAAGTTGTGACTGAAAATAGTAAATAAACATTTTATATGCAAAATAACTACCGACTTTTGTCTATTTATAAACTTGGCACACAAATATTTAATAAAGAGAATGTCACGGCAGACACTTTACAACAAACAGCGACATGAGGAGTGAGGAGCCATGCAGGCATACATATAAGTACATACATATTAAAACAAGTAAAAAATATATGTAAATGTGAAAAAAAAATTGTAGTGGCGAGTGTATTATCATCGTTATGTGCGACACACACACACATACACCCATAACCACTTTCCTGACTCCACTAGCATACACTACGCTTACGCGCCCACTACCGACCACCGACCGCTCACCCCTCACACAATAAAACAGTTCAACTGCCGCCAGCCAACAAGTCAACCGCCGATTACAGCTCACCAATTCACCAGCAGCAGCTCACACGGCATGTTATGGCATGGCATATAGCATGGCATGGCATTTTATTATTTAATAAGCGTTTATGGCAGTTAATAAAACGAAAGCAAAATTCGTAAATAACATAAAGGCGAAAAGAAAACAAAAAGATATCTACATACATATATATATATATATAATAAATAAAAAAATCACACAAAAAGAGAATATGACACAAAAAAACACGAAGAATCGCGGAAAACCGCGCGACTTGTACAAAACTAAAAAATCCCACAACATCCGGTTGCATGTTTAACAGGCGAACGAAAAGCACGCGGCGGCGTATTGTTGATTTAGGAAGAGGAGGAGGCGCCGCAGTGTTGTTGTTGTTGCTGTTGTATAGAGCAACGGATATGCAAGTTTAATTTTTTTTGTGATGTACTATATGACTTGCTTACACTATAAATATACATACACACATTGTTGTGCGCTGCAAGTGCAGGCGTGAATACGTGTGGCGCGTAATTAATAGCAAGTGTTTGTGTGTAAAATTACATGAATGAATATACTTTACTATGTGAATGAATATTTTTTGTAAGCTTTGTCAGTAAGCCAAAAGCATATTGTTTATTTTATTATATTTAATTTAATTTAGATTTATTTTATTTTAATTCAATTTTATTTTATTTTTTTTTAATTTTATTTTATTTTTTTTTATTTTTTTGTTTTATTTTATTTTACTTTATTTTACTTTATTTTTTCTATTTTTATTTTAATTTAATTTAATTGACTTTTTTATATTCCATTATTTTATTTTATTTTAACTAAATTTTAATTGGTTTTATTTCATTTTTTTGTTTAACTTATTTTAATCTATTTAAATTCTTTTAATTTTTTTTCTAATTTTTTTTTTGTCTTATTTCATTTTCCTTTATTTCAAATTATTTTATTTTAATTTTATTATATTTATTTTTTATTTAACCTTATTTAATTTTGTTATTGTTATTTTTTTTTTCTTTTATTTTATTTTATTTTATTTTAATTTTTTTTTTCGTTCGACTTTATTTCATTTTATTTTTATTTTATTTTACTTTATTTTATTTTATTTTAATTAATTCTACTTCGTTTTATTTGATTTTATTTTATGTTATTTTATACTTTTAATTTTATTTTTGTTTTATTTTCCTTTTTTAATAATTTTTTTTATTTCTTTAATTTTTTTTTTATATATTTTTTATATTAAATTTTCTATTTTAATTATTTTTTTTTAATTTAATTTAATTTTATTTTTTTTTATTTTCAATTTTTTTATTTTATTTTATTTTATTTTTTTTTTATTTTTTGATTCTATTTTTTCTTTTTTTTTCTTTATTTTTTTAATTTTATTTTATTTTATTTTATTTCATGTTATCTTTTTAAATTTTTTTAATTTAATTTTATTTTATTTTATATAATATTTATATTTTTTAATTTTAATTTTTTTATTTTTTTATTTTTTTTTAACTTATTTTATTTCATTTTTTTATTTTTTTTTTGTTTTTTTATTTTTTTCCCTTTATTTTATTTTATTTTTTTATTTTTTTTTTAATATTTTTTTCATGTTTTTTTTTAATTTTATTTCTTTCCTTTATTTTATTTTGTTTTATTTTATTTTTTTATTAATATTCTTTTATTTAATATTAATTTATTTAATTTTTATATTTTTTAAATCTTATTTTATATCATTTTATTTTTTATTTTATTTTTTTTTATATTTTCTAATTTTATTTAATTTAATTTATTTTACTTTTTTTATTTTTTTATTTTATTTTATTTTATTTTATTTTTTAAATTTATTTTACCCTATTTTATTTTATTTTACTTCCTTTTTAATTTTTTTATTTTTTGAGTCAATTTTTTTTTTTTTATTTTTTTTTTTTTTTTTTTTTTTTTTTTTTATTTTTTTTTTTTATTTTTTTTTTTTTTTATTTTTTTATGTTATTTTTTTTTATTTTATTTTTTTTATTTTTTAAATTATATTTTTTTCATATTTTATATTTTTTTATTTTTTTTTTATTTTTATTTTTTTTATTTTATATTTTTTTTAATATTTTTTTACATATTATTTTATTTAATTTTTTTAATTCTACTTTATATTATATATTATTATTTTTAATATTTTAATTTATAATTTTTAATTGTTAATTTAAATAAAGGTTAGGTTTATCTGGTTGCACCCTTGATACCCATGTTCTATTACACTTCATTTTGTGACTCTAACCTAGAAAACTTGCTGCTGTTTTAACAAACTGCAGCAAGTATTTCGTGCAGTTAACCGCTGTAGACTAAAGATTCTGCGATTTACCCTCATCAAGTGAAATCTTCCTTAGCCTGTAGCACATCGGGCCTGTAGCACAGATTACATGCTGTACTATCTCGAGCCCTTCCTGACATTTTCTGCAATTTTTATCTTCAATCAGACTTAATTTTAGGTCATGCGAGCAACCATGTAATGTCTTTTTGGCAACCCTACTAGCCGCCTGGAGTCTGACCTCTTTGTTTCTAGTAGAAGCTTAGTGAGCTTTGCGGCGTATGTTTTGCACACAGCGTTTTCCTTCTTCCCAGAGCCTATTTGCCTGACCATAAAAAAGTATTTATTGTGCTTCACCTCCATCAATGGAACAGTCCATCCAAGTTAATGGCTGCTTCTTATTCCGAGAGTAATCCTTTTTTAGTGAGTTCGTCGACTATCTCATTGCGTTCGATACCCATGTGCTCTGGTACTCAGTAAATATGGGGTTGTGAGAGGGACGGTGATAGGCCCAAAGTGCATCCTAATATCTCTTTCCACATGTATAGGGACGCCAAAGCCTTCTTTATTTGCTCCTTCATATTGGTCGTTCACGACAACTTGCTATTCAACACAATTCCCAGGTACTTAGTGCTTAGTTTCGGCAGTAAAGTACTCTCTTATAGTATGAGGGTTGCACTGAGCCCGATTGAGTTAACGCAATTATTTATTGCTCCAAGTACCTGATTAACCAGGGAGCCGTAAGCATGGCAGCCGCCGCCTCTAGCTTTCTCACTGGTCAGTTGACTACTAGAACCCAAATAGTACACCTCTCACGTTATCACGACTAAGTTAGAGTTAGAGTCCCCACTAGACATATGTACATTTAACTGCTGTTTAGTAAGGCGTTTAACCATGACCCTATGATAAGGTCGATTACTAGCGACTCTAACTAGTCTGTAAACGATTGTTTAAGAACGTAGTTAAAGGCGCGGACATGTCGACAAAGAATCCTATGGCATATTTCCCATTTTGGACTTTACTTCTTCATAGGCTTAGGCATTTCACAACTGAGAACCCCTTAGAGGGGATGCGTTTCCCTGGATATCGGCTACCACATCCATCAATTCGAGCAAGTCAATACAATTCTCAACACAACAACAAAAATTTGTAGCATCTGCATCATTTTATAACTGCATCTGAGCAAATTCCATCTTCACGACTCACCAGCAACACCATCTCCGTACTGAACTGGTTTTTATCGAAACACGTTCTTGCCTCCCCCAATCAGCTCGGCGCACCACACACTTTGGTTAGTACCCATTCATCGCCATTGTACGAAATATAAATTTGCAATTCTTGTCGAACTTGTTGATGTTTGTTGTTGTTGTTGTTGTTGTTCGGTGTTTATCTGCAGCAGCGCTTATAGCGGAAAACCCACTTAGTATAAGCCATCAACACACAGACGGATGAACGAACGAATGGTGGGAGGAACTGTAGAAGAAAAACCCAAAATATGCGCTGTGACCAGCAAACACCACTCACAAGTACTAACATCACTTGTCTTATCACCTTGTTTACATATGCCTCTGTTGGCATTATTCATCGCGACAGAGCCAACATCGTGAGCTCCGCTACTTCTCCGATCGTGTTGCGACGCCGCCTTGGTCGTGCAACAAACAGAGCCGACATTCCAGCCGCCTTGTTGTTTTGTGCCAAGCTGTGCCGGTTGCTGGCTGCTGGTTGCTGCTGTTTTGTTGGCTTGTGGACGTTCTCGCCCCCAACACGCCTGCCACTTTGGAATGTCGCTGCAGCCGGCTTGGTGTGGAGTTTGGCATACATATATACCAGTATTTAGCTACAAATATATATGTACATATGTATATACTTCATAACACTTTGCCTCTCTACGTTCTACGGCTTGGATTAGATTGGTTTGCCCTGGCTTAGCTCGGTTTGGTTTGACTACATTTTCATCACTCTCTCTCTCTCTTCACTTCATAGCGGTGTGCTTTCTAAATGATCATGTAGTTGCTCTACTCGTTCCTCTCTTCTTGATTTGACTTGACTTGGGTTGGTGGCTTAGTGTCAATATGCCGACACTGTCACTGTAACTGGTGGCTTTTGTTGTTGTTGCGGTTCGGCTTATGCAGAGTCAAGCTGCCTTGGCATTAATATTCCATTCACATTTTCGTGCTGTGAGTCATTTTCGATTTTGTATTTTTCAAATATTTTCCCTCCTCTCTCTCCCTGTCACTTGTTGTATGCCACAACTGTCTCTGCCGTTGTTGTTGTTGTTGTTGTGGTTGTGGTCGTTGCTGCGTAGAGCTTAGCTTGAAAATTTGCTTTTATTAAGTCAAACCACGCATAGCACCAGCCCCATTCAATACCAACAAGAGTGAAACAACAAGAATAAAGATAGAGAAAATGTTGAAATTTTCGAAGCATATGGCTTGAAGTGGGAGCCGATGAATGGTGAATGCTACAGCTGAAAATGTACGGCGAAGAGGTTAAGTGCTCAGGTGTGACCTGAAATTTTTCATTATTGGTTAAAACAGATTCCGAAATGAAGATGCAGTTTTGTTTTGGGAGGCAGGTATTCCATGGAGCACTCGCTGCAAAAATGTAGAGACACGCTCCCTTCCCAACAGTAAGTACTAATAAAGGGTTTGTCTCATACCTTCATTATATTGAGCAATCCATAACCCAAGCATATTTTCAAGAGGACGAGCAAAGTAGCCGCCAGAGTAGTAGCAAAATAAAATAAACAAAAATAATATTAAATTAAATAAAATAATAAAGGGTTATCCATTTACTTACATACCTTAAAGGTGCCTGGGCTCTATTTTTGACATCTGTCAAACTTAACTGTCAAACCAAACATCTTTTATTTTAGTTAAAAGCCAGCCATTTTTGAAAGTACAACCTTAACAACCGCCCAACGCGTTAAAACTGTTACTATTACAAAAATAGTTACTCAAACATGGCCACGTTTCGTGCTTTAAGAGGAGAATATGGTGCACATAATCGTCCAACACTACTCAAGAAATTAGTAAAATTTTAAAGAAATTTGAAGAGACTGGATCAGTTACCGATATTGTATGGCCTTTGCATGATCGTTTTGCTCCTTCCCTCTCAAACAACTCTACTGTATGTGAAAGTGTAGCCAAAGACTAGAATGTGTCTATCTCTGAAAGTTCTCAAGAGCTGGGACTTTCTTACGGCACATTATGGCGTATTTTCCACTTGAACTTACATCTACATCCATATAAAGTCCAGCTCACACAACAACTGAAGCCAGCTGACCATTCATAACGCTGCAGTTACGTCGATCGGGTGTTTTGACAACAAGCAGTGGACCGCGATATTTCCACCTAAATTTTCTTTAGCGACGAAACACATTTCTCGATCGATGAATACGTAAATAAGCAAAATTGTCGCATTTGGTGCACGGAGAGTCCTCAAATAATTGAAGAGAGGCCATTACATCAAAAAAACAACTTTCTGTCTAGTGCGCTCTTTGGTTCGGTGGCATGATTGGACCTTACTCCTTTGAAGACGATAACTGCGAGACTGTCACTGTTAATTCGAAGCGTTATGGTCGTGTGATAACCGACTTTTCTCGGACTGGAATTGAAGAACACGACTTGAAAAATATGCGGTTTCCAACTCACGCCACACAAAGTCACCGAATATGGCTTTATTGCGATAGAAACTGCCCGATCGCGTAAACTTTCGTCTCGGTGATGTCAATTTGACGCAGTTGGACTTTTTTGTAGGGCTACGCGAAGGATCGTGTTTATGCGGATAAACCTTTAACTCTTGAATAGTTGAAAATAAAGATTCGTCACGTTATGGCAGACCATATACCACGTTGTGCCAAAAAGTTGTCGAAAATCACCTCAAATTCACGAATCGGTCATTTAAATGATGTAGCGTTCCACATATAATGCCAAGGTTCAAGCTTTATAATAAAAACGAAATTTCAAGGAAAAATGTTTTGAATTCAATTTATAAACGTTTCTTTTGGAAACCGAAAAATGGTTAACCCTTAAAAATTGGTGATCCATTTCGACGTTTCCTACCTTTTTAAAGAAAAAAAAAACACAAAAAATTGAAATTTAATGAAGGATGTTTATTATCATTCGAAAGAACATTTTTTGGCATTTATTTTTTGAAGTTTATATCTTTCAAATATTGGTCGCGGCTACGTCTCGAATGGTCCATCCGTTGAGTCCAATTTTCACGGACTCGTTCGAGCTTTTCGACTGGTAACTGGCGAATGACACGCGTGATGTTTTGCTCCAAGGCCTGAATCGAAGCGGGATTGTCCGTATAGACTTTAGACTTTATATACCCAAAGGAAAAAGTGTAACAGTGTGATATCACACGATCTTGGTGGAATCGACTGGCCCAAAACGTGAAATTATCTGCTCACCGAAGTGTTATCTCAATAAATCCATTGATCGATGCGATGTGTGGGAAGTGGTGCCGTCTTGTTGAAACCAAATGTCGCGGAGATCACGAGCTTCAATTTCCGGCATCAAATAATCAGTTATCATGGCGCTCTAATGGTCGCCATTGACGGATACGTTCTCACCGGCATAATTTTTTAAGAAATATGGACCGATGATTCCACCGACCTACAAACCACACCAAACCGTTGTTTTTTCTGGATGAAATGACAGCTTTTGAATCTGTTCAGGTTGCTCTTCATCCCAAATGTGTCAGTTTCGCTTATTTACATACCAATTGAAGCAGAAATTGACCTCATTCCTGCACAAAATTTGGCTCGAAAACCTCGGATCTTCTTGGAACTTTTCAAGAGCCCATAGAGCGAAGCGATTTCGCTTGGGAAGGTCGAGTGGCTTCAGTTCTTGCACAAGCTGTATTTCGTACGCTCTCAATTTAAGATCTTGACGTAAAATGCGCCATTTCGTTCCATACGTCAGTCCGAGCTGCTGCAAACGGCGACGAAACGACTGAGTCTCAAGATTGGTGATGGTGTTACGAATGGTATGCTCAGGGGGCCGATTATGTTGACCATTATTTGAGCGAAGCGCGCGATATACCAAACAATACTGAACAAAAAAAAAAAACATGACAGCTTGACACGTCCCACGCGTGATCTGTCAAAAGAAGGCTATTGAAAAAATACCTCTACTTGGATCACGCTTTATTAGAGCGATCTTTTTATCGCCAGTTTAGATATTAGGGTGGTCGATACTATTAGGCGCTTGCTTAAACAGAATATAAATTTCTTCAATAAATTAAATTTAATTACTTTAAATATAATAAAATAAAATAAAATAAAAACAAATGAAATAATAAAAAATGAAAGAAAATAAAATAATTTAAAAGTATATTTTTAGCTACATAAATTACATTAAATAAAATAATGTATAAAATATAGACAAAAATATTTAAAAAAGTATAAATTAATTAAATTAAATTAAATTAATTTAAATATAATTAAAAATATAATAAATTGGAGTAAAATAAAAGGAAAAGTTGTAAGCCCACGAGCTTACAAATAAATTCAAATATACCAATTAATCTTCACACTGCCGCTGCGACTCTCAAAATCTGGTAAACAATATACTTGTTGTTGTTGCCAAAACTTGATTGCAGCAAATTGGCTGACGTCTTTAAGTGTACAAATACCGGACAGAGGTACTTCCGCATAGCTTGTGGTTATAATCATAAAAAAAATTTCATATTAATTATCGGCTTATAGGCAAGTTAATTTTCGCAAACGTAAAGACATAAATTATTACATACATACATAAATACATATGCATAATACTCCACCAACACATATGTATGGACAAAAGTTTGTGTTTTAAGTTCCATCCGATGGCAAAACAGACAACAGCTGACGTAATTGTTATTAAATTGTACAAAATAGCAATTATAACGCAACAAAACTAAAAATATACACAAACACAAGCAATATGTACATACATACATATGCATGTATGTATATACATACACATATATTCATGGATTTTTAGATATTATTTAGTATGCGAAACATTACTGGGATTTTTTCGATTGTTGCTATTTTTAAATGTGCACAAAGTACGAGCGGAAAGTACGCCCATACAAACACACACACACACACACAATTATTTACTCGTAAATATACTATTTTGCTCGTTTCTAGGAAACTTCCCCGTTTTGCAACGCATAAATGTCAAAACATTATCTAAATTATTTGCACACTCAGCCGCGGTGCAAAAAGCTTGACGCCACAAATGTTCTTTTGCAATTTCTGGGCTATGGAGGGGTCGCTAGTTGGTAAGGGGTATTAAAATAGCGCGAACATTAGAATAAGTTTTAAGGATTATTAATAGACCCCCTAAGAATCAGGAATGTCTTGATCTGTGGGTAGGTAAAAGTGTTTACGGGGTTTCAGCACATATGGTTTGATCGAAGGACCCGATTTAATTAAGACTCTGAAGGCTGTAAGCCCTAGTAAGAAAGCTGTAGCAGTCTTTTATGGAGACGCGTCTCCTACAGATGGTATTTGATGGTGAGCTCAGCTGCTTTGCTGGTTTATTCAGAGGACTATGTTTCTAACCTTTTCCCTCAAATATCACTAACCGCACAGTCCTGATCAAGTCGCTGGAGCTTCTCTCATCTTTAATTAGAATTTTCAACGATTAACTTTCTTAAGCTGCACTCGGAGGTAAAGGGTGAACAACGTAGAGGTCTTCTTTTCAATAGCCTTTTTTTGGCAGATCACGCGTTAGTCATGTCTAGCTGTCATGTTATTTTTGTTCAGAATTGCTTGGAATTCCATCATGGAAAGACTTACGCCTGAACAACGTTTACAAATCATTCAACTTTATTATGAAAATTCACGTTCTGTAAAGAATGTGTTCCGCACGCTTCGCTCAACTTATGATCAACACTATCGGCCTACCCATCTTGAGACCCAGCATTCATTACTCGATAAAATTCGACTGAAAAGACCACCTCTGCAGCACGCAGGGATGAAAATATAGCGGCCGTAGCTGAGAGAGTACACAAAGATCGTGGAGAGTCAATTTGAGAAAAGCTTCTAAGGTTCGTCATGGGCGGTTACAGAGAACAGGCACACAGTACAGTCAAGTAGATTTTGGTGCACAGGGGCTAATTAAACCCAACATACTTGCGGATTTTTAATTCGGCTTTATTACTTGAAAAGTATGGGATTCGTGAATTTGGTCGGATTTCCTTATTTCCGGCTGCCAGGAACACTAAAAAAATTTGAAATGATGCTGCAGGGTCAAATCTCTTACCAAAGAATTAAAATATGGGCGTAAATAATTAATAAACATCTTTTCCTAAAGCTAGTTCTTCCGTTTTTTAAATGTAGGATGAAGAAAAAACAAAATAAATAAATATTCTCATGATACCCGTGAAGAACTTCATGAAAAAAAAAACTAACGAAAGAAGTGAATGAATTCCGATAATTTCTAATATGCCCCCTCATGCAACTAGATCAATTGAAAAGTCCCCGGCCCGACCATAGTAATACACAATTTTTTAGCAAAACTAATTTTTTCCCATAGTTATTTTCAAGGGTGATACTCTGATTATAGAGACTCTCCAACTTTTCGATAACATTTTTGAGTACATATTGCCCTTTGCTTCAAAATAGGTCCCGGTTTCAACGATTACCTCTTCATTTGACGAAAATTTCTTCTCAGCGTGCGTTCCTTTGAGATCTGAGAAGAGGAGATAGTCGGTGGGGGCCAAATCTGGAGAATACGGTGGATGCCGAAGCAATTCGAAGCTCAATTCATGGACCCTTGTCATCGATTTCACTGACTACTTGTGAGACGGTGCATTGTCTTGGTGAAACAGCACTTTCATTTCCTTCAAATGCGGCCTTTTTTGGCTATTTCGTCCAAGAAACGGCCCAACAACGCTATGTATTAGTGGCTGTTGATAAATCTACCTTTTACAAGGTCATCATTGAAAATTATTCTATGCGCATTCCAAAATACAGATACCATAACCTTGCCAGCCGACTGTTGCATTTTTCCACGCTTTCGAGCGGGTTCATCGTATGCAGTCCACTCGGGTGACTGTCGATTGGACTTCGGAGTGAAATGATGGAGCCATGTTTCATCCGTTGTCACATATTGACGCAAAAACTCGGGCATATTGCGCTTGAACATCTCCAAACACTGGTCCGAGTCATCAAATCGTCGTTGTTTTTGGTCAAAAGTGAGATTGCTCGATTCCCACTTTGCACAGAGCTCTCCCATGCCCAAATATTCGTGAATGATATGATGTACACATTCAGTTGATATCTTTCGAGTGCCTGCTATTTCATTCAATTTCAATTTACAGTCATTCAAAATCTTTTTGCGGATTTTTTTGATGTTTACGTCGGTAACAAACTCTTTTGGGCATCCACTGCGTTCACCGTCTGCTCGGAAACTCGTGAAATTACATTTCTTCCACAAAATTCACAAAATAATGAACCGACAACTGTCAAATTTATACACGCGTCTTTTGAAAGTTAGGACAAACTAAAAATATATATGGATTATTGTAGCGCCATCTATGTGTTAGGCTGAGGACTTTTCAACTGATCTGTTATGTATCTGTGTCTGTATATACATGCATGTATTGAGCATTTTTTACACCATCAACAAAGAGCAGAGTTCACCTTCGCCAGATAGATAAAATTCCACAAAAATCAGCGCAACAACAAAAACAAGTAAACAAAATTCATTGAACTAATAACTTTAGCATGTCAACCACAGAATGGAAGTGAAAAAAAAAATATGAAAAAGTTTAGTATGTAGATACCTAAGCAAGTGTGTGTGTTTGCAAAAAGAAGTTGGCACGTGTCGACCATACACACCCACCGCCCCCCACACATCGAGATGTCAACAAAATTGGTGCAAATAGTAATGCAATGCCATCAGTGAACAGATAACAACAAACAGACATCAGTCACCAACAGCGAGTCACCACTTGACATTCAACCGCCGGAGTGCCATTGATAAAAACAACCGGGAGAAGTAGGTAAATTGATAGCGTGAGGAATGTACTAAGTAGACATGCTAAAGCATACATACATACATATGTATATATATATATACATAAAATTCAGTGACTTAAAGACCAATTAACATTACCGTGTTACATATTGATATTCTTTGATATTTTTGAATATACTTGTATATACGTAATAAGTATATTGAAATGTTCCCGGCCTGACACGCTGATCGAGATGGCAAAAAATAAAAATAAAAGGAATTTTGCTTGCTGATAAAGTATTGCTGTTTGAAGGGAAAAACTACAGTTGAAGCAAAAACTTGGTTTGATGACGAGCTTTCGGACCTTGCCCCAGGGAAATCAACCATCAAGAATTGGTATGCTAAGTTTAGACGTGGTGAAATGAGCACCGAAGACGGTGACCGCAATGCATGCCCAAAAGAGGTTGTTACCGACGAAAACATCAAAAAAAATTCTCAAAATCATTCCGAATGACTGTAAATTGAAATAGAATGAAATTGCTGGCACTCTAAAGATATCTGAACTTGTCACTCACGAATATTTGGGTATGAGAAAGCTCTATGCAAAGTAGGTTCCGCGCCAGCTCACTTTTGATCAACAACAACGAAGAGTTGTTGATTCGAAGCAGTGTTTGGAGACGTTCAAGTGAAATATAGCCGAGTTTTTGCATCGATATGTGACATGGGATGAAAAAAGGCTCTATCATTTCACTCCGAAGTCCAACCGACAGTCATCAAAGTGAACTGCACACGATGAACCCGCTCCAAAGCGTGGAAAAACGCAACAGTCGACTGGCAATGTTATGGCGTCTGTTTTTTTTTTTTATGCGCATGGCGTATTTTTCATCGGCTACCTTGAAAAAGAAAGGACTACCAACAGCGACTATTACATAGCATTATTGGACTTTTTGAAGGACGAAATTGCAAAAAATGGACGCATTTGAAGAAAAGGAATGTGCTGTTTCACCAAGGCACTGTACAGTGTCAGAAGTCAAGTGGCAAAAATCCATGAACTGAGCTTCGAATTGCTTCCACATCCACCGTTTTCTCCAGATCTGGCCCCCGCCAACTACTTCCTGTTCTCAGATCTCAAAGGAATGCACGCTGGGAAGAAAGTTTAGTCGAATGAAGAGGTGATCGCCTAAACTAAGACCTATTTTGAAGCAAAGGACAAATCGTACTACAAAACTGGTATCGAACAGTTGGAGGGTGGCTATAATCAATCAGTGCATAACCCTTGAATGGAGCTTTGTTGAATAAGAAAATGATATTTACCAAAAAAATGTATTTTACTATGGTAGGCCGGGGACTTTTTAATTGACCTGTTATAGCCATGTGTAAATACTTATTTTCGTTTTATGCATTTTTTCCGTTTTTATACTTTTTATGTACTTGAAATGATTTAAAGTATGTAAGTACCAGAAGGAGAAGAGATAGACCCACCCAACCAAAATTTATGCCGAGCGGATCAGAAAGACGAGCCGAGTAGATTTAGCCATATCCGTTTGTCTGTCCGTCTGCCTTACCGTCTGTTTGAAAGCAAACTAGTCTCTCAGTTTTTGAGATATTTCAATGAAACTAAGTATATTGACCATTGAGATCCACTGAGACTGCGCTTCATTCACTAATCGCGAAAATAAAAAGAGCTCTGGAAGATAAAATATATAGCCTAGGAGTCTTTCTGGACAAAAGTGGAGCATTTAATAATGTCTCCTATGAAGCCATAGTCCAGAAGCTGCCTAGCTAAAGTCTGCCATCCTACTATGGATTAGAAATCTGTTAGACGACAGAAAGATTAAAGCGGAACGGGGTGAATCTAGACTGCTCCGGCTAGCGCGTGGAAGAACTCATCAGAGTGGCGTTCTCTCACCACTCCTGTAGCTCCTCGTAGCGAATGAGCTCCGGCTAGCGCGTGGAAGAACTCATCAGAGTGGCGTTCTCTCACCACTCCTGTAGCTCCTCGTAGCGAATGAGCTTCTGGGAGCTTTGGAAAAGAAAGCAACCAAACGAATTGCCTAAGCGAACGACATAGCTGTAGTTGTTACGGGGAAATTTCTGGGCACCATCAGTAACGTAATGGAAAGGACTCTAATGGTCGTACTTCAATGGGCGACATCAGCCTACGTAGAAGTAAATGGTCGCAAAACGTACGCACTACACTTTACAAGGACGTAGAAGATCCCCGCGGCGAAACCCGCGAGGCTCAACAGGGTGGAACTATAAATCAAATATCACAACAAGTACCTGACAGGAAGTTTGACCAGCGCAATGATGTGGAGACTCAATGGTGAAATATGGGAGAAAAAGCCAAGGGTACCCAAGGATTTACATTCTTTTACTTTAAAAAAATGCTGGGTACGACTTTACTCCTATCCCATACACAGCGGTAGTTAAGCCGATATAGCTATACGCCCCTCTGGTGTGGTGTACCGCTGCCAGTAAGAACTCGTATAGAAAACTATTGGAGCGATAAGACGGCTCTCTGCACTTTGCACAACAGGAGCGCTAAGAACCACTTCAATGGACGTAGATACTTGAAAGCTTACTTGACCTACCATCAATTGACATCACAGTGGCGATCACCGCCGAAAAATCCTCTTTGAGATTGAGAATCTTAGGTGAATTTTTCGTTAGAACCTTCGGGTACAGCTCGATATGCAAGAGGATGGAGGGTTACGTGGTACGTTTCATCTGTAAAAAAAAGTGTTCAAGCTACGTTTAAGAAGGGCAGATGGCACAGGAACAAGCGAGACGTCTGTGGGACGTTTTGTTGTGGCAAATGATATGAGCCTCATCGCCATACGCCAGCAATTCTACACTCTTGTCCAATATTGTACTTTGTCTTATGTTGTTGTTGTTGTTGCAGTAGCGGCTAGCCAACCCCGCCTAGGGTCAGGTATACCCAGTCTTACTCATCGAGGGAATTTAACGGGAGGCTCACAAACGTGCTGTTTTGACGGGTTCGCACCAGAGAGGGAGAGGTGTTAGATGAGTCGGGTTGAGTGGGCATGCAAAGCAGTGGTTAGTGTCGTGCGGGAACTCGTTGCATGCGGACATGTTTTGGGTATGTCAGGGTCGAGTCTGGATAAGTAGGAGTTGAGCCTGCTACAATATTCAGACCTTAATTGTACGGTACTTTGTCTGAATAGCGAGCGTCCAGTGCAGTTCGTTTAATTTTAATTTCTCCAGAATGAAATTAAAGAAATGACACCATAAGAATCATTTGAACCGTTCGAAGAGGTTTTGCCAATACTACTGACTAAGCTTCTGGTATTTTCCAGTATCAGTTTTCAAAGCCATAGTGGTTTCGCAGGGTTATCAAAATCCGATATAATCGCGTAGAGTCAGTTCCTTACCGTGCTGTCGAAGGCAACTTTAAAAGCGATGAAAAGATGGGGTGTATCGATTATTTTCTCTGAGGTTTTCTAGAAGTTTTGGCGCTTGGTGAATATCTGGTCAATGGTGGGTTTAACAGGTTTAAAGCTGCACTAATAAGGTCAAATCGGCGTTTTGATGGTGGGCTTTAGTCTTTCACACAATACGCTTGATATTGCGACATTGAGGAGGCTTATCTCACAGTAATTTGGGTTGAGTTTCAGGTTCTCCTATTTTTCTGGATTGAGCAGCGCCCTCTTAGGCTACAACTGGTCGGACATGTTTTCGTCCGACCATATTATGCAAAGAAGCTGGTGCATGCACTTCGTCGGTTCTTCGCTGCCGCATTTGAATAGCTCAGCCGGTGAGCCGTCCACTTCCACCGCTTTGTTGTTTTTTTAAGCAGAAAAGCGCTATTCGAACTTCGGGTGATGAAACGTCTGTAAAAGTCGTCACCTATTGGGGTTTCGAGTTCGCCATTGCCGGGTGTTTAATTTTCACTGCCATTGAGCTGGCTGGAGAAGTACTCCCTTCATACACCAAGTATGCTCTGGATTTAAAGCCTATCTCACCCTAATTGCAGAGGTTCTCAATAAAACTCCAGGGTCTTTTGGAAGCTTCATCAATATGCGCCATAATTTGTTTGCTTGTTTATTTATGTACATAAGTATGCACATATATTACAGGCAAGTGCATAATTTCCTTAATTGTCCGGGGTCAATGTCAGCTCTGTCATTCTGATGTTTATTACAGCGTACATATGTATGTATGTATGTATATCTCAACATACTTACAAATGCACATAGAAACGTGTTTAAATGCCATTTTGTGTCATGTATGCATGTATGTGTATACATACATGCATATGCGCATACAATGTGAACAATTTTATAGCTTTTATAGCGTAATTGTTGTTGTTGTTGTTGTTGTTGGTGCGTGATTACTAGTACAGCAAATATGCGAATAATGCGAACATTCATCAGCCACCACACATACACACAGCACAATAAACGCTACAAACATTCATATATACTCGTACATACATACATACATATGCATGTGCGTACTACACAGCTGTGCGCACTTTGTGTGGCATGCAACATTCACATTAATTCACATACTTAAATTGTGAGAATTTTTTAAATTCTCTGTTGAAGTTTAGTTCTATTGTAAAATATACAAACGTTCACACATACATACTTACACATATCTGTATAATTTATTTATTTTCATTTTTTGCAATTTTGCACAATGTGTTTTTTGGCGAAGCAGATAATTGAGTGTGGGCGTTTTTTTTTGTTTATGAAATTTTTGCACAAGCCACAAACAGTGACTCACTATTATTCATTCTAAAATGAAATACATACATATATACATAAAAACATCTGTATGTATGTATGTCATTAGTCTACATGAAGAATTTAAATAGTTTATTTATTGTATTTACAAACAAAAACGTATATAAAAATACATATTTAATTGTTTATTCGGGGTATTTCGAATTCTTAATTCATGAATTGGAAGAAAAGCAAAAAAATTCATTATGCAATATGTTCGAGTTGAGACCGAAAAAAATCGCTAAACTTATTTTTTTTAGCCATTTTTTATGATTTACTGCAAGATCTTTTATCAGCCAGTAGGCACCAGTGAACTCCGAGCTCATTTTCTTATCCGTGTTTAGCCTTTGAATGTTGTCAACTCTCCTATAGAGCTACGCAACACACAGTCCACGCACTATCCTTATAGATTTTAATCAAATGTATCGATATAGGTGTACATATGTAGAGGTGGTACTGATTTCAGATCCCATATTTATAGCTCTCTCTGAACTTACACCAAATAGTTCAGACAAATGAATGAAGATCCGACGTTTTCCTGCCAAATTTTGTTCAGCGATGAGGCCCATTTCTGACACAATGGGTATGTAAACAAGCAAAGTTATCGCATTTGAGACGAAGAGCAACCTGAAGAGATTCAAGAACTGCTATTTCATCCAGAAAAACACAACGGTTTGTTGTGGTTTGTGGGCCGGTGGAATCATCGGTCCATATATCTTCAAAAATGACGCCGGCGAGAACGTAGAAGTCAATGGCGACCGTTATCGCGCCTTGATAACCGACTATTTGATGCCTGAAATTGAAACTCGTGATCTTCGCAACATTTGGTTTCAACAAGACGCCGCCACTTCCCACATATCGCATCAATTAATGGCTTTATTGAGAGACCACTTCGGTGAACAGATAATTTCACGTTTTGGACCGGTCGATTGGCAACCCAGAACGTGTGATATCACACCGTTAGACTTTTTCCTGTGGGGACATGTAAGTCTAAGTCTATGCGGACAATCCCGCTTCGACTCTGGCCTGGGAGCAAAACATCACGCGTGTCATTCGCCAGTTCCCAGTCGAAATGCTCGAAGGCACTGACTCAACTGAAACATAGCCGCGACCAACCTTAGAAAGAGATAATCTTCAAAAAAAAAAAAAAATGCTAAAGAATGCTTTTGAATGATTATAAACATTCCCCCATTAAATTTGAATTTTCCGTCTGTGGATCACTCGTTAAAATCTTGACGGCTTTATGCTCAGCGACTGTTAGGTGTTAAGCGTTTTCAGCTGCAGCTCTCCAGCATATGACTTCCTTCAAAAAAAATTTACCAGCTCCATCTCTACAAATCCATGTGACAAGCACTTGACCAAAGCAAATAATTATTTATTTTTATAATTCATTATTATTCTTGCGACAAAACAATTCCGCTTAAATTTATACATATGTTGTATCCACCCTCAATTTGAATACCAAGAATTTTGTGTTCAAATTGCGAAAACTATGCTATATTCCAAAGAAATGGCAATGACAAACGGCAGAAAACAAGCACAAACAGTATACACATAAAATTCTATAGAAATGATATGTATGTATGTATGTATATTAAGCCACAAACTGTTAACAAGTGATTTGATTTATCGGATTTTTTTTTTCATTTATATTCATATTAATTTATTTTATTTTGTTTTATTTTACTTCAATTTATATTATTTCCTCTTATTTCAATTTGGTTTTATATTTCATTTAATTTGGTCTCTTTTTTAATTTTATTTAGTTTTATTTAATTTCATTTTTTTTCTTTATAACTATTTAATTTTTATTTTATTAATTTCGTATCATTTAATT
The DNA here is from genome assembly GCA_030068015.2 of Neoceratitis asiatica. Lineage (NCBI taxonomy): Eukaryota > Metazoa > Arthropoda > Insecta > Diptera > Tephritidae > Neoceratitis > Neoceratitis asiatica. Next base: position 58,303,565 of record CM061526.1, on the reverse strand, counting down.
TAATTTTATTTTACTTTTTTTTTTTTTATTAATTATTTTAATTTTATTTTATTATATTTCTTCATGATTTAATATTTTGAATTATTTTTTACTTTAATTTTTTTATTTATTCAATTTTATTTATATAATAAATTACCTTATTTAATTTAACTTAATTAAATTAAATTAAATTTAATATAGTTTTGTTTAATTTAATTTTATTCGATTTAATTTAGTTTTATATATTTTCATTTTATGTTCTTTTATTTTATTACATTTTATTTTATGCTTTGGATATTTTTTATGTATGTATGTATATTAAATATTTGAATTTTTTAACTTATTTCGTTTGTTTCTATTTTGCGTAATTATAGTATATTTTTTTATAATTTCGATTATATTCTAAAATTTTTTTTTAATTTGACTATTTTTTTAAGTTTTTATTTTGTTTTATTTTATTTTGATTTTTTTTATATTATTTTTCTTAACGAATGCTGATATTCAAATTCTCAAAAATTGCAGGTTTATCCGCATAAACAAAGTCCAACGGTGTTAAGACGCACGATCTCCCTTCGGCCCTTATCAGTGTGGCTTTAAACCAGGCAAATCCACCATTGACTAGATATTCACCATGCGCCAAAATTTGGAGACGACTCGAGAGAAAGGAATCGATGCACACCACCTTTTCATCGATTTTAAAGCTTCCGCTATGTCTGAATTTGATATCCCCTCAAAACTCAAATGGCTTTGTAAACTGACCCTGGATAATACCAGAAGCGCAGTCAGAATTGGGAAGGACCTCTCCGAGCCGTTCGATACCAAACGAGGTTTCCAACAATGTCAGCCTTGAATCCAACGCAGAATCACTCTTGCCACTTTGGACTGAATAGGCAATTGAAAAGTACCAAAACCAAACTCTACAAGTCGCTCATCATTCCCGTCCTGACATATGCAGAAGCCTGGACGATGTCGACAGCCGATGGGTCAGCTTTAGGAGTTTTCGAGAGAAAAGTTTTGTGAAAGATTTATTGCGCTTCGCGCGTTGGTAACGGCGAATATCACAGACGATAGAACGATAAGCTGCATGAGTTATACGACGACATTGACATAGTTCAGCGAATCAAGAGACAGCGGCTACGCTAGCTTGGTCATGTTGTCCGAATGGATGAAAGCGCTCCAGCTCAAAGTATTCGATGACGTACCCGATGGCGGAAGCAGACAAAGAGGAAGACCTCCACTAATTTGGAAAGATCGGGTGGAGAGCAATCTGGTCTCACTTGGTGTTTCTAACTGGCGCCAAACACCAAAGAGAAGGAACGAGTGGCACGCTGTTGTTGATGCGGCCTACGCCAATGAAGAGGAAGGAGAAGGTGTTAGTGCAAGTGCAAACTACGCCATAATGTGCCGTAAGAAAGTCCCAGCTTTTGAGAACGTAGAAAAATAGACACATTCGGATTTTCGGCTACACTTTCCATTACAACGGCGATAGTTGATGTGGAACGAGCAAAACGATGATGCACAGGCCTTACAATATCTGTAACCGATCCAGTTTCTTCAAATTCCTTTCAAATTTCACTAATTGCTTGAGTAGTGTTGGCCGATTATGTGCACCATAATCTCCTCTTAAAACAGGAAACGTGGCTGCGTTTGAATCACCTATTTTGTAGTAAGTTTCAATAATTTTAACGAGTTGTGCGGTTGTTAAGCGATCCATTTTCATAAATGCCTGACTCTTAACTGGTACAAAACGTGTTCGGTTTGACAGTTAAGTTTGAAAGATGTCAAAATACAGCCCTGCTCTTTTATTTTTATTAATTTAATTTTTGATCTTTGTTTGTTTTGTTTTCATTTTATTTTGTTTCATATTGTTTCGTTTCATTCCACATACCGCTTTGTTAAATTAAATAATTTTTAATTATTCTAATTTTGCTTTATATTATTTCATCTTTTTTATTTAGTTCTTTTTTTGATTTTATATTATTTTTTCAATATTTTTATTTCGTGTAATTTTATTTTATTTTATATTATTGTTTTGTTAATTTTACCTGTTTCATTAATTTATTTTATTTTTGTTCATTTCGTTTCATTTTGATTTGTTTTGTTTCACATTTTCCTAATTATAAGAAATTTTTTATTTAAATAATATTAATTTGTTTAATATTATTTTATATTATATTATTTTACTTTACTTTACTTTGAATTTTTATTTTACTTTATTTTATTTTTTATTTTATTTGGTTATATTTTAATTATTTATTTATTTTTTTAATATTAATTTTAATGTTAGTTAAAATTTTTTAAATCGTTATTGATATTTTAATTTTAATTTTAATTTTAATTTTAATTTTAATTTTAATATTTAATTTTAATTTTAATTTTAATTTTAATTTTAATTTTAATTTTAATTTTAATTTTAATTTTAATTTTAATTTTAATTTTAATTTTAATTTTAATTTTAATTTTAATTTTAATTTTAACTTTTATTAATTTTTCAATTTAATTTTAATATTAATTTAATTTTTAATTTTAATTTTAATTTTGATTTTGGTTTTAATTTTAATTTTAATTTTATTTGAATTTGAATTTAAATTTTTATTTTTATTTTTATTTTTTATTTTTATTTTTATTTTTATTTTTATTTTTATTTTTTATTCTTATTTTTATTTTAGTTTTAATTTTTTTTTGTCTTTTTTTATTATTATTTTTTTCTTTATTACTTTATTTTAATTAATTTTTTTTTTTAATTTTTATTCGTGAATTTTGTTTTGTCAACTTTTTATTATATTATTTTACTTATTTACTTGTATTTGTTTATTTATTTATTTTTTATTATTTGTTTAGTTTGATCTCAAACTTGCTCAGCTCTGACCAGCTGATTGTTTATTTTGAGGCGAGCATTTCAGCGTAAAAACCGCAAAAGCATGATTTTAAAAATAGAATTCTGATGCGTAGCTTACTATGAAATACATACCTACATACATATGAGCAAACGCAAATAAACGCGTCATTGCAGTTTGGAGAGCTTCCGCGGAAATATATCTACACACACATGAGCACACACAGTAGGTTTTATTTACATGCAAATAAGAAGGAATAAACAAATTGCAATAACTTTTAAGTGGAAAATAATAACATAATAAATAATCAAAAACAATTATATATAAGTGCAGATGTAGATGCAGTTGAATGTGTGTTTATATGTATGTATATATGTATGTATACAATGCGCTTGTGTTTACAGCAAAATATTAAAGTGGCGTCATGGGCACTCCTTTGTGCTGCGCAAAACAACTATGAACATAAAAATTTCACAGCTATTCAAGGCAAAGCAAGCGATGGGGGCTGCACCCTCCCCCTCCAACACCCCCTAATGCCACGCGAACCCACTAAACGGGGCGTCAATGAACTGGCAAACGTCGACAATCAGTTTCAGATCATAATAATAAAAACAATGGTGTAGAAAATTAAAAAGAAATAACAACAACAACAACAAATATTACAATAATAATAATAATAAAATATTACGATAATAACGAAATGTAAATGTAAAGTTGATTTTTAACGAGTTGTTGATACTCGCGAATGGAATAAGACAATGGGGAATTCCCCAACTTGATTGGACAATATCAAGTGTCGTGAAAGTAAGAATGTGTGAGTGGAGATTTAATGAAATTTAAAGATATTCTATTTTTTTTCTATTTTAATAATGCGACATGAGGATCATAAAATTTTATGAAATTCGTTGGAATTTTCTTCATTTGTTCTTAAAAAGTGGGTCAATGCGAACTAACGGTTATGAAATTTGAGAAAAAGTTATTAATAATGTTTACAAAAGTTACATACATACATAGACCAGATTGACACTTGCTACGGAACCAATAGGCCTCAATTCCCACCAATTATTGGGACAATAAGTCATACCAACGCACATATTCGTAAGTATTTTACTATCTTACAGCGCACGAGTGCTTTCTAGTGTGTGGTTAAACTCAATATTTAACCACAATGCTCATAATAATGTTAATAAGAATCCAATTTCTTGACTCTCTCAGCGAATTGTGTCCATTTCAGAAGCAAACAAGAAAGAAGGGCTGCCTTCCACGCCATGCCTCAGTCTTTATACCTTTCATGAAAATATAAAATTTATTGTAAATCGTAAAATTCGATTTCGATGATTTTCAGTGTCAATATGAACTTGAATTTACAATTTTAGAATACCAAGTTTCACGTTCGTAGATGATTTTTTGGCGGATTTTTGACCCATAACCTCATTTTTGAACAAATTGGTTATATGGTTATATGATTTTCAGTACCAATATGCAATTCATGATGTAACAGGTCAATTGAAAAGTCCCCGGCCTACCATAAAAAAGCAATTTTTTTGTCAAAATATATTTTTTTATTCAACATAGTTCCCTTCAAGAGTTATACATTGATTATAGCGACCCTCCAACTTTTCGATAACAATTTCGTAGTACGATTTGTCTTTTCTTTCAAAATAGGCCTCAATTTCGGCGATCACCTCTTTATTCGTCGAAAATTTTTTCCCAGTGAGCATTTTTTTGAGATCTGGGAACAAAAAATAGTCGCTGGTGGATAAACCTAGAGAACGCGGTGGATGCGGAAAAAATTCCAATGCAAGTTCATGAATGTTTGCCATCGCTTTCACTGACTTATGACACGGTATACTGTCTTGGTAAAACAGCATTTTCATTTTCTTCAAATACGGTAATTTTTCGGCGATCTCGTCCATCAAACGGTCCAACAACTCTCTGTAATCGTCGCTTTTGATAATCCTTCTTTAGTGTAGGTATTCAGTATAGTTATTTCTTGCGCATCCCAAAATACAGACGCCATTATCCTTGCCAGCCTTTTGTGTTGCGTTTTTCCACGCTTTGGAGCGGTCTGATCGTGTGCAGTCCCCTCGGATGACTGTCGATTGGAGCCACATTTCATCCATTGTCGCGTATCGACGCAAAAACTCAGATTTATTACGCGTGAACACCTCCAAAAACTGGTCCGAATTATTAACTCGTTTGGTCAAAAGTGAGTTCACGCGGCATCCGCTCTGCACAGAGCGTCTAAACTTGGCATACCAATCCTTGACGGTTGATTTCCCGGTAGTATTGAAGCCAAGTTTTTGCCTCAAATGTATTTTTCCCCTTCAAAGAGTAATATTTTATCAATACGCGAAATTCCTTTTTATGAATTTTTTTCACAATAAAAAAAGTTCCTTCACTCAAAATGCTATAATTCACAAACTAATGACCTGCCAGCTGCCAAATTTATACACGCGACTTTTGAAAGTTAGGGCTAACTAAAAATCAATAATGAATTAATTTTAATGGCGACATCTATGTATCAGAACGCGGACTTTTCAATTGACTTGATATATGTATGTAGTAATATACCAATTTTCACGTTCATAGGTAGTTTTTTGACGGATTTATGACACAAAATTTTAAAACTGAAAAATCGGTCGTATGTTTGCTATAGTGGCCGGATCTGACCGTTAAAGAATTTAAGAAAAATTCGAAAAGTGCAGGCTTCTGTGCCTGTACTAAGGTAGATAATTCAACCTAACCACAATATTTTTGTTGCTATTTTCTTGTAAAAATTATGTAAATTACTTTTTAAATGTAGAGGATTTTGTTTTCCTTTTATTTAAATAAGAGTAGAAAGAAGTGTAATTCGACTGAAGTTAAAAAAATTGACTTTCTCTATGAATATTTCTATTAAAAAAATAATAAATAAAATTTATAATAAATTATATATATTATGTAAGTATGTATGCACGTACAAACATCTGTAAATCACTACTCGGTGATTGTAAGTTCCATATCAATTAAGAAAATATCAATTTTACCTTTTTTCTCGTACTATTTTTTCTTAATTATAAGCAATCCATTAAAACGTACAAATATACATACATACATATATACTTAAAATTTCATATTATTTGCTTTGTTTATTTATGTTCTATGCCTTTGGCACTGATTAATCGGCCATTCAAAACATTTATTTTTGCATAATTTATATTAAATATACTAATTTATTGAAAAGCAGCGTCAAGTTCAAAAGCAATTGAGAAAAGCAAAAACAACAAACAAACAGTAAACGCAAAAAATACACAATATTCTAAATTTAAAAACAAATACATTTATTAAACGTAAAAATAACTCAGCGCTTATTCATACTAAAATAAATTAATATTAGAGCTTAATGAATGTGGCGAGTTTGAATGTACTTATACATACATACATACATATGCATGCATGTGGCTGCGCATTTGTGTGTTTGCTTCTAGTATTTATTTTTAAAAAGTCTCGATTTTATAATTTATAGATGTACAAATCGCGATTACCTTGAACCGAATTTACCAAAAAAGATTTTCCGTGAACATAATTAACCCATTATGAAGCTGATGCATATTGAAATAAACAATATTTCATAATCAAATACTAATTTAAAACTTTACATAAATTTGTTTAATCTTGATCTTGATTTATTAAATTTTTATTTAATTTTTTTGTTTTAAATTTATTATTTCTTTATATTATTTTATTTTGTTTAATTAATTTAATTTATATTTTATTTATTTTTATTTGTATTTTATATTTTTTTATTTAATTTAGATTTTATATTTTATTGTTATTTTTATTTGTAGATTTTATTTTAATTTTATTATTATTTATTTTATTTTAACTTGTTCAATTTTTCATCATTTACATTTATTTCATATTAAATTTTATATTTATTTTATTTCACATTATATATTTAATTTAATTTTAATTCATTCTATGTTTCATTGATTTTAATTTTATTAAATTTTATTTTATTTCATTTCATATTAAATTTTTTTAAATTTTATTGTATTTAATATTAAATTATTATTTTTTTAAATTATTTTATTGCACTTCATTTAATTTTACTTTATTATTTATTTTAGTTCATTAACTTTTTATATTTTGTTTTACTATTTTTTTCAATTAAGTTTATATTAATTTTTTATACATAATATTTTTTTCTAATTTTATTTCATTTTATATTTAAATGTTTTTTTTTTTATTCAATACATTTTAATTTATTTTGTTTATTTTAATTAATTTTTAATATTTTGTTTTGCTTTGGTATATTTTAATTAATATTATCTAAATTTTTTATATTTTTTTTCTATAATTCATTTGTTTAATTTTATTCTTCATTTTATTTACTTTAATTTATTTAATTTTATTTTTATTTTTTATTTATTTTTTATTTTACATTATTTTATTTTCTTTCTTCTTTTTTAGTTTACTGTACTTTAATTTATTTATTTATTTTTTTTTTTAATTTATTTTATTTTATTTTATTTTACATTATTTTATTTATGAATTTTTTTATTTCATTTTATTTTTAGTTTTTATTTTAGTTCGCTTCATGTAATTTTATTTTATTTTGTTTTATTTTCCTTTCTTTTAGTTTGGTTTACTTTATTTTATTTTATTATATTATTTTATTTTATATTACTTTTAAATTTTTTTTATTTTAATTTTTTTTGTTTTATTGTTTTATATTTTTTATATAATTTTATTTTTTATTTAATTTAATTTAATTTAATTTAATTTTTTTATTTTACTTTATTTTATTTTATTTTAATTTATTTTATTTCGTTTTATTTTCCTTTCTTTTAGGTTAGTTTAATTTATTTTATTTTATTTTTTAATTTATTTTATTTTATTTTATTTTAATATTCTTTATTATATTTTTTCATGTTTTTTTTATATTTTTTATATTTTTTTATTTTTTTTGTTGTTTTAATTTTTTTTTATTTTTAGTTCGCTTCATTTAATGTTATTTTATTTTATTATATTTTCCTTTCTTTAAGTTTAGTTTACTTTATATTATTTTATTATTTCATTTTTTTTAATTTGTTTTTTTTTATTTTTTTTTTTATATATATTTTATTATTATTTATTTATTAATTTTATTTTATCTTATATTAATTTTTTTTAATTTTTTGTTTGTTTTATTTTATTTTATTTTACTTTTCTTTATTTTTTTTTATTTTATGTAATTTTATTTTTTTATGGAAAATTATTTATTTTATTTTTAGTTTTTTTTAAATTATTATTTTCTTAATTTATTTTATACTTTTTTATTTTTATTTTTTTTAATTCATTTATTTTAATTTTATTTATATTTGTATTTTGTTTTATGGAACATTATTTATATTATTTTTATTTTAGTTAATTAATTTATTTTTTTCTTTTTATTTTATGTTGTGTCGTGTTATTCTATTATATTTTATTTTATATTTTTTATTTCTATTTATTCTCATTTATTCCCCATCCAAACAAACATTAATATATTTTAACGCTAAAATATGAATTACTTTGATTTATTCAAACAAAGAGAAAAATTTTCTAATTTAGTTACATACAAACCATACCATAAGAGTGTATATATTTTCTCGTATAGATTAATATTAATTTTAGTTTCATTGATAATTATTCCATTGAAATTTGCAAAATGATTTAGCGAAATTAACATTATTTCAACATAAAAAGCTTAATAACTTTCTGTATACTTAGGCATGTATGCATAAATGTATATAATTATATTTATTCATCGCTGATGAATGCATTGATTGAGGCGTTTATTTCCATAAAATTAAAGTTGTTGTGAAATTATGATGAAAAATTATATTAATGATTTTAAATGAATTCTTATCTCGAAAGCTACTTTCAGAATACTGATTTTAGTTTTAAATTTTTAATTTTATTTTGTTTTATTCAATATTTTTGATTTTTCTTTTATTTTATTTTCGTTTTGTTATACTTTTTTATTTTGTTTAATTTTTTATTTTGATTTCATTTATTGTTTTTTATTTAGTTTTACTTTATTTATTTTATTTGATTTTCATTCAATTTATTTCAATTTTTTAATTTAATTTAATTTAATTTTATTTTATTTTTGTTTTTAATTATATTTTATTTTAGTTTGTTTTAGGTTATTTTATTTTTATTTTACTTTATATTTATTTTTTAATATTTGTATTTATTTATAGTGTTTTAATTCATTTTATTTCTTTTTTTAATTTAATTTAATTTTTTACTTAGCTTTATTTTATTTTATTTTAATTTATTATAATTTTTTAATATTATTTAATTTTTTTACATTATTTTATTTTATTTTATAATTTAGTTTAGTTTTATTTCATTTTATTTTATATTTTATTTTATTTAATTTAATTTTTATTTTTATATTTTTAATTTGATTTAATTTTTTACTTTTTTATTTTATTTTATTCTTTTCAATTTATATTATTTTAATTAAATTTTATTTTATTTTATTTTGTTTTACTTTAATTTTTACTTTAATTACTTTACTTTTAATTTTTTGCTCTGTTTTATTTTATTTTATTTCAAGTTGTATTATTGTAATTTTACTTTATTTGATTTTTAATTTTTTTTTGTATTTTTTTTTCTAATTTTTTATTTTTAATTATTTTTTTCTTATTATTTTTTTAATTTATTTTTTTTTCATTTTATTTATTTTTTTTTTCATTTTATTTTATTTTTTTTTTCATTTTATTTTTTTTTAATTTTTCTTAATTAATTTGATTTTATTTACAATATTATATGCAAATGTACTTGTACAAACTTATGTATGTTCCTATGTTAACAACAATATTTTCCCAACATGAATCGACATACGAGTATACTTGAAAATTTTTTTGGTATTACCATTTTGGTGGTTAGTAGCAACTAAAATACCATTTGTTTTCGCTTCCTCCCACGCAACATATTCAATTTATCTTTTTATTCTTCTCATTGTTCTTGTTCTTCTTATTCTATATTTTTCTTTATGAGACCCCCAATCGATCGCAGCATGATTATTTATAGTTTATTTGTTAGGGAAGCATATTAGTTGGTAGCTTTAGATTTTGAACAGAGCAAATGGACATACATACATGCATGCATACATACATATATTGTACCTAATACTTGTTCAAATCAATATACATATGTATGTGAATGCAAAATGATGCTTGATAGGGATATTATTAGATAAACTACTTATTTATGTACGTACATATGTATGCATGTACATACATATATACTCGTATATACTCGTAAATTTATTAGCTTATTATAAAATATAAATGAAATTATTGCCAACAAATTGAACTGAAATTGTATGTTTCGTTTGTATGTACCTATATGTGTGTGTGTGTGTGTATGTAAATTTACTGTGCAGAGGCTGGATGAAACTGGATATCGAAATTTTGTGTAACAGTCTCTGGCATTTACGATTAATTATTGTGAAATGTAATACATATACATATGTATGTACATATGTAGTAATAGAGAAAATCTATAGTAATCATTGTATGTTATCGCTTGAATGGATTATTATCGAATCACAACAAAATAGATTTACAATATGTATAAGTATATGTGTATGTATGTTTTGTATGCATGTGCGCAAATGGTTTAATACGTAATAAATTGTGTGAAATTGATCTCTACTTATTGCTAATTTGTTTGTTTACAATATCATCTATAATAATAATAAAACGTATGTACATAGAAGTTTTGAACACCTGTTGATTAATAAATAGCAGAGACGTTTACTTTAAACAATCTGAAAATTGTAGTGACAACAACGTTATGAAGCAATTAAAATAAAATTTACTGCAGCTGGTAGGGCTTCAACGTAATACAGTGTATGCATGTATATAACATATACATATATACAGGTATTTAATAGACCATATTATGAAAATCATTTCATTTTATAATTCTATATTTTTTGTTTATATTAAAATTTTATTTTAATTTTTTTTCTTTATTCTATTTTTTTATTTCAATTTAATTTATTTTAAAATTCTTTATTTTATTTTATTTTTTTTATTTTTATTTAAATTAATTTAATTTTATTTTATATATTTTTTATTTTATTTCGATTAATTTTATTTTAATTTGTTTTACTTTATCCTTTTTTATTTTATTTTATTTTCATTTTATTATTTGTTTATTTTATTTTATTTTTTTATTTTTTTCATTTTATATAATTTTTTGTAAATTTTGTTTGATTTCGGTTTTTTCATTTAATTTCTTTCGGCCAAGAATCCAGCGTTGCCCAACTTCCCGCCCAAAACGACCCAGGAGCGTTGCCTGATGGATGAACGTAAAATTCAACAGGCCGGTGATCGAAAAACAGGTACAGCCCGGACTGTCCTGAATACGATAGCGATCAACGAAGGTCGCGGCAACACTTGCCTCTTACACAGAGCAGCTACAGATTTGCTCATTAGCTGCTGTAAAGCAATTTACGATTAAGAAACGTTGAGAATAAAGAGATTTTTCATAAGTTTAAAATTCTCAGTACAATTTTTTTGTACAAAAAAGTGAGGCAGAAGGATCAAAGCTGGCATAATGGGAATCGTTACACAAGCATCTGAATTGGTCGTGAATTTCAAAATTTGTTTTGCATAAAGACAAGCAAAGAGTCCTAATGTATTTACATTGTCTTAAAGGAACACTAAGGTTTATCTCTCTAAGTAGGAATGGCCTATTGACAATACCTCTCATTGGCTTAGTTAAAAATAAAATTCCAAGCATATCTCGTCCCCTCTGGATTGAAGGCAGATCAATAAGCCTTAGTCGGCTTTTATAAGGAGGGAGATTCTGATTCGCAACCCAAAGCAAATTGCTTAACGCGATTCACGAACTGTTTTTAAACAGATTTCACTTTATGACTATGCAATTGATAGTGTAGATTCCATACAACGGAACCATATTCCAAAATGGGCCTGACGAGTGAAGTGTAGAGTAATTTGGTAATATATGGGTCCTTAAACTCCTTAGGCCACCGTTTAATGAAAGCTAAGACTCATTTAGCCTTATAAGCACAGGAATTTATATGATTTTAGAAAATCTAACTGATGGTCCATTGTGACACCTAAGTCAATTAAGTCAGTATGTTGTTCAACATTGTGATTTTGAATCATATAGGCAAAGGATTGCAAGGATTTTTTAGAGTGGGACATATTTTTTCAGTTAAATAAATTTAACGACACACAGTTCCCATCGCATTACCTTGCCACATTATTTAGGTGAAGTTGCAAGAGTTCTCTATCTTCTATAGAACGAACTGGTTTAAAGAGCTTGACATCATCTGCGTACATAAGTGCCTTAGAGTGATGAACACTCAGTTGGCAGATCATTGATGAAAAAGTGGAATAGTAAGGGACCGTGATGACTGCCCTGAGGTTTCCCCTGCGGGTTAGGCGTTCAAAAATTTATCCGAGGTAAGACATGCCTGTCATAAGAGGCGACTAAAATCGAATAGTTACCGCGAAAGTCGGGTTTTTATACCGGAACAATCCGGATTTTTATCCAGACAACGACTGTCACTCCCGCAATATTCTCCGAAGAACAATTTGGTGAATTTTTCTGCGGTTACAAAACAACAACACCGCCTTGAGGTACACCAGATGTTATTGATATGATGGAAACCCAAACATATTGAGTTTAGGCTTTGCTGAAATCAGTAGATATAACACCGGTTCAATAACCCTTTTTTAAAACCATTACTGACATGGATAGGAAATTCCAGTAGGTTCTATGAGGTGAACGGACTTTTACAAGATCCGCGTTGTGAAGGGTCAATAATTGATTTTAATTTGTTTTATTTTTTACATTATTTTATATTATTTTATTGGTTTTTTTTTTCTTTTATAATTCTTTAATTTTTATTTCATAATATTTTAATTTTTTTTAAATTTGCTTTGCTTGCTTCATAAAAATTTATCAAAGTTACCAGACAGTTGATATACATTTACTTGTACATACATACATACATACATACATATGTAAATTTCACCCTACCCCTTCCACAGATTTAGAAAATAGAACAAAAACAAATCCTTCTTCACTTTCGATTTCTGTTTCAGTTGCGGTTATCCCACCACTGCCTAAGCACGAACCTTTTTTTTTATTAATGATAGCTGGTAAAATACCCCCACCGTTAGCTAGTATGTACATATTTACAAATGTGTATACATATGTACATACATAAGTATGTATGTATGTTTGCAAATATGTTTTGTCACTCCTTCGAAGTGCGGAACTCCCATTATGGGCATTAAGGAGTACCGATCAAGAGGACTACAAATATACTTGCATACATAGCTATGTATATATATATATATATATAAGTGTATATGTATATATACATGTGCACATATGTATGTATGTAAGTATGTATGCATATGTATATACAAATTCTTACCTCATCAACATATTCATACTCAAGTCATGCTTTGCGATTGCGGCAAGTGCTGGAAGTGTGATTTCGTTGTTGCAGTATTGAAAGTGAAAAAGTTTTGTGTTGAAAAATAACCGTTATACTTCGTATATATGTATGTAATATATTTTTTATTTATGTAAATGTGTATGTATGTATATACACACCCATCTCTTCATATATTTACTTGTACATATCTACATATGTATGTATGAATTTTGGTGCGCCAAAATCTATAGCTTGTCTTTAACTCAAAGACCTCCCTTCGCTCTCTCCTCCTCTCTCTCGTGAGGAGTGAAATTTCACACAAACTTACACTTGTGTTGGTTTCTTCCTACTTTGGCGGCTTTCTTTACATTCCATCATTGGAAAGGCCATCATTTCCATTTCATTTCGTTTCACTTTTGTACTGTGTTGTTTTTTCTGCTATTGCGTCTGTGGTGGGTGGGAGTTGGAAGCTCTGGGTTGTTGGAAGTTGGGCGGTCAGTGACGAGCGAATACTATTCAAATTTATGTGCCAGTCAGCCAGCGAGCCAACAAACCAGCAAGTCGTGTAGCCAATACTGGTAACAACTGTTACAATAACATGAGCAACAACAACAACAGAGACACATATGTATATATGTATATATGTAGATGTATGTACATAAAATGCCTCTTCACAGCTCCGTGGAGTAATAAATCACGGAAAATGTGCCAAAGTGGCGGAGTGCTGTTTTCGATACGGTGTGTTTTCGCTTTTGCTGTCAGTTAAATTTTTGCGAAACAAAAATAACAACAACAACATCGAAAGTTGTAATGATAAAAATGCAAAAACAGCAAAAAAAAGTGTTTGAGGAGCGAATGATAAAGAGGGTGCTGGGGGTATTTGGGTTGCGGTGGAGTGGGCGCTGCTGTTGTTGTTGTTGTTCGTTTTTTCGTGGGAGAAGAGAAGAGTTGGAGGAAAGGTTCACATTGAAAAGAAAAGGCATAAATTTAAATAAAATACAAAATGGATTTTTGAAATATAAAAATTTACATACAAACATACAGGCATACATTGACATACACATGTACAGTGACGGACAAAAATCTACATACACCCCCTGTTTCGTTGAATTGAAAGTCCATAAAGTTTATTGGAAAATTTAGCGATACAGTTTATTTCAATTATTTTCACTTTATTATTATTTAGTTGGTCCACCGTTCGCATCAATAACAGCTTGAAGTCGTCGTGGCATCGAAGCTACTAAATTTATCAGTTCTGAGGGAGTAATACTATCCTAAGCTTCAATAAAACTTTCTTCGAGTAATGCTGGGCTGGAAATCTGATTTTTTCTAATTTTTTCCAGACATATTCAATAACAATCAAATATGGGCTTTCAAGTGGTGTGTGCGTACATTGGAGCATGATGAAGCTACCAATTCTTAACAATATGGATCGTGTGCTTTGGATCGTTATCCTGTTGAAAGATCCAGCCTGCACCAAGCTCTAACGACTTATATTTCAACCGATCCATATTACCCTTAATAAACGCCAGCTTTCCAACTACAGATGCCGCAAACGCTCCCCAAACTATTACGTTGCCGACACCATGCTTCACTGTTGGTACTATATCTTTGAAGTTAAGTGCAGTGTTTTCTTTTCTCCAAACTTTTGCTCTTCGCTGTTCACTGCCGAATATATTGAACTTCGATTCGTCTGTAAACAAGAATTTTTGCCGAAAATTCATTTTCTCGCTTAAATGTGCTTTAGCTTACTCCAAGCGAAGTTTACGATATTTTTCAGAAAAATGAGACTTTTTACGTGGCGTTCCACTGTGGAAGCCGTTATCGTTCAGAACTCTTTGATTGTTCTTGAATGGGCACATTTTCTTGATGAGTTTGCGATGTTTTCGACTAATTTTGGAGCAGTAACTTTAGAATCATCATTCAGTTCCTTCAGAATAAAGCTGATATCTCTTCGAGTTAGTTTCTTCGGTCGGCCAACACGCGGTTTTTTTCGGTGTATCTATTTTTTTTCCGAAGTTTTTTACAATGGTCTGTACCCTTGGTAGACTTAAGTTTAAAATTTTTGCAATTTCACCATACGATTTCTTGTCTTTTCTGTGCTGAATAACCAAGACTCGTACGTCACTGGACATTTCTTTTCGCGGAGCCATTGTTGATGCTAATTTGTTTAAACCACAACTAAATTCAATACTCAAATTAGAAAACCTCCATAACAACACAGCATATCAACATACCTGCTAGTAACCCCGTGGTGTGTGTAGACTTTTGTCAAGGACAGTTTTTCGTTTTTTCACCGTAATTATTTTATTTTATGTTAGAAAATGGATTTGTTTTAGTACATATGATTAGAAAACGTTATAAAATAAAACTGTATACCTAAATTTTCCAGTAAAGTACTTTCTACACAACGAATACAGGCGGTGTTTGAAGACTTTTGTCCGCCACTGTACATGTATGTAAAGATTCGTTTATTTACATAAGTATGTACATATATAGGATTATGTACTTGAACTCATGTTTACAGTTTGTTACGCTTTTTTTTTGCGCCCGCCAGTTCGAAAGGCATAAATAATCGATTTGAGCGCCAAATGTAAAAAAAAAACTCAGTCGCATGAAGTTGGCTGCGGCGATAAAAGCCATTCAAGTCTAGTCTTTCTTAGCGAAACTGTTTCCTTGTTGTACGCAGATAAGACTGTGAAGCATATCAATACATTAAATTTAATGATAATATGTAAATGCGCCACAAAATACACTCACATTCATACATATGTATATAGTTTTATTTGTTATTCATAACTGTTTTACTAACTTATATGATCTACATAAGGCAGCAAACAAATATCACTCAAACGCTTCCTGATAGAACTAGAACCTCAAGTCGATTGCTACAAGAGCGACGCACGTCTCCACAGCTTTGATGATATGATGCTGCAATATGAGTTTGAGACACTTTTAAGCATGAAGTCGCAACGACTACAGTGAGCCGCCATCCCATACGAAAAAAAAACAAAGTTTGTCGTGCAATTTTCAGACCAAAAACTTAGTTTTTGAAGCTATTATAACTGACCAACTAGTTCAACCAGTGTCATCAATTATTGACACTTCACAACACGAGTCTTGTAAAAGTAAGTCCACCTCATTGAACCTACTGGAATTCACTACCCACGTCAGTAATGGTTTTAAAAAGGGTTATCAAACCAATGTTATTTATACTGATTTCAAAGTAAAGCATTCGGCAAGGTCTCACATTCAATACTTCACTGTAAACTCGATAAGTTTGGGTTTCCACCATCCTTAATCAAATGGATTTAAATATATATTTGACAGGTAGAAAGCAAAGAGTAATTTTTAACTCTAGTACTTCACGTGAAACATCAGTAACATCTGGTGTACCTCAAGGTAGTCATCTCGGTCGCTTCCTATTCCTCTTATTCATCAATGATCTGCGAACTGTGGTTCGTCATTCTAAATCACTTATATGTACGCAGATGATGTCAAGCTTTTTAAATCAGTTCGTTCTATAGTAGATAGAGAACTCTTGCAACGTGACCTAAATAATTTGGCAAGGTGGGGCGATGGGAACTGTGTATCGTTAAATTAAAAAAAAGTATAAATATATGTCCTTCTCTCGAAAATCTTTGCAATCTTTTGCCTATATGATTCAAAATCACAATGTTGAACAATTTACTGACTTCATTGACTTCGGTGTCACAATGGACCATCAGTTAGATTTTCTAAAATCATATAAATTCATGCGCTAATAAGGCTAAAGGAGTCCTAACTTTCATTAAACGTTGGGCTAAGGAGTTTAAGGACCCATTTTATTACCAAATTACTCTACACCTCACTCGTTAGGCTCATTTTGGAATATGGTTCCGTTGTATGGAATCTACACTATCAATTGCATAGTCATAAAGTGAGATCTGTTCAAAAACAGTTCCTGAGTCGCGTTAAGCAATTTGCATTGGGTTGCGAATCGGAATTTCCCTCCTTATAAAAGTCGACTAAGGCTTATTGATCTGCCTTCACTACAGAGTCGACGAGATAGGCTTGGAATTTTATTTTTAACTAAGCTAATAATCGTATGGATTGTCAATAGTCCATTCCAACTTAACGAGATTAACTTTAGTGTCCTTTTAAGACAATCTATATACTTCAAGCCCTTTTCCCTTTCTTTATGCAAAACCAATTTTGAAATCCACGACCTATTAAGATGTTCATGTAACGTTTTTAATTTTCATTCTGCCAGCTTCCCTTTTTTTTTATTAAGAAATATTTAATGAGAGTTTTAAACTAATAAATAATCTCTTTATTCTCAACGATTCTTAATCGCAAACTACAACATAGCAGCTGATGAGAAAGAATGTAGCTGTTCAGTGTAAGAGGCAAGTGTAACCGCGCTCTTTCGCGATCTCGGCCTCGGATTCAGGACAGTCCGGGCTGTATCTGGTTTTCGGTCACCGGTCCGTTGGATTTTACGTTTATCCTCGGTCGGTTGGGCGGGAAGTTGGGCAACGTTGGGTTTGTCGTCGTAAAAAACACATTCTTAACTGAGCTACAAAAAAAAGCGTTATCAGTTTCACGGTTTCCAAAATAAACGTAAATAAAATTCATTTAAAATAGTTTTTTTTATGAAATTCCTATTTTATTATAAAATTTGAACCTTAGCATTATATGTAACACACTACATCACTCAAATGAACATCTCGTGAATTTTCTTAAAGTTCGATCCGTTTGAGTTAATTTTCGACCACTTTTTGATAAATATTGTGCGATATCTCAGCCATAACTTCACGAATGTTGGTTTTCAAGTGCTCAAGAGTTAAAGGTTTATCCGCATAAATACGGTCATTCAAGACTAATGACAACAACGCTCCGAATTGACAGTGGCAGTCTCGCCGTTATCGTTTTCAAAGGATTTAGATCCAATCACACCTCCGGATCAAAGAGCGCACCAGACATTAAGTTTTTTTTTGATGTAATGGCCTCTCTTCAACTATTTTTTGGATACTCGGAGCCCCAAATGCGACAATTTTGCTTAGTTAGTAACAAATGTTCCTCGTCGCAGAAGAAAATTTTGTCGGAAAAAATCGCGGTCAACTGTTTGTTGTTCAAGCACCCATTCGACGTAACTAAGGTATTGTGAATGGTCAGCTGACTTCAGTTGTTGTGTGAGCTAGACTTCGTATGGACGTAGTTGTATGTCCAGGTGTAAAATACGCCATAATGTTGCCGTGAGAAAGTCCCAGCAGCCCTTGAGAACGTCGAGAAATAGATACATTCGAGTTTTCGGCTACACCTTCACTTATAGCAGCGATGTTTGAGGTAGAATAAGCAAAGCGATGATGCACAGGCCTAACAATATCTGTAACCAATTCATTCTCTTCAAATTTCTTTAAAATTTTACCAATTGCTTGAGTAGCAAATTTCTTTAAATTTTACCATTTGCTTGAGTAGTTGGATGATTATGTGCACCATAATCTTCTCTTAAAGCACGAATCGTGGCCATTTTTGTAGTAGGTTCAACAATTTTTACGCGTTGTGCGGTTGTTAAGCAATGTATTTTCATAAATGTCAGACTTTTAACCAAAAAAACAAAAAACATGTTTGGTTTGACATTTAAGTTTGACAGATGTCAAAATACAGCCTTGCAATTTCGAAACCGCTAAATGGATAAGCATTCATGTGAACATATGCCTGGTTTCACTAGCATCGAGTTCCACTAATGGGAGCTTTAGTGAACAGGAAAGGTGGATCTGTGGACAAATTCGCGAACAGTGGGCGAGCATTTCCATGTTTGCGGTTAAGAGATTATTCCCAAATAAGTTGGAACGCAGAACGCAGACGGTCTCTAGTGATTCCAAAAGCACAATTGATTGGTATTCACGAGGTGAAATTTACTGCGGAAATTGTGAAGAAAAATTGATTTTAAAACGCATTTGTGAAGTTCAGATTATAATAAATATTTATATTATAACCCTATAAATGGAACTATATACAGTGGCGGACAAAAGTCTACAAACACCGTCTGTATTCGTTGTGTAGAAAGTACTATAATTTTGCTGAAAAATTTAGGTATACAGTTTTATTTTGAATCCTTTTCTAATCACATGTATTAAAACAAATCCATTTTCTAACATAAAATGAAACAATTATGGTAAAAAAACGCAAAAATCTCCTTGACAAAAGTCTACATACACCACGGGTTTACTAGCAGCTATGTTGATATGCTATGACGGTTAGGTACCCTTTTTCCTACTATTTTTTTTAAATTATTACTCTCATTTTGCTAGTATTGAATTTAGTTGTGTTTTAAACGCGTTAGCATCATCAATGGCTCAGCGAAAAGAAATTTCCATTGACGTAAGAATCTTGGTTATTCAGCACAGAAAAGAGAAGAAATCGTATGGTGAAGTTTCAAAAATTTTAAACTTAAGTCAACCAAACAAAGTACAGACCATTTTAAAAAAGTTAAAAAAAAAAAAATGGATCCACCGAAAATAAGCCGCGTGTTGGCCGCCTGAAGAAACTAACTTGAAGAGACATCAACTTTATTCTGAAAGAACTGAATGATGATCCTAAAGTGACTGCTCCAAAATTAGTCGAAAACATCGCAAACTCATCAAGAAAGTGTATCAATTTAAGAACAATTCGAAGAGCTCTGAACGATAACGGCTTCCACAGTAGAACGCCACGTAAAAAGTCTAATTTTTCTGAAAAAAATCGTAAAATTCGCTTGGAGTTCGCTAAAGCATATTTAGACAAGGGAATGGAGTTTTGGGAAAAAAATTTTTTTTACAGGCAAATCGAAGTTCAATATATTCGGCAGTGAACAGCGAAGAGCAAAAGTTTTGAGAAAAGAAAATACTGCACGTAACGCCAAAAATATAGTACCAACAGTGAGCATGGTGGCGGCAACGTAATAGTTTGGGGAGCGGTTGCGGCATCTGTAGTTGGAAACCTGGCGTTTATTGAGGGTAATATGGATCGGTTGAAATATAAGTCATTGTTGGACGGTAATGTGAAGCCTTCGGTGAACAGTTTGGAGCTTGGCGCAGGCTGGATTCTTGTACAGGACGCTCCAAAGTACACGGCCCATATTGTTAAGGATTGGTTGCTTTATCATGCACCAATTCACGCACGCACCACCTAAAAGCTCAGATTTGAATGTTATTGAACATATCTGGGAGAGTTTTGAGCTAAAAATTAGAAAAAATCAGATTTCACGCTCAGCATTACTCAAAGAACGTCTTATGGAAGCTTGGGACAGTATTACTCCCTCACAATTGATAAATTTAGTAGCTTCGATGCCATGACGGCTTCAAGCTGTTATTAATGCGGTGAACCAACTAAATACTAAAAAGATCAGCTTAGCTGATATTAATCAAAGTTTTTGCGCTAAGATAAGTTATGTATGTACTGTGTGTAGACTTTTGTCAATGTTGAATTAACGCTTTTTTTGTCATAACTTTACTATTTTATGTTAAAAAATTATTTTTGTTGGTTTTTAATGATAAGGGGAAATAGTTGAAATAAACTGTATCGTTAAATTTTCCAATAAACCTTTTGGACTTTCAATTCAACGAAAACTGTGGGTGTTTGTAGACTTTTGTCCGCCACTGTATGTATATTTGTACCTTTTTCAGTACAGATGACCTAACTAAAGCATAGCCTTGTTTTGATTTGTTAATTGATTAAATATTACACTAAGTGGGCACATACCACATACGCATACTTGTATTTATGTAACATAAATATGTATGCAGGGTTATTTATAACTTTTATTTAGTCATTGAATTTTTGTTTATTTTTATTTTCATTTTTTTATGTTTTCGAACAGCTGACTTCGTTGTAAATAAGTTTTTTTTGGCAAACAAAATAAACAAAAATATTTGTATCTACATATGTATATATATGTAGTACGTGTAAAGCTTTACGATGAAAAACCGAAATTACGGTACCACTCGGAGTAACGTTTTTTGTTATTTATTTTTTTCGTCGAAAATCGCATGAAAAAATCTATCAAATGCGGAAATTGTGATAACCAAAGATTGTTTGTAAACAAAAAGTTTTAATTTGCATACATACATACATACGTGTATACGAGGTATGTTCAAAGGAAAGGGAAATTTTGATTTTACGCAGGCTGTGTATATTCGATTATCGATATTTTGTTTTTGTTGTAATCGGACACATATGTTTATCATGCTTGAATTCGGAGCCAATTTCGATTAGTAGTTTGTTTTTGACAACAGAAGGGGTTGGTCACGTCACGTTTTTGTGTGCTCTTCGATTTTTGTATTTTGAAAGAAATGGATCAAAGAATATGTATTAAATTTTGCCTTAAAAATGAAATAAATTGCTCCAAGGCACTTGAAATTTTGACTGTGGCATGCGGTGAGTCCACTTTGTCTCAAAAAAGTGTTTATAAGTGGTACAAGCGCTTTACAGAATGCCGATAATATGTTGTTGACGATGAGCGTACTGGGTCGTACCTGTAGTACGTCAACAAGCGAAGAAAATATCGAAACAGTGAAAAAAATTCTTCTTTAAAATCGTCGAATCACTATTAGGGAAGTTGCAGAGGATATTGGCATATCAAACGGCTCATGCCTTTCGATTTTCTCGAATGTTTTGGGCAATAAACGTGTGGCAGCGAAGTTTGTTCCGAAATTGCTATTGATTGAGCAAAAGCAATGTCGCATTAGTATCGCTCAAGAGTTTTTGAATGACGCAAAAACAACGATCCGGGTTTGTTCAAATGGGTCATAACTGGTGACGAAACGTGGGTATATGGTTATGACGTCGATGTCAAGGCCCAATCATCCCAATGGAAGCTGTCAGATGAGCCAGAACCGAAAAAGGCACGCCAAGTTCGATCAAATGTGAAGGTTTTGCTAACTGTTTTCTTTGACTGCAATGGTGTGGTGTATCATGAGTTCCTGCCAAAAGATCGTACAGTTAATAAGGAATACTACAAGGAAGTTATGCAACGTTTGCGTGAAGCAATACGGCTCAAACGATCGGAATTGTAGAAAAACAAATCGTTTAGCTCTCTGTGACTTTTTCCTATTCCCGAAACTAAAGAAACCAATGAAAGGAAAGTGTTTTGCCACAACTGATGGGATCAAATCAGAATCCAAGAAAGAGCTGATGGCCGTACCGAAAAGCGCATTTCAAAAGTGCTGCGAGGATTGGAAAAAGCGTTGGCACACGTGTATTTTATCCGATATATCCGAGGGGGATAACTTTGAAGGAGACAAAATAGGTATTGATGAATAAGTACTTGCTTTTCAAAAAAATTCAACATTCACCTTTTCCTTTGAACAAACCTCGTAGTTATATATAAACTATGATATATTAGAATAATAGTAATCGCCGAATGAATACGATATTTTTTACTATTATTTATTTTATAAAAAAAAGCTATACTTATGTATGTGCGCATGTATATACATATATTTAGTACTTTTTAGTTAATTTATAAGCGTACGTACATATGTACATATGTATGTAGCCGATTGCATAAACATTACTATCTATTATAATTAACACTAAACTACTTTTTCATCAACTTCATATTTCGGAAAATTTATTTATTATTTTGGCCTTTGGCCACCGCAATAGTTTCATCAGGCACTTTTACATATTTATAAGTACATGCAAACATACACGTACACCAGTATACATATGTATGTATTAAATATTCCACCATAGATTTGATATACATACATTGCAGCTGTTTGCTTTGTTTAATGTATGTATGTATGTGCAACAATAAACTTTTCTATTGCGCTCTCGCTTTTTGTTTTTGGTTTTCTTACATTGTAAATAAACAACTTTTGTTTTTTAGTTGTTTTGTTTTGATCGCTTCATACTTTGCCCACCAACAACCACCTTGACATGACAGCTTGTAAACAAATTAGGCAGCAAATGAAATTAACAAAAAATAAAAATTCTGAAAATAAATTGAAAGGAAAATGAAATAAAAATTTACTCGGAAAGTGTATGTAAAAGTAAACGGTGCAGAATAATGATCAAAACAAACGGCGTTCACAACAATAACAGTTTGAGGGAAATTTTTAAATTTAATGGTATGAAGTAAAAATTATAATATATAGTAATTACAACAAAAAAACACTGTTTTATAAAGAAGTAAAGAAAGTCTAAAATAAAATAAAACAAAACAGAATAAATTCAATTAAAATTAAAAAAAAATTAAGAGCAAAAGAAAAAAATAAAATAAAATAAATAAAAACAAAATAAGTAGAATAAAAAAATTAATCTAATAAAATAAATATAAAAATTATATTAATTAAAAAATTTAAAAATAAATAAATATAAAAAAATGAAATAAAATAATATCACATAACATAAAATAAAATAAAAATAAAATAAAATATAATAAATATAAAAAATAGATGAATATTGGAACGAGTTCCCGTCGTCCCTTGTCAAATTTGGTTTGGAGATGTCAAATTTGACAAGGGACGACGGGAACTCGTTCCAATATTCATCAACTTTTCACCCTGTCGGAGAATCAACTGAACAAAACCAATCATAAAAAAAATACATAAAATAAATAATATATAAAAAATTAAAAAAATAAAAAATTTAAAAATGAATATAAAAATAAAAATAAAACAAAATTAAATAAAATAAATTCAACTAAATCAATAAAATAAATAAATCAATAAAATCAATAAAAAAAAAATAAAAAATAAAAAAAATAAAAAAAAAAATAAAAAAAATACAATAAAATAAAATAAAATAAAAAATTTAATATAAAATAAAATAAAATAAAATATTATGAAATAAATAAAATAAAATAAAATAAAATAATTTAATATAATATAGAATAAAATAAAAAATAAAATTTTAATAAGATAAAATAAATAAATATAAAAAATAAAATAGAGTAAAATAAACTTAAAAACTAAAATAAAATAAAATACAATAAAATAAAAAATAAAATGAAATAAAATAGATATATATCAAAAATAAAATTAAAAAATAAATTAATTAAAAACTAAAATAAAATAAAATACAATAAAATAAAAAATAAAATAAAATAAACATAATAAAATTAAAAAACTACAATAAAATAAAGTAAAATAAATTAAGATAAAATAAAATAAAATAAAATAAAATAAAATAAAATAAAATAAAAAAATAAAAAAAAAATAAAAAAATAAAAATAAAAATAAAAATAAAAATAAAAATAAAAATAAAAATAAAAAAAAAACATAAAATAATATAAAATAATATAAAATAACATAATTTAAAATAATATAAAAAAAAAATTTAAATAAAATAAAATAAAATAAAACACAATAAAATAAAATAAAATAAAATAAATAAAATAAAATAAATATATGTAAAAAATAAAATAAAATAACATAAAAAGCTCAAATCAAATAAAATAAAATAAATAAAAATAAAAAAAATTTAAAAATTATATAAAATAAAATAAAATAAAAAATTAAAAAAACTAAAATAAAAAAAAATAAAAAAATATAAAAAAATAAAAATGAAATAAAACAAAATAAAATAAAATAAAGTAAAGCAAACAATAAAATAAAATAAAATACAATTAAAAAATAAATAAATAAAAATAAAATAAAATAAAATAAAATTAATTTAAATTAACTTACATTAAAAAAGTGAAATAAATAAAAAATAAAAATTAAATTAAATTAAATAAAAAATAAAAAAAATTTAAAAAAATTTAAAATAAGTAAAAATAAATAAAAAATGGATAAAATTAAATAAATAAAAAAAGGAATAAATAAAAATAAAACAATTTGAAATGAAATAAGATAAAATTCAATTAAACGAAAACAAATCAAGTGAAATGAATCCAAATGAAATAATGATTAATAAAATAAAATTAAATTAAATAAAGTAACACAATATGAGGAAATAATAAAAGTAGAATAAAATAAACGAAAATAAATAAATTAGTTTAAATAAAAAATAAAAATTAAAATCAAAATAATAAAGATTGAATAAAATATAAAGCATTTAAAAAAAATTTCTTCACAGAAAAACAAAAAAAAAGTGAAAAACTTACAAAAACAGTCCAAGGTGTAGAAGTTATAGCGATTACGGAAACCACCACGTTTCCTCATCGAACATTTCCAGAAACCCATGTTCGAATTGGCTCGAACTTGGCATGTCTACAGCACGAACCAATGGTTAAACCATTAGGCTATGTGTGTGCCAGGTAAAGTCATGTGCATAGTGCATTTAAAATAATTTTCTTTATCAAACTCCTTTTTTTATTATAAAGTCTGAACCTTGGCATTATATGTGAAATACTAAATCACTAAAATGACCGTTTCGAGAATTTTCGCAAACTTTGAGGCGTTTGAGGAAATTTTCGACCATTTTTGAACACATACTGAACAGTATCTCAGCCATAACTTGACCACTGTTGGTTTTCAAATACTCAAAAGTTAAAAGTTTATCCGCTTAAACACAGTCTTTCGCGTAGCCCCACCAAAAAAAGGTCCGATGGTGTCAAATCGCAAGATCTCGGTGGCCAATTGGCATCACCAAGACAAGAGATTACGTGGTCAGGAAATTTCTCTCGCAATAAATCCACATTTGCTCGTGTTTTGTGGCATGAGGCAGCATATTGTTGGAACCACAAAACTTCGGAGTCGTGTTATTCAATTGTAGGCCAAAAAAGTCGGTTATCATACGACCGAGTTGATAGTGAAAGTCTCGCCGTTATCGTTTCCAAAGAAGTAAGGTCTAATCACACATCCGAACCAAAGAGCGCGCCAGACAGAAAGTTTTTTGTTGTTGATGTAATGGCCTCTTTTCATTTATTTGAGGATTATTTTATTATTGAGCTTATTTACGTATCCACCGAGTGAGTAATGTGTCCCGTCGCTGAAGAAAATTTTGTTGGAAAAATTGTGGTCCAGTGCTACGGTTGTTCAAGCACTAAATCGACGTAACTACGGCGTTGTGAAAGGTCAACTGGCTTCTGTTGTTGTATGAGCTGGACTTTTTAAATATTCAGGTGCAAGTTCAAGTGCAAGATATGCCATAATGTGCCGTAAGAAAGACCCAGAAATAGACACACTCGGGTCTTCGGTTACACTTTCACTTACAGCAGCGATATTTGAGGCGGAACGAGCAAAACGACCATGCACAGGCCTTACAATATCTATAACTGACCCAGTCTCTTCAAATTTCTTTAAAATTTCACCAATTACTTGAGTAGTTGGACAATTATGTGTGTCTGGAAAGAAGTCTGATGAGGAAACGTGGTGGTACCCCTAAGACTGGTTTTGTAATTCTTTCTCTTTTCCCAAAAACAAAATATGATCTGATGCAGATCGAAAACTAATTAACGTTATTGAACAGTGAGCTGAAAAGCATTTCAGAACTAAGGTATACGAGGACTGTTTGATAAATCAGTGACTTTTTGAATTTGCTGCGCAGTTACTGTAAATGCAATACTGCTATCGTCAACCCTCAACTGACTGCTGTAAAATTTTAAGCAAGCTGCACTTTTTAGAAAATGGAAGAGAGTAAATTTTCGTGTGCTGATTTTTTTTTTTTTTTTTTTTGTAAAAAACGATCTCCGAAATCAAGGAAAGGCTTGCCAAATACTATGGCTTCTCTACACCATCAATTCTAATGGTTAAGAAGCGGCTTACGGAGTTCCGTTGTGGTCATACCAGTACAAATCGCTCAAAAGAGGTCTTTACACCAGAAATCGTCGATAAAATCTATGGAATTGGAATATTGGACAACCGAAGAATGAAAGTGCATGAGGTGGCTGAAGCTGTAGGCATCTCAACTGAGCGGGTACATCAAATTTTACATGAATATTTCAACATTAAAAACTGATTCGCGCGATGAGTGCCGCGATTGCTCACACACGACCTTAAACGTAATTGTGCAATCACTTGGCGATTTTCCACTGCACCGTTTCGTTACCTTGGACGAGACATGATCTATCACACAACGCCAAGGACCAAAGAACAACCAAGACAGTTGGTTTCTCCGGGTGAACCTGCACCAAAGAAGTCCAAGATGGCTTTGTCCGACAACAAGGACATGGCCACGATTTTTGGGACGCACGAGGTGCCCTTCACACTGAAAAGGATGAAACGGTCATCGGCTACTTTTTTTTAGAGCTTTTGAACAAATTCGATATTGATTTGAAGCAGAAACGACCTCGTTTGGCGAAAAAAGTGTTGTTATACTACAGTGTGTAATCATCACCATGACAAAAATTCATAAATTGGGCTACGAACTGCTACCGCATCCAGCAGATTCTCCAGATTAAGCACCCTGCGAATATTTCTTGTTTATTAAAGAAAAGAAATATCCCAAACGAGGTACATGGTAACGGAATATGTAGGATTAAACGTTGAAATCAATGGTTTCTCCCCCTTTTTCCTACCACTATAGGTGCCATTTTTTCAACTATCAAAAGGAGCTATATTTCAAGCTATACTCTTTCCAATGAAAAGAAAAATCGGCGGATTCTGCGGGTCCGGGCTCAAGAATTTACTCGTGATATGCCATGTTTGTCGCAAGAAGCGACTAAAAAGCCCATAGTTCTCGCGATATTTGGGTCTTTATACAGGCACAACCTAGATTTTTATCTGTTCAAGAACTGAAATCGAATGGAAAACTACGAAAACCTGGTAATATGGATATATTTCTGTCAATGCAGACCGCTAAGTGAGTCAAAGTTTCTTAGCGAGGGGACTCACAGCAACTTATTGCGTTTTCTTCTTGCTCTTTTATCACTGAGTTAAATCAGTAAGTCAAGGGTGGTTGACTTGTTCCCACACCAATTGCACATAAATTATTTCGTAATAAATGCGAAACAAAGAAAGAGTTGCAACTGCAAATGGACTTTCTCTATTAATAAAGGCAAATTAAATACTCATTTAGGGAACACGAAATTCGTAGCATGCAATCCATGTGCGCCTCTCTATGCTTGCGCTCCACCGTATTCACATATGAATATTTATGTGTACATATGTATGTACGAGCATTTATAATCAAAACTTCATATTACAACACCACACAGTGCAGTTTGCGACAGCTAATAGCCGGTGGCGCCAGGTATAAATTCTAACTCCCTAACTGCCTTCGTAATGAGGCCGTCAGCCAAATTGCAAAAGCAACCAAGCAATATACCAACAATAAAGTCACGTCGCGTGGCATCTCTACACCAGCCAACCAACTCAACCCAACAACAGCCTCGACTTCATCATGTTGCCACTCAGGCGTTCAAACACCTGCGCACAGCCTACGACCAACCGCCAACCGCTAATAATCAGACGCTTCCTACACCTTGCGCGCCGAGAATCAACTACCAACAGTCAACAGTCAACAACAGCTAACGGCCAACAAACGGTCGGCAAGTCAGTCGAAGTCCAAAGTGCTTGCGGCGTACGCGCCACTACAATGTATTTTGCTGACTTGACGGCCTTAGGTTTGTCGTTAACGACGCCAGTAATTTGCATATGCTGCACTCGTGGTGTAGGTCGTTGTTAGGTAGGTAGGTAGGCGCTGGCAGCTCGTCAAGGCACTTGCCTGCTGGGCGGACATGCAGTCAGGTGGTGAATGAGTGTCATATGCTGGTACGCCCTTTTTGGAGGTTATACCGAGAATTACCTATATAAATATGCTTAATATTTTGGGCTTTTTTTGTGTTTTCTCTTTTTCACTGCGCCCAGAGGCTGGGTGTGAGTGAGGTGCTGGTAGACATATTTAGGAAATAATGATTGCATGCAAAGGTAAATTTTCACTTACGTTGACATAGATTTTGCGCAAAAAGCATAAATAGCCCATATTGAGGTCTCACAGATGGCTGGCGTCAATGGAGTTTATGCAGTAAAGGGTGAAGCAAAAGTGTCCTTAAATTTATTTAAAACTGACTAAAAACGGAAGTAGAGCAGGTAAGTTTCATAAATAGAAGTGTACAGTACAGATCTTTGTCTTTCAGCCACATTTGAAAGTCTTCATCAGGACTTAATGAGCTCTTCAGATGCTCTATGCGGTGCCCAAACCTTTTGAAATTGGGAGAGAGTCCGTTCGGAGGGAACACAAAGCGAAAGGGGAGCATGTGAAATGTTTGATCGATCGTATTAACTACAAATGCAGAAGCGAACTGCGCAAAAGAACTCGATCGAAACTCTATGTGATTACCCACAAACATGAAAAGAAAAGAGTTTTCTCCTCCTGTGAGAAGCCGACAAAGACTGCTGCTGTACCAGTCCGTCGAGTACCAGTTCGACGTCAGATTTAAACCGTTATGGTTCTTGTGGAAACGGGGTTACTTAGTATAGGTTTATTCACTAAGTGTGGGCGGCTGCAATAGAAGAGTGGATAGCATTGCGTACGAGCAACGTCGTAAATTTTAGAAAATTAATTTTTTCTAATTGCGGTCCCCGTTCGGCAGGGAATGTCAAGCTCTCCGAGTGTATTTCGGACATGAAATAAAAGCTCCTCATAAAAATCTATCGGTCGTTCGGAGGCGGCTTAGAATAAATTGTAGGTGTCTCCATTTTTAAAACATCAAGACGCAAAACGAAAAGTTGGAAGAGGAGCTCGGCCAGTAGTCGCTTCAGTAGTTACAAAGCGTTGGGTTGACGGGATTGCTGAGCATCAGCTCATGATATGATACTAGTGAGAATGCCTACAACCTATATGGTAAAACCAATGTGGGGAACTGTTAAAATTGAGAATATGCCTCCTTTCTTTTGTTCAGGTCTTCAACGGTTGTCGCCTCTAGAGACTTTAACGTACTCCTCCATACTGCAGGGTAATCACAAAGAAAGATCTTTCAGGTTCTTTCCTTTCTCTCTCTCTGCTCTTCAACTCATGCAGAATTTGCTTAATGGTACGTCAAGTCTATGGAAGCCTGTAAGAAAACCCATATAATAGCTTTCGATACTTTCTTCAATCCCATGCCGATCACATTATCAGCAATCGAATAAGATGGGAAAAATTTAACAACCCAAGGCTCCCAAGGGCTAGTGGAAATATCTGAACTAAAATATTAAGCAGTGGTAGGAAAGTCAACTGGAGAATGCCTAGATGACTAAACTGTACTGTACTCCAGACAGCTCACAGTATAGCCAGAGAGCACAGACACAAGAGTGAATGAGCTCCTGACAGAAGTTCGATGTTGTTGTTGTTGTAACCGCAGAAATATTTCCCAAATTGGTTTTCGAGGAATACTGCGGGAGGAACAGTTTTTAGCCGGATAAAAATTCGTGTCGTTCCAGTATAAAGACCATACTGTCGCGGGAATAGCTAGACGCTTGATCCTCGTCTTCGGTTGTCTTACGTCTGATGACGGGACCTACAATTTCAAGTCATCTGCGAGCGGCTGATGTGATAGGAAGCTCTTTCGGAGGACTTTGCGTTTTCTACATAGCGACGGCCGAGAGTGAGGTCTACATAGCTGGAACTTGTGAGTGTGGTTTGGAGCCATCACACCTATCCAGTGGACTATTGCTAGTAGCTATTGGTGAGCTCTAAAAGCTATACGATGCTCGTCTAAGGTGCAGTGAGACACATCAAAACAGGAGTAACTCAAAAATATACCCGTAACTGTTCTCTTCTTCTTCTTCTTTGGCGTAGGCACTACTTATGCGATCATAGCCTCGTCAACAATAGCGCGCCACTCGTTTCTTCTTTTTGCTGTTTGGCGCCAGTTAGAAATACCAAGTGATACGAGGTCGCTCACCACCCGATCTTTCCAACGGAGTGGAGGTCTTCCTCTTCCTCTGCTTCCACCAGCGGGTCTCCATCATTCAAAGCTGGAGTGCTTTCATCTATTTGGACGACATGGCCTAGCCAGCGTAGCCGCTGTCTCTTGATTCGCTGAACTATGTCAATGTCATCATATAGCTCGTACAGCTCATCGTTCCATCGTCTGCGGTATTCGCCGTTGCCAATGCACGAAGGAAAATAAATCTTCCGCAAAACTTTTCTCTCGAAAACTCCTAAAGCCGACTCATCGGATGTAGACATCGTCCGGGCCTTTGCACAATATATCAGGACGGGAATGATGAGCGACTTGTAGAGTTTGGTTTTGGTTCGTCGAGAGAGGACTTTACTTTTCAATTGCCTACTCAGTCCAAAGTAACTGATCTTTACTATGTGATATTATTATTCGGTTTCCCTTATGGTATGTAACTACTGGGAGGAAGGAAAATGAAAGTATCGAAGGGTTTACGGCCTCCAAGTGTCTGTGGAAACCTCTTTAAAACTTATGGTACCATGAAGCAAAAGATCCGCAGCTATCTGTGAGAGAATTTAAAGCTCTGAAGGGCCAAATAATCCACTGTGCCCCTCTCAGAGTGTGACCAGCTCCACTCTTTATCTCTGGAAGCTTTTAACTTCTGAGTGTCAATCATTTTTTCAAGTGTATTCAACCTTCGCAGTAGGTGTACACGCCCGTCAACCGAATTACCAACCAATATCATCACATTTAATACCATTCTAAGTACTCGTATTGCTGCTACAACTGCCACAACAATGGCAATGGCATGCCATTTAGGTGATATCAAAGCAAATTAGTTAAAGGTCTAATCAGTGCAATTTGAAATGTTGCATGTTGCATGTTTGCAAATTTGTTGTTCATGTGGCCAAACAATTTTGTTTCCGAATACCATTGAAATTCAGTACGAGTACGAGAGAAACAAGCGAACGCCTTGATGAGAATACCGTTGATGAGATAATTTTTTTAATGAACCAAAATTATTGCGGGTCATAAAAATATACTACGCCAATACTGCTGCTGCAGCAGCGTGAGGCATCGGAGTCGGTATTGGCGATGGCGATGTGGCTTTGGCGATAAGCCGTTGTGTGCTTAAAGGTGAGGATATGCCAGCACACACACTTACACACGGTTGGCTATAGAACATGTATGTTATGTGGCATGCCACACGCGCCATAGCCATAAACGAGCGCGAAAATGCGCTGACTAGCAGAAAAAAAATACATATTGAAATGAAAAAGACTCTAAAATTAAACGATAAAAATTCTGGGTGGGATAAAGATTTGTTTTTTCAGTTTTTTGTTTTTTTTTTTTTGGTATAATTTTTTTTTCTATAAAAATTGAAAATGACAAGCTTTACACGGCTGTTGATAGCTAACTGTATTGTATTGTATTATTGTTTCTCCTTTTCGTTTTTTCTCTCTCTTTGTTTTGCTTGTAATGGCATACCATACCATGTCATTGCTGGTATGGCATGCAATTAAGCGGCGGCAAAAGTGGCGACGCGTGTCCGGTAAGTATGCTGGTTGGCATGTGAGACTTCTTGCCGCATTTATATTTTCTATAAATAAATACTTGTAATTATGCAAGAATACACAAGTGAAATATTCTCGTAATTGTTATCGCATGAAATACTTGTGAGTGGACATGCCAATGATATGCCATACGGGTGGTAATGGCAAAAACTGTGATATGCAGAAAAAAAATAAACAGGAAAAAATGCTGTTTTCGTAGACTTTTTACCTTTCGTGAACAAATCACATTTATCATATCGCATTTTAGGATTAAATATTTACACTCAAATCTGAAAAGTCGGCTGCAGGGGACATTACGATATAGTCTTCCGATTTCGCTGATTTTCAGTACGAATATTTATTTCAATTTACTTTCACGTTCTTGGATGTATTTTTGACAGATTTTTCATCCTGCAAATCCTATCTGAACTAATAGCTTATATGTACGCTATACTAAAGGATGATCCAAGTCGAGGTACTTTTTTCAATAGCCTTTTTTTGGCACATCACGCGTGAGTCGTGTCAATCTGTCATGTTATTTTTGTTCAGTATTGTTTGGCATTTCATCATGGAAAGACTTACGCTTGAACAACGTTGACAAATCATTCAACTTTTCTTATGAAAATTCCCGCTTTGAAAGAATGTGTTTCGCGCACTTCGCTCAACTTATGGTCAGCATTATTGGCCTACTGAGCGTACTATTCGCAACACCATCACCCATCTTGAGGCCCAGCGTTCATTATTCTATAATATTCGACCGAATAGACCACGTTAAGAACGCAGTGAAGAAAATATGTATACCGGCCGTAGCTGAGAGTGTACACGAAGACCGTGGAGAGTCGATTCGGCGCCATTCGCAGAAACTCGGACTGACGTAGAGAACGACTTGGCGCATTTTACGTCGAGATCTTAAACAGAAAGCGTACAACATATAGCTTGTGCAAGAACTGAAGCCACTCGACCTTCTCAAGCGACATCGCTTCGCTCTATGGGCTCCTGAAAAGTTCCAAGAGCATCCGACATTTTCGAGCCAAATTTTGTTCAGCGATGAGGCTAATTTCTGGCTCAATGGGTATGTGAACAAGCAAAATTGCCGCATTTCGAACCAAGAGCAACCTGAAGAGATTCAAGCGCTGCCATTTCATCCAGAAAAAACAACTGTTTGGTGTGGTTTGTGGGCCGGTAGAATCATCGGTCCATATTTCTGAAAAAATGATGCCGGTGAGAACGTAACCGTCAATGGCGACCGTTATCGCGCCATGATAACCGACTGTTTGATGCCTGAAATTAAAGTTCGTGATCTCCGCGACATTTGGTTTCAACAAGATGGTGCCACTTCCCACAAATCGCGTCAATCAATGGATTTATTGAGAGAACACTTCGGTGAGCAGATAATTTCATGTTTTGGGCCGGTCGATTGGCCACCAAGATCGTGTGATATCACACCTTTAGACTTTTTCCTGTCTAAAGTCTATGCGGACAATCCCGCTTCGATTCTGGGATTGGAGCGAAACATCACGCATGTCATTCGCCAGTTATCAGTCGAAATGCTCGAACGAGTCATCGAAAATTGGACGCAACGGATGGACCATCTGAGACGTAGCCGCGTCCAACATTTGAAATGGGAGCTATGGGAACTATATCATAGTTGATCGATCCGGCCAGTTCCGATAAATGATCAGTATAAAATACCGTATGCAAAGTTTCGTTCAAGTATCAGAAAAACTGACAGACTAGTTTGCGTTCAATAACCGAGTGGTTAGTATTGTGTACTAAAATTCGGAAGGCCTGGGTTCGAGTCCAGGTTCGAGCAACATCCAAAATTATAGCAAATTTATTTTTTCTAATTGCGGTCGCCTCTCGGATGGGAATGTCAAGCCAAAGACTACTACTTTCTTGGGTGCAGTTTTTCGGTCTATACAGCAGAACCACCAATTAACACAAGGAAAGTTTGAAGTCAAGAAACTATAATCATAATAGAGAGCCAAAAGATTTCCTACTCGAGTCGAATGTTTACCTCGTAAACAAAACGGCATATGGGAACTGTAGGACAGCATATTAAGCTCATGAATCTGGACGAAGAAACTATTCATTTTCAACTCTGGCAGCAGTCCGGATAGCGATTGCGCACCAAAGGAACAACAAACCGGAGGAAGCCGATGACTTACCGGCCGAGCTATTTCAAAAATGGTAGCGAAAAATTGACGAGGTTCATGCACCAACTTCTTGGAGATATGAGTACATGCCCCAAAATGAGGCTCTTCACATTCTGCGCCAAAAATCCTGGGATAAGTCTTCTTAATTACGTATATAAGGTCCCATCTAGCGTATTGTGTGAAAGACTAAAATCCATCGTCGATAAACCAATTTTACGTTGTTAGTTTTGATTAATATCTGCTAAATAGACCATTAACCAGATATTCACCAAGCTCCAAATCTTGCAATAGACCCGCGAGAAAAACAGCAATCCACACCATATCTTCGTCGATGTTAAAGTCGCAACACCAAAAAAACTCCACCAGTAGCCAAAACAACCGCGATATTAGCTCAGCTTTCTCCGGTCTTGATAATAAATAAAAGCGAATGAGTCGGATGATGAAGGAGGACAGGAGGAAATATCTCCTGTCATCAAATATATAGTTATCGCTTTCGCTACTACTCGGCTCCAGTTACACTATAGCGACTTTCAAATTTTTCAATACCATTTGTGTAATACGATTTGTCCTTTGATTCAAAATAGGCCTCAGTTTCGGCGATCATCTCTTCATTCGACGAAAATTTCTTCACAGTGAGCATTTTTTTGAGATCTGAGGACAGGAAATAGTCGTTGGTGGCCAAATATGGAGAATACGGCGGATGCAAAAGCAATTCGAAGCCGAATTCATGGATTTTGGAAATCGATTTCACTGACTTGTGACCCGCTGCATTGCCTTGGTGAAACAGCACTTTCTTTTTCTTTAAATGCGGACGTTTTTCGGCGGCTTCGTACTTCAAGCGGTCCCATCAAACGCTATGTAATAGCCGCAGTAGATGGTCCTTCCTTTTTCACGGTAGTCAATGAAAATTTTCCATCCAAACTTAGCATATCAATCCTTGATGGTTGATTTTTCTGGGGTAGTGTATGGAAATTCCTCATCATGTTATTGCTTCAACTGTATTTTTCCCTTTAAAAAGCAATATTTTATCAACACGCGAAATTCCTTTTTACCCATTTTTTTTTTCAAAGTAACAAAAGTCGTTGCTTCACTCAAAATGGTATATAAGTAATTCACAGGCTAATGATCCGACAACTGTCAAATTTCTACATGCGTCTTTTTTAGGTTAGGGCTAACTAAAAATTATATGGATTTAATTCTAGTAGCGCCATCTTTGTGTCAGGCCGGGGACTTTTCAATTGATTTGTTTCAAGTTGCTCATCATCTCCGGAATGATATGTGTTGTGGAAGGGCGAATAAGGGCAACATTTGATGAACCAGCCTTAGGAATTTTCGGAGTTTTCAAACTCGTAAGAAATGATAGATTTCAAGAAAGATTAAAAACAAATTAAATTCGATTTTTGACACCAAAAACCATAAGGAAATTCAACTAATCTTCAAGTAAATATATTTCTGTTAATAAAAAATATATCTATAAAAGTACATCTATGAACATATCTATGTATGTCATGTTGCTTATTTTTTGAGCGAAAAACGCATAAATTATGAAATCGGCAAAGATTGCAATTGTTGACAAGTACAACATGTGCTGCCTGTCGTCTGTCTGTCATTTAACGGCTGTCAGTCTTAGCTGCCCCTCAGCCGTGCGCTGTTCACCTATATCTACCTATTGCCACATAGAGCATGCGACGGGCAACAACTTCATAGACGCCACAGCGGCAAGCGGCAAGCGCCAAACGTCAAACGCCATTACCACCACCACACCAATGGCTATTACAGCTGCAAATTGAGGCTAAGGTTGATTTATCTATGTACTACATATATACATACATACATACATTAACACTCGTTTGTACATATCTATTTGTTGCGCATTTTCATCATCACTTTTCATAAAACGTCAACTTGCGACATACATATACAAGCAGCCAAGCATACAAATATATATGGACATTTTTATATTTATGAATACATGTTTTTCCAATTGAACTATTAGCTGATAAATTCTATATTTAGTTGCGTCTGTATGTATGCATATGCGAATATAATTGTGTGTCAATGATGAGCAAAGCAAACATCATTTGCACCACTTGAGCTTTTGACGTCGATCAACATAATATTTGCACATTTCCATTTACATAAAGTTAACTTGAAAACTTTTTCAAAATTTTTAAAAAAAATTTTGCAAGGCGTCTGGTTGTACATACATACATATGTAGATCTATATATATCTATCGGTGTATCTGTATATTCAAAAATCAAATCAAATTGACGCTGAGCAGCACAGAAGGCTGCGTCAGTATCGAGAAGAACCTCTCCGAGCAGTTCGATACAAATCGAGGTTTCAGACAAGACGACTCTCTTTCGTGTGTCTTCTTCAACCCGATATTTTCGAGGTTAGTTCTCCTTTCTCCAGGCTGGATAAGGAAGGGATGCGAATAGGTCTGATAGTGTATGAGGACGTCAAAGAAACAGTCAGTATTGAGAAAAAATATTTGCAGAACATCATTGTCCTCATTAAATCTTTGCCCAAATTTTTTACGCCAGAGTGTATATAGATCTTGAAATTAGCGTTTAGCTTTTCACTTTCGCAGAGTTAACTCCTTGCAGTAAACCCTCTTTCCGTATGTAATGCGATACTCAAGTGACAGAAACATCTCAGTGTGCTTAATCACAGCTGATATCGGTGAAAGTGAAGCCATGATAAGTATTTATTAGGAATCAGTAGTTGTCGAACCTATAATTGCAACCGAATTCCACGTGTTCGCCGAATTCGATGATTTTAGACCGAAATATGTGGTAAAAACGACCTCTCAGCAAACCAGAAACTGTTAATTTATCACTGAAAGCAAGTTATTAATTGTCTCGATGAGATTGTGTCTGCTGGTTTGTAGGTTGTAAGAGAGCAGATAACAAAGACCTCCAAAATTGTTCAAAGCCTTGGCTGAGTCATTGTGCTTTCGTGAAAATTCTGTTTTTTTTTTATAAGAAGACAACCTGTTGAGGAATCACCAAAATACCGCGCTGAATGGCTAACTTTAGCGGACCCATTTGCTATTGTCAGACAAGTCCTCGAAGTCTTTCTGTACTTCTTCTGTTTATCATCTTCCTGGTAGCCATTTTTTGGACTACTCCTCTGTAAACGCAGATTTACATTGCCCAAATATCAAGACATTTTGACAGCGGCTTTTCTGTTTCTGTGTCTCCTTATTGATTGACCCTCTACCTTTGACTCAGTCATGCTAAGAAGTCTCATTACCCTTGCTATATTCGGTTTTTGAGCTGGCAGTAATTGCAGAACTCTAGCTTCTACCCCACAACACACGGGATGCAGACCTTAGCTTTGAGGAAAAAAGGTACATCTGTCATCTCTAGCTGCATGTTTTCTTGTTGAATGAAAAAAGCCGTTTGAGGATAGCAAGGTTGGGTCATTTGATGATCCAGAATACCAACTGGCAAAATCAAAAGGCAGGGTTTTGCCTCGGTCTACTCGCATACGCCTATTTATCATTAGTTTATTTTCTTCTCTTCGGTACAGACTTGTTGCTTTTCGAATATTCGTGTGACTCTTTTCAAGCAACCAACTGCATGCCTACGAATCGCAATGAATTGATATTACTTTCGCCGAGACATAGGTCTATCACAGCATACAGTGTTCGTCTTTTAACCAGTGCGATTATAATCGTGTGAACAAGATCTCATGCTTATCGAACCTTTACATTGAAGTAGATTTTCAAGTGGCAGATCCCAAAGCCAGCGCGCAACCCCCTTGTACAAGGAGTGCATATTAAAATATATTTATAAAGCGAAATGTTTGCTTCAATGCCGACGCTGTGAAATTTTAAACTGAGTAAGTTAGAGTATCTATATTCAAGCTGCTTTTTCTTAACCGTTGACCAAGGCTCACACGGGTGGGCCACCGCATCATTCTCTGTCTCCTGTGAATTCAAACTAGTTATGAGGGCGAACTAAAAGCTCTCTCTTGCTCTGTTTTGAATCTTACTGACGTCAGATGTTCGGAGGAGTCACTTAACACTTTTCTGAAGGACCATTAACTGTATTTCGGCAGTTAGGTACTGTGAAGCAGTGCTAAACAGGTAGGTAGAAGTGCTGCCGGAAAGACTCTTAACCTCCGATCACATTTCGTCACTGCGTTCAAACCATTTGCTATTCTCAATGGAACTACTTACATATATCCGTTAATCCGGAGAGCCTTTCAAGGATTATTTGAAAGCTAAATTCCAAGTCGTCTGTGTAGAATTTGTGGTAGTGCTGGGCACTCACCGACAAAATG
The DNA here is from genome assembly GCA_030068015.2 of Neoceratitis asiatica. NCBI lineage: Eukaryota > Metazoa > Arthropoda > Insecta > Diptera > Tephritidae > Neoceratitis > Neoceratitis asiatica. Next base: position 58,264,562 of record CM061526.1, on the reverse strand, counting down.
GATAATTGTTTCTTTATTCTCGTTTAAAACGCAGCTGCGACGATGACTGTTGTAGACAGACAGACCCATTTTGGATACATACTCTTCGAAAGTGATCATTGACCCATTATTGTCCCTTCAAGTCAATATATATACGTTTTACCTATTTAATAGGTCCGCTATTCTTATTCTATCAAACTTGGGACCAGTCTGTTTCATTTACAGTTGCATGAATATTTCCATCTTTTCGAGCTCTCACGTTTCCAATAATACGGATATTAATTCCGCATCAGAATCGCCAAGAGATACCCCCGATTTGGTTGATTTGTTCGCTACCGCCAATATACCTAAGACCGAAAATATAAGTAAAGGGTGATCCAAGTAGAGGTAATTTTTTCAACAGCCTTTTTTTGACAAACCACGCGTGAGTCGTGTCAACTTTATTACGAAAATTCACGTTCTGCAAAGAATGTGTTTCGCGCGCTTCGCTCAACTTATGATCAACATAATCAGTCTACTGAGCGTAATATTCGAAACACCATCACCCATCTTGAGACCAGCATTCATTATTGGGTAATATTCGACAGAATGTGGCCGTAGCTGAGAGTGTACACGAACACCGTGGAAAGTCGATTCGGCGCCGTACGCAGCAACTCGGACTGACGTATGAAACGACTTAACGACTTGGCGCACTTTACGTCGAGATCTTAAATTGAAATCGTAAAAAATTTAGCTTGTGAAAGAACTGAAGCCCCTCGACCTTCCCAAGCGACATCGCTTCGCTCTATAGGCTCTTGAAAAGTTCCAAGAAGATCCGACGTTTTAGAGCCAAATTTTGCTCAGCGATGAGGCCCATAACTGACTAAATTGCTATGTAAACAAGCTTAATTACCATATTCGGTACGAAGAGTAACCTGAAGAGATTCAAGAGCTGCCATTTCATCCAGAAAAAAATGGTTTCAAGAAATGATCGAACTTGTCATCGAAAACTGGACTCAACGGAAGAAGCATCAGAGACGTTGTCGAGGCCAACATTTGGAAGAGATAATCTTCAAAAAATAAATGCGAAAGAATGTTCTATCGAATGATAATAAACATTCCCCATAAAATTTGAGTTTTCTGTGTTTTTTTTCTTTAAAAATGTAGTGAACCGCGAATTGGATCACCATTTATAAAGATATCGGTTTGCCAGCAAGCTAGGAGCTCTCCAACAATTGTTAACGAGTCTTGATTTTACCATTGGCCACGCTAAGGTCAGTAATACCGTTTGACCATCTTAGTTTGTAATTGCCTTCCTTATATCTACGTATTTATTGTTTAAAGCTCCTTAAAGCTCCTTTAAAGAAAAGGGACAATTTTAAGATTTTCGGAATATATATGCTCTCTATCCCGCAGTGGATGAAGTAGATTGAAATGGTGTCTTTCATAAAACATCTTTTCCTTTCGCGTCTAAAGGGATATAAGCTGATATACTAAAAGCTGATGTGAACTGGTTTGGTATATCGCTTTGCTATGTAGCTCTAGCCACACCACTCCATAACGCTAATAGCGAAAACTGCTGCGAATTTGTTGATATCTACAGACAGTTGATCCAGGAGCATGTCTGCCGGATATGACTTACTGATCCTCTGAATTGGTCTCATAATGGTAGGTGTAACAGGCCACGTCTGTCTGGAGTGAGTCGAAAGGTTCCTGGTCCGTTAAGATTGAACTTCATAATCTTTCCACGAGTTAACGCACTATCCGATGGAATATTTAATGCTAAATTTATACATACATTCTCTTTCACACGTATTGAGACTCAAACGAGCAATCATACTTAGCCTCAAAAATTACAGTGATAAAAGGAAAAAATTAAATCATGCATTAATTACAAGTAAATGAGTAGGCGACGAAGAGTGAAGCGAGTGGGCTACGAGTATATCCGTGACTTCATGACTTTGGATTGTTGAAAATATGCATGCACCATCGTTGGCAATTGTGACGTGTTCATGAGAGATGACGTTATTGGCTTTTGCCATATTTGCAATGCTATTTTTGGCTTTTGCATTCTCATTTCATGAACTGCCTGCTGACGTCCGACCATGGTCATAGTCCATAGCTTTGCTTTGCTTCGTTGTAAAATGACGCATCGAACATGACCATTGATGGACGAAGCCACTTCCACTTCCACAGCACGTACAATACCAACTAAGACAATAAGCTCGAACGGACGGACGGACGGACGGATGGATGGTCGGACTCAAAGCGTATGCCAGTGACGCATAAAAAAAAAAAATATAAAAAAAGTTTGAATTTGTGCGACTTACCTTAAATATCGGTTGGATAATAATTTTTTGTATTTTATTGAATGCAGTATTCAATATATTTATGCAACGCACACGCTCACACAAGCCCACAAGCTCTGTCATGAGAGAGTAGTTTTTACACACTTCAAGCGACCATTCATTAAAACATCCAAGCGCCCACCCGCGACACCCACTCAACTGACGTTGTGTTCGCCGTCATTCTGTGCAGTTTTTTCTTTTTTGCCTTCTTTTTTTTGTCTTCTTTTTTGTGTTGTATTTGTTGTGTTGAAAAAGGAAATGCGGCAACTCTGTTGTCTACATACTTAATCAACTTGGTCATTGAGCTGAGTTCCGTTGGTGCTTCCGTTGTGGCGGTTTGCGTGAGGAAGTCACAATGGGTGCGGACTCTTCCACTGCTGTAGAGAGTTAAAATTGTGCAGCCAAAAGAAGAAGATGTTGTGGGAAGGTGGGCTACAGCTACAGCTACATAGCTGTGAGTCCATGCTCCCTTTGCTGCTTCAGTTCGTTGGCAATAAAAGCAGTATTAATGCATTAAATATGAGGCGGAAGCACCGGAAATTCAATTCGTCGTTCGTGTGGCGCGAGCGGGCGTCATTCACAAATGAAGCAGAACCAATTATGGTTGATCGAAATAAATGACTTTGACTTGCGGGTGTGAGAGAGGAGTAGGGAAGGTTGGCGCAGTGCATGACAATACGCCGCCACTGGTGTGCTTTATAAGCAATAAATTTTTAATTATTTTCCTGCCTCGTCGTGTACCGCTTGACGTTCGCACTATCTCTTGAGGGGTGTGGATCTGGAAGTTTTTTCTATGTTGATCGTTGATCTGTAAGTCTTTAAATTGGCGATCGTCGATCTCGGGTGTTCTGAACTTTGACATATTAAAACAGTAGCACGAACTACTATCTACTCAACTGAAGCCCAGCTGATAACTAAAATTAAAACTACTTCATTAAAAGAAGGAACTCTGCTAGAACTACGGCCTTAACGGAGTGCAGCTCTTACGAACTCTGTTACCTTCATCTTTACTTTTCAAAAATCGTACTGTTTGAGCTCTTGAAGATCTTACGAATGTTTTTTCAGCTTTTCATGTTGCGACTAAGGTTTAACTGCTTCCAAGAGATCAGCTATTCCACAAAACCATGAGTGATTACAGTAATAATTAAGAGCCTGTCTTCCAAGACGTCCGGTTTTATAGATTATTCGCACCTCGCAAGACAACCCGAGCTTAAGAAAGACACCTGCCTCCTTGTATGCATACGAACCGAGCTTACAGAAAGGTTGCACAAGGTTCTCAGGGAGTCGATATTACGATATACCCTAATTTTCGATGTTTTTTTCGATTATAGACCATTCAAAACTGCCAAAAAAAAGCTTACTGTACGCGAATTTCTAATAGAATTCGGAACATATTTCGAGTTTCTCTACGGATTGTGCGTTCGCTAGGCTAGGCTAGAGCACTGATTAACTCTACATTGCACACACAGATGGAATAACCTCGGGATCGCCTGCAGAAAAATATGAAAAAACAGGCTACGCGGATAGCCTTTTACTCACTTGTAGCACAAACGCTTTATAAAAACTCAGCAAAGTTGGGCCTAACTAAGTTGCAGAAATTGCTGGTGGGTTCAGGAAGTTTGGATCGTTGGTGGGCTGGTGAGTTGAATAATCCGCTGCTTTTGAGGAACTCAACTTCATCCCAAAGAGGCATAGATTACATAGATGTGTCCGAGCTATGGCTGAGTGACTTCTCCAATATCAACTCTTCACGAGATTAGGGCTCGAAGGTTTATAGAAGGGTTGAGGTGGTAGTCTTTGGACGGAAATTATACATCAACGGAGGATTCAGGCTTCCAGACAATTATAAAGTTCTTCAAGCAGAGGTTATTGCTATTAAAGAATCGGGTGTTGTAGGGAATATGGTTTTCTGTAAGCCATGCCAACATTTACTCAGCTAGCCATTCGGGTATTACGGCCCTGGGTTCACTGGAGCACCAATCGGACAGTCCGTACTGTCACTGTTTTTCGATAATTGGTCTTTTGCATTTATCGTTTATCTTCCAGCTCCCTCCTACGGTGAAGCGGGCACCTCCACATGTTTGGTTTTTGATACTGTTGATCCGTTGTGGGCTAAGGACGGTTAGGGAGACTTTCTTTCATTCAAAAATCAAAACTCTCACTCAAACTTCTGATCGGAATGTGAACGATGGTCTTTCACGTGGTGAAACTTGGAAATTTTCTGAATACTCACAGTTGTAGTTGTATGGAAAAGAAGATAGCAACATCTATGCACTTTCTTATGAACTATTCTCGGCTCGCATACGTTTACCAACCACGTGGAGTTAACAGACGCATTTGCAGATTTATGACCTGCAATAAGCGATTCACTCAAGGAAGAGCTATCTATAGCGTTCAGGATATTTTACTTTTTGTGGACGTCGATTTATGTGACTTAAGACGCACACCACGCTTTAAAGGAGGAGTTCGATTGAAAATCCCTATGCTTCCTCTCTTACTTTGTACGGCTCGTCAGGGCTCCATAAGACAAAACCGAATAACCGACCGGGCTTCGTGATAAATGGAGCGACATGTAAACGGTGATCCAAGTGGAGGGCCTTTTTTGACAGATCCCACGTGAGTTGTGTAAAGCTGTCATGTTATTTTTGTTCCGTATTGCTTGGAAAGACTAACACCTGAACAACGTTTACAAATCATTCAACTTAATTACGGAAATTCACGTTCTGTAAAGACTGTGGATTCGCGCGCTTCGCTCAACTCACGGTCAACATAATCGACCTACTGAGCGTACTATTCGCAACACCATCACCCATCTTGAGATCCAACATTTATTATTGGATAATATTCGACCGAATAGACCACGCCCAGCACGCAGTAAAGAAAATATAACGACCGTAACTGAGAGTGTACACGAAGACCGTGGAGAGTCGATTCGGCGCCGTTCGCAGTAACTCGGACTGACGTATGGAATGACTTGGCGCATTTTACGTCGAGATCTTAAACTGAAAGTGTACAAAATACAGCATGTGTGAGAACTGAAGCCGCTCGACCTTCCCAAACGACATCGCTTTGCTCTATTGGCTCTTGAAAAGTTCCAAGAAGATCCGACGTTGTTGAGCCAAATTTTGTTCAGCGATGAGGCCCATTTCTGGCTCAATGGGTATATAAACGAGCAAGGTTGCTGCATTTGGGACGAAGAGCAACTTGAAGAGATTCAAGAGCTGCCATTTCATCCAGAAAAAACAACTGTTTGGTGAGGTTTTCTTGAGAGAACACTTCAGTGAGCAGATAATTTCATTTTTTGGGCCAGTCGATTGCCCACCAAGATCGTGTGATATCACACCGTTATGCTTTTTCCTGTAGGGATATGTAAAGTCTAAAGTCTATACGGACAATCTCGCTTCGATTCAGGCCTTGGAGCAAAACATCACGCGTGTCATTCGCCAGTTACCAATCGAAATGCTCGAACGAGTCATCGAAAATTGGACTCAACGTATGGACCATCTGAGACGTAGTCGCTGCCAACATTTGAAAGAGATAATATTCAAAAAAGAATTACCAAAGAATGTTCTCTCGAATGATAAAAAACGTTTCCTATTAAATTTGAATTTTCTGTTTTTTCTTTAAAAGCTAGGGAGACTCGAAATAGATCACCCTTCATTATACAACATGAAAATTTCATTGTTATTATTCTCTTTGCTTTAATTTTTATTTTTGTTTTATTTACGTTCCGCCGCTTGCTGCCAACTCACATATTTGGTCAGTGTTTCGATATGATTTTGGCACTTTTTTTGATTCTTAGATTCTTTTCCTAGTTACATTTATTTAACTTACTTTTTACGAGTAGTTGTTATTGCTTTGCTTATATTTATATGTTGCTACTGTTTATTCCTGTTCTTATCAATTCTGCACGCGAGCAAACGAATGTTTTTGGCCTCAACTGGTCTGGTGTGGAGAGTAGTGAGGTAGTTAAGGTAGTTCAATCTACTGTTGTGAACTTACATACATACATACGTATTTAGCTATTTATTTCGGTGGTAGAAATCTATGTATCTGCATACTCGTACATATGTAGTTGCAATAATTTATCATATTATCTTAAGCAAGTGGGCATGTACGTATATAGCATATGTAAGCATGTTATATATATGTATGTATGTATGGCATGTAATTGGATTTATGTTTCGCTTTTGCTTGGAATGTCATAATTAATCTGTTTACTCTAACTTCATGCATATTAATGCACATCGCCATACATATGTATGTATGTATATGGAAACTTGTCTGTTTAGTTTAGCACACCTTCACATACTGACTGACATCTCTTTTACTTCCGCATTTAAGCAATTTGTAATAATAATTCATATTATTTCGAAATGAATAAAGTGATAAATTATGCTGCGTTGCAGGGTGATACATAAGATAAATATTTGAGATTCTTTGCAGTAGGAATTTCAAATAAAAATGTACGACTTAAGTCAACTCTCTACTAACAGCAAGATATTTTCCATGAACTTATGGAGGTAAGAATGGTTTGACGAAGATTGGCCCATTGGATACCGCAATATCGTTCTGAACTTCCAGTTCCTTTTCCATCTACTCCATTTCCAAGGTCGCATAACTTAAACGAAGCTACCTTAGATTTCAAAGTTTGCTTATTCTAAACTCAAATGAAGATGACCTGATTGATAAGTCAGTGACTTTTTGAATATGTCGCGCAATTACTGTAAATGCAACCCTGCTCCCGTCAACTGTTATCGATTAATGAACTGCTTTAAAATTTTGAGCAAACTATGCCATTTAGTATGTGTTTGAAAGCCATTGAAAGCAGACGAAAATGGAAAAAGGTGACTTTCGTGTGGGGAATAAACATCCTTTTTCGCGTAAAAAAGCCATCGCCGAAACCAAGCAAAGACTTGATAAGTACTAAGGAGACTCTGTACCATCAATTTCAATGGTTAAGAAGTGGTTTCCTGAGTTCCATTGTGGTCGTGTCAGTACAAGTGGCGCCGAACGATCAGTTCGCCCAAAATAGTTCGTCACGCTAGAAATCGTTAATAAAAACCATGGAATGATAATGGACGATCGAAAAATAAAAATGCGTGAGGTAGCTGAAGCTGTAGGTATCTTAACTGTGTGGGTACATCCCATGTTATATATATATTTCGGCATGAAAAAGCTATCCGCGCGATGGGTGCGGCGATTGCTCACACACGGCCATAAGCGAAACCGTGGAACCACTTCAAAGGAGTCTTTGGCGATGTTCAACCGTAGCCCATACAAATTTTCTCGCTGTTTCGTTACCTTAGACGAAATATGGATTCACCACACCACACTAGAGACCAAAGAACAAACAATACAGTGAGTTTATCTGGCTGAGCGTGCACCGAAGAAGGCCAAGGTAATGACCACAGTTTTTTGGGATGCACGAGGTCTCATTTTCACATCGATTAGCTTGAAAAGGGTTATACAATCACCGGCGAATATTATTCAGAGATTTTTGTGAGTTTCGATATTGATTTGAAGCAGAAATGACCGCATTGGGCGAAAAAAGCGCTGCTCTATCAGGACAATGACCGGTGCGGTGCAAACGCTTGTGAGCCAAGAACAGTTCATAAGAATGTGTATGGATGATTTTATCTTCTCTTCCATACAGCCACGTCTATGAGTATTCCGAAAAATTCCAAGTTTTACAGCGTGAATGTCAATCGAACACTCTTAGGTCAGAAGTCTGAACGAGTTTTTTGATTTTTGGATGGAAAAAAGTCTTCCTAACCGTCTTGGGTCCACCATGGATCAGAAGGATCTCTCAATCACATAGGTGGCGTTGCTCGCTTCACTGACGAAGGGAGCTGAGAGATAAAAGAAAAATCCAACAGGATTTGAAGCAGAAACCACTTCCATTGGCGAAAAAAGTGCTCTTCCAGCAGGACAATGTACGGGTGCGCACGTGCGTAGTCACTATGGCAAATATTTAGCTACGAACTGCTACCCCATCACGCATATTCTCCAGATTTAACCACTACGACTATTTCTTGTTTCCAAGCCTGAAGAAATAGCTGGACGGTAAGAGATTCTGGTCGAATGTAGAGGTCAACACGGAAACAAACGCCTCTTTTGAGGGCCTTGGAAAAGCCTATTATTTGGAAGGAATACACAAATTGCAAAAACGCTGGACTAAATGTGTTGAGCTAAAAGTAGATTGTGTTGAGAAATAAAATGTTTATTTGCCGAGAAGAATATATTATATTCAATAAGTCACTGACTTATCAAACCACCCTCGAGTTTTTGGCATTTCTCTTAGCTGATCAATACATACCCTTTTTAGGAGAGTTAGTGTGCTCTATTAACCCTTTGCATAAGAGATCTGCAAGAGCCAAAAATGTTTTTTGAGCTTTTCATAAGTCATTCTACCGTTTTTCCGACCTGGCTGTCACTGAAATAGAGATCTTTTTAGACTTTGGTTCAGATATTTTATTTTTAAACCCACTATAATCGTGGGAATCAAGACCTTGGGGAAACAGCTTTGACTTATATCAAGAGAAGAGCTTTTAAAAATACAACCATTCTTCCTTACCTGTAATAAGCGTAGAGTAACTGGCGTTGGAAAGTAAGGATTTTAACTGCTTGTCAGAAAATTCAAAGATTTTTGGATGCCAAGAAGTTAGTCGAAAAGCTGCAACCACAACATATGGCCAATGGATTCTCTACTCGACTTGCACTCCTGCTATTTATGAGGGTACTGTGGACGACATTTCAAGCTCCCTACGTACAACTACAAACGAAATTTGAAGTTTCCAAAAAAGTAAAAAAAATGAGATGATACCATGAAGATTGCCGTACCATAGTGGAGATAAAAAGGAATTTCCACCTCTCATCCTCGAGGTCGCCCGGAAATTGCGGTGAGTGTGAGAGATACCTAGCCTTGAAGAGGGAAAGCAGATGCAGACAAAAACTCCTCTAAATCTCTGTGAAAAAATTACGTCGACAGAATGTACATACTGATGTAGGACTCAAAGTGTAACGACTGATGCCCAGAGTATATAGAATTTACAGAGGGAACACTTCGCCAGCGTGCCGAATTAAAGTGAAATCCCAAAAGCAGGATCCCCAAACGATAGCGATTGAAAACGCATTTCATTGCGCGACTAATTCTTCGTAGTCGCGAAATGAAACGCCTTTTCAATAGGACTTGCCCGCTTGAAGCAAAACAAAGCGACGGAATTCGATGGCTTTCCGGCTGGACTATCTAAAGATGGCCTCGCAGAACTGAGAAGGTGCATGTATCAGTTTCTCCGCACAGAATGGTCGGACGAAAGCATGCTCAACGATGGGAAACTGAGTGTGTTCTGTGGGTTCCACAAAAAGAAAGTTTCTCAATAAAGCATTTGAGATTCTATCGATCGTGTTGTGTGAAAGATTAAAGCCCACCTTCAACGAATTTATCGGACCTTAGCAGTATGGCTTCAGAACTGGTAGAACCCGCGGTAAAGGAGCCATAAAATAATGGACATACCCAACTTTTTAGTCTTCGAGTAACACCAAAGGCTCCGTCAGTATGAGAGAGTTTCAAATACTTTAATCTACCGCAACTGATATTGATAACCTTGGTGTCAACAACCGTGACATGAGTTCTGCCCTTTTAAAACTGAATGAGGAGCAACGCGTACGAGTCTGATAGTGAACGAGGGCAAGACGAAATATCTTCCGTCATCAAATAAACAGTCAGCATATTCGCGACTCCGCTCCCACGTCACTGTCGACAATCATTACTCTGAAGTTGTAGATAATTTCGTCTATCTTGGAACCAGCATTAACAACACCAAGAATGTCAGCCTTGACATCCAAAACAGAATCACTCTTGCGGACAGTTGCTACTTTGGATTGAGTATGCCATTGAAAAGTAAAGACCCTATCAAACTGTATGAGTCCCTCATCATTACCGTCCTACTAGCATATACGGTGTGGAAGATCTGAGCTGGCAACATTCAGAGAGTCAGCTTTAGGAGTTTCCCGGATAAAAGTTGTACGAAAGACGTTGGAGTATGTGAAGCGGCGAGTACTGCAGCCGATGGAACGATGAACTGTACGGGTTATACCTCGACGTGTATGAAGGGACAGCGGCTACACTAACTAGGTCATGTATGGTTCCGCATGGTCGACAATAATATAGAAGATGAAAGAATCAGGAAAAAGGTAATGCCCAAAGCCGCTATTCAAAAATAATTCACTTTTTGAGGAAACTACATAATATGTTTCGCAGCAAACTGCATCGAGGCATAAAGTAAGCAAAAGTAGAAAATTGCAAATATGATAATCACACAAGAATCACACAAAATTCATTACAAAAAGTGCGCCACTACAGTGGGGGCAATACAATGCGCCGCGGCGTAGCGGAAAACTATTTTATTACTTGTTTAGAAGGGAAGCGAATAAAAAACTGCAATAAAAATCAAAATAAATAATAAAATACCAACTTGTAAAGATGCCGACACCAACAATAACAACAATTAAATTAAAAAAAAAAAAAAACAACAACAAAGCTGAATCAACTACAGTGAATTGAAAAATGAAACAACAACAAAGAGTTCGACTGATGAGTTGGGAGACGGCGGTGAACCTGGTTTGCAGGGGGTGGTGATGTGAATGAATATTACACGTCAGCGGTAGTGTTGTGCAGGGGAGGAGGGGGGGGGCGTTGGAGCAAATAGCAGGTAATGGTGTCTGTTGATGGAATGCGCCGTAAAAACACAGAGACATGCAAGTCATAAAAGCACGCACGTTGCATACATAGCTTAATACATACAAACATACAGACACACAGACATAAGTACACATATACACACAACATGTGCATTGTAACAATTTGCCTACTGTTATATGCTATATGCACATAGGTAATTACATAAATATGTATGTATGTCTGTATATATTTACCTTTTCTTTGTGTTGTTTTTGTTGTTGCTTTGTCGGCGATGCCACTATTTATTACTCGTTACACGCATACATACATATTTTTATTTATTTATATTTAAGACCAGTTGTTGTTGTTGCTGCTGTCTGTTTTTGCAACTTAACAGCTTTTCTATATAAGCAATAACCACCTTTGGTGGCTCTCCACCCATCCACCCATCCACCCATCCAGCCATCATTCCCTCGGTGCGCCTTCTTCCGGCGGCCGCCAAAAGTGTTCAATGGTCGGTCTATTTGGACTTTGTACCGCGTCTAATGTGTCGGTTTGGCTGGCGGCTTTGCTTTGCTGGTGGCTGTTGCAAAGAGAAACAGTTCCGTGATGCGAAACAGCAGTCAAAACAAAGCGGGTCAGAAAAGCAAACCAAAAACAACAAGCAAAAGCAGAAATTTGTATAGCGCAAATGAACAACAACAACAACAACAACAACAAAGAAGTAAAAGACAACAAACGCCAATAACAAAATGAAAATGAAACCAAAACAAAGCTGAAATGGCGCGACGCAGCGAGCTTTAGGTGAAACCATACACCGTACCACCAATGAGGCAGTTGGGTTGGGAGCGCGGCAGGGAATACGTACATATAAATATAAATAAATATGTAAGAATGCAGTACAAGCTATATATAACCTATGTAAGTACATAATACATATCTCTAAGTTTTTAACTGTGTTTTGTTCGTGTTAGTTATCCAACTAATGGAATTTGGTTTCGAGCCTACTACACCCGAAACACAGACCTTCATAAAAATGTGGATTTTTTTTAGAACTTTTTCATATTCAAACTATGAGTCTGCGTACAAGAACAGAGATCTATTAAAATCTATCATTCTGCAGATGTAATCTAACCTTGTTGTGATGTAATGTAATATCGCCCTCAGTGGATCATTAAGAAATCCGAGGACGGTTATATCACTTAATCCATAACCTCTAAGCGCCTGCTGTCAAGTGATACTCACTCACCCCTGTGGGTTAGGGGTTCAAGAATTTACCCGCGGTAAGACATGCCTGTCGCAAGAGTCGACTAAAATTCAAAGTTCCAGCGACAGTCGGGTCTGTATGCCAGAACGAGTCAGATTTTTATTTGGTCAAGTACTGTCACTTCCGCAATATTCACCGAAAAACAATTTGGGGAATATTTTTTCGGTTTCTACAACAACTACAACAAGTGAGACTAACTTGATTCGCCGCTTCGATTCGAAAGGTTTTCTTCAACTATTCACAAAAACTTCGTCACTCTTATTGCTCCCTCAATATCATTTCAACTACCGTCTCAAAATTACCCAAAACGTCCTCATAGGTGTACTGAATATTCAGAAGATATAAAGGATTATCAAATTTAGTGATTTCGAAAGTACAGGGCTGTATTTTAACATCCGTCAAGCTTAACTGTCAAACTAAACATGTATTGTTTTAGTTGAAACTCAGAGATTTATGAAAATGTATCGCTTAGAAGCCACACAACGCGTTAAAATTGTTCAAAGCTACTACACAAAATGGTGGTTAAAACATTACCACGTCTCGTTTTTTAAGAGGACATTATGGTGCACACAATTGTCCGACTACTCAAGCAATTGGTAAAATTTTAAATAAATTCAGAGAGACTGGATCGGCTACAGATATTTTTAAGCCTGTGCAGCATCGTTCCACCTCAAATATTGCTACTATAAGTGAAACCGAAGACCCTAATATGTATATATCTCGACGTTCTAAAGAGCTGGGACTGGGACTGGCTGGGAGCTGCTTGAAGAGCAAGCAGTGGACCGCGTTTTTTCTGACAAAATTTCGCATGCCACACAACACGAGCGAATATGGCTTCATTGCGAGAGAAATCTCATCTTGGTGATGTCAATTGGCTATTGAGATCGTGCGATTTGACACCCTTTTACCGGTGCTAAGCGAAATACCGTGTTTATGCGCGTAAGCCTTTAACTCTTGAGCTATTGAAAATCAACATTCGTCAAATTATGGCTGAGATACCGCCCAGTATGTGCCAAAAAGTGGTCGAAAATTACCTCAAACGGATCGGAATTTGCAAAAATTCCAGAGGCATTTTATTTACGTTTATCTTGGAATCTACAGGACCTCAGACGTTCTTGATAAATTCTCAAATCATACTACGCTGCTGGCGCTTCCTACAAGAGTTAGCTGAACTGCAGAGCCCTCGTTTGGGTTCCTAATAACAGTGAAATAAAGGGAGTTGCAGTGCAGATGAGCTTGCTAGGCAAGGTCTGCCCAATCAGACTCTAGGACCACCCTTAGTTTGTTGGCGAGAGTGGCGTGGGCTGCCGTCTTCGACGATGCCCCCTTCTCGACAAACTAAGAGTTGCGGCAACAAAAGTCACCCTATGTAGATTAATTCTTAAAGTATTTATTTTAGGAAGCCATTTCAAAGATAATTGGGATCCTAACGGGACATTGCTTTATAGGACAACATGTACAAAGAAGTGCCTTTCAGCAGCATCCTCTGCAGAAATGAAGAAGATGACGAGATGATTCAAACAACCTGTTATGCGATTGCCTAGCTCTAAAGAGAAGCAGACTCCGGCATTTCAGAGTTCCTTCAACGGTTTTCTTCGCCGTGTGACACAAACTAGAGTAAGCGACCTAATAAAAATCATAAGACAGCCCAAGTGGATGAAAAAGGAGACACATATGTGGATGTTTCCTATTCGGCAACCACTTCTATCTAGCCAACATAATCTTCGGCTCCTTATCCCTTCAAACTAAATAAAGTTTAAAAACTAATAACGAGAAGGCAAAAAAGAAAGTGAGAGTGTGTGAGAGAGATGTAGTATATGAGTTGGTTTGTAGGTAGGCTAGTATCGTGAGAGGATTGTCTACATATGGAACATATATTAGGTAAGTCGAGGTGTAGGCGGAATAGGTAACTGTTTAAGCTGCTGTAACAACAGATTTTCGTTTTGCCGATATTATGCAAGTCTCGCAAGGCATCTGGAGGTCCTTGTCTGCAAAGGCTGGTGTCTGAACTCCGAAAATGTTACAAACAGAAAACTAGTTTGTTTCTGCGCTGGTGGATACTCTATATGTATGACGACCATATAACTCGTTGATATAGAAAACAGACACTCCATATGACTTTCCCGCGATTAATGTATGTCTTTCGTTGTTGTTGTTGCCGAAAAATATTCCCCAATGTGGTATTTCGAAAGCGACAGTCTGTGGTCGGATAAAAATCGGAGGGTTTTCGGTATAAAAATCCGACTGTTGAATGCCTGAACCTCTAACTCTCCGAGCAGACTATGGTGATCATGTCCAGCGGCTCGATGTTGTATTGCTATACTGAAATCGCGTAGTCGTAGTAGCACCGCTTTTACCTGATGTTCCTGGCATACGATTTTGCTCGATCAGATGTCTGAAAACATAGTAACGATAACAGCCTAGTAACGTTGTGGTACCCAACCGGAATCATAAGTTCCACAGCATGCAAATTGTGTATAGGGGACTTCAGAAAGTTTACCATTGCAATCATAAGTGAGGTGTTTTAGCTTATTCAATTATGTTTTACTGCTCGAGTGCCAAATTGGTGCTGCGTCGCCTAAGATCGGGGAATCAATTACAGGATAACAAATTGACGATGATAATCCCAGTACAATGTCACACCCCTTAAGTTACGAGTTACTTAATGCATAATTATACTCCCATCTACTTTGAAAATGAGTTCTTGTCAGTACACCTTAATTCAAATTATATAAAGGGTGATCCAAGTAGATGTGAGTCGTGTCAAGCTTTCATATTATTTTTGTTCAACATTGTTTGGCATTTCATCATGGAAAGACTTACGCCTGAACAACGTTTACAAATCATTCAACTTTTATTATGAAAATTCCCGCTTTGAAAGAATGTGTTTCGCGCGCTTCGCTCAATTTACGGTCAACATAATCGGCCCACTGAGCGTACTATTCGCCACACCGTCACCCATCTTGAGACTCAGCATTCATTATTGGATAATATTCGACCGAATAGACCACATCCAGCAAGCAATGAAGAAAATATGGCGACCGTAGTTGAGAGTGTACACGAAGACCGTGGAAAGTTAAATTGGCGACGTTCGCAGCAACTCGGACTGACGTGTATGGAACGACTTGGCGCATTTTACGCCGCGAACTTAAATTGAAAGCGTACAAAATACAGCTTGTGCAAGAACTGAAGCCGCTCGACCTTCCCAAACGACATCGCTTCGCTCTACAGGCTCTTGAAAAATTCCACGACGACCAGACGTTTTCGAACCAAACTTTGTTCAGCGATGAGGCACATTTCTGACTCAGTGGGCATCTAAACAAGCAAAATTGGCGCATTTGGGACGAAAAACAACTTAAAGAGTTTCAAGAGCTGCAATTTAATCCAGAAAAAAAAACGGGTTGGTGTGATTTGTGGGCCTGTGGAATCGTAGGTCACATTTCTTCAAAAATGATGCCGGTGAAAACGTAACCGTCAATGGCAACCATTATCGCGCCATAATAACCGCCTATTTGATGCCTGAAATTGTAGCTCGTGATCTCCGCGACATCTGGTTTTAACAAGACGACACCACTACCCACACATCACATCAATCAATGGATTTATTAAGAGAACATTTCGGTGAGCAAATAATTTCACATTTTGGGCCAGTCGTTTGGCCACCAAGATCGTGTGATATCACACCGTTAGACTTTTTCCTGTCGGCTGTGAAACCAAATAATGTGTGCGGTTCTAAAAATTAACCGCCCCACAGAATCTACAAATCCCCAAAAGACTGAGCTTTCTAACCTTTTTCCATTATAGTTCTCTAATAATATCGGAATATCGAACCTTAATAAAATCGAGTTCGGGTGACTTTCTCCTCTGCAATAGAGGGACCGACATTTCAGAGGCATTGAAATAACCAGCCGAGGGACGACCTCACACAAAATTTTTTCAATGATGGTCTAGCCAGGGCTAGAACCCTTGACACGCTCGTAGTACGCGTTTCTACCCACTTGATTTCTACGGCTGTCAATGAAATCTGTCATACTTGAGCTCTTTTTGTGTTTAAATTTCATCTTTTTGGAATTTTTTTTGGGAGTTTTCCTATCTCTCCTTGGGAAAAAGGAGAAGAGAACGATGTCTCTCTCCTCCTCCATTACTCCAACTCTTTTAACAATATTTTCTCAACCCAGGAGTTGTCTTCATGGTTGTGAGTATGAAATACACTCTGTTCCACAAGTAAAATAAAAACGACTTTTGACTGTTGGTCACATAAAATAAATCTTCGATTCACTGCACATGAAAGTAATAAAACTAACAACTGCAGTAGCAACCACAACAACAATAACAACACAAGCATTGAATGAAAGAAGAAATAAATAAAACAAAAAGATATTAAATAAATAAAGCATTGACCAAAGAACAAAAAAAAATGTCATCCATAACTAAATACATTGCCGAACAGCAGTAGCAACAACATTCGAGCGTTTCAAAGAGTCAACATTTATGTATAGAAGCTAGAAATACCGATAGCACACGGGTGGAGTGAGGAGAGGAGTAGCAATAGTAAATATTGCCAGAGTTCATAGAATATATTGCCAATATAGAGTACTTTCAACCATTATTTATTCAACATAAGTGCATTTCGACACATTTGATTTGAGCAATTTACAAGCAATGCTCGCTGGAGTGGCCAGTGGCGAGTGGCGAGTGGCGACAACGGACATGTTGGCGTTATATCGCCGCCTGTAGTTAGGAAGAGTACACGCTGTGGGGAGATATTTCATTTTTAAAATTCATGTTTTGTCGCTTAGTAATGTTCCCAATAACTGTTTAATCGTGATTTGGTGTTGTTGTTAGCTGCAAATGGTTATCCATTTAATACAAAAAAAAATTTTCTTATTTATTTTTTATTTTTTTTATATATATATATTTTTTTTTTTTTGGATGACGCTTGTGAAGAGGAAACTCTCATGAGTACTGCTACACTGAGATAACAGCATGTACGACTTGTAACCTCACAGCTGCACCTACGTGCTAAACACCTGTCCACTCACTACCACTCTCCCCTCGGAACTACCAGTAAAGTATTACCTCGCGGGGCTGGTAAGCACATTGGCTATTACGCGTTACATTTACAACGAGCTGTGATACATCAGCTAACGGATTAGCTGAAGAGGTCTAGTCTCCAGTCTACTACATTGTACTGGGGGCGGAACGTCCAAGTTTCTGCTCTTTTCTTGCTTAGCAAACACAGTGTTATGGTCGGAAAGTCCTTGTTTCCGCTCCATATTCCCGTTATAAAGAGTGTCACAAATCAAGGTAGGACAGGCGGAAAGCTCTTGTTTCCGCTCCGCTCAACTGATTGGCTTTTAAGCGTTATCGGAAAGGACGAGTTTCCGATCCAGCTTGGCATTTTATCATATTTGCCATACTTCGCGAAGGGCTTGTCTAAAGCTCGTATATATAACTTTCGAAATCATACAAATTCTCTGCCAATTTTCAGGGGAAAACAACCTACAAGTTATTAAATTGCTTTCATTCAAAGCCCTGGTGGTGTCTGAGCGATATCTCGGACATTGAAACATTACGTATCCAGCATCTCCCTCACAACCTGCGCATATTGGACAATACGCCGAATTGTCATGGCCAAATCTGTTGAGGTATTTCCTAAAAACTGTATATCCTGTAAGTAAGGAATTGCTTCAGGAAAAGAAGTCGGTGTTCCCGTGTCTTCTTTCCATACACCGGCTTAAGCAAGAAATGAGCTCGTAAGTCCATCTGCCCTTCACAGAGTTATTTCATCGCTCTTGCCAGTCACTTATAGACCGACGTCTTTCTTCGGCAACGATTTCCCTTCGATTAACGGCCATATTTAGAACCGAGAGACCCTTAAATAAACCCTTTCATTTCCTCAGCGAGGATGTCAATTGGGATTTGACTAGCTAAAACATATGATGCTTCATCCGTCCGAAATGCTCAAATAACTCTAATTGAGCTTAATTGATATAGGGTGGTCAACTTTCTTTTTTGCGAGTTGTTGCTCAAACTGGTGCAGCATATAGTACTCATAGAATCCAAACTGGTGCAGCGTATAGTACTTATAGAATAGAACTTACCACCCTGCTTGACGGCTTTCTCTTACTATGTGTAGGCCCGCCAGCATGGACTTTTGAAGTCTTATCAACCGCATACTCTATGTGAGCTTTAAAAGATAATCGGTGCTCGATCATAACGCCAAGATATTTTAGTGCGGGCTTAGATGTGATCAGCTCAGATCCAACTCGAATATTAATCACCTCTACCAACTTTCTGTTGCTAATTAATGTAACCAATTTCCGTGCTTTAAGAGGAGATTACTCATAATCGTTGCTCGTTCCACCTCAAATATCGCTGATGTAAGTGAGGGTATAGCCGAAGACACGAATGTGTCTATTTCTCGACGTACTCAATAGCTGGGACATTCCTACGTCCCAATATGACGTGATTTGCATTTGGACTTACACCTACATCCATATACTTGTATGGTCCAGCTCACACAAGAACTGAAGCCAGTTGACCACTCACAACCCCGTTGATATGTCGAATGGGTGCTAAAACAACAAGCAGTGGACCGCGATTTTTGCAGCAACGAAATTTTCTTCAGTGACAAGGTACATTTCTCACTCAGTGGACACGTAATTAAGCTGGATGTAAGGATATCAGCATGCTGAGGACCTTACATTATAAGTTTTGGTATGGCGACGAAGTGCAGTGCAAGATGAGTAGTTACCCAAGACCTATGAAGACCTTAAGGACGTTACTACCGTAATCTTTTGTGGTTCTTATGCACTCGCTGTAAGTCTTCGTATGTCCATTGTACAAAAAAAAAAAAATTATATGCACAAAACCCGTTAAATATGATAATCCCTCCACACGTTGGACGCTTTACATTTTATTGCCTCTCCCACTGTGGACCGACCACCCATTGAAAGAACGTACGCCGCATGGAATTCGTATGCAAATCATTACTTTGGCAACACTGTCGGCATTATCTGCGCTACAGCCATCAAACCGGGTCATAAAAAATCTTTAAGTGTTGCACTTGCTATGAGGCATGAGGCAACCAAAAGGAAATTGATGGTTGCAATGCATTTTGCCTGAAAAATAAATACGGCAATGGGATTGTCGATCATAACTAACGCGTCCTGCACTGGAATGCAGACTTTATGACGTCCAATTAAATTTGGAGTAGCGGCAGTTTTACGAGCCGGAAATAACTGTTGCCACGTAAAGAGCTCATATGAATGCGAATGAATATGGTAGCGTGTGTGGACATAAAGTACACGAAGGAGACGAGATTTGGCTGGAATTGCTTTTAAATTTCCGATGCCACACTGGAGAGAGAGAAAGAGAGTGGAAGGTTGGGGAAATATTGATTATATACAAGGACTGCCAAGGTAAGGGGCTTGGTGTTAGGGAGTCTCTGGAATTTTCTGTTCCTGCAATAGGAAATGAAAGGTCCTAAAGTTTGAAAATGGTTTCGAATGTATGACGCCGCTCTGACGCTTGGAAAGCACTTGGAAAAAAGTAGATTTAACTATGTAAGTTAGTCTATTAGTCTGCGCTCGAAATTATGGTCCTCCGGCTAGTACCAGGCACTGCTATCGATGTTACTACACCGTTTCGGGTCGAATTGGTGGGTTTAACTTATTACACTTACCGTTAAGCTAAGTAAGATTACACTGACTGATCTTTTGTTGGCTCCGATGAGTGTCCAATCCAATTCGATGTCTAGTAGTCGACATAGGTCAACACTTCGGAGAGTTTGAAAGCGTTTTGACATCTAGTTTTGAGACTTCTTTGAGTTCTGTGAACTATAAAGACCCAGTTGTTTAAGTCGTGCTCCCGATTAGGCCATGCAAAAACACAGAGGTGGTGCTCTGGCGTCTCACTTATGCCTGCCTTCTTTACTGCATGTATCACCATTAGTAATCCATGTTCTGCAGTTTTTTTGATGATCTTGATGGTCCACCTGGAAAATAATGCATAAATCCAGTAGCTTGAAGAATCGTCTTTGGTATCACCCGGAGAGCACTGTAAGGCCCCATCTTGTGTTGTCTTTATGCAAACAACGCTTTATAGGACCGACTGTTGATTTGTCAGTAGCACTACGCCTAATTTGAACTGTTCCGCAGTGCCCGCCGGTGATGGTACCCACTTTTTCCATCGATGTTTATGCTGATATCCTGATATCCAGCCTGCTTCTCTTCTCCGTCGACCTCGTTCCTATAATTTATATCATGGAACCTCTAATGCCAGCGTTTTATACGTACCGTCCTGATGACCAGTGTCCGAGGTAAGCAGCAGCCCGGAAAGAAGGATGGTTGTATACGTACGCTTCCGCTAGATGCCACCTGCTTTCGTTGCCATGATTAAATCTCGGTAAAAGGTGAGTAAAGGTAATCCAATATTCCGAAGAATACTTCTCGATTTTCTTACTCAAAAAACTTTCGAGAAACTGGCTTTAACTCAAACGCTAAAAACTTCAATCGGTACAACCCAGTCCAAGTATTCTTATTTGTTTTCGCTTAAAGCCGATGCCAAGTCAGAGACTGGATCTTATGGACTCCGGGAATACACTGTATCAGGTTCTTCGGAGCCATTTTAATGGTGGCTTCCTCTCCGTCTTGCCTCCTCGGGAGCTCCATTCATTCAACGCTTTACTGAAGTTGAACACTTTCTTAAGTGCATCTATACACCTCTGCTCACCGTCTGCAAACTGCACATGCAACAAATGTACTTGTATATATGTTGCAAGTAGTGTGGCGTCAGCGAATATGATGCCAGCCGATAAAACGCATTACAACAAAAAACGCCAACATAAATTTGCCAGAGAAACCGCACCACTTGAAGAAAAGTCGAAATATTATGGTCTCAATGCAATTGCTGCTTCAATGTTGCAAGTTCATCATGCAACAACATGCAATCTGACGGCGCTTTAAAAACGCCGCGCACGCTGACAAGTTGCGCCCGCCGCCGGTGGCACAGAGAGGTAGAGGAGTTTGCACTTTTAGACAAATATCCCGTAATGATTGTGCAACCAAGCATGGCATGCCGCCACCCCATAAAACAAACTCTCGCCTCGTCTCGTCTCGTTTCAACCGTAGAGGTAAGTAAGTAAAGAGAAGAGCCACAACAGCCTGCCTGCCTGCCTGCCACTTAGGTAGCTTAGATAGTTGATGGCTCTTGGCTTTTGTTGCCTGCTGGCTGGCCACAACCGTTTGGCGGCAAGCGCTTGGGTGAGCATCAAGTGGACCAGACTGATGTGCGATGTGTGATGTGTCTGGGTGTACGCCAGCCAGTCAACCAGTGTTTGTTCTCAAGAAATATAAAATCACACACGCAACAACTATAAAATAACAACAAACAAGCGCAACAACAAGACTAAAAGTCACTATCTCGCAGTAGTTACCAGACCGTGCAGGAAGTTTAATTTCACTGCAACAACACTACAACAACAACAGCGTAAATAGTACACGCGCATGTCTGAAGCAATCCACAAACCCACAACTGATGCGCTGGACTCAATTGTTCACTCGACTGCTCGCCGCCGCCGTGCTAAGTCGTGAATCACAAATGACAGCGCGACGGACGTGCAAGAATGAGTCTCAGCCCATTTGTTGTCTGCCGTCTGCGACTTCCGCGATCCGCATATGCAATTGGGCTGTCATCGTCTCGTTCGTCACCTCCGCCAGCCAGTGGTGTGATTTGCTGTGTTTTCGCGGAATTTCCATACAAATACGATGGTGAGATGGTGATGAGGAGGAGAGAAGAGTTGGCCAGCATAAAATTCAAAACAGTCTTTTCGCACGCTCGTCGTAGTGCTGCTGAAGAGACGGTACACCATGTAGCCTAAGAAAGTTGTAAGATTTTAGTTTGATTTTATTGTTGTTCCTATTGTTGTGTCATATATTACTCAATGGCCATGAGTCAGCGTGTGTTTCCATTGATGCATACATCCGCTGGCCTTTATCGCTTTTGCTAGAGACTTTTGACACTTTTCACGGTAATGCCAACTTGAGTGTGAGTCCAAAGCTCATTGCTTAAAATCTCTCTGTGCCAGCTCATCTATCCTCTCTCAGTTTTCTCTACAATATCTTTATCAGTTCTTTGGTGCTCTTCATCCTCTTCATATTCTTACTGCCATTTTCATTGGAACACCGTAACAACGTGCTCCCCTCCCCCTTGTCTTGTCTGCACTTTGACGACCTCAGTCTTTGATTTCACTTATTTCCAAGTGTCAGTTTCTCGCACTGCAGTCGTCGCACATGTCTGGCGCAATCATATCGCCATGAATTATTTATCGCCCTTGCGAAATATTGGCGGCACCACGACTGCAGGCCTTCATACAACATCTGACATTTTGTTGTTGTCGCATGCAAATTTTGAATTTGTGTTTTGTATAAAGAAAAAAAAACAGGAATGTGAAATGTTCAGATTGGCAGATTTCAGTCGTTGATGCAACATCTTGTTGATCGTTTGTAGCGCTGGTTGCAGTTGCAACATATCGTCGCTTGCACAAGCGCTTTTTATTGTTGCAATGTGGCCTATTTCGCTTTGCATTTGAATATCGTTATTAGTGTTTTGCATTTGGTGTTTTTGCAATCTCGTCAAGGTGTTTAAAAATGCTGTGTTTTGATTATCTTTCGATAATGGAAATGATGATGATGTATTGAACTCAGATATGGGCATTTCCATGAGTAGGTTTGCAACGAATAAAATATTTAAAGTAAAAAAAAATAAAGTTATTTACAACCCATTCCAAGATATTTGATTTCAAAGTCACTTTTATCTTGCGGGATGCAAAAATTATATAAGTGGAACAATGGTTGATCCATTTCGAGGTTCCATATTTTTTTAAGAAAAAAACGCAGAAAATTTAAATTGAAGAGGGAATTTTTATTATCATTCGAAAGAACATTCTCTGGCATTTATTATCTGAAGATTATCTCTTTCAAATGTTGACCGCGGCTTCGTCTCAGATGGTCCATCCGTAGAGTTAAATTTTCGATGGCTCGTTCGAGCATTTCGACTGGTAACCGGCGAATGACACGCGTGATGTTTTGCTCCAAAGCCTGAATCAAAGTGGGATTAGCCGCTTAGACTTTAGACTTTATATATCCCCACAGGAAAAAGTCTAACGGTGTGATATCGCACGATCTTGGTGGCCAATCGACCGGACCAAGACGTGAAATTATCTGCTCACCGCAGTGTTCTCTCAATAAATCCATTGACTGATGCGATGTGTGGGAAGTGGCGTCGTCTTGCTGAAACCAAATGTCGCGGAGATCACGAGCTTCAATTTCAGGCATCAAATCGTCGGTTATCATGGTGCTATAACGGTCGCCATTGACGGTTACGTTCCCACCGGCATCATTTTCGAAGAAATATGGACCGATGATTCCACCGGCCTACAAACAACACCAAACCGTTGGTTTTTCTGGATGAAATGGCAACTCTTGAATCTTTTCTCGTCACTCTTCGTCCCAAAAGCAATGTCGCTTGGGAAGGTCGAGCGGCTTCAGTTCTTTAACAAGCTGTATTTTGTTGGCTTTCAATTTAAGATATCGACGTAAAATGCGACAAGTCGTTCCATACGGTCAGTTCGCGTTGCTGCGAACTGCGCCGAATCGACTCTCCACGGTGGTCGCGTCCACTCTCAGCTACGGCCGCTTAATTTTCTTCACTGCGTGCTTGACGTGGTCTATTCGGTCGATTATTATCCAACCATGAATGCTGGGTCTCAAGATGGGTGATGGTGTACCGCGAATAGTACGCTCAGTAGGCCGATTATGTTGGCCATAAGTTGAGCAAAGCGCGTGAAACACATTCTTAACAGAACGTGAATTTTCGTAATAAAGTTGAAAGATTTGTGAACGTTGTTCATGCGTAAGTATTTCCATATATTTTAAAATGCCAAACAATACTGAACAACAGTAACATGACACGAGTCACGCGTGAACTGTCAAAAAAAGTTATTGAAAAAAGTACCTCTACTTGGATCACCCTTTATTTCATTCACCACAGAGAGAAATAAAGTGAAACTGCGAAAGGGAGGATTTTTTTTGTAGTTCAACTAAGGTAGTCCAGAGTGAGTGCTGCTTGATTAGAGAGCTCATGGGCGCACTACGGTTGCTCACATTGCCTGCTCTCCTATGTTTCAAAGGAAATGACGTTTGAATATGTCTTATGCCAAGCAACAAAAGCTGGAGTTAAAAATTTTATGAACTTCATTATGGAAGCAAAATGGTTAGATGAATACTTAAGTAAGGCTGGAAATGTCTCACGTGAGATTTTCATAAGCAAAAATCACTCGGTAGTGCTTAGAACCAGCTTAATAGCATAACCTCAATCTCATAATACAACCGGAAATATGTACGGGAAAAGCGTGTAAAAGCTTTGAAAAAATTCCTGATCGAAAACCAAGTGGAGACATTTTCAAAAATATTACAATGCCAAATTTAAATCGACGTTGTTATGGCATAGGAGACCTTTTGTTTATGATTTGTACATTTTCATTGTCGTTTTTGCTATTTACATTTGCGTTTCCACTTCCAATAAACTGCAATCAAATACTCGTAAGCAATCATTTCAATTAGAGCACACACACACACATACACAAACACCATTTATTTTGTCCCATGCAAGGCCCTTTAAGCATAGATATTTATAGATACTAATGCCAGTGTATATAATATATATGTATATACATATATATATACTTATTTGCAGCTCAAAGGCACATCAATCTCTATCGCTTGTCTCATTATATGCATATCCAATAGTGACAAGTGGCGCCACACATGCTGCCCCTTTGCATTGGATGTCTATATACCCAACTCGACAAGCTTTTTTCAGTGCATATGTGTGTGCTCACAACCATACACTCGTATATGATTGCATGATTGTATGATTGTAAATACTACCGCCAGCTTTGCTCAAAGTGCATTCAGCGTACACTGCAACAATGGGTCGCCCCTTCTGCCGCCGCTTGCCACAAGAGTACAAAGTGTGCAACGACGAATGTGACACAGAAAACCCAGAAAACGAAGAAAAAAACGCTACACGCTTTAACAGCGAGTTTCAGCCCGAAAGCGGGTCAGTGCTGAGCGCCAAGGTCGGGCCTTGCAATGTGCAACTGGGACTGGGCCATATTGTGTTTGTAGTTATGTACATATGTATATACATATGTACATGAAAATATGTACATAAGTGTAATTATATGTATGTAAAGAGATATATTCAAACAAATTAAATACTATAGCAGCGAGTATTTATGTTTATATACATATATATTCCTAGTACTCAAGTACTACTATTTACGTGTATATATGTATATGGAATTTCATATGCAGTTACATATTTAGGTAAGTATTATTGCAAATTTTTATTAGAATTTATCGATTTGTTGAATTTGGGCTCCCATTCCATATACATATATGTATATATATATTTTATTTTTTAGTTATATATACATATTCGTAAAGGGTGATCCAAATGGAGGAACTATGTTCAATAGCCTTTTTTTCACAGCTTACGCGTGAGTCGTGTCAAGCTGTCACGTTCTTTTTGTTCAGTATTGCTTGCCATTTCATCATGGAAACACTTACCCCTGAACAAATCAAATCAAATCATTCAAATTTATTACGAAAATTCACGTTCTGTAAACAATGTGTTTCGCTCAACTTATGGTCAGCCTAATCGGCCTACTGAGTGTACTATGCACAACAGCATCACCCATCTTGAAACCCAGCGTTCATTATTGGATAATATTCGACTGAATAGACCACTTCCAGCATGCAGTGAAGCAAATATAGCGGCCGCAGCTAAGAGTGCATTTTACGTCGCGAACTTAAATTGAAAGCGTACAAAATACAGCTTGTGCGAGAATTGTAGCCGCTCGACCTTCCCTAACGACATCGCTTTGCTCTATGGGCTCTTGAAAAACTCCAAGAAGATCCGACGTTTTCGAGCCAAATTTTCTTATGCGATAAGGCCCATTTCTGGCTCAATGGGTATGTGAGCAAGCAAAATTGCCGCATTTGGGAAGAAGAGCAACTTGAACAGATTCAAGAGCTGTCATTTCATCCAGAAAAAAACAACGGTTTAGTGTGGTTTGTATGCCGGTGGAATCATCGGTCCATATTTCTTCAAAAATGATTCTGGTGAGAACGTGACTGTCAATGGCGACCATTATGGCGCCATGATAACCGACCATTTGATGCCTGAAATTGAAGATCGTGACATTTGGTGTCAACAAGACGGCGCCACTTCCCACACATCGTGAGCAGATGATTTCACGTTTTGGGCCGGTCGATTGGCCTCCAAGATCGTGTGGTATCACACCGTTAGACTTTTTCCTGTGAGGACATGTAAAGTCCAAAGTCTGTGTGGAAAATCCTGCTTCATTTCAGGCCTTGGAGCAAAACATCACCCGTGCCATTCGCCAGTTACCAATCGAAATGCTCGAATGAGTCATCAAAAATTGGACTCACGGCCCACAAACCACACCAAACCGTTTTGTTTCCTGGACGAAATGGCAGTTCTTGAATCTCTTCAGGTTGCCCTTCGTCCCAAATGCGGCAATTTTGCTTGTTAACATAGCGATTGAGCTAGAAATGGGCCTCATCGCTGAACAAAATTTGGCTCGAAAACGTCGGATCTTCTTGAAAATTTTCAAGAGCGCATGGAGCGAAGAGATGTCGCTTGGGAAGGTCGAGAGGCTTCAGTTCTTTCAAAAGCTGTTGTTGAGCGAAGCGCGCGAAGCAAATTCTTTGAAGAACGTGAATTTTCGTAATAAAGTTGAATGATTTGTAAACGTTGTTCAGGCGTAAATCTTTCCATGATGAAATGCGCAACAATACTGAAAAAAACTAACATGACAGCCTGACATGACTCACGCATGATCTGTCAAAAAAGGCTATTGAAAAAAGTTCCCCTACTTGGATCACCCTTAATATATAATCGACACTTTGTAACCGCTAAAGAAATTTTCCGCCGAAGCCCTCCCCCAGTTTCTGATGTACGCCTTGATAGAGGGACCACAATTTTTGATAAGCCATTTCTGAAGGGCTGATGGTTTTCTAAATTTCGCTCAAATATCTCAAAGACTGTTTTATTTTTTTCAAGTAGATGGAAAGACGGACTAGGCTAATTCAACTCAGTTCGTAATTCTGCTAAGTTCAGTATAAATTTCAGTATTTCATCTCTTTCTGGTACGTACATGCTTTGGACCAAGATTAAGACAACTTTTCATGTTAGTAATATAAAATATTTAAAAATAATTCAGAATTTTAATAAATTAATTTCATTTAAGAACTTTCTTTAAAACACAAACACATTAAATCCACGCTAAAACTAATTTCGCAATTAAAGCAATTTTTATTTGAAGGCAAGTCTACCTGGCGAGCCTTTCATATGCACAAACACATCTGCATAACAGACATGCAAGCGTGCTATGCAAACACTATTTCAATACGCTTATACATATACATATCTACTAACATATGTTTATATATTTACCGTTAAACTAGGACACGACATCATTTTTAATATATGACCTAACCTAGTTTACTGGCGCCTTGAGCCAACAAATGCCAGACAGTTTGCCTTAACGGCTGTAAAATGTATACACAAATCTTACCCCACCTTGCCCTGTCGTCCTTACGACTCTTTGCCATAAACACGATTGCACCTTCTTACATGCTGTGCGCTCTCTACCTTGTAGTACAGTTAACTTTAACTGCAGGTGCAATTGCAGCAGACACCCACCATGACGAGCCCTTAGCAGAGCTTGGCAGTGCTTTGTGTACAAATTAGGATGTATTTACATACAGACATATGTACATGCAACTATGCATGCGTATGCTTGAGAAATATATGTACATATGTACATGATTTTATATACTGTAGGCGCTCATTGGATTTGAGGTGAAGGCTCACAGGTAGGCTTGCTCGTTTGGCCGTGTAATACTTTTCCACTTCGCGTGGTGTGTGTGTGTGAATTGTAACTGTACTCGCGTGTCATGTGCAAATATTGATATTAAAAAATATAAAACATACATTACATATGTATTTGTGGTGGTGTAATAACTCTGTTTACGAAATTTTTTTCTGATATAAGACCCAGTCCCAGGCTACCCTTTTCCGTTCCGCATTTTTCTCTACTTACTTCTGTGGAAGGGAAAACAGTGATCTCGGTCAAGCGAGTCACCGAAACAACAGACCAGATTTCAAATTACCTGTTAACCTAAACAGAGTTAGGTCGCCGAAAGGGTGACAGTCTTTGGCGGGATAAAATCCCGGTCAGCTCCGGTGTGTAGAACCGGCTGTGATGAGAGTCATTATCAAGGAGCATATGTTATGCTGTAGGAATGCTACCACCGCAAGCATTCCAGCAGATATTTACTGGAGGCCAAACTTCCATATGGACACATCAGGAAAAGACTCCTAGACTACCACAACCCCGCACAGCAATAACCCTTGGACAAGACGGCATACCGACAGGCGTTAAACACCGCTCTTCGAGAGTCCGTTAACATCTTTGTGAAGTCTCTTCTTGGGAATGGTGTTCCCGCAGGAATGTTGTAGGAATGCCATCGCCGCGATCATCCCACCGGATATTTACTGGAAGCCAAACCTCCACCTAGATAGATTAGAAAGGGTTACCTAGACTACCACGACTCCACAAAACAAAATAGACAGGACCACATACCGACAGGCGTTAAACGCCGTTCAACGAGAGTCCGTTAATATCTTTGTGAACTCTCTTCCCGTGAATGGTGTTCTCATAGGGATGCTGTAGGGATGCTACCGCCGCGATCATCCAAGCATATATTTACTGGAAGCCAAACCTCCACTTAGACACATCAGGAAGGGATTCCTAGACTTCCACGAATCCGCACAGCAATATAGACAATATCCGCTGGACAAGACGGCATGTAGGAATCTTTTTCTAGACTACCACGGCTCCGCACAGCAATACTGCCGCTGGACAGGACGGCGTACCGACAGGCGTTAAACACCGTTCATCGAGAGTTCGTTAACATCTTTGTGAACTCTCTTACCGCGAATAGTGTTCTCGGAATCTAAGTACCACCTATTGCTGATCAAGAGCTCGAGCTGCCTTGAGAGAGCCGCGAAACACTGGCATAATTAAGGTCTGGATATTGTTGCTGACTTAATTCCTACCTATCCAGACTTGCGTATGTCGACGCAAAGTATTAACTGCATGCAATGAATCCTCGCACGACACTAACCACCTCTTTGCATGCACACTCAAACCGACTCATCATACCAACAACTCTCCTTCTGGTCCGAAACAATCAAAACAGCACGTTTCCTGAGCCTCCCGTTAGATGACCTCAATGACTTGGACCTAGTTGATCCTAGGCACCCTGCGTATAGAGGCACAAGAATTTATCCGCGGTAAGGCATGCCTATCGTAGGAGGCGACTAAAATCCAATAGTTCCCACAGCAGTGGGGTCTTTATACCGGAACGACCCGGATTTTTATCCGGTCAAGGACTGTCACTTTCGCAATATTCCCCGAAGGCAAATTAGGGATTTTCTGCGATTACAACAACAACAACAACAATAGAGAGAATGAAGAAACTATGAAACAAGGTCATACGCCCTGAGAAAATTGAAGAGTTCCCTCATATTGGCAACGGATAGCCGTCTGTCATGCAATTTACTTAAAATTTACTAACGAGTCCCCGCAAAAAATTTCGCAATCTTTTCTTAAAATCCTATTTATATTCCATCTTACCCAACAACTCACTGCGTTTCGATGTAACAAAGGAACTCAAGCGCAGCACACAAAGTACTTCCGTAAGTAAATGTCTTCTTTGCATAAGTACATATTATGAGTTAACTTTGTCTTCATAAATATTATTTTTTCTGAGCACCAAAAAAAAAAGAGTAACAAAAATTTCAAAAACACATGTAAACAAACAATCATGGAAGAACGCGTTGCGTTGCGTCGCGTCTTCTCTTCTTAGGTGACACATGTTGCATGTGGGCTTATGAAAACTGCATGGCACAGAACGAGCAAAGTCGTCAGATTGGCAGACGAGCATGTGATGTCAAGCAGAATCTGGCTGTCACTCATATGTCAAGCACGAGTTGAGTGGTTGCTGCTGCTGCTGCCGTTGCAATTGCCATGGCGGAGGAGAGCGCCAAGCTGGGGGGTTGGCACCATTCGAACGGCAGGTTACATGACGTAAAGTGATTGTTTAGATTTATGTAATTCTTTTTGCATCTTTCTTATCGGAGGAGATATGTGTTTTGTGGTTATGTGATGGTTTGTAGAACTAAGAATGTTTGAAGAGATGACATTGCTCGTTGCATAAATTACAACCAAATTTGCTATAGAGACACTTCATATCTTACCTACGAACATTCCGTTTCAAGTCGAATCCGAAAGACTCTTGGATTGCGATGAGAAGTTTCTATTTCCTGTCAGATATCTACACGGAGGTATTGACATTGTCTGCGGATTGGCGATTGCATACAAAAAAAAATTTACATTTGCGAACAGCGAGCTTTCGGCTATTAGCACGCACCGCTACCCATTGGGCTACCTTGTTCGTCGAATGGACAGCACCTCGAAAGCGAATTCTCTATTTAGCTTACTTGCGTCAATTTCTTTCGGATTTTGGCCAGTGAGGAAAATTATAACGGGTGATCCATTTCGAGGTAATCACAGAAAATTCAAATTCAATGAGGAATGTTCATGTATCATTCGAAAGAACCTTCTTTGACATTTATTTTTTGAAGACTATCTCTTTCATATGTTGGCCGCGGCTACGTCTCAGATGGCCCCAGATTCGTTTAGTTCAATTTTCGATGACTCATTCGAGCATTTCGACTGGTAACTGGCGAATGACAGGCGTGATGTTTTGCTCCAAGGCCTGAATCGAAGTGGGATTGTCCTCGTAGACTTTAGACTTTACATATCCACACAGGAAAACGCCTAACGGTGTGATATCACACACCGTGGTTGGTGGCCAATCGACCGCCCAAAACGTGAAATTATCTGCTCACCGAAGTGTTCTCTAAATAAATCTATTGATTGATGCAATGAGTGGGAAGTGGCGCCGTCTTGTTGAAACCAGATGTCGCGGAGATCACGAGCTTCAATTTGAGGCATCAAATAGTCGGTTAGCATGACGCTATAACGGTCGCGGTTACGTGCTCGCCGGCATCTTGAAGAAATATGGACCGATGATTCCAAAGGACCGAAAACCACACCAAAGCGTTGTTTTTTCTGTTTTTTCTAGATAAAATAGCAGCTCTTGAATCTCTTCAGGTTGCTCTTCATCCAAAATGCGGCAATTTTGCTTGTTTACATACCCACTGAGTCAGAAATGTGCCTCATCGCTGAACAAAATTTGGTTCGAAAACGTCGGGTCTTCTTGAAACTTTTCATGAGTCCATAGAGGGAAGCGATGTCGCTTGGGAAGGTCGAGCGGCTTCAGTTCTTGAACAAGCTGTATTTGCTATGATATCAATTTAAGATCTCGACGTAAAAGGCGTCAAGTCGTTCCATACGTCCTTCCGAATTCCTGCGAACGGCTCCGAATCGACTTTCCACGGTTTTAATGTACACTTTCAGCTACGGCCGCTATTCACTGCATGTTGGACGTGGTCTATTCGGTCGAATATTATCCAATAATGAATGTTGGGTCTCAAGATAGGTGATGGTGTTGCGAATAGAACGCTCAGTAGGCCCATTATGTTGACCATAAGTTGAGCGAAGCGCGCGAAACACATTCTTTACAGAGCGTGAAATTTCGTAATAAATTTGAATGATTTGTAAACGTTGTTCAGGTGTAAATCTTTCCACGAAGAAATGAAAGATAAAACTGAACAAAAATAACATGACAGCGTGATCTTTCAAAAAAAGGCTATTGAAAAAAGTATCTCTACTTGGATCATCCTTTATTTTAAGCGTTTGATAGGAGCGTAGAAGTTCCAAAAGCCTCTTTTGACTGGAACAAAGAGACCTCGCAATCTGCCAGAAGTGCTTGTCCAATGTTCGCAAAGACTTTTTGGCCCAGTACAGACCCCGAAGCGCACATGGCTTGAGCTTAGCATCACCAAACCCAGGGATGTATACAGTACAGTCCTGTGACTTTCCAAATAGACATTTTCCAAAATAGATATTTTGTGGAAAAAGCTATCTACCAAATCGGACTGAGCCGAGTTATAAATACAATATATGAGCTTTCCTTACTAAAGGCTACATACCGACTCCAGCGGTTTTAAATGGCGAATATTGAGGGGCATTGTTTTAGCGAACGTCTTGTAAAAAGTATTATCCTAGTGAGTTACTCTACCGACATGGATACTATAGTAATTTCGACCTTTCGCATGCTTATAATGAGTTTGTCGTAAAGTCTCTGATGGTCGCATCACTTTCGCCATCTGTAAACCCAACCTCGACCACGCAAGTTTTTGTTCTCGCTTGAATTTTCATAGCCCACTTTCGAATGCCCTCAGTTAACACTGCTTTCAAAAAGCTCTTTGTCCAAGGAATGAAGTCAGCTTGCTGCCGCCCCATCACTTCCCAACACCGAAAACTAAATATTTAATGTGCCAGTATGCCCCATGCACATTCTGCTCCACTTTAAATATCTAACACACAATCAAATGTCGCTAAAAAGTAGAACAACCTTCAATTACGACCCTGGTGGACGACAACGCAATTTTATTTTGGCCTACAATAAAATATAATAATTATTTCATGTTATCATTCTCCAGTGTAGGGTAGGGACTTACTTGCTTCATCACTACAGGACGGATATCCTTTTCCATTTTGCTCGCTTGCAGAACACTGCTATGACTGCCTAAGGAACTCCCTACACGCTCTGCGTCTCTCCTTCTCACACATATCTCCTTCTCTCACTCCCACTCTCTCTCTATGTTGTATTTTGCGGGCGTCGGTTGTTATCTGCGTTGCATGAAAGTTACATGGCGTACTTCCCTTGAGATATGCGATGCAATGGCAAGCCGTCAGCTGCAGGCGAACACAACACAAAGCGAACCGAACGCAGCAACGAGCAACGCATGGGTTGATATTTGTGTGTGTTTATATGACTGAAATAATATTATTTTTAACAAGTGCAATATTATGCATGAAACTCATTCTGCTCTCGCACAGATAAAGACACAATGTAAATACACCCGTTCGAAATGACATATTCTCATTACGGCATGGCAGGAGCGCATGTAGCATGGCGTCGCCTAACCAGCCCAACTCCTACTCCTACTCCTACTCAGAAAACTTTATGGAAAATAACAGAAACAGAAATTTTATGCAAGTGAAGCTCGCTTACTTGACATGTGTTCTACAAGGGAGTTCTATGAGCAAACACAGAACTCAGAAGAGGAACGATTTGGCTTTGGTTGTCAGGCCAGTGGATGGATAGGTGAATGAATAACAGATGGATGGATGGATGGAAGGATGTGCGAACGCACCTAGCGACGAACGAGTGGGCGAAGGGGCCGGCGGATGAACGTCGGCTGCACGAATACTCAGACGAAAAGGCAGAGTCTAGGAGGAGATGGCAACCGCAAATGCAGTCAGTTAGTAATTTAAATTTACTCATATGTACTCATACATACATATATAAATATATGTAGACAAAAATATGTTTATGTATTTGCCATAGTGACATACACATGCACGGGCCGTACATATGAACCCAATCAAGGACTTTCCCATTACACTTGACAACTGCGATAATGGTGTGCGCACACATAATGAAGTGCATGGTTGGTGGCAGCGTTACGAAACAAAACGGGGTTAGGAGTTGGAGAAGTCAGCTTTATGATTGCGAGTACCGTTATACTGATTAAAAGAATATGTTTATATTCAGTGAGAGCCAGGCAACAAGTAGAGCTCTCGCGCTATATACCGATCAGTTCTTTAATAGTGCAGGATTATCGAAGGCGATTTCGGGAGATGATTTAATGGAACAAATTCCGCTCCATATGAGTATCTCTTCACAGAAGAGTTCTCCGGCGAGAATCTTAAGGATAGACAAGGCCGAACTTATCGAAAATCCAGACAAAAACACCTACCGAAAAGGGATCAAATAAGTAAGCTTAACATTTGTTCTTTGATGAGATCACGAGTATAAAACTACTGAAAGGCTATTAATGATAGAAAGACACACAAAAATGCTAGGAACTACTTTCAGAAGGCATTGAACTGGCTGTGGGAATAAAGGGAAAGAGGAATTGACGCCTTCCCAGTACTATTAGACTCCGTAATTAGAGCTGGCAGTCGATATTCTTTAAGATTAAAACCAATCAGTGTGGGAAAAAGATCCCGATGTGCTAATAAATTTAGCTTTTAAGCCTATCGGTCGCAATTGTCGATTGGTTAGCAGTGAGTGCCAGAAAACTGACGGTCTTTGGCTCGAAACCGGACCAGATCAATAACCTAAAACTAGATTCTCCTTGTAATTTATATATTGAAACGCGTAAAAACAGAAGGTCTATTATATGGGAGTTTCTAGACCTATGTCGGTGATTTTTTGTAGGACTTCAGTCTCCATTCAAAGTAGCATATTTACCACGATTTCATCCGTATCAATTCATGTTCATACTAGAACAAAGGAATTATAAGTATCGACTTAACTTTTTTTATCTGGGAATAATAGGAAGCTTTCCTGCCCTTCCTCGGTCCACTTTAGGGCAGAAGTATCTCTCAATTGCGTATATTGAGGTGCTCAGCCCAGCACTAGGTGACTTAATTCAATACCCATCTGTGCAGAAGCTGACCACAAATTAACCAAATTACCAGTACTTCACAATTTTGGAGCTCAACATGAGTGAGCACAGGGCCGAATGGACTCTCTGAGTGAATATTAACCTGTCTCACGGAGACATCACACCTCGAAGCAATTGATAGCAACTAAGTCCTGAAAAACGCTACAAGGTCTGGAGTCCTAAGCCTTACACCGATGGATAATTCTTGCTAGAAGATTCCCGCACCGACTCCGTCGCATCGACTCATCCGTGAAGAAATTAAGTGGTCTTTTCCTCCAATGGATCTTTCCTCTCTAGTCCTCACCACCTTGGAATATGGTAACCCAAGCAACTAGATAGTTTTGATTACAGTTGTGTTGATGTAATGCATCATCTTAGAAGAAAGCACCCATCTCCTCCTCTCCTTGATATTTGCCTTCCAGAAAAGTTTTATATCTTGGATTGTATGTAAGTATCTCACTATCTCTGGCGCGTTTCCTCCCCATAGAGGGGGGAGCCGCTACCAAATACTGGAGTTATCGTATGCACAGACGAACGTATATGTATGTAAATGCGGTCGTCTCTTAGCATGGAATATCAACTCCACCGCGTGTTTTTTCCTCATCAAATGAAAGGCTTCCCATAAAAATCGATCAGTCGTGCGGATGCGGCTTAGAAAAAATTGTAGATCTCTGCAGTAAGAAGTGGCGTCCACCATAAGTTGGAGTATGAGCTCGGCTCGAAATCGCTTCAACGCTTGTAAAGCGCCAAAGCCGATATTCGGACGTCAATAAACAATTTTATGTCAAATATATTACCGTATCGCCCAAAAATGTTAAACCTTTCTTCGAAAATATTCACGAAAAAGAGGCATTCGCGAACATTTGAACGTGAGTTTATACTTGTCGCTTATACCGAAAGGTGATAGGTGGAAGAGCTCCATTCTTTGAAGGTCTTTAACATTGTGGCCTACATCATCTTTTAAGGATATGAAAAACTGTTGACGAAAATATTACGCCGATTGGATCGTCAGAGAAAAGAGAATTCTGTAAAAAATATTGTTTGAAGAAAAAAAACAGCACAATTCGAGACCTACAGTGCGCTAAGAAATGATTAGATCCTTTTCACTTACAGATTCACCGCAGAACTACGTTCAATACCCAATCAGCGGTTAGTACACAATCTGCTACTATAAGAAGGTTTCTCAGAATCTCGTGAATTTTCTCAAATACTCGCTCAACTTCTCAAAAGCTATTCTTTCCAACTATTCATTTTCCAATTTGTAACGGAATAATATCAATAACAAATATTTCAAAATCAAAGATTGCCTTTTCCCAAGGTATAACTCCTCCCAAATTACCTTACGCAAATTGTTGTGACGTTCTCTGTAATCACATTTCACAGAGATGATTTATTTATATACATATTAAATGGAAAACCCTTTATACGAGAAACCCGAGTAAAAAAAACAACTATCAGAAAAGCTAGAAAGATTACCACGAAAAGTGTGGACACTCACGGATAGACCAGAATTAATATTCATCATGCGCAGAAATAACGGTTGATCCATTTCCAGGTTCCCCACTTTTTTAAAGAAAAAAACACAGAAAATTCAAACTTAATGGGGAATGTTCATGTATTATTCGAAAGAACATTCTTTGACATTTATTTTTTGAAGATTATCTCTTTCAAATGTTGACCGCGGCAAAGTATCAGATGGTCTATCGGTTGAGTCCAATTATCGATGACTCGTTCGAGCATTTCGACTGGTAATTGGCGAATGACACGCGTGATGTATTGCTTCAAGGCCTGAATCGAAGCGGGATTGTCTGCATAGACTTAAGGCTTTACCTATCCCCACAGGAAAGTCTAACGATGTGATATCACACGATCTGGGTGGCCAATCGACCGGCCCAAAACGTGAAATTATCTGTTCACCGAAATGTTCTCTCAATAACTCCACTGATTGATGCGATGTGTGGGAAGTGGCGCCGTCTTGTTGAAGCCAGATGTCGCGGAGATCACGAGCTTCAATTTTGTCGCCATTGACGGTTACGTTCTCACCGGAATCATTTTTGAAGAAATATGGACCGCTGATTCCACCGGCCCAGAAACCACGCCAAACCGTTGTTTTTTCTGCTTTTTCTATATGAAATGGCAGCTCTTGAATCTCTTCCGGTTGCTCTTCGTTCCAAATGCGGCAATTTCGCTTCTTTACATACCCATTGAGCCAGAAATGGGCCTCATCGCTGAACAAAATCTGGCTCGAATACGTCGGATCTTCTTGGAACTTTCCATGAGCCCATACAGGGAAGCGATGTCGCTTGGGAAGGTCGAGCGGCTTCAGTTCTTGCACAAGCTGTATTTTGTATGCTTTCAATTTAAGATCTCGACGTAAAATGCGCCAAGTCGTTCCATACGTCAGTCCGAGTTGCTGCGAACGGCGTCGAATCGCCTCTCCAAGGTCTCCGTGTACATTCTTAGCTACGGCCACTATATTTTCTTCACTGAGTGCCGGACGCGGTCTATTCGTTCGAATATTATCTAATAATAAATGCTTTGTCTCAAGATGGTTGATAGTGGTGCGAATGGTACGCTCAGTAGGCCGATTATGTTGACCATAAGTTGAGCGAAACGCGCGAAACACATTCTTTACAGAACGTGAATTTTCGTAATAAAGTTGAATGATTTGTAAACGTTGTTCAGGCGTAAGTCTTTCCATGATGAAATGGCAAAAAATACTGAGCAAAAATAACATGACAGCTGGACACGACTCACGCGTGATCTGTCAAAAAAGGCTATTGAAAAATCACCTCTACTTGGATGACCCTTTATGTTGAAATGGGAACCTTAAAAAAGGATCGAAAGTGGCTCTTCATTAAGATTTATCCGATGAGCTCTGCAAGATAGACGGTGATTTTGATAAATGTACATAGGCAAATACACGGAAGCGGCTGGCCAAACCCTATCGTGGCAAGAGACGGTAATCAAGTATTTGTAAAATATCTGTTGGTGAATACGAAAGGGTGCCTCCATAACTTAGGACAGATCAGATAAAAAGGAAAATGGCTTCCAATTGACGCTCTGGCAGGGCTTGGTATTCGTTGCTGACGGACAACAGCCGAATTTTTAGCAAGCACTGCTTACCCATCGGTAGGAACAGACGAGATGATACCTCTACGCTCTCAACGAACTCAAAATGAAGTCTTTCTTCTACCTTAAAATGAATGCCAATTGGATTGGTTATAACATCTTTAGGTCCCTTTGGCTATTTCCTTTTCAAGGCGCTTATCTTTCCAGTGACCTCCTAAACCAATTAAAGTGACCTCCTTAGCCTGGAGTAAATCGAAAATTCCTAGCAATGCCTGCTCTGGAATTCAACAAAATCGTATCCGTATTAAATAAGGAAATCTGAAGCTACAAGTTTTGTATTTTCTTTGCATTTAAATTCTTTAAAAACACCTTCAAGCTCTAAAGAAACCTAAGCTCCCCCACTCCTACAGTGAATATCTTACTCACCGCAAGATTAACATCGCGACAACTCTCGAACAGCCAATGAACCAACCAACAATCAAAGCTTACCAGCAGTCAATATTCACATTTAATTTACCACAAAAAAATATAAAAAGAAAAAAGAAAAATGAAACAGCAACAACAACAACAACGCATGCCAATATTCGCCCAAACTGACAAGTCATAATGACAATGGTAATGGAAATCCCAACGACACTGACAACGACAATGACGACAACTTCAACAAATTCAACAACGAAATTACATTGCTGTTGCAACAACAACGACAACCATAACCATAACCACAGCAACAACAATGGCAACTAGTGCAGAAAACAACAAAGATCGCAACAAATAACCGTTTGAAAAGTAGAAAAATAAACTGAAATATAATTTCAAATATGCAACAAAGCATGTCAACACGCGCTGAGTAAACTACCGAGTAGTTGAGCTTGTTATTTTACTGCTATGATGTTGTTGCCACCATGCCCACTTGCCACAGCATTACCAGCAACTTGCACAACCCAATATAGCTGAAATTCCGCGCGTGTGACCTAAATAAGTTCGGAAACTCGATCGATACACTTGCCACCAGCAGGAGGGAGGGGCGGGCAATAGAAAAGAGGGAGAGTGCATAGTTATATGTGTGTGTGTGTGTACGTGTGTTTGTAGTAACAAAGTAAGCAGTGCAACATTGTGGCAATATTACTATTACTGCGGCATTACAAGTGTTGCACGTAGGTATGTCATGTTGCATGGACTCCCACTATGAGTGCTACTACTACTACTGCTGCTGCTGCTGCTGCTGTTGCTGGGCAATGAGGCGTCTCGAGTGGCAATAACTGTGTGTAGGTGTATATTGTATTGGTGGCAACATGCGCGCAACATTTTAGTGCCATTAAACCAAAAAAAAACCCGGTGAGGAAAATGACATAGGTAAAGGGTATACAGCTTCGCCTTCTTGGAGTTGGAATCTATCGATCGGTACACCGTATAGGACCTAACGCAGCGACATAGCGAAGGGAAGCCGGACTCAACTCAACTTATTTTTGTCCTTCTTCTTCTTCTTCACTTGGGAGTAACTCCGTAGTTTAGAGGCCGGTTATCCGTATTTCGTAGGTATGAGCGTTAGCAGGATGAGTGAAAGAAGAACAAGATAACAACTAAACTTTCTCCACGCACCACGAAATCGATAACCTCTTAAACGCAAGGAGTCACAGAATGTCATTAAGAAGTACATTCTTCACCCAGTGACCTTCCACTGGCTACCATTAATCTACTCCTGAAAGATACCAAATCATTACTTCTCGTCCCAAAAGATTGTCAAGGGTTTCGGTACATAGTGGATGGCTTGCACTCGGTTTGGTTCGACTTTTTTCAATTTCAGCCTGCGGGATGTCATTCTCTATCTGAGAGAAACGTTAGACCATAAGTACTTCTACAGAGATTTTCTTCGCCCTTCCTTCTTTCAGCCGCTGAGATATCTGAGTTGGGTATGTGTCCAGAACACCAAGAGAATCAACCAACTCAGCGTCGATTCAATACCCCAAGACCACTTAACGAGATATGTTAGCATTCGCCGTGAGTTTAAAACTTAACGAGTTTATGGATCTCTCGCTCGAAGGAGTTTCTAGCCATCCGGGTCATTGTGTGGTAGCCTCCAAATAAATACCAGGCGGAAGGGTAGTGGTAGTCACGGACCGAAGATTGTTCAGTGGCTGTTTTGCAAAAATCTCTCGTTGAGACCTCTGATTAGGAAGCTAAGAAAGAGCTCGTTCGCCATCTCTTCCATCTGACGTCATACCTTCCAACTCTGTGAGGAATGGTGTTCGATTTTATATCTCATTACTTGTCAGAAGAGTTTTGGAGTGGAAATCCAATTAGAACTTTTCCATTCGTCTCCTTTCCTGGTTTTAGAAATAGCTCGCGACCCCACTACTCTTCAAAATACTGTTGAACCAGATGTCGGTTAGTAATAATTGAACTATCCCCCTAGTATATGTTACATATGTGAAGCATTCTAAACCTAAACTATAAGATGACAATCCTGCCGAATCCGGTTGTTCATCTTGCAAGATTTAAGAAGTATTTTGGAATAGAAATTCATCTAGAAACCGAAATGTTTTGAGCAAATCTCCCTACTGCTTCCTCATACCCGGTAATTTAAGACAATCTTACTTTCCAAGCCAGCCATGGTTCTTGTGATGAGATAGCTGCCTCTCCTTTCGGTGGTTCAAGGACATTCCTCTTACTGAGATGAAACGAAAATAGAAATACATTTCGAACATAAGAGAATAAGAAATCGGAGCCAGGAGGTTAGGCTTTTTTTGGCGTCGAGAATTTGCACCCAACCAAGCTCCTCCTCTGAGCACTGATTAAACAGGGTTAGGATTGTATCTAATAATTGTTCTAGCTCCTAAGTTTGACATATATTTGAACGGAAATCCCACTTAACTTGATCCCACCAAATCTGATTTTAAGTCCTGCCGGCTTTTCAAGGTGTGTGTTTGTATATAAATTATTCTAGAACTCGAGGTGTTAGAAGCAAACTTCACCACTGCTTCCTCCTAGGGTTCTGAGAATCAGTTACGCTCTTGTTCCTCTCACGAAGTCCAGCAAGGTACTTGCGATGAGGTAGCTGCCTCTCCTTGCGTTGACCCAAGGAGGTTCCTTTCACTGGCATAAAATGAAAATTTCTCATACATCTTGCAGGATCTAAAGAGTATTTTATCATAGAAACACATCTATGTTCTAGTAGTTCTTCTCAGACCAGGACAAAAATATACCCAACATTTTCCAAAGAAGAGCCACCTTTTATTCGTCATTTGAAATGACGGTCCTTCCAAAACGCGTCATATTCTTTGTGTTCATGTAGCTCACTCTTTTTTCGTTGATCCAAGAGCATTCTCTCCGCTGGGATGCCAAGAGAATTTGTTACGAATTTCTCTGGTAAGAGAAATGGAATGCAACTGCAGCTTCAGGAAACCGCGAATGTAACCTCAATTAAATATTAGTAACACAAGTGGAAAATATAATGTGTTTCTATGCGCTTTGGTCTCACTGGGGCATCATGGCGCGCGTGTGTGTTCGAGCTGAGAGCGCAGTGAGATGCACTCAATATTGTCAAGCAAGTACTCGTACACCCTATGTCCTTGCAATTTATTTTACGAAATTGTTTTTATCCCTACAAACCTTAGCAACGCAGGCGTAACCTGCTCACCACCGCGCGCTTTAGCGCTCACTGTAATACCCACAGCCAATGACATTTACGCATTGCCCTTCAAAGCTTCTACCCACACCAACAAGCTTACATTAACCCTCTCATCTGGGGGAGTAGTTAAAAATGTTCGCCAGTATTCAAGCGTGAAAATTCTTCTAACGAAAACTCACAATTTCCACCAACACTCCACCTACGTCAAAAAGTTTTAAAACCCTATAAAGGGAACATTATGCGTTTCTCAACTATACCAACCTCGTCCTGCTCAGCTGCAACCCTACACCAATGTAAATGACTTGAATGTGTACTTGGTTTATGTCATTCACGTGCCGGAAATACGACGCTTCTCTCGCACCGCGCAACGCACCGTTGTCTTTAAACTCACCGCACAAACTGTGTACTCGTACACTCTCTTTCTCTCCTTCCACCACGAGGTAGACTCGCTTCATTTCTATAA
This sequence comes from Neoceratitis asiatica, assembly GCA_030068015.2. Classification (NCBI taxonomy): domain Eukaryota; kingdom Metazoa; phylum Arthropoda; class Insecta; order Diptera; family Tephritidae; genus Neoceratitis; species Neoceratitis asiatica. The sequence continues at coordinate 58,222,331 of CM061526.1, read as the reverse complement.
AAAAACAATGTGTTGTGTGTGTGGGGGGAAGTAGGGAAGTAAAGCGGATCTCTGTTAAAGGGAAATGAGTTTTTGTGCGAGTTTGCAAATAACCCACAGGGCAACACACCTTGCGTCAACCCTACACAACGTTGAGAAACCGTTATACTGGTTACACGAGCACCCTCGTTTCTATGCTTCAATTCTAAGCAAAAGTTGTAGTAAAAATTAATGAAGAGAAAATGTGCTCAGGATGCTAAACTGCTTTTTCTAACTGTATTTAAGGATTTTTATGCTTAAGCATACACACACACACACACGCATATACTTGTACATACATAAGTATTAGATCTCCACAGATGAGTTTATAAATTAGTTGTTTTTTGCATTAGGGGAACTATAACCGACTATTGATGGCTCCTTTTGTGGTTGAGTAAAAGTGTTAAATGTGCAAACTGTTGCGTATGTATATATATATGTATGTTTATACACAGCTCCTCAGTTGGATGGCCGTTGCCTTCAAGTGGTGTTGGTGCAATTTGTTGCACGTTTAGTGACGAGTTATGTGGCAAGTTTTTTATGGGCCATCAAGATAAGTGGGTAATTTTGTAAAATTTGCTTTGAAAGAAGTGAAAATTCTAACGGAATATTTAAATAACTACATAGGGAGAGAGATAGAGAGAGAGAGAGAGAGGGAGAGAGAGAGAGGGACATTAAAATTAATGAAAGAAAAGATAAAATTTATGCGATAAGATCACTATTAAAAAGCATTATTAAATATTTCCTAAACTTGATGAGAATTACAGCAAACTCAAACAAATAAATCGAAATTCAACTGAGGAGGGAAGCAGCTGTGAGAGAAATGACCAGAAAATTAGAGAGAATGATGTGTAGTATGGAAAAGAAGTAAGGAACTAGGTCAGAAGAGCTGGAATGAGATTATTAAATATATGTATCCCTGAAGGAAGAGGTTTTGTGAGGAAAGTTTTTACTGTTATTCACCTAATAGTGGGCAGACGCTATTCTTTTACATATCAAGTTCAAGCAGCTCACAACCTCCGACCTTAGGACACTCGTATCCTTTGGGTAGCCAACACAAACATCCGTTTGCAAGCGAGCTAAAGTGAGAAAGCGAATTGCCTGCGTTTGTGTGTAGGGTTTGCGACCCACCACATAAAAAATTACAGTCCAAAGAAAAGGTAAACCAATACCTCGCATTACAGCCTCACATTTTGATGACGACCCCTGCAAACGTTTAAATAATCACGATGTGAGTGTATGTTCCTGAAATCTCCGGTCTTTGTAATTGGAGAGGTGCCGTTACCCAGCTGGTTGGTGTCCTCGTATGACTATAGGCTGATATTGATATCATTGACCATAACAACCGCAACGTTGTTCTGCTTTCTCCAGGTTAGAAAAAGAAGCGAAGCGAATGAATCTGGTGGTGAATGAAGGCAAGACGAAATATCTCTTGCCATCAAATAAACAGTCATCGCATTCGCTACTACTCGGCTCCACACGGTCACTGTTGACAGTCATAACTTCGAAGTCGTCGATTCTTTCGTCTGTCTATGAACCAGCATTAATATCACCATTAATGTCAACCTTGAAATCTCAACGCAGAATCACTCTTGCCCGCAAGTGCTACTTTGGACTGAGTGCTTACCGCTCGGCTATTGCGGCCGATCTGTGTAACATAGTCTAGTCTAATGTGAACTACAGCTATAGAATATTAGAACTTGATCACTACAAACTCTAGAAACGTACTACACTGTCGCAGATATCTTCAGGAAGTAACTGATCAAAACAGACTCTCCCTCGTTAGGGTCCCTGATCACATGGAGACATAGAGTCATAAAGAAGCTCTGCAAGACAGTCGAACTTGGTAGGCAAGGTACTACCAAACAGCTTATTTCTGTTATGGAACGCATTGGTTTGCCTCTAGTCACATACACATTGTTACCAAAGGAATATTTCCACAGACACGCCGTGAGTCGAATCAAACTTGGCGGTAAGGGGATCGGAAAAGGTTTCTGAAAGAGGGGAAATAACACAAAGATTATTAGAATACTTCGGGACATTGCTTTATAGCACTCAGAAAGGCTGTTGCTCACTTTCAGAAGATACAACGAGGATAATAAGGAGGAAGAGACGATTCTCCAACCGTTATGTGATTACCCTGCCCTGAGCAGATGCTATCCATTTCGAGGTTACCTACTTTTTTAAAGAAAAAAAAACAGAGAAAATTCAAATTTAATGGGGAATGTTTATAATCATTCGAAAGAACATTCTTTGGCATTTATTTTTTGAAGATTATCTCTTTCAAATGATGGTCGTGGCCACGACTCAGATGGTCCATCCTTTGAGTCCAATTCGATCGATGACTCGTTCGAGCATTTCGACTGGTAACTGGCGAATGACTCGAGTGATGTTTTGCTCCAAGGTCTGAATCGAAGCGGGATTATCCGCATAGACTTTAGACTTTACATATCCCTACAGGAAAAAGTCTAACGGTGTGATACCACATGATCTTGGTGGGCAATCGACCGACCCAAAACGTGAAATTATCTACTCACCGAAGTGTTCTCTCAATCAATCCATTGATTGATGCGATGTCTGGGAAGTTTTATTGAAACCAAATGTCGCGGAGATCATGTGCAAGATAACGGTCACCATTGACGGTTACGTTCGCACCGGCATCATTTTTGAAGAAATATGGACGGATGATTCCACCGGACCACAAACCACACCAAACCGTTGTTTTTTCTGGATGAAATGGCAGCTCTTGAATCTATTCAGGTTGCTCTTCGTCCCAAATGCGGCAATTTCGCGTCGGATCTTCTTCGAACTTTTCAAGAACTCATAGAGCGAAGCGATGTCGCTTGGGAAGGTCGAGCGGCTTCAGTTCTTGCACAAGCCGTATTTTGTACGATTTAAATTTAAGATCTCGACGTATAATGCGCCATGTCGTGCCATATGTCAGTCCGAGCTACTGCGAACGGCGCCGAATCGACTCTCCACAGTCTTCGTGTACAGTCTCAGCATGGGCGCTACATTTTCTTCACTGCGGACCGGACGTGATCTATTTGGTCGATTATTATCTAATAATGAATGCTGGGCCTCAAGATTGGTGATGTTGTTGTGAATAGTACGCTAAGTAGGCCGATTATGTTGACCATAAGTTGAGCGAAGTTCGCGAAACACATTCTTTACAGAACGTGAATTTTCGTAATAAAATTGAATGATTTGAAAACGTTGTTCAGGCGTAGGTCTTTCCATGATGAAATGCCAAACTGATACTGAACAAAAATAACGTGACAGCTTCACAGGAGTCACGCATGATGTGTAAAAAAGGCTATTGAAAAAAGTACCTCTACTTGGATCACCCTTTACATAAACTGCGGTATTTTGGAGTCTCTTTATTGGATAGGCTTTTCCATGTGACAGAAGCCAAAGTAAATGATCTACTAAAGACAACAACGGAGTCTAAGTGGATGCAAGAAGAGCTGTAGGGTCCCAGCAAATTTTTCTTGATATTACAATGACTCTTTTTGGCCTAAGAGTGTCGATGCACAAATATCGGCAGTCACTTTTACCCACTCTAGTCTGGTTTTCGCTGATAACCAGAGAAGATACGGAAACCCTCTAAACCGCTAAAGGGCTAAGGTAGAGAACGTCTTGACAATTATAGCAAAAACAAGCACACACTTATATATATGTATGTGTGCACGCGTTCCAATTAGCTAGAGCCTAGGTGGAATGTCAAGTTCGTCGAGCGTGAAATGAGTTTCACAAAATTATGTACATATATACATATGTGTATGTATGTACATATATTTGTATATACTCTTCAATGAGAATTTGTATTTATGGGACACGCACTTAAATGTTGACTAAACACACATCAAAGTAAATTTATTTGCAACCTTTATTAGGCGCAAAATATGTAACTAACATGCATATATACAAGTGCATACATACATAGCATACCTCTGTACATACATATGCGCGCCCGCCCGACCACTCAAATGATAAATTGCATTAACACCTTTTTTTGGCATTTAAAATATGGCAAATGTGCGTGTGACATGAAGGCTTTGCAACGCCCCTCAAACAAGTTGGTCGGGGATTGACGCCAGCAGTGCAGAGACAGAGAGAGAGAGAGAGAGACAGGGAGAGAAGGGAGGGGGCAACTAGCGAATGAGCGCCAACAGAGCGAAAATGCAATGAATTTCAATTTAACAAATTTATTTATTTTATATTCAACAACAAATATTCATACCCACGAATACATACATGCATACATACACACATTCATAGAATATGTATGTTGCGTATAAATGCACCTGTCTGTTTGTCTGTCAATTTATTTAACTGCGTATGCTTCGTTTATGAATTAATGAAAAGTGCAAGCAAGTACGTCAGCCAACGAGTCAACGAGTCGAGAAGTCGAACAGGCAACGGAGTGAGTTCGTGTGCACTTGATTGCATTAAAATGGCATTAAAAGCGTAAATGCAATGACAGCAACAACAAGTTGAAAAGCAACAACACGCATTTTTTACATTATTTACAACAACAACAACAACAACAACAACAACAACAACAAAAACAAAACCAACAAAAACAGCAAAAACAAACAATAACAAACAAACAACAACAACAACAACAACAACAACAACAACAAAAACAGCAACAACAAACAATAACAAACAACAACAACAACAACAACAACAACAACAACAACAACAACAACAGCAGCAGCAGCAGCAACAACAGCAACAATAAAAACAATAAAAACAACAACAACAACAACAACAATAATAACAACAAATCGCTCACAAAACGCACAATAGCAATGCAACGGCGCGAAATAACAACAGCAACAAAAGGGAGAAACGCGTAAATATAGCGTCAACAACAACAGCAACAACAGCAACAACAACTACAACAAAAGTGGCATTATGTGGCACGCAACATGTAAATTTACTCTCACTGACTTTAATTTATTACCGCGATGACACAATAAAATTTATTTGATAAATTCCAAATTAGACAAAAACAATTAATGTAACAACAACAACAACGTAGAAGCGAGGAAGCGAGACAAAAAACACGAAAGGTGGGAAAAGTAAAGAAAATAATAATAATTTGATAAACAAAGTGCTGGTAAAACGCAATGTGGCAACACGCATGGCAATGATGGGTATTTAAATATTTAATTTATTATTCCACATGACAATTTTGTTAAATTTATTGCAAACATAACTTTGAGCACTCAAGCTTTGAACGCTTAGGCCATGGCTTGACACTACACGACACGACAGTGACAGTGACAGTTTCTAGACTCTAGAATCTAGAGGAAACAATGTTAATAGTTTGAGAGCTAGTGCCACCGTCATAAAAAACATATTCTTTTACGCAAAAAAAATCCTAAATTATTCCAAAAATGAAGAAAATATTTTTTTTTTTACTTAAAATCTTCCGTCCGTCTTTTCGTGTTCAAAAAAGTGTTTTTTATTATAAAAAAACATAAAAAATACATGATTCAAAGTACCATCCGTCGCACGTCCCATCTCTATCGCAATTTTCGAATAGAATTTATAAAAAATGTGTCCTCTCTTACCTCGATCCAATTATTGCGGTATTTTTCGATTTTTCCAAGAGACTCAAGCCGTTGGCCCCCCCAAATCGCATTGCATCCTTCAAAAAGCCCTTTACTTGAAAGGAGCAATATCTGGAGAATACGGCGGGTGGGTTAAGACCTCATATTTCTGCGTTTCCAGGTAGGGATTTAGCGTTACAGCCACGAGTAGCTAAGCGTTGTCATGTTGCAAAATCACCTTGTCATGCCTTTCGATCCTTTCCGAACGTTTTTCACGCGATGCACTACTCAAACGCACTACTTGTAGTCGACAACGTTTCGCATTAATGGTTTCACCCGGTTTTAGTAGCTCATGGTACACTACACCCGCTTGGTCGCAGCGCAAGCAGAGCATGATGACCTTCGAACCGTGGATGTTTTTATTCGTCGTTGATGTAGATGTTGATGTATACGATGATAAAGGGTGATCCAAGTAGAGGTTCTTTTTTCAATAACCTTTTTTTGGACAGGTCATGCGTGATTTTTGTCAATCTGTCATGTAATTTCTATTCAGTATTGTTTGGCATTTCATCATGGAAATACTTACGCCTGAACATCGTTTGCAAATCATTCAACTTTTTTTATGAAAATTCATGCTCTGTGATTCGCGTGCTTCGCTCAACTTATGGTCAACATAATCGGCCTACTGAGCTTACTATTCAAACAATTTTGTTCAGCGATGAGGCCCATTTCAGGCTCAATGGGTATGTAAACAAACGGAATTCCCGCATTTGGGATGAAGTGAAACCTGGCCCAATGGAATCATCGGTCCATATTTCCTGAAAAATGATGCCGGTGAGAACGTAACCATCAATGGCGACCATTATCGCGGTATGCTAACCGACTATTTGATGCTTGAAATTGATGCTCGTGAACTCCGCCACATTTGGTTTCAACAAGACTATGCCATTTCCCACACATCACATCAATCAATGGATTTATTGAGAGAACATTTCAGTCAGCAGATAATTTCAAGTTTTGGGCCGGCCGATTGACCACCAAGATCAGAGAGTGATATCACACCGTCGGACTTTTTTCTGTGGGGATATGTAAAGTCTAAAGTTTATGCGGACAATCCCACTTCGATTCAGGCCTTGGAGCAAAACATCAGGCATTTCATTCGCCAGTTACCAGTCGAAATGCTCGAACGAGTTATCGAAAATTAGACGCAACGGCTGGACCATAAGAGACGTAGCTGCGGTCAACATTAGAAAGAGGTAATCCGCAAAAAATAAATGCCAAAGGACGTTCTTTCGAATGATAATAAACGTTACCCATTAAATTTGAATTTTCTGATCACTCTTTAGAACGGGTTTACCAGGCTTGGCATAGTATTTTTTCTTCATGGGATTATCGTAGTGTACCCACACATTCATCTCCAGTCACGATCCCGTGGAAAAATCTCTTCTTTTGCTGTATTTCAAGAAGCAGTTTCGAGGCGAAAAATCGCCTTTCGACATCTCTCGCCTTCAACTCGTACGGCACCCAGTTTACTTGCTTTTTTAATGAATCCAAATTGCTTTAACCAAAAGGAAATTATTTACTGAGCCATTGCAAACGATTCTGCGTGTTCAGTTGGCGTTTGGCATGGATATTGGCTCCAGTAAAGCCTCCTTATCTTCAAACTTTTTGAATTGGATAAAATCTGCACTTTTGAAGCGTCGAAACCGTTCTTTGCATAACTTATAGGTCGGCGCAGATTCGCCATAAACTCGTGCAAGCATGACATGGGCTTCAGCTCCACATTCCTTCCAATAAATAGAAAATAAAAACTTCCCCCGCAATTGCTGTTTATTTATCACAAATCCAGACTTTTTCGAAGAGGCAAAAAACTATGTTGTTATCTACTGACTGTCGTCCGCTAGTTTCGTCTAGGTAAGGTTGAAGTAGTTGCTGGGAATGAGCTCACTTAGGCTACCAAACCATCCCATTGTGATACCACCGAGCATCCACCCGCTATTACGCTCAAGTATCTAAAGGTTGCCGCGCTTAGAGACTGAGCAGAGCATTTGCAAAGGAAGTGCCTCAATGTTGTAAGTTCTTCCTCCTCTTTACAACTTCTTGCAGAAGACGTTCGACGGTACGTGCACGATGAGCTCGAGCGAACTTCTTCGTTTATCCCATTTGACCGCATTATCCAGGCCAAATTGCAATGAAACTTTTCCATCTTAAGTTAACTTTTGTGACGAATATTGGGAAAGCAGGTTTGCCCGCCGTTTCGTTACCTGATATGTTACTGTGTCCTGTCTCCCATACTAGATTCAGAAAGAACTGCTTAGAAATTGACGTTAAGCGTTTGTTCTGCGTCAATTCTCTACTGTTTCCGATATGTATATAATTTACCGAGGGTACCATCGAGGTTAGACAATTGACAATGTCTCATATATCCACATAGTTCCGCATGAAAAATACTACAGTAATCCGGTGAACGATGTAAATTGGTAATACTAAGCTTCCTTACGTTGACTCCGCCATCGATTGTATTATCTAGTTTTGAATCCTATCCTATCCCTTGAAATCTGTTGTAATGTCATACAGTAGTCTGCCCTTATACGGAACATTTTTAAGACTTTAAAATCACAATGCCTTCTCAGTTTCCATTCAGACCTACAAAAGTTGTTACAGCACTAGCAGCATTATGAAACCCCATAATGTCAGGAGTAGATTCAAGAGGACATTCATGGCCTCAGTTGTTGTCCATAAAGCTCTTTCGAGTTTAGAGACCACTATAACCACAAAATCGCCCACATAAGATATGACACTTCATCCCTTCCCCTCCTCTACTTGCATAAGCAATTGGTTTACTACCAAGACCCACAGAGGAGGCGAAAATACCCCACCTCTTAAGATTCCTCTGCTGACATACTGCTAAAATGCCGCGACTCCTTAGAGCTCAAAATTACTAGCCTGAATCCGCTTCGGCTGTTTGGAAAATATTTTGAAGTAGAGGACAACAATCATTAATTTTTATGTTTTCCTTGGGTCGTACCGCCTTCTATACCAAAAAGTTTGAAAGCCATTGATGCTCCAACGTAAAGCTTTATATATATATATATATATATATATACTCGTAAGTCTAAAATTCTTGGATAACAAAAATTCTTGTGTCTTCACCAATTTTCTGTGCCTTTCTGCCAAACCAATGCTGACGTCCCACTCAGAATTGAGGCCAATCAGACCATATGATGCAATTCGTCAAACATAGGAGCTGAAGTATCGGTTCCATATTTTGATTACCGAGTAATCGGTTTTCGATTATTTCTTTTATTTTTTACATGAAAAAACTATCTAAACTTCTCCATAGTCAACTGCAATACGTAATACAAGTCAACTGATGGAACGAGGTCACAATGACGTTCCTCCGTAAGCGTAACTTTAGTGACCTGAAGAAAAAAATATGTCTACAGGAAGATATCTTTGTCTTGAAACCAGCGTAAAATCCCTCTTTTTCTTGTTGAATCTTGAATCCGCAGCTCAAGTTCTTCATAAAACCACATTCCAGGTTATCTCTTTTTTACATCTGCAAATGCGTATTGCTTTGATCCCCAGTTTTCGATATATTCTACGTCTCACAGTTCCATTATGTTGTAGAAGTTGTTAAGTGGGATAAGAGTGAGCAGGGCGATATGTCGAGTAGAAAACTGCCTTCAGTTGTAATTACAGCTTTTCCACATCGAACTTAACTTGGCGGTGACAAGATAGTGATCGGGGATGTTATCACTTCTTTCTGAAGGTGCGAACATCTGAAATACAGGAGATACCCTTCTTACACCCAACCTTGTATAGCAATTTGGAGATAACTGGGTAGCTGAATGAATTTTCTTATGTTAACAACCGTTTTTACCCCTATTACGAGTCCCGGTTAAATCAATCAGTTTCACAAAATTTAGGTAGATATCGTTGTTGTTGTTGTTGTAACCGCAGAAAATTTTCCCAAATTGAGCTTCAGGGAAAATTTCGGAAGTGACAGTCCGTGGCCAGATAAAAATCCGGGTTGTTTCGGTATAAAGGACCAACTGTCCGGAACTATTGGATTTTAGTCGCCTCTTATGACAGGCATGCCTTATCGCGGGTAAATTTTTTAACCCCCAACCCGCAGAGGGTAGGTACATCTCGTCGCGGTGGCTGACTCCTCAGACTGTGCTGTACCTCTTCATATTTTGACTTCGTATAGGCAGAGCCCTCAAAAAAGAAGGCATCCTTGCTCAGATCATTCGCAATACTTTTCTAGAAGTAAAAGTTTAAGAGTGTACCTTTAATGTATTGAATGAAACCACTCAATGCCAGGGTCTCCCTCCAGACTGGATATTCCAAATGCACGCTATTAAAGCGCTATGGTCTTCATTTAAAGTGAAAGTTCTTACGCGAGGTCGTGGACCAAAGCACAGCGCAGGCTCTTCAAGTAAAACCAAATCATTTATACAGTTTCTGTCAGATTTTCAGATAGCAATGTTAGCTGTAGACCAGGTTCGCGGTCGCTTCGTCAATATTTTCACTTCTTTGGAGGATCGCATCGGTGTTGACTACACATTTGAGTATGCGGCTGCAAGATTACAATTAAAATCTTGAAAAACTTAAATGAAAAGCATATTTTTAAAAGCTGCCTCAGTTTCGTGCAACTCTTTGTACATGAAAAGTTTTCCATTCAGTGGATTTGTGCGTTCTTAATTTGTTTTCTTAAGAGTTCACAATGTCTTCTTTATTAATTTTGCTTTTACTCTTCTTCTCCTCCTTCTTCTTCTCCGTCATGCCCTAAGCTTGTTTATTGCATTTTGCATCAAGTCAACATCAATTCAATTTCGAAATAGTATTGAAAGTAATGAGACCAAGAAGAAAAAGAGGAAGATTAGTGCATTGATGCGCCACCACCAACTCAACTCAAGCAACTGAATGACTTATTGTGTATGCTGTAGATGAGGGGATGAAAGAAGAAGAAGAAGAAGAAGAAGAAGATGATGATGAAGAAGAGCAAAAGTTTTTGTTAAATTTAATTAAAAATAGTATATTTGTAAATAGCAAATAACCAAAAAAAAAAAAAAATATATAATCCTTCCAAAGTTCATTGAAAATGCCACTCAGCGCAAGGGACAAATGAGTGAACCGAAAAAGAGAGAGAGAGAAAATTAAGGGACGAAGACCTCTTGTTTGAGGGAAGGGCTCACCTTGATTGACACTCACTCACAGCTCACCTTTATTGAATTACACTGAAGACGAAACAACTTTTTTTGTGCGTTTTGAGAAACTTAATTCGTAATTGAATTGCACTGTTGCATCGAAAAGATTTGCATTGTCTGCGTTTCATTTGACTACAATTCACGAGTAGATTCATTGGGACAAAAATTAAAAATCAAATAATGAATTTTTTTTTGCCGCTGTGTGAAGTCCAAAAACTTTCTTAATTTCTTTTCAACTCTTAGTAAGGCGACTGACACGAGTGCTGCCAGTTTAAGAGGACATCAATTCATATGAAGGTATTGAGTTTCGGGGAGAGGCCGAAAGTGAAATATTTAACCGTTGAAGAGAAACAAAGGCAAGATCTTGACGAGCCTGGCCCAATGTTCTCTAGCTTTTCTCACTTTGCTGGGAGAACTGTAAAAACAGTATGAAAAGAGATCAAAAGTAGCTTTGCACATGAAGCACTCGACAGTTTATAATAAAGGCTGAACCATTTCGAGGTTCCCTATTTTTTAAAGAAAAAAACAGAGAAAATTCAAATTTATTGGGGAATGTTTATTATCATTCGAAAGAACATTCTTTGGCATTTATTCTTTTGAAGATTATATCTTTCAAATATGGACCGCGGCTACGTCTCAGATGGTCCATCCGTTGAGTTCCATTTTCGATGACTCGTTCGAGCATTTTCACTGGTAACTGGCGAATGACACGCGTGATGTTTTGCTCCAAGGCCTGAATCGAAGCGAGATTGTCCGTATATACTTTAGGCTTTACATATCACCAAAGAAAAAGTCCAACGGTGTGATATCACACGATCTTGGTGGCCAATTGACTGGCCCAAAACGTGAAATTATCTGCTCATCGAAGTGTTCTCTCAACAAATCCATTGATTGATACGATTTGGGGGAAGTGGCGCCGTCTTTTTGAAAGGAAATGTCGCGGAGATCACGACCCTCAATTTCAGGCATCAAATAGTCGGTTATCATGGCGCGATAACGGTCGCCATTGACTGTTACGTTTTCACCGGCATCATTTCTGAAGAAATATGGACAGATGATTCCACCGGCCCACAAACCACACCGAACCATTTTTTTCTGGATGAAATGGCAGCTCTTGAGTCCCTTCCGGTTGGTCTTCGTCCCAAATACGGCAATTTTGCTTGTTTACATACTCATTGAGACGGAAATGGGCATCACCACTGAACAAAATTTGGCTCGAAAACGTCGGATCTTCTTGGAACTTTTCAAGAGCCCACAGAGCGAAGCGATATTGCTTGGGAAGGTCGAGCGGCTTCAGTTCTTGGACAAGCTGTATTTGCTATGATTTCAATTTAAGATCTCGACGTAAAAGGCGCCAAGTCATTCCACATGTCCTTCCGAGTTCCTGCGAACGGCTCCGAATCGACTTTCCACGGTTTTCATGTACACCCTCAGCTACGGGCGATATATTTTCCTCACTGCGTTCTGGACGTGGTCTATTCGGTCGAATGTTATCCAATAATGAATGTTGGGTCTCAAGATGGGTGATGGTGTTGCGAATAGTATGCTCAGTAGGCCGATTATGTTGACCATAAGTAGAGCTAAGCGCGAGAAACACATTCTTTACAAAACGTGAATTTTCGTAATAAAGTTGAATGATTTGTAAACGTTGTTGAGGCGTAAGCCTTTCCTTGTTGAAATGCCTAACAATACTGAACAAAAATAACATGACAGCTTGACATGACTCACGCGTGATCCCTCAAAAAAGGCTACTATGGTACTCTACTTGGATCACCCTTTAAAATGTTTAATGGGTACCAAATTCTAATCAAGCACTGCAACGGCAACGTCTTCTTCTTTACCAAAGAATTCGGACAATAAAAGAACCTTGTGAGAATCGACCAATTTCCACTCTAGGAGAGCCTCCAAAGAGTTCTACAGATGAGGACCAATAATGTGTTGAGAAGATTGTGAGCTTCGGGTTTCAGTATGAGCGTTCTAAAAGGATATACTTAATTCGAGACCACAGCGCACTCCTTCTCCAGCTGCAAAAAAATAGAAGCCGTAGAATTTACAATTTGTTCTAGGTGCGCAGTGGAACTACAAAGAAAAGATTAGAAAAGTCAAGCTCAAAATATTTTCTCTCGTGCAAAATAAGTACTTCTGTATATTGCCAACATAAGTAGGGAAGGAGGGGAAAGGTTGAGGTTGAACAAAAACATCTCAGCTTCTCTTCATGCTCATTCGAAATTAAATTCGAAGTTTCCCAGTAAAGACTTCCATCGAAAGACCCTACATTAGATAAAGGTGTAGTGACTGCTAGACATCAGCTCGCCTAGACCACAAAATTAACCCGTTCTGACACCACTAAGGATTCCTACTGCCTCCACTCGCTCTCCAATCCATTACCAGGACTTGAGGACTTCAAACTCGTCCTCTAAAGAGCAGAGCATAAGCAAAATAAGTACCTTAACGATAGGTTCTTCCTCTTACCTACTTCTCCTGCGGAAGTCGTTTGATCATACGCTCAGCTTCTCTGCGTGCCTGCCTAATACACGATGTACCGTAAGAAGACGCATAGTTGTAAAGGTTTTCTTTATTTTTAGCGATATGAGTTATCATTACCCTTTTTTATCCCATGTCAGCCACATTATTGCTGTTTTATTCCAACAATTGAGAGTCTTCCATCGTAAACTAGTATTTGCGAGAAATAACCCTCTTAACATATAGTGAGCTTACAAATGAAGAACAGCAAGAACAGCGGGACAAAAGTGCTCTTTCTTGCAAGCTCTTCCGCCATCTCGTTACCCGATAGGTTACTGTGTTTTGGAACCCGTTTTAAGTTCGAACATAACTACTTTACTATAATTTTAAGTGATCTGCGACAACTCTCTACTGTTTCCAATTTACAAATTCGCAAGTGTCATTTGAAAAGCGCTCTTCGGTAGAATAAAGCACTTGCTAAAACGAGCTCATTTAAATAGATTCCACCACCGACTCAGTTATCTAGCTTCAACCCCTCCGCGTAAAACCGAGTTTGCATATGCATGGAGCTATCTTGTCCCCTTTGGTTCCTATACGGACCACCTTGTAATCTTTCGGAAGATCAGCGGAGGTTATGCGGTCGTAGAGTAGAGTGCTGTTCTCAGCCAAGGGCAGATCCAGAAGTGGTGGAGGAAATAATTTTATACTTCAAAACTGGAGTTAATCCATCGTTTATAGAAAGGCTTTCTACCGAAATGATAAAACGAGTATCAGGAAAAAAAAGATTGTTGATAGTAAATATAAAATTGATTATTTTTATTACATCAAATAAAGGGTGATCCAAGTAGAGATCCTCTTTTCAATAGCCTTTTTTTGACAGATCACGAGCGAGTCGTGTCAAGCTGTCATGTTATTTTTGTTCAGTATTGTTTGGCATTATATCATGGAAAGACTTACGCCTGAATAACGTTTACAAATCATTCAACTTTATTACAATATTTCACGTTCTGTAAAGAAGTAAAGAAGGTGTTCCGCTCGCTTCGCTCAACTTATGCTCAACATAATCGGCCTACTGAGCGTACTATTCGCAACACCGTCACTCATCTTGAGACCCAGCATTCACTATTGGACAATATTCGACCGAATAGACCACATCCAGCATGCAGTGAAGAAAATATAGCGGCCGTGGCTGAGAGTGTACACGAAGACCGTGGAAAGTTGATTTGGCGCTGTTTGCAGCAACTCGGACTGACGTATGGAACGACTTGGCGTATTTTACGTCGAGATCTTAAATTGAAAGCATACAAAATACAGCTTATGCGAGAACTGAAGTCGTTCGACCTTCTCAAGCGGCATCACTTCGCTCTATGGGCTCTTGAAAAGTTCCAAGAAGACCCGACGTTTTCGAACCAAATTTTGTTCAGCGACCAGGCCCATTTGTGGCTCAATGGGTAAGAAAAATAAACAAAATTGCCGCATTTGGGACGAAGAGCAACCTAAAGAGACTTAAGAGCTGCCATTTCATTGCGAAAAAACAACGGTTTGGTGTGATTTGTGGGCCGGTGGAATCATCGCTTTGGCACTTCCCACACATCGCATCACTCAATGAATTTATTGAGAGAACACTTCGATGGGCAGATAATCTCACGTTTTAGACTTTTTGCTGTGGGGATATGTAAAGTCTAAAGTGTATGTGGGCAATCCCGCTTCGATTCAAGCATTTGAGAAAAACATCACGCGTGTCATTCGCCAGTTACCAGTCGAAATGCTCGAACGAGTCATCGATCGAATTGGACTCAAAGGATGGACCATCTGAGGCGTGGCCACGACCAACATTTGATAGAGATAATCTTCAAAAAAAAAAAGCCAAATAATGTTCTTTCGAATGATAATATACATTCCCCATTAAATTTGAATTTTACGTGTTTTCTTTTTCTTTAAAAAAGTAGGAAATGGATCACCCGTTATATTGTAGTGATTCTAGTCGACTGTAGGTTTCGTCTAATTTTTATTATTCTATTGAGGTATTCTTGAATATTCCCTGTTTTTCTGATTTTACTAAGAAGAGTTCAGATCTAACCAACTCTACTCAACGAATCATAGATATGTTACCAAATCTCAAAGAGCCTGCAGGAGATATCAAAATTGTCATACTCTCTTTCCATCGTCTACAAATTCTCCCAGTATAAATTGCCAATAATAATTCTCATGTATTGATAAACAGTTTACTCACACGAAAACAGCAGGAAGGCCACACATCATCGGTTTCCACCCCGTCACGGCTGCGATTATACGCTTGTCCGTCTGTCCGTCTGTCTGGTTGGCTGTGTCAGCAAGAGCTGCGTAATAATTTTGTTTGCGTTTATGGGATTACTAAATTATTAATCTATGGAGGTATGTGACGATTCAAAGGTTATTAATAGGCTTTAGACAGACGACAACACTTTTCATTGGACCTGTAGGAAATCGGCAGAAAAAAATAATTTCGTTTACGGCCTCCATTTGTGTTTCCATTTTTCCAGCAACTGTATGGTATGCGAACTGCGTTTTCTTCTTTTCCGCAACGAATGTGACACGAGTGATATAAGCATGTGTGTCGTCGTAGCTTCTATGTGCTCTCCATTGCGGAATTCCGCTTGTTTAGTTGGTGTAACTGTCATCATAGAGCGTAGACGCATACCCAGGCAGGCAGACAGATGCGCAGACAGATAGATGTGACAGCTTTGCATAGGCAGACGCATTTTCCACATATATTAAATAAACAATTTTATTTTCGTTAATATCTTTTTTGCTTGATACTCCGCCTGTAGCCCGTTTTTGGCATACCAGACTGATGAATTCATCGCAAGTTAATTTGATTTCACTATGCTGTCACTTTTGGTGATAAGACAAGGGATTATTGTCAAGTGAATATGTTGTGTTGGGAGTCGGTAAACAGAAATAAATAAATAAATCCATATGTACGTATGTATATTGATAGAACTTTAAAAGTATATCCGCAATTTCGAAAAGAAATATAACTCCAGGAAGGCTACCACTACATCCCAGTCTCGAAACCCCTCGCACGATTGCATCTCAACGCAATGTCTAGCGTTCACAGTAGACGTGTTTGAAGTTTCTTGTCTCGTCATGTTGTCCATGAACCGTCCAGTACAGTATTCGACTTCAACCGCCACTTTAGTATACTGCCACACTGACTTCTTGAATAGGTGCTTCAATGGAATAGAAATTTGGCGTGTAGTCCTGATACAGGGCATAAAGTTACAGTAACAAAACTGTACTAGATTCCTACGCATCGTACACCCTACAAACGTGGACAGCTCTCGTACGAGGTGCTTAAAACCTTGCTAAAAGAGAGGGAGCTGTAGTGAAGCTACTCCAACATATCCGTTTTAAAGATTCACTAGCAACAGTCTGCGAACTTTCTTGTGTACGAAATTTAAGCCAACTAGAGCAGAGGAGATATGCACTAGGTTTATGGTCCACCACGTAGAAACCAGCTCCACTAAAAACCATAAAGCAATAAAACAATACCTCGGATGAGGGATCTCACTTTCAATGACGTCCACTGTAAGTATTATTTGAAATTCGATTTGAGGGTATGCACCTGGGATGTCCGGTTCTGTAGTTAGAAGAGGCTGACATCAGCGCCGTCCAAGAATTGCGATGGACTGGGCAAGGACGGAAACTTGTGACATATACTGCAGCTGCCATGTGAAGGAGCGCAAATTTGGTGTCGGATTCATATGCGGAGAGAGGGTCAGTGGCAGATGAGCATCCCGCGAAGTTCTTTCTACGCATCATCGAAAGAGAGAGACGACTTGACCAAGTATGCCTTTTATGACTCACACGACGTCACAATGTCAAAATTGTACTTGGTGACTTTAGCGCTAGGATGTACAAAGAAGATATCCTCGGAAAAACTGTTAAAAAATGCAGACTGCCGAAATATGATAGTTTGGAAGAGACGTCCCCAGTGTCTTAGAAGTGCGTACGTATCGAGGATCTGGTATCAACTCTAATCACTATGCAATCAGCAAAAAAAACCTACTTGGCTCTATGTAACAAAAGATCCAACAACAAAATCAAGGAAGGACGACGTAGAAAATCTGCAATCGAAACGGACAACCAAACAGTCCGATACTAGATCTGTACTCCTGCTCTCTGAGAGCACTTTACGGCAACTCGGCATAAGGGAACAGTGTGTAAAAAAATTTTCCGGTTCCCTACGTGCAGTCGCCAACGAAACACTTATCTTTCGACAAGTTCAAAAGAAAATCCGATACGATAAAAATTGACATGCCAGAGTGGAGATAAAAAATATTGCCTACCTCTCAACGTTACCACCGACGGCAACCCGCGCTGTGTGGGAAAGACTCCGAGAATTGAAAAGGGAAGCGAGACACAAGTCGAAATGGTTGTGTGTGAAGAGCTTGAAAAGTTAGTCAACAGAGTAAATGCTCCAAAACTCCACGAAAACATACGGCGATGTAAAGAAAATTCCATACTCTTTTAGAACCCAAAGAGGTGATCTAACCACTGATTCCCTGGTATACTGAGACATACATACAAAGCATATTCCTTTAGAACTCAAAGAGATGATCTAACCACTGATTCCCTGGTATACTGATTTGTGAAGAGAACAATTCTCCAGCCTGCTGAATGGCAATGAAAATGAAACAACTGAAGATGGCGAACTCGTTTTCCTAATCGATGACGAATCAACAGATCTTCTATTCACCGACTATGTAGAAATTGGAATAGCAATTGCCTGCTTGAAGTGCAACAAAGCGGTGGGCGTCGATGGATTGCCGGCCGAGCTGTCCAAATATTATGGTGAAGTGTGTGCATCAGCGTCTTTGCCAAATTTGAACGGCCGAGTGCATGTCTGATGATTGGAATACTTTTTTCTCCAGACCAGATAAGCAAGCGAGGCGAAGAAGTCGTCACACAAAAAAAGAAACAAGTTGTCTGCAACCTACTTTGTTACTGAAAGGTTCGGAAAGGTTTTTACCATTTCTGACGGAGCTCATGGAGAACTATGTATGTTATGCAGAGATATCATATTCAGGCAAAGCGGCATAAGGCAGCTCCTTTTCATGCTTTCGAGAGCTTAATTTCATGCTTTCGAAAGTGGCTGTAAGCTCGAGAAGATTTTTGCCCATAAACAGGGAAGTATTTTTTTAACCGTTTCGAACTAGTATTAAACTGGCCGGAACCGTCAACTTTCATCTCATGGCATATTTGCATGGTTGTTGGCTGCCTAGTTTAACTTGTTCAGCTTACTAGTTTCCAAGTAGTTATTAACTAGTCCATTTGACTGCAGGTTGCATACCAGTGTGAATATATGAATGTTTGTTTCGCATATTATTTATATATGTTGTTGTTGTTTTTTTTTTTCAAAATATTGGCCCGTCATAACAAGCTCTTCGCTTATTTACCCACATACATACACACATATGTACGTTCATTTAAGCCTAAGTGCTTTGTTATTGTTATTTTAGCTGCAAACGCGATTATTGCACTTACTGCAGTTGCATATATATACAAATATACATACATATATATGTTTACGATCACTTGAAGTCGTTAAAATATTCCTCAATTCTCATCAGCTAAACGTCAACAATAACAGCAGCAAACAATAACAACAACAACAAGCAATAAAGAATTGCATGCAACTTCAGCAACAGGAAGCATGCAGTGAGAAACAAGAAGACTAGGAGGAGGAGAAAAGAAGGAAGAAGCATAACAAACTCATCATAGTGATAATCATCAACTTTATCGCTCATTAGTTAACAACATATGCACCTATAGAAACGCATACATAACATACATATGTGTGTGTAGTGCTCAGCCATACAGAAGATCTCACAGGCAAACAAGCCAGTTCAACATCAATGCAATTACAACCATCAACCAAATCGCTAGCGCATGAAAATGGCAATAATAAAACTACAACAACAATGAAAAACAAAAATGAAAATATTTCACAAGCAAAACTATTTCAGTTTTAATCGTTTTACAGTGCCACTTAGGACGCCGAGGGCAAAACATAAACCCAACAATATAAGTAAGAATGTGTTCTCGATGCCTTACGACCTCCAACTCCATTTGAATACAGCTTACTTCACCCTGTTTGTTTGATATTGTAACAGCTCAGGACCCGCTGCCTCAGAAAAGCTGAAAAATTTGAAATACCCTTGGAGATCTCATTCCGACCAGTGAATCCTGAATAAGCTTTGCCTCCGCAATGCACTCTTCGATGACAGACTTTAAATGAATTAGAAATTTAATCTTCGAAGCAAAGGAGTTCTCTTCTTTTTCTCTAACATAGACACCGCTTACGTGTTTAAATCCGCGCCATTCGTTCCTGCTCTTTGCTGTATGGCGCCAGTTTTAAATACCAAGTGAAACCAAGTCACTCTCCACCTTATCCTGGTGGTCTTCCTCGACCTCTGCTTCCATCAGCGAGTACTCCATCGAATACTTTCAAAGCTGGAGCGCCTTCATCCATTCGGACGACATAACCTAGCCAGCGTAGCGGCTATCTCTTGATTCGCTGAACTGTGTCAATGTCGTCGTATAGCTCGTACAGCTCATCGTTCCATCGTCTGCGGTATTTGCCGTTGTCAACGCGCAAATAACCATAAATTTTCCGCAAAACTTTTCTCTCGAAAACTCCTAAAGTCGACTAATCGGATGTCGACATCGACCAGGCTTCTGCACCATATATCAGGACGGGAATGATGAGCAACTTGTAGAGTTTGGTTTGGATTCGTCGATAGAGGACTTTACTTTTCAATTGTCTACTCAGTCAAAGGTAGCACCTGTTGACAAGAGCGATTCTGCGTTTGATTTCAAGGCTGGCATTGTTTGTGTTATTGATGATGTTTCCAAGATAGACGAAATTATCCACAACTTCAAAGTTAAGACCGTCAACAGTGACGTGTGAGCCGAGTCGCGAATGCGATGACTGTTTATTTGATGATCGTAGTTATTTCATCTTGCCCTCGTTCACCACGAGACCCATTTGCTTCGCTTATATGTCCAGAATAAAGCGGAACTAGCAGTGCGGTTGTTATGGTCAATGAAAGCAGTGATCGAAAGAATTAAGTAGTAAAAATGGTACAGTTGATCTAATCTCAAGTCTTTATCTGAGGTCTTATGAGTCATGGAAATTTGAGCAATCCTCGTACGAGATGTGATAATCAAACCGCTTACATGACTAATAGGGAGGGAGATTTAGCGGAGCTACTCCGGCATATTTAGGTTAAAAGATGCATGCACTGAAGTCTTACAGCAGCGTTTGTTCACTAGAGGTGCGGTTTCGGGTCGGCGTTGGAATTGAAACAAGCTGCTCACTTTATAAATGTGTTTTTAATCATACTCCTACTTGTGGAGAGGAGGGTTTACGATCCGTCATGTAGAATCCAATTACAATAAAAAAAATTATGCAGCTTCCAAGTGAAAGCTTCTAATTTTGATAATGACCTCGGTAAAGGTATTAACAATTATGTTTCGAAGCAATGCATCTGGAATTTCCTGTTCCTAAAAATCAAAGCTGACAACATCTCTGTCTAAGAGTTGCGAGGGATGGGACTAAGACGGAAACCGGTAGTTCCTTGTGGCATGTACTACAGCGGCACACACATATAAAGAAGCGAAATTTTGGTATCAGATTAGTGATGGGTGAGAGACTCAGTAGCCGAGTCCTAGCATTCATCTCCTTAGATGAACCTCTTGTCACAATAAGCATTACGGCGAGATCTTTTAACATGTCATTGATTTGCGCCCACACCACAATGGATGAGTAGAACGATGGGTCCAAAAAAATGCCTTCTCTGAGTGCCTATAGCGCATATATGAGCGCTGACCCCGCGACAAAAATGTCAGTCTTGATGGGCTGTTAGTTCTACTTTATCCAGTATGGATGAGGAAGCGAAGCGAATGGTTCTGGTGCGCTCTTGCTGCTTCTGCCATAATCACGGTGCCTACGCCAATTAAGAAGAAGTAGACTGAGCCGAAGTGGGTTACTAGGCGAAACCCGATCGATTATAGGGCTTGGATATTGCCAACTGAGATCGTAATTTGGCTTAGATTGTTTTCTATGAACTAGGACCTCAGGGGGCTTGATAATAAATATTGCAAGAGCAAAATGTGTTCTTATGGCGGCAGGCTCTATAATACTCGCCACTGAATCCACCTCGAATGAGAATTCGGATTCAAAACATCACCATTAATCCGAGTATAACCTAAAAACCTATGAGCTTACTAACCAATGCCATTTGGAACTGATGTTATCAATAAGAACATTAAATACCAAACTGTTACCTATTACTGACATAGATCGAACATCTAGTCGGTAGTTTCAAAAAGTTTGAGGTTGGAAGAATCTTTATAGTCTACAAAAATATGAGATGTTTTCGTTTTCAAGCTATGACGACCATTTTGAGATTCCCTACTTTTTTAAAGAAAAAACACAGAAATTTAATGGGGAATGTTTATTATCATTCTTTGGCATTTATTCTTGAAGATTATCTCTTTCTGATGTTGGTCGCGGCTACGTCGCAGATGGTCCATTCGTTTAGTCCAATTTTCAATGACTCGTTCGAGCATTTCGACTGGTAACTGGCGAATGACACGAGTGATGTTTTGCTCCAAGGCCTGAATCGAAGCGGGATTGTCCGATATACTTTAGACTTTACATATCCACACAGAAAAAAGTCTAACGATGTGATATCGCATGATCTTGGTGGTCCATCCACCTGCCCAAAGCGTGAAATTATCTGCTAACCGAAATGTTCTCTCAATAAATCCATTGATTGACGCGATGTGTGGGAAGAGCCACTATCTTGTTGAAACCAAATGTTGCGGAGATCACGAGCTTCCATTTCAGGCAACAAATAGTCGGTTATCATGTCGCGATAACGGTTGGTCGTCAACGGTTACGTTCTCACCGGCATCATCATTTGAAGAAATATGGACCGATGATTCCACCGGCCGACAAACCATACCCAACTGTAGTTTTTTCTGGATGAAATGGCACCTCTCGAATCTTTTGAGGATGCTCTTCGCTGAACGAAATTTGGCTCGAAAACGTCGGGTCTTCTTGGAACTTTTCAAGAGCCCACAGAGCGAGACGATGTCGCTTGGGAAGGTCGAGAGGCTTTAGTTCTTGCATAAGCTGTATTTTGTACGCTTTCGATTTAAAATCTCGACATAAAATGCGCCAAGTCGTTCTATACGTCAGTCCGAGTTGCTGCGAACGGCGCCGAATGATTCCTCGCCTTTTATGTAGCTCACACTGCACTCCACACCGGACGCTTGCGGCCAGATGAGTGAGTTTATTACACCTCAGCGATACAGATGAGCAAGAAGAAGACAGATAGGCTTTTGCCAAGAGCAGTTGTATGACAAATTGCCTGCTGGGCTTAGGGAAACAGTATTACCAACACTTTAACCGAAACCACAGTCAGAACCACAACAACTGCTCTTGGTAGTGTACGCTCGTCAGCTTGGTGTAAATGTTTATAAACAACAAACCAAGAATCAGCAGCGGCTTCCACAAACAACAACTTGCTCTTACTACCTTTCAGAACTCGGTACTACCAAAAGCGAGTACATAAAAAAGCAATAAAGTCGAATAGCAACAACAGCGAGAAGTCACAAACAGCAATAGCAACAGCGACGACGTCGATGAACTAAAGAGCTTAGGGTGAATGGACGTATCGTAACGCGTCGCATTGCGTCTCGTCTCGTCTCGTCAAATGAAATGTAATGAACGCCAAGCGCGCCAATTCTGAACTTCCCGCCAATTTTGTGCTATTTTACGAGTACAACTTGGTATGGCGCATGTAAAGGTGTTGCTGGTGTAGTTGTTGTTTTATTTGTTGTTGTTGTTGTTGTTGTTGTTTCTGCTTGTACTCGTACATATGTTGATTTTGGCACGCATAAGTGAACAAAAAAGGCAATAACAACAACAACAACAAAACAAATAGTGATGCGACCACAATACCCTGTGACCATCAGCACAAACGCATGGCAGCGAGCAATAACAACAAAACACACAACAAACACAACAGCAAACGTGTGTGTGTGTGTGTGCAAATGCACAACCTGAGCAACAGCAGCAAAAGTGGTGGCAATTGTAAATGTTGCACGAAACAACACACACACACAGCCGCAGCCGCAGCCACACATGCAACTACCACCTGCCCACCAACGTCGACGCCGTGTCGCTTGTGACACAAGTTGTTTGGTTTTCATTTTATTTTCCACTTTTCGCTGCTTTTTTTTCTGTTGCTGCTTTTCTGCCGTGTTGCAGATGACGCGTCGACGACAACAAAGCAAATACCCAGCCAAACTCATCCCTCATATGTATGTGTATTTGTGTGTGTTGTTGTTTTGTTTTCTGTTTCAACCTTTTTGCTTTGCTCCCCTCATTCTGTCTGTCTATCTCTCTGTCTCTCTCTGTCTGTGCATTCGCTAGCCTCATTTTTATTGCTTTTGTGTCTGCATCATTGTTTGTTTACCAACAAACAGACCTCCGGCGACGACGACGCGCCGACTTACATATGTCAGGCGTATTCAAGCGCAGCTGACTGCGGCAGCAAAAGTGCCCGCCTTTTTACTGTAGCCACGCGAATGGTCGACCAAAAGAGAGTTTGAAAAAACAGAAAAACGAAAGATTTTTAAATTCATCAACGCAGCAGCAAGAAGATTGAGTGCAGCTCGTACTCGTTAATGGAGAGACCGAAGGTTTGATTATTCGGAAATCCCGGGCTCCATACCATCAACCGAAAGCTACATTTATAGCTTCAAGAATAGATTCTTTGTTTATATCCCAAACTAAAAATCTCAATCTGACTTTGGTGATTGATCTGCGAAGATTTTCAATGGGAAGCCAAGCTAAATATCACGGTTAGCGGCGCAGCAATCCAAAGGAAATTTGATCTCTCTATAGTACACAAATTCTTGGTCGAAAGTAGTCAAAAGTACTCAATTTATCGTAAAGATTATATAGGTATAAAGAGGTCTTAGAGGAAAATCAGTTTGTATCATACAGAGAGAAAGATGCTACTCGTAAGAGCTTGCCATAGGCTTATATCACCTTAGAAGCAGCTTAAAAATCTAGACAATTCCATTCGTAGAAAAAACATCGAAAAATCCACAAAAAATCTAAAGATAACCTCGGCCGATTTTGCTTCGTAGAGGATGTTTTTTATAGAGGTATAGAACTTTAAGTTGGCATTACTCTTCAAGATGGCGACCGATTTAACAGCTGTCAAGTGATTTATTCTCAGTTTGGTTTGGCAATTCATCATGAATAGACTCACGCCTGAACAACGCTTGCAAAAAGTGCAATTTTATTTCGAAAATAATGGTTCTGTGCGGAAAACGTATCGCGCACTACGTCCATTTTATCGTCGCCGATCGATGAAGCGCACTTCTGGTTGAATGGCTACGTGAACAAACAAAACTGCCGCATTTGGAGTGAAGGTAATCCTCAAGTGTACGTTGACACACCGTTACATCTAGAGAAACTGACTGTTTAGTGCGCCTTATGGGCTGGTGGAATCATTGGTCCGTACTTTTTCAAAAACGATGGTGGCCAGAACGTTACAATCAATGGTGATCGGTATAGAGCCATGATTACTAACTTTTTTTTCCTGAATTGAATAACCATGATGTCCAGGAGATGTGGTTTCAACAAGACGGCGCACCATGTCACACAGCTCGTGCCTCAATAGATTTATTGAAAGACACGTTTGGTGACCGCCTAATTTCACGTTTTGGACCTGTGAATTGGCCTCCAAGATCTTGTGATTTAACACCGCTAGACTACTTTCTGTGGGGCTATGTAAAGTCATTGGTCTATGCGGATAAGCCAAAAACATTTGAACTTTTGGAAGACAACATTCGCCGTGTTATTGCCGATATACGGCCACAAATGTTGGAAAAAGTCATCGAAAATTGGACTACATCCGCGCCAGTCGTGGCGGTCATATGCCAGAAATCATATTTAAAATGTAATGCCACAAGATTATCTTTCGGATAAATAAAATTCATATCAATCGAATAATCCATCGTTGTTTTATTGCAACTTAAAATTCTATACCTCTATAAAAAGCACCCTTTATATGCAAACATATAAGGAAAAGAAAAAACTCCTGAATACGTTCATATCGCATCAATTACTATTATGATAGCTAAACAAGGTAAAGACGCAACTCTGCTATCATCATATAGACCCATCAGCCTAAGGTTTTGCCTTTCCAAATTTTTCGAAAAAGTGCTGCTGTCAAAAATGTCCCCTTTATTATTTACTCATAGAAATTACATATCACTTTGGCCTTCACGAAAAACACGGCACAATGGAACAAGTGCATCGTATGCACCTAATGGAATAAGAAAGGTTTTTGAATTCAGAAAGTACGTTATTGCTCGGCGGTTTCCTTGACGTATGGAACGACTTGGCGCATTTTATGTCGAGATCTTAAATTGAAAGCGTACAAAATACAACAATCGACTATTTGTTGCCTGAAATTGAAGTTCGTGATCTCCGCGACATTTGGTTTCAACATTTCCGATGCAATGAGTATCAATTAATGGATTTATTGAGAGAACACTTCGGTGAGCAGATAATTTCACATTGTGGGCCGGTCGATTGGCCACCAAAATCGTATGATATCACACCGTTAGACTTTTTCCTCCGAGGATCTGTAAAGACTACAGGCTATGCGGACAATCACGCTTCGATTCAGGCCTTGGACCAAAACATCACGCGTGTCATTCGCCAGTTACTAGTCGAAATGCTCGAACGAGTCATCGAAAATTACACTCAACGGATGGACCAACTGAGACGTTGCCACGGCCAACATTTGAAAAAGATAATCCTAAAAAAATAAATGCCAAAGAATGTTCTTTCGAATGATAACAAATGATTAAATATGAATTTTCTGTGTTTTTTCTTTACAAAAAAAAGTAGGGAAACTCAAAATGGATCACCCCATTATTACCGGATTATACATTTCTGAAAGGTTAGAAAATTTTAATGATTAATTCTGTGTCAAATTAACAACAATTGGAATCGTCGTTTTTTCATGTGAAACCGTAATAGAAAAATTTATTTTTAATTTTTTTCCGCATTAGCCGAATGGTTAGCAGTGCGAACCACCATGGGTTTAAATTATGGCCCGATAACATCAAAAATTATATAATATTTGTTTCTAATTGCGGTTGCCCTTCGGCAGCGCTAATGTTAGCTTTGTCCGACTGACAATCTTTCTGTTCGTCCATCCTTCTATGCACACGATAAATCTAGTAAGGATTGAGATATTTGGTTGAAACTTCGTTCGCAGATCCCTAGGTTGCTAGTAAAGTGTCATTGCCAATGGACGAACTCGGACCAAATTCACGCCTACCTTCGATAAATCTAATAATAATAATTATAATTTTGAAAAGTACATAAATCGCGTGTATTCCGCTACCAAATTTGCAATTAAAGTCATATTTCTTAGGGAAATAGCATTAAATGGAAAAATATAAGGGGGGCAAAAATATTTCGAGTTGGCATAACACCATCCATTTTTGGGCTCAAAAGCATATCTCAGAAACCATTGTACAGAGAAGAAAATTCGTTGAAATTTTATACTTATAATGGTCTAGTAGAATACGAATTGAATATGGACAGCTACTCCTCAATTCTATGTAACGAAATTTTTACTTTCCACTCCCCGCTCGACTCTAGACCGAATATTTATGGCCTTAATGGATAGATCTCAGGCACACTTGATAGCTACTTTTAATGGTGATAAAATTTTAATAAAAATGGCGCACATAGGTCTAGAATTAAACCTATTCCCGATAGAACAGATCTCGCCAATTCTGGAATACCTTTGGTTTGAATTTAGACACATGTTTTTCTCATATTCATTTATTTATTGCATCTACTTCGACATCGGAACTCTCACAATTAGTAATCAAAACTTAAACTAAATTATAAAATTTGTTATAATTTCCCATTAGCTATGAACTGGCTGCTTGCCCGGTGTTGCGCTTTAGAAGTATGGTATGTCTCTTCCCCTCAGGTGGGTTTGACTTGTTGCGGAGGCCAAGAAATTAGCCAAAGGGTTGGTATGGTTTTGCAGTTTTGCTATGTATTTTTATGTTACGATTTCAATCTTTTCATTGGTGGTGCGTATGCTTAAATCTCCACGCACCCGTTATTATTCTCAGATATTTAGATTGGAAGCTTTGTATTATACAGGGGTTGATTTTTAGTGGAGATTAATTAAGAGCAAAAACAAATATTAATCCGAGCAGATCATAAACCGTCTTCGGCGGTTAATTTCCTGATTTTCATGATGTCCCATGACCCATGTTTCGAAGCATCTCTATCGTATTTTTTTAACATTTCTCTCAAGACTTTTTTTGAGCGATTGACGAATTGTGTGAGATCCAATGTGAACACTTTTTTTTTATTCCAATGTGCATGCAATATTTAATGAGGTCACGATTAATGTCTATAGATAGCTCAAACTCACGATAAGTTATATGACTATCTTGCGATATCATTTTTGGACAATCTACACGAAATTCGTCTTGAAGTGAACTAAGACTTTCAATGAATTGTTCATATCGTCTTTAAATGCTGGTGGCGCCGTCTTGTTGAAACCAAATGTCGCGGAGATCACGAGCTTCAATTTCAGACATCAAATAGTCGGTTATCATGGCGCGATAACGGTTGCCATTGACGGTTACCTTCTCATCGGCATCATTTTTGAAAAAATATGCACCGATGATTCCAATTCAGGTTGATCTTCGCCCCAAATGCGGCAATTTTGCTGGTTTGCATATCAGAAATGAGCCTCATCGCTGAACAAAATTTGGTTCAAAAACGTCGGATCGTCTTGGAACTTTGCAAGAGCCTGTAGAGCAAAGCGATGTCGCTTGGGAAGGTTGAGCGGCTTCAGTTCTTTCACAAGCTGCATTTTGTATGCTTTCAATTTAAGATCTCGACGTAAAATGCGCCAAGTCGTTGCATACGTCAGTCCGAGTTGCTGCGAACGGCGCCGAATCGACTCTCCACGGTCTTCGTGTACACTCTCAGCTACGGCCGCTATATTTTCTTCACTGCGTGCTGGACGTGGTTTATTCAGTCGAATATTCTCCTAAAGTGAATGCTGGGTCTCAAGATAGGTGATGGTGTTGTGAGTAGTACGCTCAGTAGGCCCATTATGTTGACCATAAGTTGAGCGAAGCGCGCGAATTCTTTAAAGAAGGTGAATTTTCGTAATAAAATTGAATGATTTGTAAACGTTGTTCAGGCATACATAAGTCTTTCCATGATGAAATGCCAAACAGTACTGAACAAAAAAAAAGATGACAGGTTGACACGACTCACGCGTGATCTGTCAAAAAAAGGCTATTGAAAAAAGTATCTCTACTTGGATCACCTTTATTATGTTGAAGGAATCTGCACCTGATTACCATATTCCACCACCCCTGAGTAATTCCAATTTGAGCTCTTACCTGCAGAAAAAGCCTCATCTATTACCACATCCCTTTACATAATTCATTCCAGAAATATTAATTTAATAATAAAAAATGCCAACCACCAACAGAAAAGTCACCGAACTCTTCAAGCTCCAATTCGACTCGCCTTCGCCAGACAAAATACCAACAACAGAAAAAGGTCTCTTCTCAATGTGCAATAAATAAAAGATAAAATAAACATCAATAAAACATATAAATAATGACGTTTGCCACATAAAGACTTTCAGCATCTTCATTCGTCTCAAGGCTATGACCCAAACCGACGTGAGACAATATACCGTTGCAAATGCCAACAGAGTGCTTGAGTAGACAGTATTGAAGAATTATTACACACACACACACACACGCACACACACACACAAAAGGAATCTGTCAAAATTAAGCGCAACCAGTGAGCCTGTGAGCTCCTGAGAGAGAGGAAGGTGTTTAAGCCATAAAAGTTGTTTGTCTGTGTGCATATGTATGTATGTATGTTCTGAGTATTTGCATGGAGTCATTACAAGTATTTATTGCTTGCACCTTTTTGAACCCGCCGCCGTGGGTCTTCCTCAATACCCACATTATACGAGGAATTGCCACTCAAAACTCGACCCAACCCAGCCACCCAACGCATATTTTGTGTGTGGAGCCTAGCGAGAGACAAATGCATACACCGACATACTTTGTTTTGATTTGTCTTTTCAAGGGCAACGTAAAGACGATCTGTTGGATGTACATACATACATACAGACAATAGTCCTGCCTAAAAACTCAAGTAGGCCCAAAATACCAACCAACAAGCAGACCTACATACACATGACAGCACTCGTAGCCATCAACATTTTACTTCATTTCTATTGTTGTTTTTGTTGTTGACATAGTCAGGCGTGTAATTTATTAAGTCTTACCAACGCAATTTCTTTCAGCACCTCCATTTCAAAACCATCAAATCGTTATTGTCCACACCGATATATGCATGTATGTATGTATGTATGTATGATGGATGAGCGTAAAAATTACTGTGCAGCCTCGGTCTGCTTCTGGAGCAGTCAGTGACCTTCAAAGTTTCAGGTTAACAGCATCAATGCTACTAGCAAGGAATAACCACAAGAACAGTGAGCAACAGAGTTCAATACGCCAACTGGGCTAGTGAGCAGCCTGACTAGTGTGGCTGACTGGCGGCGGCTCATGAGGCGGGCTTGTGGTCTGGTTGCTTGATTTGGCGATGTCAACCTGGTTGATGTTGGGCGTTGTTCTGTCAAAGCAATGGTGGGGCTGCTGCTGCTGCTGCAATCTTTCTTAGATACGCACGACTCCTGCCCACCTGCCGGCCCACTTACATAAGTTCGCTTGCACATACAGCTTCTGTGGCCTTGAGATTTTCTAGAACATTTTTTTTTTCTTTCACTCGCACTTGGTTTTGTGTGTGGCGTTGAAATCGAAATTGAAATTTTGCCTTGCAAAGCAAATACTACAAAAAGTCGTATCCAAACGTATATTCGAGCTTATTACCTAATGGCACTAAGTTAAAGAGATTTAAATTTAGTTTCCGCAGAATTTCCAAATGTCTATTGTTGGGTTGTGAGTGTTTTTTTGGCGCAGAAATTTATCCCTCTTATTTTTAGATGTCAAAATGTCTCTCGGGGTATGTCTGGGTATAGAATTTTGCTTCAAACGTACGACGATAGTATAAAGTGAGGTTAGTTTCGGTTTAGTTTTCTGCTTTCTGCTTTGAGGACCACTACTGATATCCTTGAGTATCCGATCCCTTAATTGCGGAGAGGCCACGATCCAGCTTGTTAATGTCCCTGTAAGATTGAAGGCTGATATCACCGCCGCCCACAAACTGGACGGTGCAAATATGGAAGCGAGTAGCTTCTAGTGACAACTATTTTGCTACAGTCGTCTGTTAAGAGAGTGGTGTCCAATTCCTGATGGGAGAGGGGGACTCAGTCGCCGAGTCTTGTCACTCATCCCATTCGGCTTCAACAACTGCTCCCTTAGCACTGCTTTCTTCATACTGCATAAGAATGTGAAAGGAAGGAGTCTAGTAGTGAATGAGAGCAAGAATAATATATATAAATATCTCTTGTCTCCCACGTCACTCTTGACAGTCATAACTTTGAAGTCGTCGAGAATTTCGTCTAACTAGGAACCAATATGTACACCAGTAACAATGTTGCTACTTGCTACTTTGGACTGAGTAGGCAATTGAAAGGTAAAGCCCTCTCTCGACGAACCAAAACCACACTCTACAAGTCGCTCATCATTACCGTCCTGACGTATGATGCAGAAGCCTGGACGTTGTAGGCATACGATGAGTCGGTTTTAAGAGTTTTCGAGAGAAAAGTTCTATAGCGAATTCAGCGAGACATGTCGTCCTCATAGGCGACCACACTCGAGTTGTGAAAGTTTTCTACATAGTACTCACCGGTGGGAGTAGAGGAAGAGAAAGACCTCTTTTTTTTGGAAGGATCAGGTGAAGAAGTTTCTGACTTCAATTGATGCGCATAAAGTAGAGAAGAAATGGCTGGTTTGCTATCCCTGCTTTGTCTATAGTCGCAAAAGCGGTGCCTACGCCAATCAAGAAGAAGAAGTTTCTGCTGGCTGGAATGTTTGAGGAACCTTCAAATGGATTAAGTTCATCTAAACAATGCTGTCTGCTATTCAAAATTACGATATACGAAATTAACCGATCACAGTATCTGTTATCTGCTTTACTTCAAGTCAAAAAATTTATGTCGGCTCCTTTCAGAGAGTAGAACATTAATAGAGTCTCAGTTTCTTCATCTTTACAGCCACTTTATTTTCGAATGTCCCAAGCAACCAGCGCTCCATGAGGTACCTTTGAGTTAAAGATTCCTACTGATCTGGCATATACAGCTTCTGTAGAAGACACTGGGATACACAGGCAATCATTTAGCTCGCCACTGAGGTGTTTATCAGGTTTCTTCTGATCCATACAGCTG
Source organism: Neoceratitis asiatica (assembly GCA_030068015.2). NCBI lineage: Eukaryota > Metazoa > Arthropoda > Insecta > Diptera > Tephritidae > Neoceratitis > Neoceratitis asiatica. The sequence goes on along the minus strand of CM061526.1, from coordinate 58,190,564 downwards.
CTTTAAAATGAATTCAAAAGGACGGTCAAGCAACCACACCAGCCTTATTACTGAAGTATCTGCAGGCTTCAGGGTTTCAGGGTTCTTATGGTCCAAAGAAGTTTAAAAGTAGACATTAAAAGTGACAATATATCTGCATCCTTTTAATGAGGTGTCTTGCTTTCTATGAGACACCGAATGACTAAGCCTTTCTATGGTCAGAGTCTTAGTTCCTTCATCTCTACAGTCTCTTTCTTTTCGAATGGGACACACAAGCAACCAGCGCTCCAAGAGGTACCTTTGAGTTAAAGATTTCTACTGATCTGGCATATACAGCTTCTGTAGAAGACACTGGGATACACAGTCAATCATTTAGCTCGCCACTGAGGTGTTTATCAGGTTTCTTCTGATCCATACAGCTGCTTTAAAATGAATTCAAAGGGATGCTCGAGCAACCACAACAGCGTTCTTACTGTAGTCTCAGAGTTCTTATGGTCCAAATGAGTTCCAAAGTAGATATCTGCTTTCTTCTACTGATGTGTCTTTGATTTTCGTGTTTCTCCTTTTGATTTATATAAGTACAGTTAATGTAGAAGATGTTGAGAGTGACAAGTTTTTCCAGACTTTCACAGATAGTAAAGTAGACATTGGATGAGACATCGAATAACTAAGCCTTTCTACGGAAAAGAGTATATATATTCAAGAAGACCAATAATTATGTATATTTCCTCTCTTTTTCCTCCGTATAAACATAGTATAACATTTTCCGACCACATGGTCACAGTTTCGTCGTACAAGTCGGAGAAGTTCTTCAGCGACTGAGACAAATAGCTCTCGTCATTTGGTAAGAGGCTAAGTGGCATGGCTTCAAAACTTGATCCAAACATGCTTAGTCTAACAAACACTACTAAGATAATTACATCTCTCTGGCCCTAATAAAAGTCTAGCAAATCAGACCGAAGTAAGTTTAAGCTGCTGGCCCCAAAAAACACTTAACAAACTGTCTGTAAAAATTTCCAAAGTTTTATTAAATTCAAAAAACAATTACCGTTACTTATTTTAGCATTAACTGCCATTAAATTCTTCAACTTAAGCTCATAAAAATATTAAAGCCTACGGCCTACCAGGCCATTCACGTACTAAACCTCCGAACGAGAATCTCCTGATGCGTCTAATTGCTTTTATTTCATTTTATTTTTCGCAATGCGCCATATGCCCCAGACGAACCGCAGACATAACCCCCAAATACGGCACACATTGAGTTGCAAAGTCAGAAGAAGAGAGAAAAAAAACGAAAAAGAAACAAAAAACCGAGCGAACAAACCGAGCAGAGGGCAGATGAGCAAGAAGAAGGGAATTAAATAAACAAAGAAAAACAAAGAAAAACAAAGGAAAACGAAGAAACAAAAAAGCCCAACCACGTTTGGCATACAAAATTTCAGCGGGAAAATTGTGCGCAAAAAAAATTTAATAAATTAATTGGGATGTTGGGACTCATTTCACTTTCAATGCGTTTACATTTGCGCTTCATCTTCTACTACCACTCGACGCGCGACTTTCGCCCGGCCTCACTCAACACAAGGTTCTCCCGTATTCTCTTTGTCGTCTTTATTGTCTGTGACTTTTCGAGCGTATGCCGCAGCCGGCTTTCCACCTTGATAACACACGCAATCGAGGTGACACAATTGTCGTTGTGAATTCAAATTCCGCGCTAAGTCTTGGGATTTGCGCTAATGAAATAAGACCAGTCGCATCAGTTGAGAACGCACAGAGGCAGAGGCTTACTTTTATGGCTGACACAACATTTTGGGGAGCAAAATATAAATCAAAACACAGCAAAAATATAAAAATATTGAAATGCAGACAGGCAGACAGGCGCACAGGCTGGCGCACAGAAGAGCATGTACATATGTACAGAAGTACGGTGGCATCACTTCGGCTGCTTTGACTTAGAAGCCACATTTTTAATAAGGTCGCCCGCCCATTTATGTGCGATGAAAACTGAAACCAGACGTCTGCCGTGCAACAGAGAAACCGACAAAAATACGTGAATAAAATGGAGATTCCATGAAGAGTGTGTAAAACCGCCATTTAAATGATTATATAATACGAGTATGTATGTGAGCTTCGAAAGAACTTTCTAACGGCTTACGCTGGATTTGTTAGACAAATAAACAATTGAAAAAGTTTTATTACAAAATAGAAAGTAAGACTAAATGTAGAGCACAACTCAGTTGCTTCCCTCTTCTTTTATTTTTATTTTTCGCAGTAGTGAAAAGTTTTAAAAACACGTGCCGAAATCCAATAATGAGAGTTACGATAGCTGTGTCAACTGACGCTGGACTATGGCAAGGAGCGCAGTCAAAATTAAGAAGGACCTCTCCGAGTCGTTCGGTATCAAACTAGGTTTTAAACAGGATGACTGTAAACCCTGCGACTTCTTCAACCTAAAACCCGAGAAAAGAATAGGAGCTGCAGAGCTATATATAGAAGCTAAAACACCATGAAGCCGTAGATAATTTCGTCTGTTTAAGAACCAGCATCAACACCAACAACTATGTGAGAACTCCACCAAAGCCGGTCCCTGCCACAAAAAGAGAAAGGTTGGAAGGGGTGCCCCGATTGACTTCCATTAGGCATCACGGCAAATAGGAGGATGACGAGATCTTAATCCCTCTGTGAAGCCGTCCAACTTGAGTACATATGTTAAGCTGCAACCCAACATAATAACCGAAGGTCAAAATGTTGGATATACACCAGCTGGTAACCACGAGAGACGACGAGCCACACTTTTTAGACCAAACCGAATAAGCAGGATGATAAGCGATTCGAGGCCGCTAGACGGGCAGCATGCAATCAGTAAGCATTTTGTCAAACTACCAGTAGGACTAACCTCAAAGCGAACGTAAAGCCTTCAGAGACATGATAACGTCTATGGAACCTAAAGATGCTGAATCGACTAAATCAGGGGAACAAAGAAGATCCACTCTTGCCTCAACGGGCCAACAGTTCGGGCCAGTGATAGAACAACAATTTATGGGGGAGTCATGACTTCCAGCCGCGGAACAAGGAACAGCAGACCATAGGCAGACACGGATTTCTCCTCTAATTGTGCTATAATCAACGCTGGGAGACCTGGAGAGAGCATTTCTTCTGAAGAGCAGGACCTCATCTTTGAACAGAGCAGGATATCATCCGGAACTGGCTGGGATAGCTTGTCCATCACAACTGAATGTTCGTTGACTGTGGCTAAGGAGAGACGTTGGTGTGTTCCATCCAAGTCTAGCTTAACAGGACACCGTGGTGACACCGAAGCGGCTGTAATGAGTGGAAATATTAATGATGCCGAGGTGCTAACCTCTTCTCCATAGGACCGACTCCTGGACACCCTCAAACATAAAAATGAATTTTAACCTTCACAGAAGCAAAGTAACATCCACAAATCTGCTTGACCGCATGAATAAAGGTAAGTTTGATATTGGGTTAGTTCAGCGAACCAGTACCTTCGAGGATAGGGTGACTGGACTATCCACAGCGAACTTCAAAGTTGAGTATGCCAAGTATAGGGTCAGGTATTTATTGTTTGCAAAAAGTACCATTACCTAAAGATTTGATAGACCAATCAGCAGTATGGTCTCAAATTCGGAAGCCTGGTACTGCCTAAAACAAGGCAGGCGCATAAAATATGGGTGATCGTATCCACCGCAACTCACACGTGGAGCTCTCACGTACAGTCAATACAAAGCACATCACAGAGCAGAGTTTATTGTTTATATATTGTCAGATTTGCTTTTTCCCACCCGATATAAGCAAGTTATGACGCTAAAGAGTTCAATGACACCGATTAGAAGGCAGTAGACGACGTTACTACTGCTAACTCGCCTCACCGTCAGTCTGCCATTACCAATTCGAAATGAACGAACGATACATGTGGGAATTAGATGATGCCTGTATGGCAATTGTTTGTTGTACTCAAATAAGGCGGCGACGCAGCGCGGCAGTGAGCAAACACAGCTGTGGTTGCGGCTGCGGCTGCTTGTGCGATTCGATCTACTGGACCAGGAGTCACAAAACATCGGAACATCAGGTTCAACAAAATATTTAACGATTTTTTATTGCAATTGTTGTTGTTGTTGCTGCTGCTGCTGCGGTCTTTTAATTTTGGCATTTCGACATTTGCATGCGCATTGTTGTTGTTGCTGTTGTTGGACATTTATATGCTGTCTGGTTGCAAGCTGTTGTCTGCCTCACTGTTTTATGACTGAAATGAGAAGGGCGCGATCGACCAAGCAGCACAACATGCAATAGTTGTTGGCTGATTATGATGATAGAGCTGATGATGATGATGATTATTGCCAACAACACTGACTTTGATGAGATGGCAGAATGGTCGTTTCTGTTATTATTGTGTTGCGCCTTGGAAGCCGGTTGTAAAATGGAGTAATACAAGGGACTTAAGAGCGTGCAAGGAGACGGTGGCGGAGAGATAGAAAAGAACTAGTTTCAGACGGCGGACACCGCAAAGTTATAGAAGTAGATATGACTCATCGGGGAGACGCGGTTCGTCTGATTTTCCTTGCGTGCGTCGTACACCGTCCTTCAGTTGGTTCGAGCTCTAACTATTTTACCGTCCACTTTTTACGTCCTTCGTCAATTTTTACATTTCTTTCTTCCTCGCCGTCCATAGCCTTAGCTGTACGTCTCCAAGTTCGTCCGTCTCTGCGTTGCCCATCGCCCATCAGCTTGCCTTTGCGTACGTTCATTCATCAGCTCGCCTTTTCCTACGTTCATCCACCCTGTGACCATCCAAACAGACAGCAATTACCGCCCGGTGGAGAACTTTAATTGCACTAGAATATTTTAAATTCGCAGATCATTGTTCTTGGTAAGAGTTCATTAACACCACACATATACTCTGACTCATACTGAAACGAACCACGGACAGAACAAAGCATTTGCAAGCGAATTACTACTTGATTTTGACACTGCACACCCTGTTCGAAGCGCACGTCCAGAGACGTTTCGCCGAGGGTTTGAGCAACGGCGATTACTACTTCCCTCTACCACACCGCACTCAGTCGGCTTGCCAGCAGCGGTCCCATCATACAACTGGCATTACCTTACCCTCAAAACAGTTTGGTGTTGGTAAACAAATACCAACGTCGGCAGCGCCGTCAGATGTAACGTTGTTCCTGCGCTCAACCATCAACAAGAGCGAGAAGCGAAGGGCATCAAGCTGAATGCCGTAACCGACCTACGACTTGTCGTACGTTATTGTCTGCGGCTAAATCGCAATAAAACCACCACCGGTGTGGTGGCAGGCCTTACCTCATGCCACGGTGCATTGAAGCACTCGTATGTTTTTATGACTACCTTTGGCGGGAAAAAGCTAAACAAAGGCAATAACATTCGCTTCGCTTTGACTTTGGTGGCTCAGCTTATGAGTTCAGTTCAGCCCTCCGCTCTGCTCCGCTCTGCTCCTCTCTGCTCCTCTCTACTCCTCTGCTCCTCTGCCCGAGTCGTTTCGCATTTCATTTTATTATGCATTTCGTTTCATTTCATTTCGCCATAAAAATATACAGTGGAAGAAGAAGAAGCAGAAGACATAAACAAAGCCGAATTTGCAAAAATTAAAGCATGCAAGAGAAGCAATAGCTACGGAACACAAACATCAACAAATCATTCCCCGTCATGTGGCGCAATAGCTCAATAACAAAGGCAGAGTTGGCAGAGTTAGACCGTCCGAAAATTCATCAGCAGCACGAAAAGGGGGTTGATTTTTAATTTAATGGTAAATGCCATTGAACAAAGCCGACAACAGACAGGGAGGAGGCGGTGTACTACGAGTATGTACTGATTCATTGGTGATTTCGAAAATGAGAAGGCAATGACACCAACACCAAGCATGCTGCCGCCATCGCTGCCACTAGAGGTCGTTGGACTTTGGTAATGTGTACGTTTGTGGTTTCGAGTTTGTCCGAGCTACGATTAAATGGTTAATTGCATGGCGAAAGAGTGTTTACTGTACACCGAAACAGACTTGCAAGCACGATCTAGAGTAATGGAACAAGCGGGAGCTCGCAATTTTGAGAAAAAGTATCTTCATGTCGGAAATATATTGCTTCCAAGTTCCCAGTAGTGCTTATTACACATCCAGAAGATATGAGACTGGATCGGATTTAGATCTGAAGAGTATTTCTTGTATAGATCGTACCATAGCTCTGCTTTTGCCGTACTCCTCATATTTGCTTTCAACTCTACCGGCTGCTTTACCGATCGAAGGTTCTTCTGCTGAGCTGAGCAAAGATGAAGAACAGCAACATTTCAAACTAAGCGTTAGAGAGGTAGACAGAGAGAGAGTAATAGAGGGAGACCGACATTTTCGCAGAGCAGTTGGAGCCCAAGGTTGCAATTCAAAGTAAGTGAAAGTGAGACGGTAGCTATACTTGTGAGGTGTATCAGTTGTTGTTGATGATGTGGCACAGCAGCGATTAAGTATATGTCCAGCAACTACAATTTGGCTGGGCGCATGTTGGTCGGGCTACTGTTTGACAATGATCATGTTATGAATACGAAAAGTGACTTCTGAGTAATAACAAATGGATGGTGACGGCGACTACTGCTTCACTATATCGGTGGGAACCGTCGGCTCCCAGCTTGAACATAGAAGGCGAAGGTTGATCTAGATAGATCCAAATGAGCACACCACACTTCAGACCAAACAGTCTAACTTTTTCCAATTATCTTCAGCGTAGCAGTTTTTCCGATGGTTCCATTAGATCCAAACGGTTTTTTCCTTATCCATTACATCTAGACGAATGTTTCCTCATCCTAATAGAGAGCTGAGGACATCAAACCAAAATCAGCCAACATAAAAATTTTTCTTAGTGTACCCGGGGAGACGTCGTGCGAGTGGAATAGAGAAATACTGAGCAGATCAGTCTCAGCTCTGAGTTGTGGATGTTTCGACGTGGAGATTGATTTTTTTAGTAATTTTCAAAGGTTTTTTGCATTAGAGATACCTTCATAGCACAGAACAATATTGAAATTGCCAAGCACATGACGGGACCGGGTTAAAAATTTTAGGAGAGGCATTCACAAGAGGAATCTATAGCCTCTAATCTCTCTTCTTTCGGAACGTTAGCGCCTAGCACACAGTGGATGACAGCACAGTCTGTCTCCTACCATAACAGCCAACACAAACTGAGCGCTCCATTATATAGCCACGGTAACAGACATCAAAAACTCTATCTTCTTTTTTCATATTTTGTATTGTGGTTATGTCAGCCTCAACGGGCACAACTTTTCGGCAGAGCACTTTCTCCAATTTGTTGGTTTTGATGTTTCTTTAAGAAATATTTGGACCTAAAGGGTTTTTCTAAACCGCCTCCGAACAGCTGATGGATTTTTATGAAGGCGTTCATTATTTCATATCGGAAATACATTCGAAGCGCTTGATATTCACTACTGAGGAGTGAGCCTACTTGGAAAAATTAATTTCCTATAAGTTTCGGCCAGGAATCAAACCCCTCACCTTCCGCTTGATAGTACGCAACGCTAACCATTTGACTAATGATTCCAACAAAATTATTTTTCCATAATTTTGAAAGTTGTTTGGCTGGTGTAGCCGCCAGTAACTTCATTCTCATATTTGAACTTTTCGTTAGATGGTTTTTTTGTTTTTGGAGACGTGCCACCGAGTTGTGCTCTGGGGAATGCTTTTTTCCGCACCATCTTCATTACAACTTGTTTTTTTCTGCAAACTACTAGCTTCACTTTTGATTCACTTTGATTCACTATTCACTTTGACCGCACTCATAACCGATATCCCATTCAGATGTCGTGACTGGTCTAAAACCTAGCGCACAATATACAAATTAAAAAGAAGTTATGTTGGAGTGGTTTCTACTCTAGAGAGACAACTTACGTCTGGAAACTCTACCTACACTAAATGTATTGCAAACATATCTTGGCTTAGTAAAGACGGTGAACAGATCTCTGTTGGCATGGATGGGTATAATTAGCTAGAGTTTTGTTTTTCTTCTTTGAGAGATGACTTAACGTTTCCATTGTGTATTCAGTACCAAGTGTCAGCTTTTGGCAAGAATGGCTCTGCGTTGGATTTCAAAACCAACACTCTTAAGCAACTACCCCAGAGCAATATCATTGAGCAGTCTTAGTTAGATAGTTGTTGCGGTGGCTCGATCACAGAACCCTGCTCAAACGCACTAAAGACTTCTGAACTGCTGTGATGGGTTTGAGAAAAGGCTAGACGAACGTCTTTCTTAGATGGTCCATCCGTTGAGTCCAATCTTCGATTACTCGTTCCAGCATTTCAACTGGTAACTGGCGAGTGACACGCGTGATATTCAGGCACCAAGGCCTGAATCAAAGCGGGATTGTCCGCATAGACTTTAGACTTAATATACGCCCCACAGGAAAAATTCTAACACTGTGATATCGCACGATCTTGGTGGCCAATCGACCGGCCCAAAACGTGAAATTATCTGCTCACCGAAGTGTTCTCTCAATAAATACATTGATTAATGCGATGTGTGGGAAGTGACGCCGTCTTGTTGAAACCAAATGTCGCGGAGATCACGAGCTTCAATTTCAGGCATCAAATAGTCGGTTATAATGGCCCGATAACGGTCACCATTAAGGGTTACGTTCTCACCGGCATCATTTTTGGAGAAATATGGACCGATGATTCCACCGGCCCACAAACCACATTAATCCGTTGTTTTCTCTTGAATCTCCTCAGGTTGCTCTTCGTTCCAAATACGGCAATTTCGCTTGTTCACATATCCATTGAGAGAGAAATGGGCCTCATCGCTGAACAAAATTTGGTTCGAAAACGTCGGATCTTCTTGGAACTTTTCAAAAGTCCATAGAGCGAAGCGATATCGCTTGGGAAGGTCGAACGGCTTCAGTTCTTGCACAAGCTGTATTTTGTACGCTTTCAATTTAAGATTTCGACGTAAAATGCCCCAAGTCGTTCCGTACATCAGTCAGAGTTGCTGCGAACGGCGCTGAATCGACTCCACGGTCTTCGTGAACATTCTCAGCTACGGCCGCTATATTTTCTTCACTGCGTGCTGCGGAGGTGGTCCATTCGAATGCATATTATCCAATAATGAATGCTGGGTCTCAAGATGGGCGATGGTGTTGCGAATAGTATGCTCAGTAGGCCGTTTATGCTGACATTAAGTTGAGCGAAGCGCGCGAAACAAATTCTGTACAGAATGTGAATTTTCGTAATAAAGTTTTTCAGGCGTAGGTCTTTCCATAATGAAATGCCAAACAATACTGAACAAAAGTAACATGACAACTTGACGCGACTCACGCTTGATCTGTCAAAAAAAGGCTATTGAAAAACCTCTATTTGGATCACCCTTTTTCTACGATGGAAATCGCGATCGGGAAGTTCTACAAGACAGTCGAAATATAAATTACTGATAGGAATCGATGTCGAACCGAGTTGAGGGCTTCATTGATTCTATTAACTTCTCTTCATCTATGACGACCGTGCAGCTGTGAAAGAAGTCATTAGAAGAGTAGCCCTTTCGCCTGCCATGAGTCTCCATCAGACAGCAGAGTCCACTTTAGAGGGAGTAGAGATTTTGTTCTCTCCTCAGCAATCAATGCTCAGATCACGTGTTTAATCTGAATTGAACATCACAGGGTAGCTTAAGTGATCAGTCATCTAGACGAGAACTGCCCTTTCATACAACTCTATCTGCACAGTGTAACCGAAAGCGCAACTCGTTTTCTTCAATCTCCGTGCAATTAGAGGTGAATTCACTAATTGCATTTTGCGTCTTAATTTTTAACTTCTACACATGCGTATATACAAACATGCATACATACATACATACCTACACATGCACTTAACTTAATTTGTTTACAAAATTGTAAATTTTCTGGAATAATTTAATAAATACTAATAAAAAGTCATAAATAACTTGAGCAAAAATATTCAGTGAAAAAACAATAACAAGAACAACAACAAAATTCAAGTAAAAAATAAAATAATTGCAAGCGCATGATTTTTGTTGTTTTGTTGCCAAATGTGCGATTAGTTGTTGTTGTTGTTATTGTGTTGTTTACTTCATGCAAATTATCATGCCTCTGTGTGTGTACAACGCATAAACACATTACTCGTAAATATATATATATATATATATATATATATATATATATATATATATATATATATACACATACATATAGACATTAAATTCAATGTTTCAATTACCGACTTCTCTGCTCTTGGGTGGCCCATAAAATAATAAATCACAACAACAACAGCAATTTGTTCACTACATTATCGAGAGTTAATGCGCATCAAACGCGCACCATGTGTCTGTCTGTGTGTCATTAGATCAATCATAATTGTGCTCGTCATGCATTAACAATTAACTTCCGCATTCGTAAGTGCAAACAAATCAATTTACGCAGGTCGACGGTGATCTTTGAAACTTTTGGAACGGTGAGAGGCGTCTTACGTCAACGCTAAAACCAATTTCAATGGCAAACAAATTCTACTACCAAATAAAGTAAGATAAAGATACATACATATGTACATTTATGTACGTACATATATGAAGAATTAAGAGCAACAGTTACCAATTTTATTTGAACACCAAAGCTACCTTCGCTGGGTCTTCCTATAATTCAAACAACAGCAAGTTGTGGCTGCAAGAGAGCATCGCTCGAGCTGGATTTAAACCTAGCTCTTAACCATGTTCCGTGAGAGTCTTTACGTAGAAATGTATACAGCGAGCTGCTTTCTTCAAAAGGCCTCTTTTTTGTGATGTACGAGACGGAGGGAAAGAGTCTGAGTGATTTATTCACTACTATGATAGTCATATAAAGGGTTATCCAACGAAATTTTCTTCAGCGACGAGGCACAGTTCTCACTCGATGAATACGTAAATACGCAAAATCCTCAAAAGATGAAAGAATCCGAGAATCCTCAAATAATTGAAGGGAGACCAAAAAAGCTTATTGTCTGGTGCGATCTTTAGTCCGGAGGTGTGATTGAATTACTTCTTTGAAAACGTTAATGGGTCGTATGATATCCGTCCTTTTGTGGCCTGGAATTGAAGAACACGACTTGGACAATATGTGGTGCCAACAACACATGCCACTAAACACGAGCGAATATAGCTTTATTGCGAGAGAAATTTCCCGGCTGCGTAATCTCTCGTCTTGGCGATGCTAATTGGCCATCAAGATCGTGCGATTTTACACCTTTGGACCTCTAAAGGGTGATCCAAGTAGTGGAACTTTTTTCTACAGATCAAATTTATTACGAAAATCCACGTTCTGTAAAGAATATGTTTAGCGCGCTTCGCTCAACTTATGGTCAACATAATCGGCTCGCTGAGCGTACTATTCGCAACACCATCACCCATCTTCAGACCCAGCATTCATTATTGGATAATATTCGACCGAATAGACCACGTCCAGCTCGCAGTGGAGAAAATATAGCTGCCGTAGCTGAGAGTGTACACAAAGACCGAGGAGAGTCGATTCGGCGCTGTTCGCAGTAACTCGGACTGAGGTATGGAACGACTTGGTGCATATTACTTATATTGAAAGCGTACAAAATACAGTTTGTGTAAGAACTGAAGCCGCTCGACCTTCCCAAGCGACATCGGTTCGCTCTATGAGCTCTTGAAAAGTTCCAAGAAGGTCCGACGTTTTCGAGCCAAATTTTGTTCGGCGATTTCTGGCTAAATGGGTATGCAAAGAAGCAAAATTGCTGCATTTGGGACGACAGAAGTTGACGATGAAGAGATCACGATAGACGATGATGAAGTAGATGTCCCTTTCATGATGAAGTTAACATCAGCGGTTGCCAATAGTGTTGAGCTAAGATATTTCAGTACGTTGGCAAAGAATTTGTATTCTGCTAGCTTTCTCAACATCGCCTATAATGTCTCATATGGAACAGAGTATGAAAAATTGAAGCCCTCTGTTTAAGAATTAATTGGACCTTACAGGCGTGGTTTCATCATACCCATTCTACCATAGGATGCGGAAATTGGACTTCGACAACTTGCGATTGGCCAGCAATAGGATTTTCGCTTGCTTTAGATTTATATAGCAGAGGCAGAAGTAGAGTGAGAACTTTGGAAGGAACTAGTGGTAAAGGACGCGTACCCACTCGATAACTCTCGGCCAAATCTGATGTTACCTTCAGAGACCTGAACGAATAATTTCAGTGTCCGGAAAAGCCCCTCGTGGACCATATATTCGTCAAGCGTCGGGTCTGCATAGAGATCAGCGTGAAAAGAACGAATATATCCCAAATATTATTTGGACGCTCCAGCACTCTTCAAGTTGCTGATCATCACCGGCCCACTTTTTGGCGCAGACGCGATTAGTCGGGTGTATAAGTTCTCAAGGGAGAAATTTTATGATCCCCTGCGTATGGGGGAGGGTGAATACCATGTATAGGACGATGAGTGATGATGGTTCAGCAAATTAAGAGGTAGTGCCTATTTCGGGCTGGATGGAGACACTCCAGCTTTGTAAGCCGGATGATGTTATTGGAACGGTGATTTGGAAACAGAGGAAAGAAGACCAAAATTGCCTTGGAGAGATCAAGGAGATAAAGAACATACATTTAATGGGATAACTAACTGGGAGCAAACTTTTGATTATAAACGAAGAGCTCGAGCAAATTAAGAAGAAGGTGAAGCTCGACTCCACTCTGACGGCGGTCTCCTCTAGAAGAAGAAGTGCTGCTCTTTCGTTTGTAATGATTTATTTAATGTAAAAAACGATCTTTTCATTAAAGAAAAATAAAGAATCTAACTAAAAAGTGGGATAACTACTTCTGATATGACCTCGCTACTGCCTCTACGTCGACGGTGCCGCATATCTCGGGTCAGGCTGAAAGGACGAATATCTCGTGTGCGCCTACACATTAATGTACGTTTTCATACTTTTTTTTTTTTTTTGAAAAAAGTCGACTTACACACTTCAAGCCAGACTCCCGAAGCTGCGTGAGTACACAACACGCAGCTTTTCTGCAATTACTTAAACCCTATTGACTGTACGAAGTGCTTGAAAAAAGAAACTTATGAATTGTCTGCGAACACTGAAGTTTCTTTCTTCAAAACTCAAACAAAACTTTCCTTTATTGCTATTTTATTTATGCGCACGGCTGCATCTGTTTAGTTAACTTTTCACAATCCAGACGTCTTAGACAATCATCAGCAGCGCACCCCACCTGATCGGCCGTCTGTCTGCTTCCAAGGCCTGCAGCAACCCCCAAACAACACTAGCAGCTCTAACAACAGTCACATTGACGCGTTGTGTTGTTTGATGATTTGAAGCTAAGAAAACGTACGCATTTCCGGGGGCTTTTTTTTTTTAAACACCAACAACGGCAGCCGGACTACTCATATCACCCCGCACCGCCAGACATTACCCAAAAGGCGAGCAAAAGCTTTCCGTTACAGAGATTCCAGACCAACGTCCGTCTCATCACCTAGGACAAAGACAACATACACACACGCACACACACCCACTGCGACATGGAATGTGCGTACTACAAAATTAATGCGTACATGAGGGCTTACGCAAGTCCTGCCGGTAGAGGGCTATACAAGTAGATATAATAAAAACGACAGGCTTACTATACACTAGCTGAGAGACGTTATTCGCTGGATACGGCTGGAGTTTATGTAACACGCTACAGAGTTTAACGAACTTTTTCCTGTTTCCTGACTCACACAGTCACGCATTCACACATACCACATGTCGACGATAAAGGTGGGTTGTCGTATGTTACCCTTCAGCAGACGACAGGCGTCGCACGCAGAGATGCACGAGAAAACGAGAACAAAGCAAAAATCGAAGTTCGAGTATGAGCTCAGCAGCGCGTGCATATGCCGTAGATCGGTAGCAAAACAAAACAAAGAAAAACTGAACCGGGTGCAATGCACGAAACCGAAAATTGCGCGCGTAGACGAGCGCACGAAACAACCCTCTGAGACTGCCCTTCGCCATCTGCCGTCTGCCTTCCGTCAGTCTGTCTGCCTGGCTGCGTTGTTAGTGTGAATTTTTGCGAATTCGCATATCCGTCTGGCACAATTTTTAATGCGTACCTACGTACCTATGAACGCATACGCATACACGTAGCTGCTGACAAATCCTTGAAACCTTCGCATGCCAGCATACGCAATCTCCTGCCGTCTCCTCCGCCGACATACTCGCGCGCATAAAAACCAAGTGGTTATTGCGTTCTTACTATCGCCGCCAGCTCGTTGCGTCACATAGTGTAACTGTGCGGTAGGTTGGGATTCCCAACCTACCTACGCAGTCGACAGTCACTCACTCGGCCTGCTGGCTAAATTGCCTTTTGTTGCCTTCATTTCGTCTTTCATTCTACTGCTGTGCGCGGGTCGCAGCGAACTTTAGCATTTGATTGTGATTTGTTTGTAGTGAGTGCGTCCTTGTGACACAACAGCACAGAACTCATACAACGACGATTTTTATAAGGTACTGCTGGTACTGCCACTACATGTACTTGCCGCTGCGCGCGAGCTTTCATTTCGAGGGTTGTTCGGCAGCATACACAGACGTTGCAGACGTCGCAGCCGCCAGACGCATTCCTGTTGATTTAATCAAAACAAAGCCGTTTCGTGGCCTGACGTGCCAGGATTTTTTTTTTTTTTTTTTTTGGAGTACACCTACCCTTCTAAGCTTCCAAACTTATTACCATCTCTCACCACACACGTCCGCCCTTGTATTCTACCCTCGACCGTCTATCATTTGCGTCTCAGACATTCTATCTCTTTGGGTTTTCCAAGGTCAATGTGCGTGCAAGTCAATAAACTCATGCGAACGCGACAACAGCCAGCCAACCAACCATTGCTGATTGCCCAAAATTACAGGCGAACCACCATCACCAGCGGGGAAGGGGATGGATGGATGGATGGATGGATGTAGTAACGACTGTTGTTGGCTTTCCTTTCTTTTTACATACATACATATGTACATATTTATTTATTATTTATTTTGTACCAAAATGGTTTATGCCAGGAAGCGACAAAGAAACTGCGCAATTGTTGCTGACGTCGCATGGTGGCTTTGATGGCTGGCTGGCTGGCTGGTTGGTGGGTTGGTTGGTTGGTTGGCTGTTTGGCTTGCTTGTTGCGTGTCTTTCGAGTTGTCCAATGTGTGTAATTGAATTGTGCGCTTCATTGCTGTGGTATTTGCACATTATTGTGCCATAACAAAAACAACAACAGTTACAACAACAGTAATACACACGCAATAATGGCGCAGAAAATTCGTGAAGCCATTCAAATACAAATTTTTGTCTGTCTAACAGTCTCTGTCTCTTTGTCTGCCTGCACATACACTCCGCGAGACTCTGTCGGCTCCCGAATATTTGGGTTGTCATTTCGCATGCATGTTTTTTGTGAGTGCTTTTCAAAAAATCTTTCAATTGTGAGTAAAAATTAGGCTTGTGAATTGCTGTGTGCCAGTCGACCAGCCGTCGTCTGACTAGACAAGCAGTCAATCGCAACAAATATGATTACCCAACTAATGAATAGCGAATGAGCAGGCAAATAAGAGAAAAAAATCTATTGAATAATGTATGAAGAACGAAAATGAGTTTTGAGGTAGTTTGTGTGCGACGAAAGTGAACATCTGGCAGGCGGTTAGGCAGGACTTGGAGTTTCCAAAAAAAAAAAGATAACAAAATACAAAGTTCAATTGTTCGATTGTTATTAGTTGATGAAAGATATGTAAAGTAATTTTTAATAGAAGGGGAAGCTGCTTCCGTTCAAGGAGTTGCTCATATTTTACTAAACTAAACTGGGAGACAATCGAGAAGGACAATTATGAGAGAATAATAGAACGTCAGCATCTTTGCTGAATGTGGCCTTACGAAAGCATGGCCAAAAACTGGCTCCTGAATATGATTTGACGACGAACCCAGCGTTGCCTAACTTCGCACCCAACTGACCGAGGGGCACGCCTGATGGAGAAACGTAAAATCCAACAGACCGGTGACCGAAAACCAGGTACAACCTGGACTGACCTGAATCCGAGACCCATCGCTTCTTACACTGAGCAGCTACAGATTTGTTCATTTACCCAAAGCATAAGATGAAGGATCCCACACGCTCAATCAACGAACATATGATAAGTCTAATGCCGCATATAAGGCTCCACCTAATGGCCTCTTTGAAGAACTACAGACATGGGAGGAGGCGACCACCATGGATAGATTAATAAGCTGTGAGCGAAGAGGATTTAGCAAATTAGGACACAACGGCTATGTCTAGATGGATGAAACCACTTTAACTTTGAAAGCTTTTGATGCTGAACTTGTTGGTGACAGCAAAGAAATCCTCCCTTTTAAAGATCAAGAAAAAGTGGCAAATGGTTTTTATTGAGGTAACCAATAGTGATCCTCGCGGTTGTGCCTAGGGCTTGGAACTTACCTTATAAAAAACGTGATCGCATGAAAAATCAAAAGAGCTTCGGATGAGTGACACCCCTTTTGATGACGAACACTGCAAACGTTCTAAGAAGGATTACGATTTGAGGGCATGCACTTGGAATGTCCGGTCCCTTAATAGGGTAGGTGGCGGTACCCAGCTGGTTGGTGTCCTCTAGATGGATGAAACCACTCCAACTTGGTACAAGCTTTTGACGCTGTACTTGGTGGTGACAGCATAGCAATGGAAAGTACTATCCTCCCTTGTAAAGATCAAGTGGCGGAAAAAATGGTTTTTATTGAGATAACCAAAAGGCAACCCCGCAGTTATGTCTAAGGCTTAGAATCCATCTCATAAAACACATGATTCCATGAAAAATTAAAATATCCAGTCTCTTAATTGAGAAGGTGCCGGTGACCAACAGGTTGGTGTCCTGGTATAACTAAAGGCTTACAACACCGCCATCCAAGAAGAAGGTGGGTCCTTTGTGAAACCTACTGCAGCGGCCATATAAATGAGCACAAATTTGGTGTTGGATTTGTGGTGGGAGAGTGAGCTCGACGTCGATTCCTGGTATTCACCCCGGTAGATGAATATCTAGCTACGATCTGCATCAAGGTGAAGTTCTTCAACATATCGCTGATTTATACCCAAGCCTCGACAGTAAAGAAAAACGATATCACCAAAGATGCTTTCTATGATCGCCAAAAACGTACCTGTGTGAGTGCTGCCCCCGTCACGATGTCGAAATCATGCCTTGAGATTTCAACGCCTGGGTGGGTAGAAAATGTAGCTTCGGCACAACAGTCGGAAAATTCAGCCTTCAAAACGGGCTGAGCTTGATCAGCTTCAGGGCGCGAAATATGGTTGTCTTTAGTACCAGATTCCGGCACAAGAAAATCGATCGTGTTGTGCTAGATCGTGATATAATGCGACTGTAGAACAGAATCTCAAGCTCCCTACGTACCGCTGCTATGGTAAGATAAGGATGCGACACCCGAAGATGGTGAATCCGAATCTCCAGTGACTATGAGGAAATACGAACAGCGATTGCACGCTTAAAAATGAACAAAATGACGGCAGCCGACGATAGAGATATTCAAATACGGCGCGGAAGAAGAGACAAGATGCCTATATCAACTTCCTTGCTTAGTGTGCTGTGCCTACGAAGGTGGACCCCATAAGAAGGTGGACTCCAAGGTCTGCACCATTTATCATGGGATAAACCTCCTCGGCAGCGAATATCAAGCCCTCCGAGTGCATTTCTGACATGGAATAAATCTCGTCATAAAAATCCCCCCTCGGCCGTTCGGAGGTGGCTTAGAATAAACTGTGGTGTCCCTCCATTTGTTGGTAAAAACATCAAGACGCAAAACCACATATTGGCGGGGGAGATCGGCCAAAAATTGCTTCAGCTATCTTCAATATCGCATATAAGGTCCTGTTGAGCATATTGTGTGAGAGTTTAAGTCCCATCGTCAAAGGGCTGATTGGACATTATAAGTGTGGCTTTAGACCTGGTAAATTCACCATTGACCACTATGCGCCAAATCTTGGAGGAGGACCCAAAGAAAAAAGATGCGATACACACCACATTTTCATCGATCCTCAAGGTACCTTTTCAGATGCGTTGTATGCAGTGAGTCGCAACACGACACTCATCAACTCTTTGCACACTCTCTCTTACCGATTCATTTGGCAATCCTCTTGCTTTGATGCAAATCCCCCGAATCTGCGCAGTTTTTCTTGGCTTCCTTCTCAATAGCTCAGCGGCTGCATAACTTTTAAATCACAATCCTTCACACTTCACGTACCTTTCTGCACTTCTTCAAAGGACTAACTTTTTTAATAAATTAAAACGCAATTCTGCGGCATGACGACAAAATTGGCCGGTGCTGAAACGCGCTAATTGCCATCGATCAAAAGTTTTCAAAAACTTTCGATTTTTTAACGGCCCTCCTACCGGCTGCTGCTTCCATGCCGGAAAGAGTAATAAAATAAAAGTGAAAAACTGACCGTTATTGCAATTGCAATTAACTGCACTGCAGCAGCAAGCTGACGGCGGCTGTCGGCTTGAAAGCACTGCAATGCCGTGCAGTGCAGTGAAGAGAGAGAAGGGCTAGAGGAGAGAGAAGTGGAGCGTCGTAACGTGAGGTCAGCACAACTCATATGATTCATAATTACGACGATGTGACGGCCGACGTTCATCCTACGCGTGGCAGCATAGCGCGGCATGCCGTTATTATCTGTGTTGTTGTTGCTGCTGCTGTTTTTGTTGCTGCTGTTGTAGTTAATTTTGTTGCCGCCATAAAAATTGACAAATGTGTCTGTGAAGTTTTTTAATAACAAAAGCATTGACGCTGAATGCCAAGAGTATATTGGGTGGTGGGTGGCCAGAGTGGGAGCGGGAGCGGGAGCGCGAATGAGAAAATAGCCGCATTGATAAGCGAAAAACTTTTATATAAATCTCGGCCGCGAAATAAAAAAAACTCATACTAAATTGACAAGCGCAGACAGGCCAAGCAGCATTGAGTAGCTGCGAGAAGAGAGAGGGGTAGTGAGTTAGAGCCTATTAGCGCGCCTTTTAGCCAGCTGGCGAGGTGGCTGCTGGGATGGGTAGGTATAGTGCTCTCTCTCTCTCTCTGAGTGTGTGTGTGTGCGCGGAAATATTTTCAAAAGTTTAATTTCCAATTCAAATTGTAATAATTATGGCCATTAACTGATTATCTCAGCGCCATTACGCCACTTGAGAAACCCACCGCCGTGACGGCGATTGCTGGCTGCCACTGCTTTCTACTCTTCTGCTTTGATGTGTGTGTGTGTGTGTATGTGTAAGAGGCTTTTCATAGCGTGTGGTCGACTTTGAGGCCTGATTAAAATGCCGCAACCGTAAATCAGCAGTGATTTGCCACGACTAATTCCTTTATAAACACACACACACACACATACACACACACATAAATAGTGATAATAGTGATATTTATGTACGTGTCTATGCATTCTTCTTTATCTTGCGGATATTTTTTGGCCCGCTGCGGCATAAGTTTTGTGGCTAATAATTTTTGCTGAATGGAATATCCAATATTTATGAGCTTCAAATTGGCAGTGTGGCCATGGCAGCCAACGAATTATGTATGTACGTGTGTATTTGCACGAGTGTATGTAAGTTGGAGTATGAGTGCCCTCTATCCGCAGCATCGCATCGAGTAGTGATAAACAACTCACATACCCCCAAATACTTCAAAAGCATTTTATCTCGACTGGCTCTCAGCCTAACTAGTCGTTCACACATCCTCATCGTCCTTGACGTATGTATATAGTCGTCGACAGGACTATGGCCGAAATTAATGGGTGATGGCGACGACGACGCACTTAATGAAAATGCGATGACTTCTTTTGATAATGCGGCAATTTATCATGAGCTTAACTAAAGAAATGCCCTCAAACACACACACACATACATATATACAGTTGTACTCATACATAAACCATGCATATTTCAGCATTGCAGTAAACTCTCTCATACTCAGCCGTTTGTTATGAGTGAAATAAATTAGTTTTCAAAAACAAGTGTCGTCATAAAGATATCACTAATAAATATCTTGGTTTGTGGTGGTTGTAGCAAGTGCGGAGATGTGTTTGTGTAACACCAAACACACAGAAAAATGCTGTTAGATTGGCTGATATATAGTGTTCTTTTGATAAAATCCAACAATTTATGATTCCTTGTGCTACTAGCTAAAACCATATAATTAAATGACTTATAGGGTAACTGCAATAATTCAGTCTAAATCAGTTCACACATAGGTGGCGCCGTTGTCGAAATGTTTATTTCGTACTAAATCCGCACTCAAAATATATCTTTTTATAATAAAAGAAAGCTAATTTTGTGACGTGGAGTACCTTATAATGGGATATGGGGTGTAATGGATTTTAGTTCCACTTAAGGATGGCAACGCTATATCCTGCTCCTGCTCTTGCCTCGTCCTCTCCTCTTTTTCTTTTTATTTGGCGTAGGCACCGCTTACGCGATTATACCCGCAACAACAATAGAGCCGAATCAATCGTTCCTTTTCTTCGCTCTTTAGCACAAATTGAAAATATCGTGTGAAACCAGTTCGCTCTCCAGCTGATCCTTCCAATGAAGTGGCGGTCTCCCTCTTTTTCTGCTTCCACCAGCGCGTACTACATGGAGTACTTTCAAAGCTAGAGCGCTTTCATCCTTTCGGTCAGCAAGGCCTAGCCAGCGTAGCCGCTGCCTATTGGTTCGCTGAACTATGCCAATGACCGTCGTATAGGTCGAAAAGGACCATAAATCCTCCGCAAGACTTTTCACTTGAAAACTCCTAAAGCCGTCTCATCGATGTCTATGTCCGAGTCCAGGCTTCTGCACCCTATGTCAGGACGGGAAGGATGAGCGACTTGTAGAATTCGGGTTTGGTGCGTCGAGAGAGGACTTTACTTTTCAATTGCCTACTCAGTCCAGTAGCACCTGTTGGCAAGAGTGATTCTGCGTTGGATTTCAAGGCTGACATTGTCGGTGTTATTAATGCTGGTTCGTCTCACTAGGAAAGTTAAAACTGTAAAAGATTACGTGGAGCCGAGGTGCGTGTGCGCGCTGACTGTTTGTTTGATGACGGGAGATATTTCGTCTTGCCGTCGTTTACTACCAGCCACATTCGCTTCGCTTCTTTGTCTAACTTGGGGAAAGCAGAACTTACGGAGCGGTTGTTATAGCCAATGATGTCAATATCATCAGCATACGATAGGAATTGTACACTCTTCTTGTAAAAGATGGTACCTGGTCGATTTAGATGTGCTGCACTTATCCTTTTCACCAGCATCAGGGTCACTTTACATAGCATTCTCGTCTCACACTCTGGAAACGTGAGCACCTCTTGTGTGAGTAACAAGCCGGTGTGGAGCCTTAGGTCACGGCTAAAAGAGAGGGAGCTTTAATGTAGCCACTTCGAATCCTGGTCTGTTCGACAGAGAATGTGACTGCGAGCGGTCGCGATACTTGAAGCAAACGGTTATCTATATAAATGTTTTAACCTTCTGGCATAGTGAGGTTGTACGCCGAGCTAAGTGCGAGCAATGCAGCCTCGGATGAGAACTATCAATTTTGATGAGGACTACGATTCACTGCGTATCTTCCTAGTATCTTCAACTACAATAGCGGAATCAAACTTCGCGATACGAGCTGATTTATTTTGATAGCCAAACGTCTGCTGCTTGTAGCGAGATAAGTGAAGTCTGAATTTTCGAATAAGAGGGTGCTGTGTATGGAGTCCCATAATTTTTCCTACGAATTGTGAGGAAAGGTTCTTACGGAACCACTGCACATGGCCATGCAAATTATCGCAAATTTGCCATTGAGTTTGTGGTAGAAGAGATGCTTTGTAGCCGATAAATATTTTTAACGCCAGTGGATGAAAGCCAAACGCGAATTTTTCAACTTATAGCTGAATTGCGCTCACGCCCCGGTCGAAGGGAAAGACGATATGACAATGAATGCCTTCGACGACCAGTACGACAAAACCCCATATGGGCTAAGGCTGTTCGACTTCATCGTGGCTCCAAATATGGCTACCGTAGTCTCCAGATACCCACATAAAAACTCGCTTTGCATTCCTGCTCACTGCGAGTACTCATCAATAACTCAATTCAAGTGAATTACGGGTCGGTATGTCAAGCTATCTACGTACCGCCAACAAAGACAATTGATTTTCCGCAAGCTCGTAAAAAAAGTTTAAACGATCAAGATCGCAGCGCTGCAGAACAAAGAAAAAGGGATAAAGCGTACGTGGAGCGTGAGGAGTTGGCCAAAATTCTATGTATGTAAACTAGCAAAATTGGCGCATTCAGGACGAAGAGCAACCTGAAGAGATTCAAGTGCTGTCATTTCATCCAGAAAAAACAACAGTTTGGTGTGGTTTGTGGGCCGGTGGAATCATCGGTCCATATTTCTTCAAAAATTATGCCGGTGAGAACGTAACCGTCAATGGCGACCGTTATCGCTCCATAACAACCAACTATTTTATGCCTGAAATTGAAGCTTCTGATCTTCGTGACATTTGGCTTCAACAAAATGGCGCCACTTCCCACACATCGCATCAATTCATGGATCGATGAGCAGATAATTTCACGTTTTGAGCTGGTCGATTGGCCACCAGGATCGTGTGATATCACACAGTTAGACTTTTTCCTGTGAGGATATGTAAAGCCTAAAGTTTATGCGATCAATCCCGCTTCGATTCAGGCCTTGGAGCAAAATATCACGCGTGTCCTTCGCCAATTACCAGTCGAAACGCTCGAACGAGTCATTGAAAATTGGACTCAATGGATGGACCATCTGAGACGTAGCCACGACCAACATTTGAAAGAGATAATCTTCAAAAAATAAATGCCAAAAAATGTTTGTTCGAATGATAAAAACATTCTCCGTTAAATTTGAATTTTCTGTTTTTTTTTTTTAATTAAAATAGTACGGAACCTTGAAATGGATCACCCGTTAAAAACGGTAATTAGTTGAATAATTTTGTTGTATCTGAGCAAGACAGGCTTGCAGAATGCGCTTGAAGGCATAAAAGACGAAACTACAAGTCAACATAAATTTTTCCCACAGCGTGCTGAAGATGTCTAAATCCCTAACTAACACAGAACGTCATCACAAGCACTTAATACGCCTTAAAGCCATATCCTGCTCCACATAGAGAGGGGCGAAATTTTCATTCGTTTTCTTTGCTAGAAAAGTTGATGATCCTTTTGGTGTGGCAAATTCTGTGGAACTCTCTCTTACGACGAACACCGATGGTGGTAAGGACATCGCTCCTGCTGTCTTGTCAATGATTGGTTTGATAAATGCTTTGGTTTGTGTTGTGCAGGACCTAAACGCTGAGATTGAATTCGCAGGAAAACAAGTAGAAAAAATATATAAATAAAAATATATGTGTGAGTATGTACAGCGCAACAACAGATAACAATTAAGGGACAACAATGCGGCTGAACTCATTCATGCGCAAAGTGAAAGTACAACAACAGAGACGAACAACAATTGTTGCTGCTGTTGTTGCAATACAATATTATTTATTTGTTTGCTAAGAAGTTCACCGCCAAAATTCCAAGAAGTCTACCAATAAACCGAAATTCACAGGCACAAACAAAACGAGAAGTGCCGGAGAGAAGAGCGCATAACAAAGCAATGAGAAGACAGCACTTGATCCTGCTGACCGGCACTAAGATGACTTCGAAAAAAAAAACCGAAAACAAACAACACAAATGTGCGACCAATAAATGAGTGTGAACAGAGCAAACACACAAAAGAAAACAGATAAACAGACACAGACAGTGGCAATGCCACGAAACGCACGTTCGACCGTCGTATACTCAAAGGCACGACGTTCTCGTGCAACTCAATTCATTGAGCATTTCGCTTGTGGCGCGCGTTCTATGCCCCTCGACAAAAACATCACCTCCGACTGCCTGCCTGCCTGTGAATTTGTCCTTCTCAAAGGTAAGTCAACTCACGATTGACGATTTTTTGTTGTTTTGTTTTGCGGCTCATCGTCCTTATTCGTGGAAGTCGTAGTAGGTTCATTGTCAAGTTCAACAGGCGGATCGGATGACGCACAACACGTACACATACAACGCGCATTAGGCAAACGTTCTTCCTCTTCTATGTGCATATATGTACATAGATGTAGTTATGTCTGAGCAACTCAAGTGTGCGCTGTCCACTATCGGCGCTGGCTTTGGCCCTAGCGTTGGCGTTGGCGTTGGCAAATTCATTCATTTGGGAATGTTAGTTGTAGCGCATATTATTTTTATAGTTGTTGTTGTTGTTGCTGTTGTTGTTGTACAGCTGTCAACGGTTGTTTTGCACACACGTACGCACATACGTGGCTTAGAAAAAGGCAGAAAAAAAATAACTCGCTCGCATCCGGCCCAACAGACCAAGCCACACTTGATGCTCAATCCCAATGCAAGCCGCTTGAGACCTTTTTCATCGTCGCCAGCTCCTTTGTCATGTTGATGTTTGCTTTGGCTTGCATATTTGTTGTTCTTTTTTGTTGTTTTTTCCTGTTTTTTTTTCCTGTTTTTTTTTCTGTTTTTTTCTTTTTTTTCTGTTTCCCCCCCTTTAATTCGACGGCTAAGGCAGATGATTCATATTTATTGTTCGATTTTGAAATTATTTTGAGAATTTCAATATTTGTGTTTTGACCTTCAAGCAGCGCAATGAACTTGCTGTGGGTCAGTGTGCCCATGTACTAACTATTAAGCAGAAAGAGATCACAAAGTACGATCGGGGCGGTAAGAAAGTCGTTATTGGAAGAGCTGGTAGACTCTTTGTTGAAGGCAAATGGGTGTGTGGTCTGAGTGGAGGCGCAGTACCATTGCGCTATTCGAAGGCTTCCACTAACCCAACCCGAGAACTATGAGGTAATACTTCCGAGCTAGGGAATTCGCCTCTAGCCTTTTGTGCTTTCAGATGGAAACGGGTGAGTTCTTGTTTGCGAGCTCAATTCTAATACTTCCACTGAACCAACCTGAGAACTATGAGGTATTAAACCCCAACTACGAACTTCTTCCTTGTATTTTTTTTTTTACTTTTAGTCGGCAACGGTAGGGCTCCCACTCATTAACGCAATTCGAACACTTCCACTAACCCAATCCGAGAACAATGAGGTAGTACGTCCGAACTAGGGAATTCGTCTTTGTCTGTTTTTATGTACTTTCGGATGGAAATGGAGCACGAGTCCAATTCGAAAAATTCCACTAGCCCAACCCGAGAACCCAAACTAGGATATTCGTCCTTGTCTTTCTGTACTTTCAGTTGATAAAAGTAGGGTTCCCGCTAAATAACTCAATTCGAAGGCTTTCACTAACCCATTCCGAGTACAATGAGGTATTAATACCTAACTAGAGACTTCGCCTTTGTTTTTTTTTTTTTTTTCTTTGGTACTTTCAGATGGAAATGCAAGGGTACCCGCTAGAGAGCTCAATTCTAACATTTCCACTAACCTAATCCGTGAACAATAAGGTAGTACTTCCCAATTACAGACTTCGTGCTTGTATTTTTGTCTCGCCAATTAAAAACGACTTGATTCGCGGATCTTTTGCTGAACCAGCTGTGCGTCAATTTCCCAAATATTGTCAAGAAAACAAATCTTGCGACCACTGCAGCCGAGTGCTTGCTACGAACCGACAAATTATCGATTCCATTCCGAGTATTACTTTATCTGCTAATTTTCCACAATAATTATCCAATTGCAATAGCTCCTCGCGGTCGCGATAGCCGAGTGGTTAGCATTATTTACTGCCATTCGAAAGGCTTGCGAATACGAGCCAGGTTCGGGCAACATCCAAAATTATAGAAATTAATTTTTGTAATTTCGGTCGCCCCTCGGCAGGGTATGTCAAGCCCTCCGAGTGTATTTCTGCCATGAAATAAAAAGCTCCTCCTAGAAATCTATCGGTCATTCGGGGGCAGCTTAGAATAAACTGAAGGTCCGCCAATTTGTTGGCAAAAAAAAAAAACCAGCAAGACGCAAAACCACAAATTGAAGGAGGATCTCGACCCGAATCGTTTCAGCACCAAATAATTGTAGTTAGCCCCTCAAAAAAGAATAGACCCATATGTCGGAGGGTATTCATACCATGAAACAAAGCTTCTCATAACAACATATCTCTCAGGAAGCGACGTCAAAGCTGACATTCTTTGATTAATTAGAAAAACTTCAGTACGCAGGCAGCAAATCTGCAGAGATTTCTTGGCATACCTGAAGGGATTATAAAGATTTCTCACCAGATTTGTACAACGTGATCTATCAGAACTTGAGAGCTCTTCTGGATGAGCCAAAAAAAGGCAGTTATGGTTCCAGTTTCGAAAAATAGAATAGAAAAGGCGAAAGACCTCAAAACTTTTAATACAAGCCTTTGAGGTTAGGCCTACAATTCCAAAAATATAACTATTCGCCATAGCAAGGACTGAGGAGAGACCTCTTTTCCTTTTTCTTTGTTAAAAACACATAATCTTTATCGTAACTACGAAGATCCAGCAGTTCTGAGCCCATCCATCGCAGAAACTATGTACAAACAGAAACTAGTTTTCGATAGCCGAGAAGTAACGACAGCATTTGGAACAGACTTTTTTTAATTCCTCTTAAGTTGTTCTGCTCGGGGCTTGAGTCCGCGTTCGTATGACTCCTATTACCCCTTCGCTTAAGTAGCAAGAACGATTGAAGTACTCATACCCCTGCGGGTTAGGAATCCAAGAATTTACCCGCGGTAAGGCTAAAATCCAATAGTTCCCGCGACAGTCGGGTCTTTATACCGGAGCGACTCGGTTTTTTAGCCGGCCAAGGACTGGTCACTCCAGCAATATTCCCTGAAGCACCATTTGGGGAATTTTCTGCGGTTACAACAACAACATTGAAGTACAGATCGGAAGTTTGTTATGTCTGAAGTGTTTCTACGATGTTTGCAGCTTCCAAATCAAAGCTCGTACAAATCAGAAAGAAACTAAGACATTTTCTAATAATAAAAAAACCTGAACGGAAGAGATCTTTCTACAAATCAGTACTGTTAAATCCCAGCTCATGTTAGAAATGACCACGCAGCATGCAACCAACATAATTACACATCACTGGCAACCCTACACCCTCGCCTCGATTTTATCACACAAGTCGTGCCAAATATGTTCCATTTAACGCGAGCTCATTACCAATGGCCATAAAATAAATAACAGATATAACGCCGGCGCAAAGAGGATGACCAAAATTCTCTAACAAAATTAAAAACTAAAAAAAATAACATAAAACCGAAGAAGAAAACCTTTCTACCTGCCGACTACTAAAACTGACTGCACTCCATCCACAAAGAACACACATCACATGCTCTACGCTGTGTGCCTTCTTCACACACAGGTCAATGAATGCATTTTGGCATTTCATTGTCGCCCGCACAATAAGGAAAATAATAATAATAAAGAAAAGTAAGCACTCAGGACAAATAAGACTGGACAGTCACACGAACAGAGGAGAACGCAGGGACGGTTGGACGGACGGACGGAAGAGTGCACGCACGGTCGAACAGTGAACGAAAGCGTAGCACAAAGCAAACAACTCACATTAAACCGTTTAATGGCTCATTTGCCGCAATCGAATTCCTAGAAGGACCTTTTTTGCAGCATTCCACACACACGGCTCTTCAAAAGCGAGCTGCGTTGCCTTGGACTCAGTGCGGATGCGGTTGGGGCAGTACAGTCAATTCATGCGGTGTAAATGTGCTAGAATTTTGTTGCTTCTTGTATTTTTTTTGTCTTTTTGCGTTTTTAGTAGGATTAATTTTTGTTTATTTCCCTTACATTTAGATTTTTCGTATTTTTGGATGCCTATTTTTGCGAACTCAGTGTCATACTGCAGTTTTAAGACAATTCGTTACGTTTAAATTTGAAAATAATATTGAGAGTTCCGCTATCATGAACACTTGAGAGCAGAGAACTTCATCGAAAATGTTCTCAAGTTGGAGATCAAACTGCAACTGGAGCCTTATGGGACTTCCTATAACAACTTCTGACTTGTTCTACAACTGTAGGGCTTACAGAAATCTTCAACCCATGCTGATCTGTATCGAAAATCGGATGCTTTCTTCATTTGCTTCCTTTGCAGTTTGACATCTCTCTTTCTCTCTTTCTCTCTCGAGCTTTTCAACGAAGTGGAGGTCTTCATTCTCCTCTGCTTTCTCTGCCAAATATATATATATATATTTGGCGCTTTGTAACCGCTGAAGCGATTTTCGGCCGAGGTCCTCCTCCAATTTGTGGTTTTGCGTCTTGATGTTTTTACCAAAAAATTGAGGGACCTACAGTTTATACTAAGCCGCCTTCGAACGGCCGAAGGATTTTTATGAGGAGCTTTTTTACATGTCAGAAATACACTCGGAGGGCTTGACATTCCCTGCCGAGGGGCGACCATAATTAGAAAAATTAATTTTCTTTAATTTTGGATGTTGCTCGAACCTGGGCTCGAACCCAGGCCTTCCGAATGTCAGTACGCAATGCTAACCACTCGGCTATCGCGGCCAAATACTGCACATAAAACTGATTGAGAGTCACACTGCCTTTAACCTTGCTTAGTAAAAGACCTCGAGTCCAAAATCGGAGAAATCTTTAAGAGTTTTTAGGCAAAAGTTTCTACAGTTTTATGAGATTTATGGGAGTGCAAAGCAGCTGACACTCCATCGAATACCTTTAAAACTGGATTAATTCAAATCCGGCCAACAGTATTTAGTCATCATATCCGCTGTCCTTAATTCACTAAAACTTCTATCCTTTGTAATATCTTCTTTTCAAACACGCCTATAGCCGAATTTTCGAATGTTGTCATCGCGTAAGCATCTGCACCACAGAGCAGAACGAGAATGATGAGTGAGTTGTAGAGTTTGGTATTCGCTCCTCACGAGAGGGCTATTTGAATATTATGTAGGTCCGGAGTTACTCTGAGATCGGTACACTTTAAGTATATTTTACCAGGTGCATATACTACATTCAAATCTACTGGCATAGAAACACCTATATTGTCTTTTTTGTTGTTGTAGCGACATTCCTTTACAATTTCGTTGTCGAATGTGGCGATAGCCTCAGAATACATTGAATACCAACCAGGCTAACTACTAGCCCTTCCGAAATCGATATTTAGGCAAGGAGCTTATGTGGTGATTCAATATGGAAGAGAAAAGTTTTCGACATTCTACCCGACTCCTGCTTTCGAATTTCGAATTAATTTGAACTTCCATCTGACACTATATAAGAGCAACAGGTATGTACGGGTAGGAGGCAGCCAAAGTAACCTAACCTAACTTAAACCATTCGCTCGCAATGGGTTTCAATATTTCACACAAGATGCTCGATAGGACCTTATGTGCAATATTGAACACGCTTAACACACGACATTTAGTGCGGATTGCCGAATCGCGTTCGACAAGGTCAATCGGTAGACCATTTCTCGTGCTTAATATGATCCATTGATATTTTCTCTCTCTCATAAACGGTTTATGGAAAGTTTATTGAGGGTTGACGTTCGTTACATCCAGGCCTATCCATCTATCTATGCAGTTCCAGTTTCCTCTGTATACTTATGTATTTACTGCAAGCAATCTGCATGGGATGAACACTTTGGTAACCACAAAAAACGAGGAAAAGTGGAAATACAGCTCACAGTCTTGCGGATAATACGTGGGATTTGTCTTTTGACCGTAGTAACGATACATCATATACTACAAATCTTAAGACTTGAGTATATGTTCGGAGACAGTCCGGCCTTCAATTGTATGTGAACCTTTTTCAAAGTATTAGATTCTTCCGTGAAATTCTAAGAGATCCAACTAATGTGGAGTGGCCTAGGTGACGTCATAGGCATTTACCTTATTGAACGGATACAGGAATATAAAATAAAATTTTTAGGAATCCAGCTACATATTTTTTACTTTGCAGTGGAGACCAAAATGTCATAAAACTCAACAAGCAACCAACGAGGGACGCAGTGAAAATTACCAATCCGACACATCAAGCGAAAACAGCATTGTAAAATTGAGACAGAGTAGGCAAAGAAGTCATAAAATCGAGCAACATTGTTGCCAGAGTTGTTAACACAGCATCATTATCGCACTGTGCGCGTCCCATCCTGTCTGTCATGCGTGAGAAGAGTATATGTAGTATGTGAGTGCAGTGACTTCAAGGGGAGCCATTAATTCACGCCGCCCACCAACAGATATACACCCATACTAATCGGTTTTTATATATATTTTTTTCTTCTTTTGAGACTCACTTCAATCATAAAAAAATATCCTTTGAAGATTATTAATTGTGTAAAATTAGCAACCTTCTTCCCCCCTCCCCCCCTCTCACAGTAGTGGCGAGAGTCATAAAATTTATTTGATATCCCACTGTTTTTTTCCGTAATTCAAAAACGTAACAACAACAACGAAATTTTAAAGGAATGTTTACGAGCTCGTAAAATTATCTCCGACTGGTAGAGTTCAACTGGCTTGGCGTCTTAAAAGTCCACAGTCGGCGTAATGCGATAGAAAGCAGATTGGCATGCCTGCATATTGTGACTGGCTATTTTGCATTGAAAGCGGAGCTTAAGACAATCGGAATTCGGTTTGTCCGTTGGCGGTTTTAAAATTTTAGGAATGCAGAAAGACCATTAAACTATGGACTTTGTAGCGTCTGCGGAATATTGGGAAAATATTTATCTGTTTTGAAAGCAATTGAAGTGAGAGGTTTTTAGTTTTTCCTCGTCGTGGGAAAAAATTGCTTTTATGACTGGTATTAAAGAGATAATACAAATTTTCGTTGATACCAAATGACTTAAGAAATGTTTTTTTGCGAGAAAACATCAAAGAATCTTTCGAATTTCGGCAAAGAACTGTCGAGTGACAGAAAACAGTCGAGGAGAGGAGTTCTCCACCAAATTTTCTCTCTTTCTCTCTTAGAGCAAAACTTTGCAACCAGCCGTTATGGTGTGTGAGTAAGAAGAGCTGTGGAGTTGATTGATAGGGGTTAAATCGAAAATTACTGATAGTCCCATTCGACAGCCTGCGCGCTTTCACTTTGCATACGATTGCTATTTGTTACCAAAGTGCAGAGCTGCAATAAAATCTTCAAGTCCCAAGCCGGCAACAGATGTTTACAACTTATAAGGATTTGGACACCGCAGCGGGGGGAGTACTTAACTTAACGGACTCTGTTCATCACCATATCACAGAACTACTGGAGAGGACAAGCTAGTGATAGGCCCTAAACGCTTTTCAAAGCGGGTCTCTCAACACCTTTACTAACTCCCTTCCCGTGAATGGCTTAATCGGAATCCAACCACCACGCAGAAGAGCTCAACCTGTTTTGCCAGACCAAGGTAAGGTCTGAATACTGTAGAGCCTCAATTTTGTTTTAGGGATACTTTTTTCGAATCATCCTCATGACTTCAGGTCAAAATAATGTTGTTTTTTTTTAAAGGACTATGAAACTCTGGGGGTTTCGGTCATTCTTTAATGTTTAGTGCTTCAGCTGAAGCTAAAAAAAGATGATTTTAAACTTCTGGGAATTTCGCCGGCTACATTAAGGAGTTTTGACAACTCAATTGTCCGATTACATTATTCTAAAAATTCTAAACACATGTTCTCAATATCAAAAGAATTGAAATCGTTGTTGGTTAACCGATTTGTAATATTGAGTTCGTTTATATGGGAACTACGCTCGTTAACTTGATTATTGTTGAGACTTTTCCAAAAATAATATCGTTTGGTCAAAACAGCAGATTCGTCACAGTTAAAAATCCCGTCCGTTTGAGTAAAACTCAATAGTTCCCGCGACAGTCGGGTCTATATTTCGTAACGACTCCAATTCTTTTCCGGTCAAGGACTGTGACTCCCGCAGTATTCCTCGAAAATCAATTTAGGGAATATTTTTGCGGTACCTACAATAACATATTGGTGCCCTTGTAGACCACTAAGGCATTCCACGACACACTGATCCACCTCTAGTTCTCTCCGAGAGTTCATTGTACGCTTTTCGTATTTCCTGTACCGTTTCGTTTGTCAGAAATATTAAACTTTTGGAAATCTCATCAACTATTTCGTTGCAATGTTGTTTCTCTCCAGCCATAGTAGCCATTGATTGCTTGATTCTAAAGACACATTCTTTCGTAATATGACGTGAGTTCATTCCACGTTTGCCATTATAAATTCCCGCGATCTGAGCAGATAATCTAAAAGTAAATAACTCTCTCTAAGAGCAAAGAGCAAATATTACAAAACTTGCATAATGCTCGTCTTACTGCATCAGCATAACGACTACCTGTGGTCTGGGCGGATAAGAATGTGCCCACGTCATGGAAGTTTTAATGGTAGTAAAGGGTGATCCATTTCAAGGTTCCCTAGTATTTTAAAGAAAAAAACTCAGAAAATTCAAAATTATTGGGAAATGTTTATTATTATTCGAAAGAACATTTATTGACGATTTTGTGTGAAGATTATCTCTTTCAAATGTTGGCGGCGGATACGCCTAAGATGGTTTATCCGTTGAGTCCAATTTTCGATGAATCGTTCGAGCATTTCGATTGGTAATTGGCGAATGACACGCGTGATGTTTTGTTCCAAGGCTTGAATCGAAGCGGAATTTTCCGCATAGACTTTAGACTTTACGTATCCCCAGAGGAAAAAGTGATCGGCCCAAAACGTGAAATTATCTGCTCACCGAAGTGTTCTCTCAATAAGTCCATTGATTGATGTGATGTGTGGGAAGTGGCGTCGTCTTGTTGAAACCAAATGTCGCGGAGATTACGAGCTTCAATTTCAGGTATCTAATAGTCGGTTATAATGTTGCGATAATGGTCGCTATTGACGAGAAGATGTTTCTTCAGGTTGCTCTTCGTCCCAAATTCGTCAATTTTGCCTATTTACATGACCATTTAGCCAGAAATGGGCTTCATCTCTGAACAGAATTTGACTCGAAAACGTCGGATCTTTTTAGATCTTTTCAAAAGCCCATAGTGCGAAGCGATGTCGCTTGGGAAGGTCGAGCGGCTGCAGCTCTTGCACAAGCTGTATTTTGTACGCTTTCAATTTGATATGTCGACGTAAAATGCGCCTAGTCGTTCCATACGTCAGTCCGAGTGGCTCCGAACGGCGCCGAATCGACTCTAAACGGTTTTCGTGTACACTCTCAGCTACGGCCACTATATTGTCTTCACTGCGTGCTGGACGTGATCTACTCGGTCGAATATTATCCAATACTTAATGCTGGATCTCAAGATGGTTGATGGTGTACGGCGCATAGTACGCTCAGTAGGCCGATTATGTTGACCATAAGTTGGGCGAAGTGCGCGAAACACATTCTTTAAAGGACGTGAATTTTCGTAATAAAATTGAATGATTTGTAAACGTTGTTCAGGCATAAATCTTTTCACGATGAAATGCCAAACAATACTGAGCAAAAATAACAGGACAGCTTGAGACGACTCTCGCGTGATCTATTAAAAAAGTACATATACTTGGAACACCATTTAGTTCCGGCTACTAGGTCAAAGCCAGGACTTTAATATGGTACCACGGGAAACTGGAAGCCCTCCGAACTTGTTCCGACCTGTTTGATACTGGTAAGGCCCGCGGGGAGTATCGTGGCGGCAGTGGTTTGAAAGGGTGCCCAACCCTTGGAAAAGCAGAGGTTTGGGTAAGCCACCAAGTGGTAATGAGTCCATGTTGAGTAACTAATTGGTACCATAGTGCAGGCATTGTGCGAGTGTTAGTGTTAGCATAAATCGTGTTTGAGATCGCATGATTTGCTGGCTTTGCGTGGACTTGCGGTGTGATTTCGCGCCGTATGTAATTGGTATGAATTACGCTTGCTCAATGTTTGTATTTGTAGGGCACTAATCAGCGTCGTAGAACTGATTCCTTGTACTGATGGTGTACCGTGAGGTTAGGCCGCCGACGGCAGGTACTCACGATAAACCTATCGTATGTTGTATTAGCTTATGCTGAAGAGGTGACACAGTGAAAAGCTTTGTATTTATTGGCTTTTAGCGACGTCAAATACTTCAATGCGGTATCTCGAACTACTATCAAGGGGCAAAAAATTATGAATATCCGGCGACAACACCCCAAGCGAACTAAACAGAAGAAGAAAAAGAAAATAATTGAACCGGCTGAGCTGTGAGCTGCTGCTACCAAAAGCACTTGAGTCGTCTTTCTGAGCTGAGAGCCGAAAAGTTCGACACCCCCCCTTCCAGCATTACACCTCACGAGTATGCCTCCGCATCACCATTTTCTGGGAAATAATTACACAAGAACAAATTCACGTCACACCACGTGTAAGAAATGATTAATTATAAAACAAAACCCAGATAAACCACAAAATCTATAATAAAAAATATGAATTAAACAATGAAATTCCATCTATTTTTATACATTTTGCTGCCACAAAGCCGAGATCCATATCAAATTGTTTGTATTCAATTCCAGCAAAGTGGGTCAACTCAATTGAACATTGAACCAATAATACATATAATGAACGGTATGTAACCAGCACAGCGAGACCAACTGAAAATACATACATATACATATACATATACATATAACTACGTACATATACTATCTCCTGCCGAAAAAACTCCAGTAACCAAAAATAACCGGCGAAATACCTCATCATCAACATCATTCATTATTGGTAGCGGTACTTTTTATTGTGTTACATGCCTACATATTCATACACATAGCATATGTATGTATGTATGAAAGTGTGTATTGAAACAAAGCATAATAAGTAAAACTCAAAGACAGGTGAAAGGAAGGCAGCAGCGGAGCAGTTGGAGCAGGGGGTGGTGCAGGCGAGTTTAACTTCATTTCATTTCAAGCAATGAAATAATGTGAAAGTTACAGTTATTCAGTTATATACGGTATATTTCATCAATACAAGGTGCAAGCGTGTGTGAGTGCCAAAGAGAGGAAGACCAAGGGGCAACCAAAACAGTTCCCACCATAAGTTATGCTCTGGAGCGAGTGTAATAGCTGTTCCGGCTTATGATTTTTGGGGCTTGTTATTATTGTTGTTGTAGTGGCTTGCGCATTGTTTTTTTTTTTTTTTGTTTTTTTTTGGCGGAATTCATTGTAACCGAAAATGAATGGCTTACAATTCGACTCGTGCATACATATATACATATTGACGTATACATACATACATATATACATACACATACCTCTCTTTGTAGCGCTGTGCCACCAGTCGACCTGTACATTTCACTTTGTTCCATTTTCCCCGGTGAAAATGCCTCACGGCATAAACCGAAAAGTAAAATATTTATATACATATATAAGTATGTACATAGGTATGAACGTAAAACGACATACATACAGACATAAAAGCAAATATTTCACAAATATTTCCAAACTCACTCTCCGCACTACATTTGGTTTAACTGCACTGAGTACTGTCGTACTCTTTGGCGTCTCTCACTTTGGACGCCGCATTCATTCTATCTTGGCCATTTGCCTTTTGCGCCAAAGTTTTAAATCTTCGCTTTTGTTTATAAACTGGTTTTCTTCTTATTCCTCTTCTTCTTCTTCTTCGTCTATTTGTTTTGTGAATATTTTTGTTGCCGTTTTTGGTATTTTGCAGATTTTTTGCCTTTGTTTTGTACATGTTCCTTCTGTGTGTATGCGCATTCCTTTACTGCCTCGCTTTTCATAACAAAAATATTCCGCACGTTTACTTTCTTCTGATTTAGTGCAATTGTTTATATACATACACCACACACACACACACATATATATATAGTTTGTTATTAGTTAAAGTTTTTCACACTAAAAAATTAAAATCTATTTGAATTAAAATCATTCGAATTAAATGGAATATAAATGAAATAAAATCAAATAAAAAGTAACAAAATTTAATGAAATTAAAAAAAAAATATCAAAAAATTAAATTAAAAAAATTAAATAAGAAAAAACATAATAAAATAAAATAAAATTTAACATTCGATCGCATAGACCACGTCCAGCACGCAGTGAAGAAAATATAGCGGCCGTAGCTGAGAGTGTACACGAAGACCGTGGAGAGTCAATTCGGCGTTGGCCGCAGCAACTCGGAATGACGTATGGAACGTCGAGATCTTAAATTGAAAGCGTACAAAATACAGCTTGTGCAAGAATTGAAGCTGCTCGACCTTCCCAAGCGACATCGCTTCACTCTATGGGCTCTTGAAAAGTGCCAAGAAGATCCGACGTTTTTGAACGAAATTTTGTTCAGCGATGAGGTTCATTTCTGGCTCAATGGGTATGTAAACAAGCAAAATTGCCGCATTTCGGAATGAAGAGCAACCTGAAGAGTTACAAGAGCTGCCATTTCATCCAGAAAAAACAAGGATTTGGTATGGTTTGTGAGCCGGTGGATTCATCGGACCATATTTCTTCAAAAATGATGCCGGTGAGAACGTAACCGTCAATGGCGGCCGTTATCGCGCCAGCTATGATAACCGACTATTTGATGCCTGAAATTGAAGCTCGTGATCTCCGCGACATTTGGTTTCAACAAGCCAACGTCACTTCCCACACATCGCCTCAATCAATGGATTTATTGAGAGAACACTTCGGTGAGCAGTTAATTTCACGTTTTTGGACGACCGATTGGGGATATATAAAATCTAAAGTCTATGCGGACGATCCCGCTTCGATTCAGGCCTTGAAACAAAACATCATGCGTGTCATTCGCCAGTTACCGCTCCAAATGCTCGAACGAGTCATAGAAAATTGGACTCAATGGATGGACCATCTGAGACGTAGCCTCGGTCAACATTTGAAAGAGATAAACTTCAAAAAATAAATGCCAAAGAATTTTCTTTCGAATTCCAAAAAAAAATTTCAAATTCAAAAGAGGTTTCAGATAAGATGACTCTTTATCGTGTGATTTCTTCAATTTGTTGCTGGAAAAAATAATACGAGCTGCAGAGCTAAATAGACCAGATACAATCTTCTACAAGGGTGCACAATGATATTGATATAATTGGTCATAACAACTGCACCGCAAGCGCAGCGAAAAGGTCTGGTAGTGAACGAGGGCAAGACGAAATATCTCTGTCATCAAGTTAACAGTCACCGCATTCGCGTCTTGGCTCCCACGTCACTGTTGACAGTCACAACTTCGAAGTCGTAGATAATTTCGTCTAAGTAGGAACCAGCATTAACAACACCAATAATGCCAGTCTTGAAATCCAACGCAGAATCACACTTGCCAACAGATGCTACTTTGGCCTGAGTAGGCAATTGAAAAGTAAAGTCCTCTCTCGACGAATCAGAACCAAACTCTACAAGTCGCTCATCATTCCCGTCCTGACATATGATGCAGAAGCCTGGACGATGTTTACATCCGATGAGTCGGTTTTAAGAGTTTTCGAGAGAAAAGTTTTTGCGGAAGATTTATGGTCCTTTGCATGTTGGCAACGGCTAATGCCGCAGACGATGGAACGATGAGCTGTACGAGTTATACGACGACATTGACATTGTTCAGTGAATCAAGAGACAGCGGCTACACTGGCTAGGTCATGTCGTCCAAATGAATGAAAGCGCTCCCGCTTTGAAAATATTCGATGGAGTACCCGCTGGTGGGAGCAGGGAAAGGGGCAGACCTCCCCTCCACTCCATTGGAAGGATCAGGTAGAGAAATTTTCAACTGGCCCCAAACAGCAAAGAGAAGAAACGAGTGGCGCGCTATTGCTGATGAGGCTATAATCGCGTAAGCGGTGCCTACGCCAAAGAAGAAGAAGAATATCCAATATGCCGTCAGACTGTCTGGCTTTCCTTTTCTCTTACTAATGAGAAAAAGCTTTTGTATTTTCCAGGTATGTCAATCTAGTAATATTTTCGGCTCTAGCTTGTTTGTTGCTTTTTCTAGTTCTTCGGTAGTAAAATAAGGTATTTTGATAGGGAAGCTTTCCATTGCTGCTTGTCTTTTCGTACCTCATGCGTTGGACAAGAGGACTTAGCAGTCTGTTTCATTTTATGTTCGTTGAATTCTAAAGAAAGCTCGAATTTTTTCACAGCGACTCTATACCTTAGACTACAAGGATGCATACTTTTCACGGCGTGGTAATGTTTCATTTCTGTGGTTTCTAAACCTCTTCGTCTGTTTCCTATAAGGTTTGAATGTAAAGACAGGTTCTCTATGAACCATGTAAACCAAAGAAGCATTCGAATTCCTTTCTGCCGTCTAAGAAAGACCTCTCTCTCCCCCATCAGAGAAATTTACTCGCTACTTTATGAAATTTCTTTGTTTATTACTTATCTACATATCAACATTAATTAGCCCTTAAGGGGGGTATAAGATTACGCAACACTTCCTACTTGCGCAGCGCTAGTCACCCCGCATTAAGTCCACCGTGCGGAAGTGAAGTCATCATTTACGCCGTGCGGGAAAGTCAGATGTGTTTATTTCATAAGAAATAAAGCTTTTGTGAAAACTTAAAGTTGACATTTGACGAAGGCTGGAAAACAATTAGGAAAGTAATGGGTTGTGCGAGCATATAATACACATACAAACCTACATATGGATCCACAAGCGCTCATATGTACACACGAATGAAAGTCGATATATTTGCCGTTATAATAACCGTTAACCGGGAAGCTCATAAATGAATATGAAATAACTTTTGAAAAAAAAGTCTTGCTTAACCCCCAAATGCTTTGCTTCTGTGTTTACCTTTATTAATATGGGGCGGGCAAACGCCACATCCATTAAAGAGTGTGGGTGTGAGTGAGTAATTTGGCTGTCATCTGATATCATTTAAGCATAATTACCATATGAAAATTAGTACACACATGAGCACGAGCAATTTTATGTAGGCACATATGTATATAAAGAGTGATCCATTTTGAGGTTCCCTACTTTTTGTAAAGAAAAATCACAAAAAAATTCAAATTTAATGGGGAATGTTCATGTATCATTCGAAAGAACATTCTTTGGCATTTATTTTTTGAAGATTATCTCTTTCAAACTTTGGTCGCGGCTACGTCTCAGATGGACCATCCGTTCAGTCGTTGAGTCTAATTGATTGATGCGAGTGTGGGAAGTGACGCTGTCTTGTTTGAAACCAACTGTCGCAGAGATCACGAGCGCCACAAACCACCCCAAACCGTTGTTTTTTCTGATGAAAAGGCAGCTTTTGCATCCCTTCAGGGTGCTTTTCGTCCCAAATGTGGCTTGTTTACATACCCATTGGGCCAGAAATGGGCCTCACCGCTGAATGAAATTTGGCTCGAAAACGTCGGATCTAGTTGGAACTTTTCAAGAGCCCATAGAGCGAAGTGATGTCGCTTGGGAAAGTCGTGCGGCTTCAGTTGTTGTACAAACTGTATTTTGTACGCTTTCAAATTAAGATCTCGACGTAAAATGCGCCAAGTCGCTCCATACGTCAGTCCAAGCTTTTGCGAACGGCGCCGAATCGACTGTCTGCGGTCCTCTACTTGGATCACCCTTCATATATTACATGTGTGTACATACAGATGTGAAGTGAAGTTAAGGGAACAATTTACTGTCAAAAAAAGTTCCAAAACTTTTAAATGCACAAATATGTCATGTAAGAAACTTGCTTGGGTTGGTTTGAGAGGCAAGGCTGGGGAACTGACAGGCGGCCATGCTTAAGCCTTTCGGTAAACCTACAGTGCTTTACACTGTATCACGCTACATTTTCATTATCACACGTATTTAGAGTTGAGGAACTCCTTTGCTTTCCTCCACCCCTTCTTGATCATCTCCACAAGGCTGGAGGCAGATTCCTTAGGGAATCGATTTAATCGAATGAACATCGGGTACTTGCAAAGATAGCCTTCCATGTTTTGTTTTTCTCTTGCTCAGAAGTCTGCCAGCTCCCCTATACAAAACCGATGGAGGTGTTAGTTACCACAGGGTCAACACTTCTACAAGAATACTAAATGTTCTTTTGCTTATTGCATATAACAGTTTTGATATTTCACCAATCTATCAGCCCTATCAGTACTACGTTGGAAGTACTCCAAGTACTTCAGTTTAAGTGTCCGATTTTGGACAACAATTGAAAGCGCCGGAAGATGTGAGACCATTGCTATACTGTTCTCGTTTCGAGCGACGTTTTATTAGGTTGGGAATCGAAGGCAATGAGGTAGCTGATGTGCTGCCTAAAGAGGGTGTCCTATAAGAACAGATCTTAACTATGGACCTCCTAATTCATACTCAGAGAAGTGAAATCACAAGAAGCGATCTTTGTTTCAATTTTGGACGAACGAGCCTTGATGTTGCTCGATCAGGGAACCCTGATCAAGCGCTCTCAGGCCTGTTGGCCATCTGTGATACCTATGCGTAGCCTTTGTAAAAAGATTCCTCTCACCTTCCGAGATGTTCAAACCATTTATTGCATTTTATGTAGCCCATGAAATATATGACGCTTGTTGAAGCAAGTTCTGCAAGACAATCGAAGTAAAAATTATCGAGGAAACGATGCCGGGCCACGCTTAA
Organism: Neoceratitis asiatica; assembly: GCA_030068015.2. Lineage (NCBI taxonomy): Eukaryota > Metazoa > Arthropoda > Insecta > Diptera > Tephritidae > Neoceratitis > Neoceratitis asiatica. The sequence goes on along the minus strand of CM061526.1, from coordinate 58,150,067 downwards.
GTCTGGGCAGTGGCTGAAGTAATCATGTCACTACAGCTGCAACGGAGGTAATGAGGGAAGTAATCAATTCTCTTAACATAAGTTCCCACCAAAGAGTTTCTAGTTATTATGCCAGTCGTAATGCTTACGGAGACCCTGTTTGGACTTAGTTTTCTTCTTCTTGATCAGTGATCACATCTGTCTGGTTAAACTGCATGTGCTTCCACCCTGCCATTTGCAATCGGCCCCACTGGTGTAGGCCGATCTAGCATGTACTTCACCGTAGAAAGGAGTATGCCTACATGGTGAACAGAGTTTATCTGGGTTAGGACTGTTCTCCATTGGCCTCGCAACTCCCTGGGATGTCAGCGGACCAAAACCATAGACGTTTCGTAGGGAAGCCTCTTGATTAAGTAAATTTCGAGTGGTTCGGAGTGAGCTCCACAACCCACCGTCAGTGAAAATGGCTACGGATATTTGATCCCAAAACTGTTACATTTGCCCATTTATTTCTCTCTGGGGTTTTCGTTAAGAACGAAACTGGAGCAACGGCTAAATGCCCGAAACGCCTATCAATTTACGAAGTTTTCCATATATGGGAGAAGATTAAGAAGAATTTCAAGGGCTTTGTTAGGAGTTGATGTCAGCGCTCTTGTGATGGGTATGAAAGCCGTCAGTTGGTTCCTTTAAATAGCTTCGTCTATTCAGGTCACCCGATAATGAATTCATAGAATAATATGGGTCGTATTACAGGCGCTCAAATTTTTATTTTTCCTTTTTGCTACATTTCAGTTCCAAGTGAATTTACTATTAATGATTATACCTAGGTATTTGGTCTCAATCAAACCTAACCTGACCTTTTAAGAGAGCTCATAGCTCCCCTAGGGAAGACGAAAGCAAATAACTTATTTACCTCCAATATTTAAAGCAAAGTCTGCATTCCGGTGAAGGTGTATAACTTATTTTTTGTGGTTTTCCCATTTTTGGGGAAAATTGGTAATTCCATCGCAAAAGGAACTACGCCGGCTTGGCGACTTAAAATGAATGAAGTCAATTTTTGATGCGCTGCTCTATTGTAAGCCGTACACCAATGAGGTCGTAGAACATCGACCGCAACAAATGATAGTCAGAAGGGGCAAGATCTGCGTTGTAAGGCGGGTAAGAGGCAAAATTTAGTCGCCCCTTTTTTTCCAAATAGTTTTTAACCGGTATTGCAACAAGGGGCCGTGCGTTTTCATGATCGAAAATTATTGTCTCGTGTTTAGACGCAAATTCCGGGCGTTTTTGGGCAAACAATCGCTTCAATTTGATGAGTTTTTGTCTCCCGGTTTCATCCACTTTTAGAAATTCATAATACATTTAGCCCTTCTGAACCCACCAGATACAGAGCATTACCTTGGCGCCATGGATATTCAACTTTGACGTTGATTTCACTGATTGGCGAGGCTTCACCTATGACTTTATGCGCCTAGGGCTGTCGTAACAGAGCCATTTTCCATCATCTGTCACAATACTTTGATTTTGGCAGCCGTTCTCTTAATAGTGAAGTAATGAGAAGAACTCCCCCCAAAAACCACTTCTTCAGGCACAAAATTCGACTTATTTGAGTGAAGAAATTTTCAAGTCTTCGGAGTATTTGAACGATAGAATAATACTGAACTTACACCATCTCTTGACCGCACGAATAAAGTAATAGACCTAATAAAATAAAAGAGGAACGATTAGAAGAGGAGGAATTGGCTTGAGTTGATATCCCAATATGTTGACAGGCAAAAATCCAGAAAATTTACAAACCGTTGCAAAACGCGAAGCTGATCTCATTAGGAATAGAATTATATCTGAGAAATCAGACTGTTGATTTATAGCCTTATCAGTATATCGAAAGTTAAAAAAGATTAGGGGCGTAAAAAAAATAAAATAATGGAAAAAACTTCTCGGGCGCACTTTACAGTCGTAACTTCCAAAACAAGTTAAGATAGAAATAAAGGGTGATCCATTTCGAGGTTCCCTACTTTTTATAGAAAAAAAAAATAGAAAATTTAATTTTAATGGGGAATGTTTATTATCATTCGAAAGAACATTCTTTGAATTTTTTTTAAGATTATCTCTTTCAAATGTTGGCCGCGACTACGTCTCAAATGGTCCATTCGTTGAGTCCAATTTTCGATGACTCGTTCGAGCATTTCGATTGGTAACCGGCGAATGACGCGCCTGATGTTTGGCTACAAGGCCTGAATCGAAGCGGGATTGTCCGCATAGACTTTAGGCTTTACATATCCCCACAGGAAAAAGTCTAACGGTGTGATATCACACGATCTTGGTGGCCCAAATCGACTGGCCCAAAACGTGAAATTATCTACTCATCGATGTGTTCTCTCAATAAATCCATTAATTGATGCGATGTGTGAGAAGTAGCGTCATCTTGTTGAAGCCAAATGTCGCGGAGATCGCGAGCATCCATTTCAGGCATCAAATAATCGGTTATCATGACGCGCTAACTATCGCCATTGACTTTTACGTTCTCACCGGCATCATTTTTAAAGAAATATGGACCGATGATTCCACCGGCCCACAAACCACAACAAACCATTGTTTTTTCTTAATGAAATGGCAACTCTTGAATCTCTTCCGATTGCTCTTCGTCCCAAATGCGGCAATTTTGCTTGTATTCATACTCATTGAGACAGAAATGGATATCATCGCTGAACAAAATTTGGCTTGAAAACGTCGGATCTTCTTGGAACCTTTCAAGAGTCCATAGAGCCAAGAGATGTCGCTTGGCAAGGTCGATCGGCTTCAGTTCTTGCGCAAGCTGTATTTTGTATGCTTTCAATTTAAGATCTCGAAGTAAAATGCGCCAAGTCGATCCATACGTCAGTCCGAGTTGCTGCGAACGGCGCCGAATCGACTCTCTACGATCTTCGTGTACACTCTCATCTACGGCCGCTACATTTTCTTCACTGTATGCTGGACATGGTCTATTTGACCGAATATTATCCAATATTGAATGCTGTATCTCAAGATGGATGATGATGTTGTGAATAGTATGCTCAGTAGGCCTGACCATAAGTTGAGTGAAGCGCGCGAAACACATTCTTTACAGAACGTGAATTTTCGTAATAAAATTGAATGATTTGTAAACGTTGTTCAGGCGTAGGTCTTTCCATGATGAAATGCCAAACAATACTGAGCAAAAATAACATGACAGCTTGACACGACTCACACGTGATCTGTCAAAAAAAGGCTATTAAAAAAAGTACTTCTACTCGGATCACCCTTTAATCAGAGTACGAGTTGCGGCTTGCTTCGAACAGCGGACATTCTCAAGTGAAAATCTGCTCTTCGGCATGTGTTGAAGAAAACAACTTCAAATAGTTGCTCTCGCAGTGATTGAAAAGTTCACATACCTCAAACCGCAGATAGAGTATTTCCCCGACACCCTGGCTGAAAAAAATGTCGTAAAAATGGTCAACGCCACCATAAAGCGGTAGTGAGAACACGCGTACCCTAAATTTACATTGTACTTGTTCCACAACATCAAATGTAAGTTTTTTTAAAATAGAAATAACAAAAAGAGCTAAAAAAATACTAAAACTTAAAAATAAGAATAGAAAAATAATAAAAAAACTAATTATTTGCTTTTGAGTATGTAACATATGTATGTATATGTACACATGTCATATGGATGACTGCTTGAGGTGTAATAAAACTGAGCATATAAATTTCAACTTTGAAATACATATGTATGTCGTATTCAATTGTGTCATTACCTATGTGTGTGTACGATCATATGTACAGGGTTATCCAATTTGCGGTTTTCAAAATAAACGTGAATAAAATAAAATAATTTTCTTTCATGAAATTCTCCTCGTGAATTTTTGCAGACTTCGATCCGTTCGAGATAATTTTCGACCACTTTTTGGCACATATTGGGTGGTACCTCAGCCATAACGTGACGAATGTTGGTTTTCAAGTGCTCAAGAGTTAAAGGTTTATCCGCATATGCCCGATCCCTCGCGCAGTCCTACAAAACAAAGTCCAACGGTGAGAAATCGCATGATCTCGTGGGCCAATTGACGAGAGATTACGCGACCTAGCCATTTCTCTCGCAGTACAGCCATATTCGCTTATGTTGTGTGGCATGTTGCTCGATCTTGTTGGAACCACATATAGTCCAAGTCGTGTTCTTCAAATGCAGTCCAAAGAAAAGTTGACAGTGACTGTCTCGCCGTTATCGTTTTCAAAGGAGTAAGGTCTAATCATACAACCGAACCAAAGAGCGCGACAGGCAAAAAGCTCTTCAATTATTTGAGCTCCAAATGCGACAATTTTGCTCGTCTTTATTTGGAGGAAGGTGTAAGTCCAGGTGCAAAAAACGCCATAATACGCCTACAAACCATTCAACTTTATTACGGAAATTCACGTTCTGTAAATGTTTCGTGCGCTTCGCTCAACTTATGATCCTCATAATCGGGCTACTGTGCGTACTATTCGCAACACCATCACCCATATTGAGACCCAGCATTCATTATTGGATAATATTTGAACGAATAGATCATGTCCAGCACCCAGCGGAAAAAATATAACGGCCGTAGCTTAGAGTGTACACGAAGACCGTAGAGGGTCAGTTCGACGCAGTTCGCAACAACTCGGACTGACGTATGGAACGACTTGGAGCATTTTACGTCGAGATATTAAATTGAAAGCGTAAAAAAACAGCTTGTGCAAGAACTGAAGCTTCTCGACTTTCCCAAACGACATCGCTTCGCTTTATGTGCTCTTTAAAAGTTCCAATAAGATCCAAAGTTTTCGAGCGATGAGGCCCATTTCTGGCTCAATGGGTATGTAAAAGCGAAATTGCCGCATTTGGGACGAAGGGCAACCTGAAGAGATTCAAGGGCTGCCATTTTACCTAGAAAAAACAATGGTTTGGTGTGGTGTATGGGCCGATGGAATCATCAAATGATGCCGGTGAGAATGTCACCGTCAATAGCTAGTACATTTGGTTTCAACAAGAAGGCGCCACTTCCCACACATCGCATCAATCAATGGATTTATTGAGAGAATGCTGCGGTGAGCAGATAATTTCACGTTTTTGGCCGGTTGATTGGCCACCAAGATGGTGCGATATCACAGTGTTAGAATTTTTCCTGTGGGGCGTATATTAAGTCTAAAGTCTATGCGGACAATCCCGCTTTGATTCAGGCCTTGGTGCCTGAATATCACGCGTGTCACTCGCCAGCTCGAAGGAGTCATCGAAAATTGGAGTCAACGGTTGGACCATCTGAGACGTAGCCGCGGTCAACATTTGCATGAGATAATCTTCAAAAAAGAAATGCCAATGGTAATAACCATTTCCCATTAAATTTGAATTTTCTGATTTTTTTTTCTTTCTTTAAAACAGTAGGGAACCTCGAAATGGATCACCCTTTTCTTATGTCTAAGTGTGACTTAATTCGTATTGTTGGGCAGCCAACGTGACTTAGACCACGTAGACCATGCGTTAATCGAAATTAAACGCAAGTACACGCACATTACTCACTCACACACCGCCCTGTCATCACAGCGGCCTTCCCTACAGCCACATACCACCGCCTCAGGCACTTCATCACAACCGCCGCCACTATCACCACGCCGCGAACGTCGTAAAATTTACTGTTTGTCACTGTTGGTCGTCGGCGCGGTTGTTGGCCGCCGCCACGCCGGCCGCTGATTACTACGTACTGCGGCGTTTACGACCAACACACGTGTGAACTAGATTCACCAAATTAGCCCAAAAGAGTACGAGTGGCAGAGCGTTAGAAACCGGAAACTATAGACTATTAAACCCCGCTTATCCGCTATCGCCAGTTAGAGCGGGTGTACGGCGGGCAAGGCAACATGGTTGAATAAAAATGACTTTCACACTTCGGGGACAACCCACTGTGCGAATTATAATTCCGAAATGCAATCGAAGTGTTCGTGTGGTTACATGGAACACGACGGGGAAGAGTAAAGTAAATAGCGTTGCAGGTACGGCTTCACGGTAATTAATGGTGAGCAGTACAGCAAGAAATTAATTGTAGAAATCAGAATAATTAAAAAAAAAATATTTGTTTTAATGTTACACACGCAAACACACACACACACACACATATGCGATTGGACGGTTGAAGTCTCCTACGGTGCAAAATACAATTATTTTCTTGAGTAATCGTAGCCATTGAGAATATTGGTAAAGCACCACCTCTGCTATTTATGTTAGCTTAGATTGAATAGGAGGATGGCGCAATGTGCTGTAGTTCACCTGGGAATGGCCAGAAACGATTATTTTTTCATATGGTTCAACCAACTAACGACTTCCGGTCTTAGACCAAGTATCCCCATTGTAGCCAACAAACATCCGATTGGAGGTGAGAAAAAGTGAGAAGACGAACCCCCGCGGTTGTGCGTAAGGTTTGGAACCCACCACATAAAAACCATGCCCCAATGAAAAATTAAAAAAAAAAATATGACGACACCTGCGAACGTTTTAAGGATCACGATTGGAGGGTACACACCTAAAAGGTCCGGTCCATTAATTGGGAAGATGCCGCTGCCCAGCTGGTTGGTATCCTCATGCGACTAAAAGCTGGCATCACCACCGCCCAAGAAGTGCGATGTATGGGACAAGGACGGAACAAATACGATCCTTTTGTAATCTACTACAGCGACCATAAAAGGAGCTCAAATTTGATATTGGAGTTGTGGTGGGAGAGAGGCTTCATTGTCGAATAACGGCAATCACCCCCGTGGATGCACATCTAGCCACAATCCACAATAATGTGAAGTTCTGCAACTTATCGCTCATTTGCGCTCACGCCCCGACGGAAGATAAGGAAGATATGAGTAAGGCTGTTTTCTATGAGCATCTAGGACGAACCTATGAGCGCCGCCCTGCCACTATGTCAAAATGGTATAGATTTCCACGCCAGGGTGGGTAAAGCAGGTATATTTGGCACAAAAGTCGAAAATTTCGGAAAAAAGAGCTATAATAATGATACGGCGGTATTGACATAGTTTAGAAACAGCGGCTGAGCTAGATAGATCATGTCGTCCGAATGGACGAAAGGATTCCAGCTTTGAAAGTATTCGATAGAGTATCCGCTCGTGGAGGCAGAGAAAGTGTAAGACCTCCACTCCGTTGGAAATGACAAGTTCAGAAGGGCCTGATTTCGCTTGGTATTTCTAATTTGCGCCAAACTGCGAAAAGAAGAAACGAATGGCAGGCAATTATTGATTCGGCTATAATCGCGGAAGCTGTGCGAGTCTCACATGAACGATACTATGTCCACAGTATTACCAGATGCACTACATACGACAAAGCTCTGTAACGCTAAGCTTTCTGTTGTGTCTCCAGTTTAAAGATTATTTGCTGTTTTCTTAACTAATGAAATTGGAATTTTGGCCTATTGTCCGTTGCTGATTGAAGTTCCATCAGCTTTTTCTCATCCGGTAAAATCTACATCTCTCTGCTAAGAGCATGGGACACAAACAGGCAGGTTGTCTTCTCTATCTAGTAAGCTTCGCCCATAATCTTCGCTTTTCTGCAGCCCGTTGCCAAAATCTATCAGCGTGAGGATACTCGTATAAAAGCGTTTCTTGTTACTACTTCATTTCTCTGAATAGGACTGGTAAATTCATAGTTACGACCAGCTGTGAGAGGACTTCACCTTTAGTCAGCTCATCGGTTGCATCGTTACCTTTGCACTCGGTGCTAATATGCCCTGGAGCCCAAAAAAAAGGAGAATTTAATTTTTTTCTGTCAACCTTCTGGGCACCACTTTACTTACTGCAACCACTATCGATCTTGTTTCACGAAAGTAAAGTCTTAATATTCACATGGTTATCTACACAAACACGTATTCGTCTTCTGTGAAGACCTGCTCACCGTAATAGCTCCGTCGCCATTTTCATATACCATATTTCTGCTTGAAAGATGAATGACATTCTTATCTCTGGTTAAGCGCAGTAAGCCGCAGCCCCAACTCCTCCGTTCAATTTGGAATCATAGGATATGCAAAGCTGCGACTTCAAACTTGTATGCTTAACTACATCCATCTGACTGTTGTAACTTCCAGAAGTTTCTCGAAAGTTAGGCGCAGGACATCGTAGCCTAGCTTTAAGACATGTAGCCCAGCGGTAGTTATGAATGCCCTGTTCTTAGCCTCAAATAGTGTTATTCTAAGTGCTTCTGTGATGCTGATCATCGAGAGTCTAAAGATTCTTTACAGTTTTTCCAGATGTTGTTTTTTTTTTTTCGAAGAACAAAAGTCTAACTTCCGGTTGGGTGCGATGTAGCAGTTGTCCAAGAAATTTGGCCTGCTCGTTTTTACCGTGACTGTCGCTCATAACGGGCTCTCTCTCATGCGAAGTTAGGTCGACTACAACTTGTAGTTTGTGAATTATTCCCAATGTCGCCTCGTACTGCGATAGGACTTCCTTCGCCCCTCTATTCTTAGCTCTTTTGTTTACTACAACCCCGGCCTCTTTTCTAGTTGCCTTTTCTTCTTAGAGACCACCAAGGTTATACTCCATGCAATGACATAAATTTGCGCCACAACCCCAGAAGAAACAAAGTGTCAGTCTATAAGGACATAAAGGCTCAAAAAATGGAATTTTCAAGATACCATATCGAAAAGTTTTCGTAGAAAATTGACTAAAGTATTGAGATTCTCGGAGAACAATGTGCTTTACTTAGTGCTTTACGAAAGAAGAGTTTCAAGCAAATTTTGATAATAGTGAGAATCCAAAAAAAAAACACAAATACAAAAACCACATCGTATCGAATTCAAGAACAGCATGTTGTTGTTGCTGTTATAGCCACTTACTCAGTCCCGCACAGGAGAAGGAAAAATTTAAATATATCGTCGAGGTCATCTAACCCCATGTCCAGAAAACGATATGTTTCAAAGTGTTCAGACCAGAGAGAAGGAACGTGAGATTAGTAGGTTTTAGAGGGCCTGCTAAGAGGTGGTTAGTGCCATGCGGGAACTCATTCGTTACATGTAGAACATACGTTAGGTATGTCGAGATCAAGTCTAGATAAATATAAGTTCTGTCGACTGCAACAGCCGCATCATAATTGTGCCAATATTAACCGGGATCTCGAGAGGCAGCTCGACATATTGGTCTGCTATGGTTAATGTTCAGAGTCTAAATGCACGTCATTAACCGGAAAAGAGTTTTGACAGCCTCTCTGGGAATGATATTTAGTGCCTATCGGTATGGCCAATGCTATTAAATGGAGTTTTTCAACTCGAATACTCCCTATATGATATGTCTGGTGGTGGTTGAGCTTTCAGTAAGTGTCTGCTCGAAAACAGCTCAGTTAACTGGGAGCATAGATGTTTTAATGTGTAAGCGGTGCATAGGAGACATTACAAGGTTTCTCATGTCGGTCTGCAGGGCAGAGTTTCGACAGGCTGGTATCTCTTTCGACTGCGTCTCGCTTGAATGCAGCATCCAGTTCAATGTTTTCTACCCAGGTGCTTCCAGCTAGTGGTTTGAGTATTTTATTGCGGTTCTATGTTGCTGTTGTAATCGCCAAATTAGTTTTCGGAAAACTTGCTTGGTGTATCTTGACGACATCATCGTACTGGGCAAAAGCTTTGAGGAACACTTGAACAATTGGGGGGAAGTTTTTCAGAGGATAGCTAGCGCTGGCCCTAAACTTAATGATTGATGAGCAGGAGAAGATAGTTGCCTAGTAAAGACGGTCTATTGGCAAACCAGAGCGGAACTACTGCGTAACGCGGTCAGATCATGCAGCGCTGAAGTGGCTACTACAGTTCCAGAACCCTGAAGGACAGCTAGCCTGATGGATTGAGAGACTGCAAAGTTATGACTACAGTATAGAGCACCGCAAAGGGAATACTCACGGGAATGCTGACGCCATGTCTCGGCGACCATGTAGCTTGGAATATAAGCACTTCTCCAAAACGGAATTCAAAGAAAACATAACAGACGTCCGTTTATTGGCCAGTGCTCTCAAAAGCTAATTAAGGATTCCCGACGTTCCCAAGGAATTCCATAAAGATCCTAGTGGAGGGCACTTAAGTATTACGAAAACGCTGGAAAATATCAAGCAGCGGTTCTACTGGGTTAGTTGTCGTCAATCTATCGCTGAGTGGATTACTAACTGCAAGGAATGCATTGCAGATAAAAGCCCAAAATCACGAAGTCGTGGTCAGATGAAGCAGTATAACTCAGGTGCACCATTTGAGCGGATTGCCATGGATGTAGCCGGTCCTTTCCCTATGAGCAGACAAGGAAACAAATACGTTCTTGTGGTTATGGACTACTTTTGTTAATGGCCGGAGATCTACCCAATTCCAAACCAGGAACCCAAAACAGTAGCGGACGTATTCACTTACAATTGGGTTACCAGATATGGTGCGCCTATAGAACTGCACTCGGACCAGGGAGGAAAAATTTAATCGGCAGTGTACAGGAGATATGCCTGATACTGGGTATTCGAAAAACTTGAACGACAGCTCTGCATCCTCAATCAGATGGCATGGTTGGCCGGTTAAACCGAACTCTGGAAGAGAACTTAAGGAAGGTCGTAGACAAACATCAGGATGATTGGGATTTCCACATACCGCTGTTCCTGATGGGATATTGGTCAGCGGTGCACGAAACGCAAGGATCCTCTTCGGTAGTGAAGTTTAGGAGAATGCATCAAATGCCCTAGAAGAACAGCTGAGAGAGATACATGCTCTTGTGAGACAGCGAACCGAAATTATGAGTAGCAGGATAAAGGCCAGATATGATGAGGCGATGAACTTCGAGAATTTTCAACATGGCGATTTAGTACTGCTGTACAACCCACAACGGAAGAAAGGCTTGTCCCCGAAGCTTCAATGCAATTGGGAAGGCCCCTACAGAGTAATAAAACGGCTGAACGACGTAGTGTATCGAATACAGACTGTTGGGAAACCAAGAACAAAATGTAAAATGGTTCGATTGGAAAGGCTTGCGGCGTTTGGAACAGATAAAATGTGTGATCGGGACGATCAGACTTGGGTGGAGGGCAGTGTGACGGAAATTCCAAATACAAAGGACAGACACAAGCGGCGATAGTGTGGTGGAAATTATCCATACAAAGGACAGACGAAAAGAGCAGTAGCAACTACTGCAAGTAGACAAGTTAGCACATGAACGGAACGTTTGGACCATCGTTAAGGATAAACGGAGCGGTTGCAACTACTAAAAAGCATCTATGGTGGTCAGATGATCCTTTTTTTCTGTCGGCGCGTGGGCTCAAATTAACGATATGTTTTAAGAACTTTCCTTGGCCAGATAAAAATCCGGTTTGTTCCGGTATTAGGACCTGACTGTCGTGGGATCTTTTGAGTTTTTGTCGCCTCTTACGACAAGCATGCTTTACCGAGGGTAAATTCTTGATTCCCTAACTCGAGGATATGTTTCTTATGCTCACTTCGAAATTGAGGTGAGCTTAAGTGAATCTGTTTTTTCGAAAGACCGTCTATCCTCCTCTACGCCGCCATAGTTCTAGCAGAGAGAGCGAGATCATAACGAATTCGAGATCGATTCATTTGTTTTCATACGTAAAGTTAAAATCTATTTTAAACACTTTTAGACTCTCTTATTCAATACATTTCAAATATTGGGTAATTTATTGAATTCAATATTTTTGAAACTATTTTTGAATATATTTACTATAAATAAAAATTCAATAATTATATACATACATATGTATGTGCATGGCACACGTTAATAAAAATGCACTTTGAACGAATGAAAAAGAAACTGCTGTGGTGAATCAACATACGGGTTCGTATGTATGTCAGTGTCGTACGTATGTATAAGCAAGTATGTATGTAAGTATGCAACATTTTGTTGTTTTCCTTACTATTGCTTACTTTTTTCCAGCAACTGGTTTATTACTTTTGCATGCCAATCAACTTGGGAATTCCCGCTATTAGCTATTTACATATGAGTATAATTCGCAGATATCCACCTACATATGTATATATGTATATATGTATGGACGAATATGTATGTATGATTGACGATCGTCTTGGCCGCAATCGTCTTTTGCACAAGCAATTCGGTGAAACTTCCACTTCCAAAGCGACATTTTTTATCAGCAACAAATGCATTTATACATATTTAGACATAAATACATACACATGTATGCACATTGCTTTTAAATAGTTTTTTTTTGTTTGTTTTTGGTTGCAATTCTTTGGAAAATTGATAAATTTATACAAATGAAACTTTTTCGCTAAAATTTATAGTTCCGAGAAATCAAATAAGTACATGTTTACGCAAAAATATTTTATTTTTGACACAAAGTCTGATAAACTTAAAATGCTTTTGAGTGCAAATGTAATTTTCATAAGGCATTTTTATTTAGAATTCGATTAATTTAGTGTTAAAATATTTTTACATTTAATTTAAAGTAAGCTAAATATTCATAAGTGCGTATAAAGGGTGATCCAAGTAGAGGCACTTTTTTCAATCGCCTTTTTTTGACAGATTACGCGTGAGTCAAGTCAAGTTGTCATGTTATTTTTGCTCAGTATTATTTGGCATTTCATCATGGAAAGACTTACGCCTTACGCCTGAACAACGTTTACAAATCATTCAACTTTATTACGAAAATTCACAAATTACCAGTCGAATGTCGAAATTGGACTCAACGGATGGACCATCTGAGACGTAGCCGCGGCCAACATTTGAAAGAGATAATATTCAAAAAAATATATGCCAAGGTATGTACTTTCGAATGATAACAAGAAGAAATTTTAATATTCTGCGTTTCTTCTTTAAAAAAGTAGGGAACATAGAAATGGATCACCCGTTATACATGCATAAAATATGGTTTTCAATTATTTGGCCGTAGATATGAAAAGTGAAATAGACTAAGCCAGAGGAACAAATTATGATCTTTCGCTCAATACGTAGGCGCGAAGATCGTATCCCAGCTATTCGTTTAAGAGAGACTTTGTTTTTCTTAGGTGGAGTACGCACTGCTTACGTGATTATAACGGGATCATAGACTGGCACAAAATTAAAACCCAAATGAAGTCTGATTCTCCTTCACCTGAACTTTCCAACGCAGTGGAAGCCTTCCTTATCATATACCTCGACCAGTACTGCAGCAAATTCTTTCAAAGCTGAGTAGCTTACGCAGCATCTTAATTTGCTGAACTATGCCAATGCAGCCACACATCTCGTCCTATCGTCGGCGATACTTGCTGCAGCCACTGCTCAAAAGACCATAAATCTTACGAATTCATCGAATGTGGTCTTTTTCCAGGAAGGACACGAATGGTGAGTGAGTTGGAGAGTTTGGTTTTTGTCCGTCGAGAGAGAACTTGACTTTTCAATTGCCTAGTCAGTTCCAAGTAGCACCTGTTAGCAAGAGTGATTTTGCGTTGGGTTTCAAGGCATATTAGGTTCCACTCGTTGGCTGACATTGTTGGTGTTGTTAATGCTGGTTCCCAAATAGACGAAATTTTCTACGACTTCAAAGTAGTGACTGTCAACATTGACATGGGAGCCAAGTCGCGAGTGCCATGACTGTTTATTTGATGACAGGAGATATCTCGTCCTGCCCTCGTTCACTACCAAACCCATTCGCTTCGCTTCTTTTTCTAATCTGGAGACCGCAAAACTTACGGTGCGGTTTTTATGACCAATTATATCAATATCATCGGCATACGCAAACATTTTGCACACTCTTGTAGAAGCTTGTACCTGGTCTATTTAGCTCTGCAGCTCGTATTATTTTCTCTAGCATCAAATTGAAGAAATCACACGATAAAGAGTCGCCTTGTCTGCAACCTCGTTTGGTATCGAACGGCTCGGAGAGGTCCTTCCCAATTCTGACTGCGCTTCTGGTATTATGCTATAGTGCTATCGAAGGCAGCTTTAAAATCGATGAAAAGGTGGTGTGTATCGATTATTTTCTCTCGAATCTTCTCCAAGATTTTGCGCATGGTGAAAATCTGGCCAACGATGGGTCTAAAGCCAAACATTAACATTTTACACAATACGCTCGATCAGACCTTGTATGCGATATTGAGCAGACTTATCCCACTATAATTGGCGCAGACCACCGTTTTTGGATTGGGCACACTTAGATTCCATTCGTCCGACCATATTCTGCAAACAAGCTAATGATTGCACCTTGTCAGTTCTTCGACGCCGTGTTTAAATAGCTCCGCCGGTAAGCCGTCGGCTCCCGCCGCTTAGTTAGTTTTTCGAACTTCATCTTAGCCGGATTTTGTTAATGTCTGTTCCATCATCAAGTGTTCCCTCCATAAACTCAGTATTCTATGGACATCGATGACCACATTACCTTGTTGGAAATATCGCAGAGTTGCGAAGCCTGTGAGGTCTCTCTTCTTATGGATTGGGCAGAGCAGACTCGTCAGCAATGACTTCTTCGGAACATATTTCGCATTTTCGTAATCCATAGCCTCTGGATGGGTGCTGGAACGCCTATGTTATCGCTATCTAGCGTCTATCACAACTTGTTTGATTTGGTATTGTGTCTTTCGATTGTGTCAGAATCTGGTATTTCAAATAACCATATCTCGCGCCTCGCCGAAGTCGATCAGGCTTATACTATTTGGCGAGGTTTCGCCGTTCGACTGATGACTTTATTTTCAACCCTGCGAAAATGACAGCATTCAAAGAGGTTTTTAAACGGATCAAAGTTCTCATTTCATTATGATACATATAGAACTTTTACTTGGTCGATTTTTTTTTCAGACGAGGATCGCACTCAATGAGCCATTGCTGGTCTGTTTAGGAGGCCATGAGTACTGCTCTGAAAGCTCCGAGAAAATATTGAACTACAAATTCATAGCTCAGGCTTATTATAAGACCTTTTGAAGGCTTTTGAAAGCTGTTAGTAGACGGAACTTTCTTCAGTCTATTTCAAAATATTTACCTACAAAAATGTGACTCTTTTTAAGTCTTTTTTATTACATGTATGTATGTATATATATGCTACATACGAGTATATCAATTGGCATGGAATTTTACTCGTTGCATTCGCCTACTCGCCTACTCGAGTTTGCTGGCCATTCACTTATGCCCGTTGAACGTTGGACACTGTTAGTAGCGAGCTTCGTAGCTGGTGCCATTCATGAAAAATATTGTAAATACAAAAACGAAAACAACATCAATTCTCATCAAGCTTGTACTGCCTCACCATGCCACATGAAGTCAACCTACAAGAGTGCTCCGCAGTTTATACGAAGGCAAAACTACCACTCAACGTTCGCTTGGTGATGGTACGTCCTCCATACTAAGTACTCTGTTTGAAAGTAGTTGCTGAAGATGGGTGTGGTGAGGGAGTGTGGCGCATTTTTTGTGTATGTGTTGTCCATATTTTGTGCTACAATGCAACAACAAAGTGCAAAAATTCCATACACGTTCCACTATGCCATCATTTCAACGATGATCGGTGATTATCGCATAGTTGGTATGTAGATAGGTATTTATGTATGTATGTATTTGAACATGCTGTGAATGTTGACTCATGAGACGAGTGAGTGTACTCGTAGATTTCTTTTTGTTTTTTTGTTCGAACTAGAACCTGGAAACCTGGAACCTGTAATCGTCGACGTGGAAGGCGCTCCCTTTCTACGCTACTACCAAAATTAGTCTCATGAAAATTTTGGTACGAAGTTTCCACTGTTTGCTTAGGAAACTAGGGTCAGGTTAGCTCCGTTTTCTACAATCAATCCAAATTGTTTTATTGTAAAGAGTGATCCAATTTGAAGTTTCCTACTTTCTTAAAGAAACAAACACAGAAAATTCGAATTTAATGGGGAATGCTTATTATCACTCGAAAGAGCATTCTTTGGCATTAATTTTTTGAAGATTATCTCTTTCAAATGTTGGTCGCGGCTACACCTTAGATGGTCCATCCGTTGAGTTCAATTTTCGCTGACTCCTTCGAGCATTTCGACTGGTAACTGACGAATGGCACGAGTGATGTTTTCCTCCAAGGCCTGCATCGAAGCGGGATTGTCCGTATAGACTTTAGACTTTACATATCCCCACATGAAAAAGTCTAACGGTGTGATATCATACGATCTTGGTGGCCAATCGACCGCCCCAAAACGTAAAATTATCTGCTCACCGAAGTGTTCTCTCACTAAATCCATTGATTGATGCGATCTGTGGGAAGTGGCGTAGTCTTGTTGAAACAAAATCTGGCGGAGATCACGAGCTTCAATTTCAGGCATCACATTTAGTCGGTTATCATGGTAGCGATAACGGTCGCCATTGACGGTTACGTCCTCAACGTCATCATTTTTGAAGAAATATGGACCGATGATTCCACCGGCCCACAAACAACACCAAACCGTTGTTTTTTCTGTTTTTTTTTTAGATGAAATGGCAGCTCTTGGCTCTTCGTGCGAAATACATAAATTTTACTTGTATATATGCCCATCGAGCCAGAACTGGGCCTCATCCCTGAACAAAATGTGGCTCGAAAGCGTCGGACCTTCTTGGAAGTTTTCAAGAGCCCATAGAGCAAAGCGATGTCGCTTGGGATGGTCGAGCGGATTCAGTTCTTGCATAAGCTTTGTTGCCTAACATTCAATTTAAGATATCGATGTAAAATGGGCCAAGTCGTTCCATACGTCTGCTGCGAACGGCGCCGAATCGACTCTCCACGGTCTTCGTGTACACTCTCATCTACGGCCGCTATGTTTTCTTCACTGCGTGCTGAACGTAGTCTATTCGGTCGAATATTATCCAATAATGATTGCCGGGTCTCAAGATGGATGATGGTGTTGCGAATAGTACGCTCATAGGCCGATTATTTTGACTATAAGTTCAACGAAGCGCGCGAAACACATTCTTGACACCGAAAAAAAAATATGAGGAACACCGTCAATGGAATTTGTATATTCCCACAACATCTGGAGTGAAATCTCCACGCTAACCACAGCGACATCTATGTCTAAATCACAGAATCTAAATACCTACCATTGAGTTATGAACTCACGAACCTAGTCTACAACACGTTGGAGTGATTCCATAAAGAAGGACCCGAAAAAGGTTTTTCATTGCTATCGGTGAATGAAAACAAGAAGAAAAAATATATATATTTTTGATTTAATAACATCATTTTTACTTAAAGTTATTACTGATAATTCAAAAAAAAATATTGAAATTTTTTGAAAATTATTAAAAAGAAATTTTTTTTTTTTTTTTTTAAATGAATATTTCGATCACCCTAGTGCAATCTATCGTCTAAATCTGTACACATACCACGTGTATATATGTTTACATGCGAGTGTTGTTTGCATTTCACTTTAATGACGCCACTGACTGACTAACTGACTGCCTGGCCGCAATTTCGAATTGTTATTGCCCATTTCATTCATGGAAATTTTTTCGCGCTATTTTATTTGCTAACTTCTTTTTTATTTGTAATTGTTTACGACTAACTCCTTGTAAATTTGTTGTTGTCATTTTTATTATTGCTTATTACTTACCTTGGCATTTGTTTACATGAAAAAATATGCGAAAAGAAAAAAAAGCAAAACAAACAAAAATCAAAAATGAAAAAATCACACTGCCAAAACACTTTGCATGCGAAAAGGCGCTTGTTCGCCCGTTGCACGATCGGTTATGAGAATGGAAATATACTCACACATACATACATATATACTCACTTATGCATGCGTGTAAATTGGCCGGTGAGGTGAGGTGGGTGGGCGGCACGACGTTGTGTGGTGTTATTGCTTTGTAAATATTTTAGCGTCATTTAAATTTGTTTTTGGCATTTTTTTTTTGCCCCTCTCGAACATAGGAATTTTTTCATCGTCAACGCTTGACATAATTTTCACACCAATAACTGTTTCTTTCTTTTCTTTTTGACACTCAAGTGATCGCGCAAATAAATAACAACTTTGTGGTTAATACATACATACGTATGCACATATGTACAAACATAAGTACTCGTACTGTCACCTTATGCACACATTTTTCTTTCGCACCAAGGTGTTTCTAGAGTTTCACGCTTGAAATGCAAAAATAAATAAATAATAAAAATGGCAAATATTGCATATAACTTAATTTTCGGTGGAAAATTGCAGCTAAAAAAATTCCACTTATTACTGTGTTAAGTCAATATTTTGTATGAATATTTCCATGTGTGTTATTTCGTTGCGAGTTCGAATATTTTTTTGTCAGAGTCAGGAAAAAATTATTTAAAATTTTTAATTATTATTTTATTTTAAATTATTTTATTTAATACAATTTTAATATAGAATACTCGATTATATTATATATTTTAATTTCCTTTTATAACTTAATGAAATTTAATTTATTTTGTTGATTTATTTTAATTTAATTTTATATTATTTTATTTTAAATTATTTAATTTTTCCTAATTGATTAATCAATTAATTTCTATTTATGTAATTTTGTTTTCCTAAATTAATTTTTTTATTGTTTTATTTTAGTTTTTTATTTAATTTGTATTTCAAATTTTTTATTTTAAAATAATTAATTTTTTTTAAATATTTTTTTATATTATTTTTTGTTTTTTTTATATTAGATTCTATATTAGTTTAGTTCTAATGCATTTTATTATATTTCTCTAATTTTATTTTATTTTATTGTATTTCATTTTTAAATTTCTTTTAATATTATTTTTACTTTTTTACATATTTTTTTATTTGATTTTATTTTATTTTACTTTATTTTATTTTATTTTATTTTATATATTTTATTGTTTTCTCATTTTTTATTTATTTTTTTTCTGGTTTGATCTGATTTGATTTCAAACCATTTTGTTATTTTATATTATATTTAGAATTTTATTTCAATTTATTAATTTTTCTTCATATTATTTATTTTATTTTAAATTTCTTATTTGTTAATTATAATTTATTTTTATAAAATAATATATTTTATCTATTTACTTCTATTTATTTTACATTATATTTAATTTAAATTTTTTTTAATATTATTTTACAACATTCTATTTAATTTATATAGTTTTTTTTTAATTCTAATTTTTATTTTATTTTATTTTTTCATATTAGTTATTTTAGATTTTTTTTAAAGAAAATCATCTTCTCCGATGAGGCTCACACCTTCGTCTGAGTGGTGCTGTAAATAAACAAAATTGTCGATTCTGGTACATTATTCATGAACAACCATTACATTCACCTAAATTGACAGTTTGGTGTGTGGTTTTTGATCTGGTGGAATCATCGGTCCGTACTTCTTTCGAAATGAAGCTGGTAGCACCGTTACTATCAATGGAGAGCGGTATAGATCGATGATGATAAGCAACTTTTTATGGCCACAATTGGAAGAAGTTGATCTTAGCAACATTTGGTTCCAACAAGACGGTGCTACATGCACACAGCACGTGGAACTACCGAACTATTGCGAGAAAAGTGTGGAGATTCGATTATTTCAAGAAATTGTAACATTGAATGGCCGCCAAGAAGTTGTGATTTAACACCATTAGACTACATCTTGTTGGGGGTTATTTGAAGTCATTGGTTTTTAGCAATAAACCAGACTCTCTTCAAGCTTTAAAGGTAAATATTGAACATGCTATTCAGGACATACGACTTGATGTAGCGGAAGAAGAGGTCAAAAATTGGGTTCATCGTTCGTTCGGTCCTGCAAAGAAGTCGTGGAGACCATTTGAATGATGTTATATTCAGAACTTAATTGTATCGATTTTATTTCACATTAAATAAAAAACATTTGAATTTCCTTAACAATTAGTGTGTGTTTTTTTTAAAGAAATCATATCAGTCTTATTGGAAAACCCTATATCTTTGATAGCATAATGAAATTGTACTAGTTTCCTAAATCTGGGAAGTTCTTGGAGATTATTATGATCTCATAGACATGCAAAGATCCAACTTTTGTTAGGCCTATTAGCTTAATAACATTATTCTCCGAATTCTTCTACAAACATAAGATCAGATTTTGAAAGAAAACGATATTGTACTGCAGTGTTCCCTGATGTTGCTTAGGCATTTTTGGAAAGTTTGGCTAGATGGACTAACATAGTGTATAAGTTGAGAGGCACGTTTCCTGCAAATATTTACGCTGCACTAAGAAGATTCATTATTGGCAGAAAATTTCGAGTGAAGCAAAAAGGTTACACCACTGAGTTCTATGAAATATTAGCTGGGTGGTAGTGTTTTAGGGTCCATCTTATATTTAATTTATACAAGCGATCTCCCCTTAAACCGAAACCTCGTCACGTCAGCTTTTGCAGATGATACAGCAATACTTAGTATACATTGGAGCCCCGTTGCGGCCACTTATAGTCATTTAATAATTTCGGTAAGAATGGCTAACAACAAGGAGCATCAAAGTCAATGAATTGAAGCAACATTCACCCCAACAGAAGACTCATGCTTCTCAATCTCTATAAATGGTAATATAGTACCACAGAAATAATTCGTTACTTACTTGGGTGTTACATTGGGTTGAGGACTCAACTGGAAAACCCACTAAGATAAAAAAGATTACCCAAACTAAATTGAAAATTGCGAATTTACATTGGATTATAGAAACTTAGAAAACAAAGTATTACTTTTTAATATGCTTATAAAACTATCTTGGACGTACGGGATCCATTTTTGGGGCTGAGCTATCTAAATCTAATTTAGACAGGATTCAAAGGCTACAATATAAACCTTAAGATCCATATGCAAGGCACCTTGGTATGTAAGGACAATCTGTGCAATTCACAACGATCGCGAACAGAAGAGATAGAAAAACTGTGTAAAAATTACTCGTTAAAGTTATCTAAGTACCCAAAGTTTCTAGCTAAAAGTTTATTACAGCAGAAATACCCCAAGAGATGAAGAAGAAAGTTTGCGCTATGATTAAGGCCTTGCCGCATTCAATTGTAGATTTTTTATACCTTTCATGTGCATGAAATGTTATATTAACTTCGGTCCGAAGTATGTATGTACCAGAAGGAGAAGAGACAGACCCAACGGAATTTATACGGAGCGTATCAGAATCCCAAGCTGAATTGATTTAACAATTTTCCAGCCAAACTTGGTAAGAAGATGCACGTATACCTTTAAATGATCATTTGTCGGAACCTGCCAGATCAGACCACTGTAGCATATATACGATAGATTTTTCAGATTTAAAATTTTGGGTCATAAATCAGTCAAAAGGTACCTAAGAGCGTGAAATTTGGTATACTAAACAAACATAACGAAATGCGTATGGGTTCTAAAAATCATCGAAATCGGATAATTATAATATATAGCTCCCGTGCACCGATAAGTTCAGATGTGAGGCTTAGGTCAGAACTCAGTCAAAAAAGGATGTGGGAGCATGAAATTTGGTATTATCCACAGTTATTATGAAGTGCATATTAGAATTGAAAATCACCGCAATCGGAATATTATAATACCTAGCCCCCATACAACCGATTTGTTCAAGTGTGAGGTTTTGGGTAAAAAATTAACCGAAAAAAGCATCTAAGAGCGCTAAACTTGGTATTTTACAGACGATAGTTGAAGTCTATATTGACAACGAAAATCATCGAAATCAAATTTTGCAATTCGTAATAAATTTAATATGATCATGAAAGGTATAAAGGCTTCGGCACGGCAGAAAACAGCCGTCCTTACTTGTTTGGGAATCCCATTAGAAATTTTTTGTGGAATTCTTTTGGTAGTTATAAACAACCATAGGCGTACAGACTTCTCCAGATGCTGAGAACGTAAACATGTCTGTAATTGACTCTTTGGAATTATTGGTGTCAACACTGTGTATATTTTTAGTTCCTTTGACAGCCAGTACTTTTCCTGTTTTTTGGCACAACTGGAACCACGTACTCTCATCGTCATTGAACACCCGACTTGGGTCGTTCAGCAACTGCAAAAGACCGATATCTTCTAAGTACTGCTGTATCTCGGAAAACAATTTCCTGATGTCTTGTTCCGAGATGTTTGCACTAGCCTGCGTGACTCTCTCACTAGTTCGCTGAACAATATCAGGATGTCGTTTCAAAAACGCTTCAACCCACCCAACCGCAGGATAATTATTCTTAAAATGATTTGGCCGAGGATTGTCCTCGAGAAACTTGGATACACTTCGTCGTAAGTTTTCAACTTTTAAAGGGAAACCCTTCCTCATTAACCTCTTAATCCAAAGCTCTAAAATAGAGTATTCTTCTTCTGTCAAAACAGGTCGTGGCCCGAAGGAAGTCCTATGTTCAGAATTTTCCAATTTAAAATGCAAGGTGGACTTAGGAATAACATATTCTATGGATAGCGTCCAATAACCGATAGAGTAGCCCGCCCGTGATGTCTGAGATTGAAAGTAATAACTATAACTCCAATTGCTAGACGATTTATTATTTAATTTAATTTAATTTTTTTTCTATTTAATTTGGTTTCTTTTTTACTATAACTTTTTAGTTTTTTTTTTTATAATTTTCTTTTTAATATAATTTTACTTGTTTTATGTTATATAGTGGCGGACAAAAGTCTACAAACATCGCCTGTATTCGTTGTGTAGAAAGTACTATCGCTTTGCTGAAAAATTTAGGTATACAGTTTTATTTTAAATCCTTTTCTAATCACATGTATTAAAACAAATCCATTTTCCAACGTAAAATAAAACAATTATGCTGAAAAAATGAAAAAATATCCTTGACAAAAATCTAC
The DNA here is from genome assembly GCA_030068015.2 of Neoceratitis asiatica. NCBI lineage: Eukaryota > Metazoa > Arthropoda > Insecta > Diptera > Tephritidae > Neoceratitis > Neoceratitis asiatica. The sequence continues at coordinate 58,127,388 of CM061526.1, read as the reverse complement.
AAACACCATAGGTTTACTAGCAGTTAAGTCGATATGCTGTGTTGTTATGGCGGTTAGGTACCCTTTTCTTAATATTGTTTCTTTTAATTATGTGTTCTAATTTGCTAGTATTGAATTTAGTTGTGATTTAAACACATTAGCATCAACAATGGCTCCGCGAAAAGAAGTGTCCATTCACGTACGAGTCTTGGTTATGCGGCATAGAAAAGAGAAGAAATCGTATGGTGAAGTTTTAAAAATTTTAATCTTAAATCCACCAAAGGTACAGACCTTTGCAAAAAAAAATCTGAAAAATATGGATCCACAGAAAAAAAGGCGCGTCTTTTCCGCCCAAAGAAGCTAACTATCGAAGAGATATCAGCTTTATTCTGAAGGAACTGAATGATGATTCTAAAGTTACTGCTCAAGAATTTGTTGAAAATATCGCAAACTCATCAAGAAAGTGTGTCCATTTAAGAACACTTCGAAGAGCTCTGAACGATAACGGCTTCTACAGTAGAATGCCACGTAAAAAGCTTTTTATCTCTAAAAAAAAAAATTGTAAACTTCGCTTGGAGTTCGTCAAAGCATATTTAGACAAGGGAATGGATTTATTGGCAAAAAGCCTTGTTTACAGACAGCGATGGAAGTTCAATATATTCGGCAGCATTGGAAGAGCAAAAATTTGGAGAAAAGAAAATACTGCACTTAACGCCAAAGGTATAGTACCAACAGTGAAGGATGGTGGCGGCAACGTAATAGTTTGGGAGAGCGGTTGTGGCATCTGGAGATGGAAAGCTTGTTTTTATTGAGGGAAATATGGATCGGTTGAAATATAAGACATTGTTGGAAGCTAATCTGAAGCCTTCGGTGAACAGTTTGAAGCTTGGCACAGGCTGGATCCTTGCACAGGATAACGATCCAAAGCATACGATCCAAATTGTTAAGGATTGCTTGCTTTATCATGCTCCAAGGCACGCACGCACCACCTAAAAGCCCAGATTTGAATGTTATTGAATATGTCTGAGAGATTTTTGAGCGATTATTTTAGAAAACGATTAGATTTCCAGCTCAGCATTACTCAAAGAACGTCTTATTAAAGTTTGGGATAGTATTACTCCCTCAGAATTGATAAATTTAGTAGCTTCGAAGCCACGACGGCTTCAAGCTGTTTTTGATGCAAACGGTGGACCAACTAAATACTAAAAAGAGCAGGTTACCTGATACTAACCAAAGTTTTTGCGCTAAGATATGTTATGTACGTATTGTACATATTTTTTGTAGACTTTTGTCAATGCTGGATTTACGCTTTTTTTTGTCATAGCTTCACTATTTTATGTTAAACAATTATTTTTGTTGGTTTTTTTATGATAAGGGAAAATAGTTGAAATAAACTCTTTCTGTAAATTTTCTAATAAACTTTATGGACTTTCAAGTTAACAAAAACAGCGGGTGTTTGTAAAGTTTTGTCCGCCACTGTAGATCTCTTAATGTATTATTATTTAATTTTTTTATTTTTTTTATTTATTTTTTTCTTAATATAATATATTTTATTTGATTATTTTATTTATATAAAGTCAACCAATAAAGTAAGTATGCATTTGCACCATAAGAAAATAAACAATAAAAAAATATACAAATCTTTTTGTAGCAAAAGGAAAACAGATTTATTTCTAAATAATATATTAGAAACTTCAATTCAGGTACAAAAAGTTAACTTAAAAATTATATTTCTTTAAATAATTTAAACTTAAATAAAAATATGTTCAAAATAACATAAAAAAGTATGTATGCAAAATCAAATTAGTACAAGATGCAAGATGTTCCCATAAATACACTATAGGGTTGACATCGGAGGACTGAGGTGGTGTACGAAGTTGTTTCTTGACGTTATATAGGAGCCACTCATTTACAATGGAAGCAGTGTACTTTGTGTCGTTGTCTTGTTGAAAGACAAACAACTCCTGAGACCAAGCTTGGCGGCACTTTCGTGTATTTTTTTTTTTTTTTTCAAAATATCTAAATATTGAAAACGCTCCATAATGCCGTCAATAAACACCAGCTTACCGACCCCAGATGCTGCCATACAACCCCAAACAAAAACGGAGCCACCACCGTCTTTGACTGTGCCCATCAGATTTTGCAGTTGAAACTCAGAATTCACTTTTCGCCATACCTTGGCTCGTCCATCGGATCCATGAATATTGAATTTAGATTCATCGGAAAAAATTACCGTGTTCCAGAACGTACCATGGTATCCGGCAGTTCCTGACGAATCGTTTCAGGATTGCACAGTTTTCCAACCTCATATTCAATTTCTTTTTGAATCTTGGGAGCTGATTTTTTTGGATCTTGCGAACAATAATTCGCTTTTCTGGTGATGTAAATATGCTAGGCCGTCCAGACCTCTAATTGGTTTTGGTATCACCGTCTCGTTTATATTTATTTCTCAATGATTTTTTGTACCGTTGCATGACTTATACCAACATTTTCAGTTATTTTCCTCTGAGATTTTTTCTCTTTGAACGATTTTATTATCAAATCTTTTAGGTCCTGAGACAATTCTTTTCCCCGCGGTGCCATTACGATTTTAAAAACCCTTTATTAATGCTTGTGCTGAAATTTTATTAAAAACTGAATATTTCAATTATGTTGAAAAAGAAAAACCAACCATCTTCTATACTCTCTTACCTGTTCAACGACGCGACGAACCCAATGTAAAGCGTGTTTTTTGTAGAGGTATAGAACTTTAAGTTGGCATTACTTTTCAAGATGGCGACCGATTTAACAGCTGTCAAGTGATTTATTCTCAGTTTGGTTTGGCAATTCATCATGAATAGACTCACGTCTGAACAACGCTTGCAAATAGTGCAATTTTATTTCGAAAATAATGGTTCTGTGCGGAAAACGAGATTACCGTTGTTCCCGATTTTCATAAGCGAATTTTGTTTAGCGATGAAGCGCACTTCTGATTGAATGGCTACGTCAACAAACAAAACTGCCGCATTTGGAGTGAAGGTAATCCTCAAGTGTATGTTGAAACACCGTTACATCCAGAAAAACTGACTGTTTAGTGCGCTTTATGGGCTGGTGGAATCATTGGTCCGTACTTTTTCAAAAACGATGGTGGCCAGAACGTTACAGTCAATGGTGATCGGTATAGAGCCATGATTACTAACTTTTTCATTCCTGAAATGAATAACCATGATGTCCAGGAGATGTGGTTTCAACAAGACGGCGCAACATGTCACATAGCTCGTGCCACAATAGATTTATTGAAATACACGTTTGGTGACCGCCTAATTTCACGTTTTGGACCTGTGAATTGGCCTCAAAGATCTTGTGATTTAACACCGCTAGACTACTTTCTGTGGGGCTATGTAAAGTCATTGGTTTATGCGGATAAGCCACAAACGCTTGACCATTTGGAAAACAACATTCGCCGTGTTATTGCCGATATACGGCCACAAATGTTGGAAAAAGTCATCGAAAATTGGACGTCCAGATTGGACTACATCCGCGCCAGCCGTGGCGGTCATATGCCAGAAATCATATTTAAAATGTAATGCCACAAGATGATCTTTCGGATAAATAAAATTCATGTCAATCGAATAATCCATCGTTGTTTTATTGCAACTTAAAGTTCTTTACCTCTATAGAAAACACCCTTTACTTTACGTTTTGCATAGTACAAACTTTAATGACATAATTTTTGCACATGCTATTAAATCTAACGGTACTTTTAAAAATATATCATGTTGCATGAAAGCGACAGTCGACATCGTAAGCAACAAAACAGTAAAAAAAAAATTCATTTTTGACGCAGTTAGAGCGAAATATTTCATTTTTCGCAAGTTTCAAATACTCAGTGCATACTTACTTTATTGATACACTGTAATTTTTTTATTTTCTTATTTTATTAAGTTTATTTTTTTCACCAAAACTGTCCAGCCATACAAAGAAGTAATTTATTTTGATCAATCAGTTTTTATTCACCAAATTCCCATTAAAAAATAACAAAATGCATATTCATAAGCCCACACACACATGCATATATACATATGTATGTGTATGTAACATACGCTTGTTGATGTGGGTGTCAACTGGTTATATATGTAAATAAATTGCATGCGACGGATGCAACAACTTCATTTCCTGCCATAGAACGATTTGGCGCACGAGATACTTATCAACATATGTGTAAGTACGTGTACATATATATGTACATACATACAGTGAGTATTTTGTGGTTTTCATATTTATTGGTGCCAAGTTAGTGAACTCGCTGTGAAGTACACCCACGGCAAAATGCGGCGCCTACACAATTGCAAACAACAACAACAACAAAAAACAACCTAAAATGCATTGAAGCTATAAAAATGAATGAGTTTATACATATGTATAGGTAAATATGTATGTATGTATATTTTGAAAATGTTTGTTATGACGCTAGCGATTGTAAAATATAAATGGTAACATAATAATCGTAAAAATATTAGAAAAATCAAAAAAAAAAATCCTTTTCTTTGCAAAATCTCATTCAAGCTCATTTTGCGGCCTGCGCTTGATTAAAATTTTATGAAAATGCTGAAATAGCCCAAAGCGGCTGCAAGCACACAGCTGTTGTAAGCGGTGTGCAAAATCTTTTATATGCATACATATGTATGCATCTGTCCATTGTATGTGTGTATGTATTTATATATGAGTACTGTGCAACTATAGATTAAGTCATCGATGAGCTGTCTCAGTGGATTCTAGGTCGCGTTGCTGTTTACGAAATTGTTTGGCTTCTATTTCGCTTTTTGTTGTTCTTATTGTTGCTGCACTCAAAACTGTACTGTGACATCACTTCATTAATATAGGCGTCGAAAATACAAAAATAGTCATGCTCGCAATCAGTTATGATTAATCATTGAATCATTTGTTTATATGTATACTTGGATTGTTATGAGAAAGAATAAAAAATACAAAAAAAAAAAATTAAAAAAAACTATTGAAAAATATTATTAATCAAAATTTGAAGTCAAATACTCAAAACTTAACGGAAGTTAAAAAAAACTAATTCTTTTTCGATGGAAAAGTTGAGTGAATGACAAGAAAGAATGCGGAAATCTTTGATTATAATCTCGAAAAGTCGGAAATTTTGTCTAATTTCACACCAGCAGCTGCTATAAAGCAAATTTAAAAATTCCGGACTCACGAACCAACAAATAAAAATTTAAAAGCTTTCAGTCCATAAGGACCTAGCCTTAGGTAGTCCCATCTTCACGCAATCAAATTACTTGAGACTAGACATTACACACGTGGAGTAGTCATTCGTATTTTGGGTTTCGGTTATAGAGCTTGACGAGAGTAAGAATTCACGAGGTTCCCTACTTTTTTAAAGAAAAAATACAGAATGCTTATTGTCATTCGAAAGAACATTCTTTGGCATTTATTTTTTGGCGATTATCTCTTTCAGATGTTAGCCGCGGCTACGTCTCAGATGGTCCATCCGTTGAGTCCAATTTTCGATGACTCGTTCAAGCATTTCGACTAGCTTCAAGGCCTGAATCGAAGCGGGATAGTCCGCAAAGACTTTAGACTTTACATGGCCCCACGGTAAAAAGTCTAACGGTGTCACATGCTCTTGGTCACCAATCGACCGGCCCAAAACGTGAAATTATCTGCTCACCGAGGTGTTCTTTCAATAAATCCATTAATTGATGCGATGTGTGGGAAGTGCCGTCTTTTTGAAACCAAATATCGCGGAGATCATGAGCCTCAATTACAGGTATCAAATAGTCGGTTATCAGGGCGCGATAACGGTCGCCATTGACGGTTACGTTTTCACCGGCATAATTTTTGAGGAAATCTGGACCGATGATTCCACCGACTCACAAACCACACCAAACCGTTGTTTTTTCTGATTGAATTGGCTTGAATCTCTTCCGATTGCCCTTCGTCCCAAATGTGACAATTTTTCTTATTTACATACCCATTGCCCCAGAAATGGGCCACATCGCTGAATAAAATTTGGCTCGAAAACGTTGAATCTTCTTGTAACATTTCAAGAGCCCGTAGAGCGAAGCGATGTCGCTTAGGAAGGACGAGCGGCTTCACTTCTTACACAAACTGTATTTTGTATGCTTTCAATTTAAGATCTCGACGTAAAATGCGCCAAGTCGTTCCATAAGTCAGTCCGAGTTGCTGCGACGCCGAATCAACTCTCCACGGTCTTCGTGTACACTCTCAGCTACGACCGCTATATTTTCTTCACTGCATGCTGGATGTGGTTTATTCGGTCGAGTATTATCCAATAATGAATGCTGGGTCTCAAGATGGATGATTGTGTTGCGAGTGGTACGCTCAGCAGGCCGATTATGTTGAGCATAAGTTGAGCGAAGTTGATTGATTTGTAAACGTTGTTCACGCGTAAGTCTTTCCATGATGAAATACCAAACAATACTGAATAAAAGTAATATGACAGCTTCACGCAACTCATGCGGGATCTATTGAAAAAAGTACCTCTACTTGGATCACCCTTTATTTATATATTTGGCGCTTTGTAACCGCTGAAGCAATTTTTGGCCGAGCTCCTCCTCCATGTTTGGGATTTTGCGTCTTAATATTTTTTTTTTACAAATAAACGGAGGGACTTACAGTTTATTCTAAACCGCCTGCGAACGGCCGATGGATTTTTATGAGGAACTTTTTATTTTATGCCAGAAATATACTCGGAAGTCATGGCATTCCCTGCGGAGGGGTGACCGCATTTAGAAAAACAAATTTTGTATAATTTTGAATGTTGGTCGAATCTGGGCTCGAACCCAGGCCGTCCGAATGGCAACACGTAATGCTAAGCATTCGGCTATCGCGGTCGCCAGGCTTATTTCGTAAAAAAAGAAGAAAAAGACGAGTGGGTGATGGTCATCAGCTTGGAAGCATAAGTGACGACCGCTGGTCCCACAGAATGGGCTAATTTGTTCGATTGGTTTCGGTTAGGTTGTAATGGCTACCGATGAAACGAATAAGATCCGTTGAAAGACCACAAATTCCAGACCATAAAACTTCGCTATTCAACTTCTTCAATTCTCTGCTTAACCTCATCATTAGAACAATGTCCTTAACGTCATCTATCTTGGGTGGAACATCAAGAATTATGGTAAAAAAAAAATTACAAAACAGAGTCGCATAAGAGATGCGTAATCATTTCCTTCTCGTTATCATCCTTGTGGCTTATAAAGTACCTCCTATTACAACGAGTTCCTATTTTTCTGCATGTAATCTTATCAGACAGTGGCCTCTCAGAGCTCTTATCACGTTGGATATGTCTTCTCGTTTTAAGAAACACATTTCTCGAAGTATCTTTCTATCCATACACCCCCTGTACAAAGGTAAATATTTTAAGCACAGCTTACATATATCCATTATTTATAGTAAACAAGAATCTGTTAAATCGTGCCTTACTTAACTAGTTCATTCACTTAGAGTTTCCCTCGATGTGCCTATGACGAGGGACTCATATGAGAAACAGACTCTCGTGGCTTTCTTTAACTATAAAGTGACCATGATAGCAGGGATTGATTCGAGTAAGTACACTACAATAATATTGAAGCCTCGGTACGAAGGAACGGAGATTATCACCAAATCCGGAGGAGAGCTTCATTGCTGCTCTTTCACCAAGGATTATTCTGTAGTTCGCATATTAAAACAATAGATTTACTGAATTCGGTATGGATGCTAAACATCTATAAATTTGGAGACTGAAGATAACCATTGCAAGTTCTGGCGGCTTCTCTTCAAAATTGCACAATTTCTGATTCGGCAGTCCATGCAAAGCATAGAAATTGTACACCCTGTCGGAGAATCAGAGAAGGAGGCCTTAATTACACCTACATCCATTTTAAGACAGCTGAGTCCAGCTGGCTATTCACAACGCCTTCGCTACATCGATTGGGTGCTTGAACAACCGTAGCACTGGACCACAATTTTTCCAACCAAATTTTCTTCAGCGGCGCGGCACATTTATCATTCGGTGGATACGTAAATAAGCGAAAATGTCTCGTTTGGGGTTCCAAGAATCCTCAAATAATTGAAATGAGGCCATTATACTCAAAAAAAAAAACTTACTGTCTGGTAGGATCTCTGGTCCGAAGGTGTAATTGGACCTTACTTCTTTGAAACCGATAAGGGCGAGACTCGCGGAATTCGGAGCATTACGATCGTATGATAACCGATTTTTCTTGGCCTGCAATTGAAGAACACGACTTGGAGAATATGTGGTTCCAACAAGATAGTGTCACATGCCACACAACACGAGCGAAAAGGGCTTTATTTCGAGAAATTCCCAAGCCGAGTAATCTATCGCCTTGGCGATGTCAATTGACCACCGAGATCGTGCGATTTGACACCGTTGGAACTATTTAGTGAGGCTACTCGAAGGATCGTGTTTATGCGAATAAAACTTTAACTCTTGAGCACTTGAAAAGCAACATTCGTCAAGTTATGGCTGGGATACCGCCCAGTATGTGTCAAAAAATGTTCGAAAAAACTGATCGAATTTTGTAAAAATTAACGAGGCGCTCATTTGAATGACGAAGTGTTTCACATAGAAATTTCAAAATTTTATTTACGTTTATTTTGGAAACTGCAAAATGGATAACCCTGTACTAGAAGCTACAACAAAGTCAAATTTCCAACACACGGCTATCGTGTCAGCACACTGCCCTTGCACTGGTTCAAGCGACGACGGGCACCTCTCGTCTTTCGGTTTATCTATTGAAGCAATCACAGCAAACACACGCGGCGTGTGTCCCAGCAAAGCAACAACTACAACAACAAAAAGTAACAAAAAAGATGTGTTCAGTAAAGAGTAAAAATAATTTACTGTTTAACTTCTTGCATTGTTGTTCAAGCAGATCATGACTGAGTGAGTGAGTGAGTGAGTGAGTGAGTGAGGTATATTTCCATACATTCCCGGCTGCGCATGCGGACAGTATTTTTGCAACATTGTTGCAAATTTAAACGCAAAAGAGCAAATGGAGGTAAAAAAAGATGTTCATGGAAGAGTGATTGTAGACGTCATGCCGAATAGTCGTTGGGCGATAGGGCCAATTACATGGGTAAATGATAATGTTTCAAAAAAAAAAAAAAAAAACGAAAGAAAAGACAACAAAAAATTAAAGAAATGTCGACTTAACGGACGAATAGTGACTTTCCGCGACGACAAAAACTGTGGCAATGCCGAAGCGGGTTCATTTCATCGTACGAAAAGCCACTGGCAAATTGTTTCAACTCTTTCCTCTTGTCTATTAATCGTTCAGTACGGTGGTCCGACATCGGCGGACTATCGTCACGGCGGAGCTTACAAAAAATTACAAAGAGTTGTAATGTATCTTTCAAAGACTGTTACATTTTTCTTCCCATTGCCTCGGCTGAGATGAGCTTGTCAGCTCTGTTGATTTGCGTGCGTCAAGTCAAGTGTTGGTGGCGTGCGAGTGAAGTTTCGAAATGGATTTTTGTGTCTTCTTTATTATTTTTTACAGTCGTCCATTCGTTGAGGTAGTTAGTGTTGGCGGCAGCCTCATATTATAAGATGTAGGAAAGTCTTGTACGTTTGATATGATCAAGGGGAACTGTTGTGCCACTAGGGAGACCGATTCCGACGAGGAAGTCCCATCCTTACTGTAAGTAAAAGTTGGATACTATGTTTGTTATCACTACTACCAGCTTCCGATGGGAGGAAGCACTGTTCTATATGTTATGATATATTCTAACTCCACTGGCTCTTCGGTATGCTCCAGCTTTTTCATAGTAAATACACAAAGACTTCACTCTCAGCGGAGAAAACTTCTTTAACTCGTCCAATATAACTTAGTCTGTCCTTAAGGGATTTCAATTTGTTTTCTGCTAATTTTCCAGCCTCTCTATATCTCTGTGCGGGGCCAGTTTCGAAATTTCATTTACTATCTTTGAGTAGTCAATGACTGCTCGTGTTCAGATACTCAATCTCCTATTCTAACCAACCAACCCGTTGGGCTAGGTTTACTAAGCCCAAGTGAGCTTCTTACCAGAGCTCTCTGTAAAGTATAACAGTCCTTTCATTTGAGTTTGGCTTCCTCTAGATTCATTAGCAGGACCGGATGAGGAAACCTTCGTTTCACTCTCACCAAACTGTTGCCCAACTGAAGTCGGGTAGAGATCTGCTAAAAATTAGTTTCATTCAACAACTTTACAGCCCAGGCCCTAGACGTATTCTTCTAAGCACTATCTCACCTGAGGGAAAGCTATTTTGGACCACTTCACAATCTCTAAAATATTGTTGGTTGGCGAAAACTATCAGACCAAACCCTCCACGAGAGTGCCGACTCGAAATGAGTATGTTGTCGGGAGGGTATCCAGCTAAGATCAGGAATCAGTGCTATGTGCTTACGCTCTTCGATAACGCTTTTATATGGAAATTTCTCTTTCAATCTAGACAACGAGATGGTGATGGGGCTGGATAAGAGTGTCAAGGATGTTCGAGACGAGGATCAACTTAGCCGGGGGCCTTTAAATAACCCTAGAACGGAGACTCTTGTATCGAGGTGCATCAGGATGTATTTATGGCCTTACCAGAGTACTGCGGATCTCTGCTTGTAGCGTTAGGAGTGAATTGAACAAAATAAATGGTAAAACAATAACAACACAACACAAGGACGCTGGCAAGCTGAATAAGGGCAGGAGCTCAAAAGCTTAGGAACCGATGGAAGATAAGGTTTCTCGTTGGATTGTTTAATGACAGCAGAAGTGGGGAACGGGGTCAACCACGAAGCCGGGCATGTCACAATTTAAACGTGTCAGCATTGATGAGAGCAAGAAAAGTTGTATTTCTGCGGATAAACCTGGTTAAGGTGCAGTTGGTCGAAGAATAAATACGGCTGCCTCAAGTACAAGCACCACCATGACCTTCACCAAACCTGAGGATCACCCGAATCACAACGCGGTGAGTTACACAAGCAAAAAGCATACTACAAGACTTCTAAAGAGATCCGCTACGAAAGAAGACTTGACTAGTAGCGTCAGCAGCAGTGAAGTCAAAGGAATCCTGACGGAAGTCGAATGGACATAGATGGTGATCCCAAACTTTATCTTCTAGTCAGCGGATGATCCTTCAGTGGCGAAGTAACGAGACATATTAGCAGAGTATCTAGGACTCAGGGATCATCATTCGCGGAGTTGACAAAGCAGATCGTCCTTCTGGGAATGCTAGACCCTCGCCAGAGGGATGAACAGGTGCTCAGAGCCAAATTAGCGCTAATCGCTTACCAAGTATTTCCAGACAATACTGGAGCACCACCATAGTCGCCGGCTGCTTTCAGGTAAACAAAAAAAAAATGTGCGTGCGACGACAAGAAGTCAGCAAGAGTCTCAATTGTTACAATGTGACTAGGTTAGAGTGGCCGACATGGAATAAAAGCAGAGAAGCTGGACAGAGCTTAACTCGCGAAAAAGCAAAGAAATATCTGAAACTTCTGAGTCCTTTTACGGGACGTCTTCTATTAGGCGGGCACACAGAGAGAGTGAACATTTTCTGCAGAAGTTGTAGAGAGGAGGAAGAACCTGAAATCCTAAAGCCCTTTCTATGCGATTGCTATGCACATTGCAAAAGTAGGTTGAAGTTCATGAGGACGGCATTCTTTTGACACCTAAGCGATATAACAGATGATCTAAGTAGAGGTACTCCCTTTTTTTGACAGATCAGGCGTGATTCATGTTAAGCTTTCATGTTATTTTTGTTCATTATTGTTTGGCATTTCTTCATGGTAAGACTTACGCCTGAACAACGTTGAAAAATCCTTCAACTTTATTACGAAAATTAACGTTCTGTAAAGAATGTGTTTCGCGCGCTTCGCTAAACTTATGGTCAATATAGCCGGCCTACTGAGCGTACTATGCACAACACCATCACCTATCTTGAGACCCAGCATTCGCTGTTGGATAATATTCGACCGAATAGACCACGTCCAACACGCAGTGAAGAAAATATAGCGGTCGTAGCTGAGAGTGTATATGAAGACCGTGGAGAGTCAATTCGGCGTCCTTCGCAGCAACTCGGACTGACGTATGGAACCACTTGGTGCATTTTACGTCGAGATCTTAAATTGAAAGCATATAAAATACAGCTTTTGCAGGAACTGAAGCTGCTCTACCTTCCCAAGCAATATCGCTTTGCTCTATGGACTCTTGAAAAGTTCCAAGAAGATCCGACGTTTGTGGTTTGTAGGCCGGTTGAATAAAGGGTCCATATTTCTGCAAAAATGATGCAGCTGAGAACGCAACCGTCAATGGCGACCGTTGTCGCGCTATGTCAACCGACTATTTGATGCCTGAAATTGAAGCTCGTGATCCCCGCGGCTTTGGCTTTGAACAAGACGTCGCCATTTCACACACAACGCATCAATCAATGGATTTATTGAGAGAACACTTCGGTGAGCATATAATTTCACGTTTTGGGCCACCAAGACGTGTGATATCACACCGTTAGACTTTTTCCTGTGGCGATACGTAAAGCCTAAAGTCTATGCGGACAATCCCGCTTCGATTCAGGACTTAGAGCAAAACATCACGCGTGTCATTCGCCAGTTACCAGTCGAAATGCTCGAACGAGTCATCGAAAATTGGACTTATGGATGGACCATCTGAGACGTAGCCGCGGCTAACATTTGAAAGAGATAATCTTTAAAAAATTAATGCCAAAGAATGTAAATTCGAATGATAGTACACATTCCCTATTAAATTTGAATTTTCTGTGTTTTTTTTTTTCTTTAAAAAAGTAAACCTCGAAATGGAGCACCCTTTAGTAGTTTGAAAGAGAAGCCGATTTTTTCGTTTTTTGATTAGTGGTATCACAATGGGCCAATTTGGTAGAAAATAGAGCGAATACCCAACAGCGACTTCAATCTAGCACCACCTAACCTAGAAAAAGGGTCTGGAGACTCATTCCAGTGGTGGGTAACTATTGTTGGTTTATCTTTTCTGACAGCTTCAGGTGTTTCTACGCTTCAAACTTGCCAGAAAGTGTCTCAAAGTTCAATTTGGCTCCACTTTTATTACTCAATTCCATATTGTTTGCTGAGTTAAAACAAATTTTAGTTTTTAATTAAAAAATTTCACATAATTCACATTTTCGAAAATAACTGTTATGCCTATTATAAGCATATATGTATGTATACATACATATGTATGTGCATCTACATAAAAGCACTTAATACATTGTATTCTCAGTTTTAATTACATATTTTCGGCCCAAGCAAATTTAGCTTCCCTAACTCAACGACGACCACATTTATAGTTCAACTTTCACCACAAGATGAACAGACAGCACTTGCAAAGAGCAAAGAGGCAAGCACAGAAGCATACAAACATACGTGTATGCTTAGTCATTAAAGTATGATTTCCTCAATGGATTTGCAAAAGAGTCTGGTTCCTTTTTGAATTTCTTAGTTACTCCACGAAAGCTCGTTTAATTGCCTACGCATAAATCCATAATACAAACGTACATACATTTGTATATCTGTATGTACGTACAAATATACGTTGGAATGTCTTTCAAGATGAATGACATTTGTTCATATATATGTATAAGTGAGTAATTTGTTAAAAATTAAATTGAGCTAAGTTGAGTTTTACAAATGTTCGGTTATGGTTCTGAACTGTCTTCGAATACTCAAACAGCAGTTCGCAACCATGAGTGGTAGCGTGGGAATTTGGTTTAAATGACCCGAAGTGCTCTGTGGACCTACACCGAAGAGAGAATAACACCCAGAATCCACTCCGCAGCAGCTCCGAGATAATTGGGACAAAAAATCGCTAAAATCGCTGAAACAATGTGAGAAGCAAAGAATTAAAATTTTTGCGCATTCCTGTTCTAACTGATTTAGTTGGAAACGTCTCAATGGAAAGGCATTAGGTTTGAAGGAAAACATCAGTGTGTCCACCTAGAAGTATCTCAGGCTAGTGAAGAGAAACTACCTAAAGACGGTATAACTACGGTATTACGGTAAAACTTGTCACAGCAGTAGCCAGGAAAATCATCAGCGAAACCAAGAAAAGGCTTTACAAATACTCTTGGGACTCTGCACCATCAATTCTAATAGTTAAGAAGTGGTTTAATGAGTTCAGTTGCGGCCGTGTCATTTCAGGGGACGCCGAACGTTCAGGGGACCTCCTCGCCGGAATAGTCGACAAAATCTATAGAATGATATCGATCGGACGATCGGAAAAAAGTGCGTGAGATGGCTGAGGCTGTGGACATCTTAAGTAAGCGGGTAAATAATATTTTTCATGAAAATTTATACATGTAGAGGGTGATCTATTTCGAAGTTCCATAATTTTTTTTAATAAAGAAAACAGGAATTATCATTCGAAAGAACATTCTTTGGCATTTTATTTTTGAAGATTATCTCTTTCAAATGCCCCGGCTACGTCTCACATGGTCCATCCGTTGAGTCCAATTTTCGATGACTCGTTCGAGCATTTCGACTGGTAACTGGCGAATGACACACGTGATGTTTTGCTCCAAGACCTGAATCGAATCTGGATTGCCGCATAGACTTTAGACTTTACATATCCCCACAGGAAGAAGTCTAACGGTGTGATATCACACGATCTTGTAGGCCAATCGAGCGGCCAAAAACGTGAAATTATCTGCTCACCAAAGTGTTCTCTCAATAAATCTATTGATTGATGTGTGGGAATTGGCGCCGTCTTATTGAAACCACGGTCACGAGCTTCAATTTTAGGCATCAAATAGTCGGATATCGAGGCGCGATTATGGTCAACAATGACAATTACGTCCACACCGGCATCATTTATGAAGAAATTTGGACCGATGATTCCACCGTACAACAAACCACTTCTTCAGGCTTGCTTTTCGTACCAAATGCGCCAATTTTGCTTGTTTCATACCCATTGAGCCAGAAATGGGCCTCATCGCTGAACAAAATTTGGCTCGAAAGCGTCGACTCTTCTTGGAACTTTTCAAGAGCCAATAGAGCAAAGCGATGTCGCTTAAAAAGGTCGAGCGGCTTTAGTTCTTGCATAAGCTATATTTTGTACGTCAGTCCCAGTTGCTGCGAATGGCGCAGAATCGCCTCACACGGTCTTCGTGTACACCCTCAGCTATGGCCGTTATATTTTAATGAATGCTGAGTCTCAAGATGGGTGATAGTGTTGCGAATAGCACGCTCAGTGGGCCGATATGTGGACCATAAGTTGTGCGCGTGATCTGTCAAAAAAAAAAGTTATTGAAAAAAGTACATCTACTTGGATCACCCTTTATATACTCATGGCTGGGTCATGTCGGCTTTAAAATTATTCAGTGGAGTACCCGCTGGTGGATGCCGAT